>CM032446.1:46381957-46621588 GCA_019049505.1 Pachyrhynchus sulphureomaculatus
GAATGTTGAGATTTGTCACAAATGCAGAACCTTACGGTCCATTCGAGCCGTGTAGTTTTGAAAGTTAATTTTTTTTTAAGGTCATCGAGTAGGGTGTCATATGAAAGCTTATGAGCACAGGAGTTCGAAAATATATAGAATGTAACACTTGCGCAAAATTGTGAAAAAAACGGTGCCCCTCCCTCACCCTATCTCTAAGAGTACAAAAAAATTTCAAGAAATTCTGGAATATTCTCCATAAGGTGTAGTTTGAATGAAAATTATCACGGGTGCATTACCCCCAGCCGTCAGGGGCAAGTTTTGATGAAAAGCTCCCAATAAATGTTAATAGGCTGCATTTTGGCATACAGGCAGTTTGTTGGACGTAGAATACGATAAAAAAAAGGTTTGCTGCTCTAAAGTGTACGCTAAGTCTACAAAATCGAAAATGAAATGAAAAATTCGATTTTTCGCAAAAATCTCTAAAAATAAAAAAGATATAGAAAAACTGATAACAACACGTGAAAGAAGGGGGAATTTTACAAAAAAATAATCTATAGATTAATTTTTTTTAGTTTTACCTTAATTTAAAAAAAAATATTTAAAATAAAATGGCTGGTTTAACTCCTTCAATTGTAGTGAGAATCATGCTTCCAACCTCATTTATGAGTTTCTCTATACCGTTAAGTATTTTAAAAAATGACAGATTTAAAATATTCAAAATGACGGATCAAATATGACAGCCAGAGAGTACGTAATTCATTTAATTTCTTCGGGTAATTTAGAATTTTTGTGTTTTCAATAACTATTTTCTTTGTACCTGGATGTTTAAATGAAATATAAATACTTTATACTTAAAGCTTATAATTTTATCTTTCATTTCCCACCTTTAAATATTTTTTTTTATTTTAAGTTTAAGTTGTATGATAAGCAAAAAATACGTTTATCATGAACACTTTTTTAAGAGCAAAATTACAAATGATTTTCTAATATCAAGTGTACACTACCGTCAGAAAGTATTTGCCCACCTAGTTATTTCAGTTCCAAGACACCAAAAATCCAGATAATTTTTTTTTAATTTTAATGAATGATTATTTATTTTTCACATTATTTACAGTGTAGAAAATTAGAAAAATATTCATGATTTTCCAGGATTTTTCTCATCTATGCGACCTCCTTTGTTTTTAATTACCGCTTTACAGAGTTTCGGCATTCTGTCCAGTAGTTTCTTCAGAGTTTCTTCGGTTATTTTAAGCCATTCTGCTTGTAAAAGTTCCCACAAGTGATTTTCTGATGTTGGATTGAATTTTCGAACACTCCTGTCAAAATGATCCCACAGTAATTCGACGAGGTTCAAGTCGGGTGATTGTGGAGGCCAAGTCATCACCTCCAGGACTTCATCGGATTTCCATTGGTCCAAAAGTTCTCTAATTTGTTTAGCAGAATGTTTAGGGTCGTTGTTATGCTGAAAAATAAATTTTCCCTGAAAAATATTTCTTCCAGAAGGAAGCATTTGAGTTAGCAAAATTTCTTGATACTGTTCTTTTCGCATGATTCCTTCTATCCTAAAGATTTTGCCAACTTTACCGTTGCCAAAACAACCCCAAACCATTACTGAACCTCCACCATGTTTTACTGTAGGCAACTGGCTTCCAACATCCTCTCTCCAGCTGACCGCCGCACGTAAACTTGTCGATTTGAACCGAAAATTTCGAATTTAGATTCGTCGCTCCAAAGGACGGAATTCTATTGTTCTGATGTCCAATTTTCAAGTTCTTGGGCCCATTCTAATCGTTTACGTTTATTCACTTGTCTAAGAAGTGGTTTCCTCACAGCAACTCTCCCGTGTAGTCCACCTTCTGCTAACCTGTTCTTCACGGTTGTCACGCTGATGGGGGATGGGCCACTCCAGATTTACTTGAGCCGTGATTTCTGATGCGGTTAGGCAACGATTACGTCTGCTGGACATTGTTATAGCTCTGTCTTCAGCGGGAGTCGTTTTTCGAGGCCTTCCTGAACGTGAAATTTTTTTTACGATATAGTCCACCGTTCTCCTTGGCATCCGCATATCACTCGCGATTTGTCAACTCGTGAGCTCGATTTTCAACGGAAACTTCTTTCGTTTTTGGCATTTTCACAAAACAATTGAGCCTGTATCAATTACAAAATACTGTTTGCCAAAAGGGCAATGGTATTTATAGCACAATTTTTATCATAAAATGTAACTAGGAATTTCCATAATCCCTAGAAACTTGAAATGAGTTCTTACTTCAACTGGAATTCTCAGAAATCGCCTCAAAACGATTATCATACAAAACTTATCTAAACAATTTTATGATGGACACTTGTTAAGAACAATTAAATTTACCTAATATAAAAAAAGGGTTTAATTAGGTATTAAATTTTGGCAGTTACATGAAATTTCTAGGAGAGCAAATACTTTCTGACGGCAGTGTACTTTTAACTGTAACTAGAAAAAAATGTCCTACTCTTTTTGACTATTTCGTACTGCCTTGAACGTAAAATTACTGGCGGCGCACTACAGCAGGCAAATTTTCATATTTTAAAACTCAATTTTAAATCGCACAATGTGGGTATTTTTAATTATTCTTATATTGAAACTTAATGTATAATAATGATATATGCACAAGGATTTTTGTTTCAGTACTATATTTTATTAAATATTTGTAATTTACTGTATGCCCGTTAAAATCATGCAAAACAAAAAAAATTCGTTTTAAGTTTTACAAATTATAAAGCAACAAAAATCAAAACTATTAGTATCATCGGAAAGCTGAAAGTCTCCTCTTCAAAAAGCTATCTTCTAATTTTTTTTTTACACTCTGAAAACAAGTAATATCGATTAGCCTTCGAGCGGTAAATTATCTATCCGAATTTTTAATAAATTCTCACGCTAATAAAAAAAAATCTGGAAAAAAAAAATTTATATATTTAATTTTTTTCTAAAATTTCCCGCTCTTTCACGTGTTGCTATTAGTTTTTCAATATATTTTTTTTATTTTTCGAGATATTACCGAAAACCGAATTTTTGATTTTTTTTTTTAGATTTTATGGGCATAGCGTACATCAAACTTTAGCAAACTTTTTTTATCGTATTCTACGTCCAAAATACTACCTGCGAGCCAAAATGCAGCCTGTTGACATTTAACGAGACCTCAAAACCCTTGGCGACTGGGCTAGATACTAATTCTACTAGAGACAGAACCTTGTAGACAATGTGTTTTGCAATTTTCCTAATGATATAGAAGTTCACGTTGTAGAAAGTTTTTTTTAGCCATCACAAATAACTTTGTGTCCGAACCCTAAATATTGATTTTTCAAAATTCATTTGGGGGGTGTGATTTGTGAAGTCACAAAAAAAATTTTTATTTTAAAGGCAATCACGGGACGAAACACTAATTGCGCACGTCCTCTTCACGAGCTTGCTACTTCTTCAGAGGTATTTGATAACTAAGGTGCAACAAATATTCCAAGAACCGAATCCAGGCTTAGAGCACCGATAATCCGAATTCTAAACAGGAAGAATCTATTGTTTTAGTGTTACATACTTTTTGAATGTTATTGAAATCCTTAGATGTGAGGCCACATATAAAACATCTTTGTATGTATTTTGTGTCTGTGATAACAATGCAAATCTTCCCATAAATAATTCTAACATCTATTTCAGTACCATTTAAACAATATATCATCACTAGATGCAGCTCCTCAATTTGTTTGCTTGTTGGACCTCTTTCTTTGCTAACTCGGTTGTTTCTTGTTGAAATATGAACTTTATGGACCTGCAGTATCGTGTAGATGATCGTCTTTCATTATTCCCCATAACTACCAATTTGCTATTGTTCCCCTAGTGCGCTCGAAATTAATCATATAGGTATGAAGGATGCAATAAAGTTACTCTAGTCCTCAGCATTTGGGTCTCTAAACTTTGGCTTGTATTCTGACTGTGCAAAACTGTTGAAGCCCCACTTAAGAGTAACATGGTTTTTTTTTAAATTTAGTACTTGGCTGTTTTTTTTTTAATTTTTTATATATTCTAATTTGGGGACAAATGATATTAAACCAGGTGAAGCTGGCAACAATTAAATTAAATATTAGAAACAAAATATGCATTTAATGTCCCAGAAAACAATGTAGAAAAGAGGCTTAGAGGCTTTTCGGACTAATATTAAAATAAGTAATACAAAAAATATTAATAGAAAAAATAAAGAATTTGGAAAACAGAAAGAGAAAAATAAAATTTAACTATAAGGGATACACATTATATTAAAAAAAATGATCTCCGTAATTGTTCAAATATTATAGGATTTAGAGTGGAAATTTTGCCCTTACTGTCATTGACATTTATTGTTTATCAGTTGTGATAGCTTCGAACAAATCTACTAATTTTTCTTAGTTTACCGATAAAAGATTTAGCCCAAGTGATCCCCGTTCTTGAGAGGCTCGTATATAATTTTTGCTTGTGTTTTTCCAAAAACAAACTTTAAATTTCTACATAACTGTAGGATGACAGGACTCTTCTGTACTACACCGTTACCTAGTTTATCACATACATAAGTAAAGAGACCTGTCTTTTCTGATGTTTCTCTTAGATCCACGTAAATTGGCACTGTGATGTAAGAATAACAATTTAGAAAAAGCAGACAAGCGGAAATATGACAGCTTTAAGTTTTTAAATAAGAACAAGGACACTGTTTTTTTCTCGATTTAAAGAATTCAATAATAATTTCGTCATACCTATTTAAACATTTTTTGAATGATTGTTAATTAGTTAAATATTACAAAATAGGTAATGCAAGATACCTAAAAGTATGGCCGGATAAACAATAGGTAACCACATATGAGAAAATTTGGGTTGAAATGTACTGGGTGTGAAAAAATTATACCAATTCGTACGACTAAAAATAATGTCCTTTAATATTTTTTAAGATGATTGGTTAAAATAAGAGCTCAAAATACATATCAGTAAAATTAATAAAGTTCTATTTTTGGAAATAGTTTTTAAATAAAGTAACATTAAAAATACGAAAAATTGTTAGTGTGTTAGTTTTTTTTTTTTAAATTCGAGCTCTCCGTGTATCTGATCAAAAAAAATTTCCCACGCCATAAATGCAATGTTCATAACTATTTTATGTACAAAAATCTTTGTTAGAGATGAAATTTGTTTAGAAATTAAAAAATAAAATGTTTTTGTGGTATAGATATCGCCTTGGAAAGAAAAAAAAAATAATGTGGTTCTTTTTGCTTGCTTTTTGTTGATTTTTTAAAGATTTTTAAACGGTTCCGGAAACAAACTATATATATATTTTTCCTATTTACTAACAAGAGCAGCAATATTGACAGAAGTTCTATTCACTTATTTAAACAAAATTTCAATTTCGTTAAAGGAACCATCTGATTTCAGAGTTACTTCTTCTGCTTCTTTTTTCTTAAATACTTCTTTCAAACGTTTTTCCAAGCTGTTCATTTTTTTATTGATCCTGTTAACCGAACAATCCATCTCCGAGTAAAACATGTCCACATTTTGATTATGCTCCTTGGCCCCCACTTTTTAATTTTTTCTAAACAGTCACAGTCAAAGGGGTTACCATCCACGTGAGTAGTTTTTGCCTTGATAATTTTACGGAGGTCACCTAAAAAATGCAGTTTTAAAATCTTTTAAATCTATATATAATACATACATATATATATATATATATATATATATATATATATATATATATATATATATATATATATATATACACAATAAGGTTAAGCTATATAAAAAATATTTTTACGGCGATGGCTTTATTTTTTAATTCATAATGATCGAAATTTAAGAAAAATGAACAAACATATAAAGAAAAAATCGACCAAGTGCAAGTCGGACTTGCGCAAATAGTGCTCCGTAAGTTGATTGCTTTTAAAATAAAAACTTTTTTACGGAGGTATAAAATGATCGATGACTTCACAAACAATTAGTTTTCAACAAAGATTTTTTCCGATCTTTACTGAAAACTGATGGCCTTGAATTTATATATATATATATATATATATATATATATATATATATATATATATATATAAAGTAAATTATTAACGGTAATGCACTCTGTGAAGAATATTTCAGAATTTTTTCAAATTTTTTTGATCAATACGAGAACGGCGGTTTTTCGCAATTTTTTAAAAATATTACAGACAGGCGTACGCAACTAATGCATTATATATATTTTTGAATTCTTTTTTTGCAAGCTTTCATTTGACACACTGCTTGATGACCTGGTAAAAAAAAATTTTTCACTTCCCAAAACTAACCCCTTAAGTCAAAATTTAACTTTCAAAACTACACGGTTATGATGAGGTCATTAGTTCCTATATTAGTGCGAAATTTCAACTTTCTATGTCAAATAGTTTTGAAAAACAGGTGTGACAGACGGACAGACAGGCACCGAAGTGATTTTATAAGTGCTCCGTACGGAACACTAAAAATGATATAAAGAACCGTTTCACTCCTTCGCTCCTTTGAGATATTTTTTACGTTTTTAAAAACCAATATGTGTTCAAAAATTTTAGGTTGTTTATTAATTTGTGGCTGATGAAACGCTGGGAACCGAACAGTTGATCAAAAAAATATATAATTTTAGATGCTCAATGCGTCAAAAAATTCTTTTTATATCTAATGTTCAAAGTTGCTCAAAATCAGTCTATCAATAAACGAGATACAAAAATTTTGACTTTGACAGCTATTAATGTCAAAAAAATTAACACTGAATAATTTGATTTGATAGAGCCAGACCGTTAGTAAAGGAGATATAGATCACTCCTATAAATAACGGATTAGTTTAGAGGGCTGGTAAAATTATTATTAAAATAATTCTATGTTTATAGAAACATTCAGATTTGATCAAAATCGGTCATAATCAAATAATAATAAATAAGTATTATTGAACCATCTATCAATATTAAACATTTTTTTAAATAGTAGTCTATAATATCTAGGCCTATTTTACGTATAACCATTTAAATCTGTCCATAAATAAAATGAAGGAGACTATGTTTCAATTTCGACAGCTATCAATGTCAAAAAACTGGCGGACTTGCGTAATTAGTGTTCCGTACGGTGATTGCTTTTAACATAAAGTAAAATCCTTACCTAGGCTAAGTTAATTAGGTACCTGACATGTATATATCTTAAGATCCAATATGTATTTTCACGTTTTTGTTAGTCAATAATGTATAATAGATATAGCATCTTAGCTACCTAATAGCCAATAAATCAATCTAGCTCAATCTAGAATCTAGTAATAAAAGTGTGAAACAAATATTTAATAAATCAATCAATCTGGTAGCATTATAACCCTAGGTGAGTCTTAGTTGCGTTTACAATTCGTCTTCATTCCTCACGATCTTGAGTCATTTGCGGGTCCTACTCAAAACTCATGACAAGCATATCCGATCTTATGTTATCCCTCCATCGTAAACGCGGTCTTCCCAGTTGTTTTCCCCTGAGCGGGTTACCATTCCATACTAGCTTAGGGTATCTGTCGTCCGGCTGTCTTTCTATGTGTCCCAACCTTCCAGACTTGATTTCCTGGACCACGTCCGGGTCTTTGTATACTTTCATTAATTCCGAATTCATCGTTTATCTCAGATAAATTATCAAACGTAATGCACTCGTGATAATTTTTGCTCAATCTACACTTTATGAAGACTGTTCCAGAAAATTTTATAATTTTTTAAAAATAATACAAAGAAAAGTGTGCACCACTAGTACACCATATATATTTTTGAATTCGTGTTTTCACAAGCTTCTGACACTTGCGATTTCACCCCCCCAAAACTAACCCTTAAATCAAAATTTAATTTTCAAAACTACACGGCTCTGATTATGCATTCAATACCTATATTTGTGCGAAATTTCAACTTTATATGTCAAATAGTTTCGGGTAAAATCGGGTATGACAGACAGACATACGGTAGACCGAAATAATCTCATAAGTGTTCCGTACGGAACAATATATAAAAGTCATAACCTAGCTGTGTGCCACGTTTTATTGATTTGTCAAACCATTTAAGCATAACTGCGGAACAAAACTACAAATGCACAAACAAATATTTACATATTGAGGTTTATAAATTAGTATGGATAAAGTCTCATTTTTACATTAAAATACTATCATTGGTTCACTAGATTTTACAATATCATTAAATATCTAATCTAATGCAATTTCTGGTAATAGATAAGAAAGTAAATAATATGTTTATAATTAACAGTTGTATATTTTGTAAATTTGTATTATATATATAGTTATATAGTATGTAACCACATTTAATCAGCTATTAAATATAAGTGATAACACCGACGACCATTCGGTTTCGTAGCGGCGCTGGCGTTGCAAGGAAGTGAGGGAGTGAAATTTTAAAAGAATGATTTGACGGGAAGAGATTTCATGAATGTTTGTTTCCTCTTGGATGTAAAATGTTTTTGGTATAGATAGTAACGTTTTACGGCAACAGGTCTAGGAAGCAAGGAAGTGTTATACAGTAAATAATTTTATTATATTTATAAAGTAAAATCTCCCCATTTTGCCAAGAAGTACGAGAAAAAATTGCCATCTGATCTTAACGTCCCGTATTTTCCTGGTCATACTTTTTCCATCAAACAATTTTCTCTTAAAATCGCTATAATAAAATTAAATAGTGTTGAATAATGAATTTGTTTTATTTGTATTTGTTTTAACTAACATGTGTATTCAGTTTAAAATAAATATGTAATAATTGAAGCAACCTCTTTTATGTGACACCACTGATTTTTAGATTAGGCAACCAACTATATGTTGGACTACAATGTTGCCATCGCTTAAAATGTCTATTTTGCGCTTTTGCCAAAACGTGTCTGCTAATCGACTATTAAGGAGGTTGAGGCGTTAAACGTAAAATATGAAAACTATTTTGTGTAGATTTACTTCGATAGATTAATTAGTTTACAAATTTTCTATGAAAAATTTAAGGTCTTTAGGAAACTTATTTAAATAAAAATCGAAATTAACAATACATATAGTCTTATGGAGAATACGTCAATTTGATATAAAAATAAACATTTTTTTGTTATAACAAATGAAAAAAAAAAACCATCAATAGGAAATTTAACTGTTAGACATTGAAATTTCGCGATTATTTTAAAAAAAATTTCAAATTTAATTAGACTTTATGAAAAATAACAATTACTGGAGGAACTTGTGAATGATTTACCTTTTATCTCTAAAATAGCGGCAACGTTGCACTTAGTAGTAAAGGCGGGAAATTTAAATATTTTAAATTGTATAGTACAAGTTTATGTAATTAAAATATATGGTATTATATATTAAGTTTAACTAATAATATATTTGCAATGGGTATTAGTTTTTATAAATAAAAAAAGTAAAAATAAATAATTTAAAGCATTTGTTTTAATTATTTAATTAATTTACTTGTTTAACTTATAATTACCTAATGCATCTTCAGTGTTAACATTATAATGTTCCTTATTGTCCTTCGATATACGTGTACTGTCTGTTAGACATCACACTTTATGGTTAGTAGTGATGCTAGACCATAGCGTTTTTCATTAGTAATATAACATAATGAAAGTGTGTCATTACATGAAGAACATTTTAAGTTTTCTCCAAGTGATCGCATGTCAACAATTCGACGACCACTGTCACAGAGGTTAGGAGACACTTGATTTTCTGTGCCGTTTCCCAACACTTTGTTGGCTTAATCTTTGATTGTATACAGCTTCAGTAACGCGTTTTCGCTTTCATATAATTTTTTTTGCCATTTTTATCAATATTTGTTGGTTTTTTATTATTATCCATTTTTTTTTACTTGTTTACACCAGCTAATCACAGTAACCACAAAATTCAATATACCTATATACAAGCATTTCAGTAGAGCCAACAGTAAATTACTTTACAGCGTTGCCGCTTCGAGACACCGGAATTTTAAGATTTTTAATTATCATTTTTTATTACTTACCTATTTTTTTAACTATTAAAATAATTTTTAAGTTTGTACAAAACATTTTGGACTGACTGTGTATATATATATATATATATATATATATATATATATATATATATATACATACATATATATATACACACACACATACGATAAACCTTATATCGGCTAATAAATGAACAATGATACATGTCAATATTTAATTACTTTGAAACTACATAAAATTGACTGTGAATTATCACGTGAATATGGTCCATTGTCAAGTGCACATGTTTATTTAAATAAAAGTTGACTCTTACCTGTTAAACACCGCAGTTGGTTGTGTTCTATTCGTAAATCTTCTACCTCTACATCATCTAACAACGTATCCTTAAATTCCGTCAGGTTATTGTTGTCCAGCCATAAGTTATTAATTGTTTTCAATCCTTGAAAAGCGCCCTCTTGAATTTCACTTATTTTATTGTAACTAAATATCAAATTAATTGTTAATTTAACAGATCCAAAGTTTTTGTCTCCATTTAAATTTCTAAATGCCTCGGTCGGTATTGTTTCCAGGGAATTATTTTGCATCGATATTCTTGTTAAAAGGGGCGTGTTATGAAACCACCTACAATATTATAGTTATTATCGGGATAAAATAATAGTAGATTATGTCCAAGTGTAAGTTTTCTTATATACACTCGGTCAAATAAGAACGTTTCGCCTATAAGTTACAGTCAGTAAAGAAATTCCTTTTGTTGGCATCTCTGCAAACAATGCTTTATGAAAAGAGATTCATTTCTAACCTTATTTATAGTTAAATAGTACATTATTGAACATAAGTGTTGTATACGCTTCGTGGTTGAAGGTTTTGTGTTTATGTTATCATTCAAAAGTTCCGAAAATTACGCCTCCAGCGGCTGCTAAGTACAGTCTGTCAAGTAAGAACATGACCGCTCGTATTCTTGAAAAAATGAACATTTTTTGCCATCAATGTATTTTTTGGTGTGCTAACAATGGCGCAATTATGATCGTGTTTGTGGAGAAGCGTTGAAGATGCTTGGATTTATTTTTCGCAATTCAAGGGGGTTGGTAAATATAGGGTCCCTCAAAATGCTTTACTTTTGCTATGTGTGATCTAAGTTGTAATACGGCGCAGTGATTTGGCACCCAATCTATCACAAATACATTGATAGAATAGAGAACATACAGAGAAAGTTCCTTAAGTTCCTGTGCTTCAGAGATGGCGGTACTTACCCTCCTAGAGGTATAGAAAGCAAGATCTTGTTAGCGCGTTTCAACGTGCCGTCGTTGATGAATCGCAGGATTTACTTGCTGGTTCAATTTTTGTTCAAGATATGTAAATCCTTTATTGATTGCCCTGACCTGCTTTCCCAAATTAACTTTCATGTGCCGTCTCGACTTACCAGATTTCCTCATGTTTTTTGCTTGAGTACGCCAAGAACTAATATTTTAATGAAGACTCCTTTGTATCAATCCATAAATATTTTCAATGTGGTTTGTAGCGATTTCGATATGCATAACTTAACTCATGCTCAGTTTACTAAATTGATGAAGACGAAGGTTCTTGATGCTCTGCGGACGTGTCCACATTTTTGAACGGTATATACGGGTTATATATATTGTTATATTTATTTAAGCAGTTATTGTAATTTTCTTTTTTTCTTTCTTTGTAATTTACACATTTGTCTTGTAAATGGATATTCTATCTGTTAGACAATAAAGATTGTTATTATTATTATTATTATATTCAAGAGGACAATTTGAGAGAAAGGACACATCCTCATTTAAACGACGTCACGTAGATTGTGGATACAAGAAGAATCCAGTTCTCAGACGATCAATCAGATTGATACTATTTTGTAAGACGCGATTAAACTCAATCGAATCGTCAATTAATACCATACTTGACATACTTAAATATGCTGCAATATGACTGTGGTATATACAAGCATGCGCATATTTATGTTAATACACGTTCAAATATCTAAGGTGCTAACAAAACTGATTGTTTGCATCAGATAGTAACGAACCGGTAAAAGTTATAGTGTAATTTAAAATTTAAAAGATTCCTTAATTCATAGGCTTTTACGTTATCATCAGTCATATTAATTAAATTCTATATAACCAGCTATTAAAATTAATAAATGATAAGTAGCAAAACTCTTAGAATATCTAAAGTGGTTTGCACTACAAAACAACAGGTGGATGCACTGATGATTAATTTGACGGAAAACGATTGTATCAGTGACATGATTTGTCTTCGGTATGGAAGTCTGTAGTACATATCGATGAACTAAAATACTGTCAGTAATTCTGATGGTATGAGGGTTGTTATGTATAAGATATTGATTTGTATATTTTAAACTTTGACCTAAACAGATAATCATGATTGATGGAAATTCCTAAATTTTAAATAAGAAAATCCCAATGTACCTACTAATATTGTGCTTTACTATGTACTATAAATAGGTGTTGTGAATGCCCTAAAATTTACACATAAATTAAATATATGACAGAAGAGCATTACTAACCGTTTCTTTTTCTTATACTTTTTATAGATCTGATGATTTGGTATTTCGAGGTTCTGGGATTTCTTGAGAAGTAGACTGCCCACTATCTCTCCAACTTTTTGGTGGTCTCCTCGGTGGACGTTCGCCTGCTGGTTTTCCTTCCAGAGCGATCCTTGGTAGGCTGTGCTTCTCCATTCTTTTAACGAGGTTGTTCCAATGTCTTCTTCTTTGTCTTCCCCATTTTACTACATCTTGTATGTCACATTGTTTCCTAATGTCAATATTTTGTATTCTATTCTTCCTTGTTTTACCAACTATCGCTCTTAGAGTTTTGATTTCCGCGGTACGTAGCATACTTTTTGTCTTATTGGTGTCTTCTTGTGATTCTATACCTTGCTGTCTGTTCGCAGGTATTGATTGGACAGTACATCTCTTAAGCAGCCTGAGATAACTGCTGTTTTATTAATTAATCCTCTAAGGTCGTGATAGCTTGATAGGCCCACACCAAGGTATTTCAACTGGGTTAGCTGCTCTATAGGCGGTAGTGATGCTTTTAGTCTTTTCAGTTGATATGCTCATATTAAGCTGTCGAGACGCTTGATAAAATTTAAAAAGTTGTCTCTGTAGGTCATCTTCACTTTCGGCTATCAGCACTGCATCGTCTGTGTAACAAAACAGACTAATTCTGTTCTATACGTCTGTGACTATACGTCTTCTATTATTTTGTTCATCAAAAGATTGAACAAAAACGGACTGAGACTGTCTCCTTGTCTAATTCCTTGGGATTGGGATAGTAGTGTTCTCACTCGACTTAATATTCGTCTTATTGTTTATGTTCATGTTCAAGTTCTTTATGATTTTCACAATGTTTGTATTTTTCTGCATCAACGTTTGTATTACGTCATTGAGCCGGACTTTGTCGAAGGCTTTAGTTAAGTCTATGAAGCATATGTACGCTAGCGTATTGTACTCTATTGTTTTTTCTTTAATTTACTTCATAATGAATATTGCTTCTGAGGTAGATCTATTTTTCCGAAACCCCTGTTGGTCTCTATTTTTTAGTGTTCCGTACGGAACACTTATAAGAGCACTTCGTTGTCTGTCTGTCCGTCTGTCACACCCGATCTTCTCCGAAATTATTTGACATAGAAAGTTGAAATTTGGCACTAATATAGAAATTGATAGCTCCATCAGAGCCGTGTAGTTTTGAAAGTTAAATTTTGACATAAAGGGTTAGTTTTAGGGAGTGAAATCGGAAGTGAAAAATTATTTTTTTTACCAGTTCATCGAGTGGAGTGTCAAATGAAACCTAGTAAAAACACGAGTCCAAAAATATATATAATGTAATTCTTGCGCACACTTTTCTTTGTATTATTTTTTAAAAATTGCGAAAAATCTCTGTCCCCCTCCTTATCTCGAAAAGTACTGATCAAAAAATTTTGAAAAAATTCCGGAATATTCTCTACAGGGTGTAAATTGAACGAAAATTATCACGAGTGCATTACCTTTAATAATTTATCTGGTATATAAAAACAAAAATTTCAAGGTCATCAATTTTCAGTTAAGATCGGAAAAAAACTTTGTTGAAAACTCTTTTGGGGTGTGTTTTGTGAAGTCATTGATCATTTTATACCTCCATAAAAAAAATTTTATTTCAAAAGCAATCACGTACAGAACACTACTTGCACTTGGCTGGTTTTTATCTGTGATTCTAGTTTCTCCTTCAACAGGCCTGTGAACAATGCCATTCACCTGAACTAACCGTTTAAAATTTATAATTTGGGTGGTAGGTAGAAAATAATAGTCCTAGCGAAAATAGTTAGTTTTTAAATGGGTGTGCTCCAATTAAGAAAAAAAAATCATAACTCTCTTAGCCCTCAATATTAACTCTACGTTATCAAATTGCCCCCCCCCCCCGGTTGAATTTCATGCATTAAACAATCTCTACAACTGATAAGGGGGCGAACAAAAACGAGGTGCTTCCATAAGTGTTTGGAAGCGTCACAGACCATTAAAATTGATGAAAATTGTTTAAAATTTCTAACTAAAAAAATGCACGGTTCTTGAATATTTTTAAAGCATTAACAAATGTTGAGTCTTAAAGTAATGCACAGTTACGCAACATTCGATTCATGGAATTTATGTAATAAAGCTATTTTACTTAATTTCATTTCATAATAAGTCTAAAGTTTTTTCTAATTACCTTTTGTTCCACACCGAAATCAGGTTATCAGCTAAATTTACATTTAAAATATTAGGAAGGTCGTTGAAAGCACTAGCATCGATGTTTTTTATTTTATTTTTGCTTAGATCCAACGTCGATATTGGTAAATTATTGAAAACTCCAGTTGCGATTTCTCCCAAATTATTTCTTCTAAGGTTAAGTCTTCGAAGAGAAGGCAAGTTTTTAAATGCGCCAGGTTGAATTTCTTTTATTTGGCAATTTTCCATTGTGAGTTCGTCCAAAGTTTGGAGATCCGTCACTGAATTTTCATGTAGTACTGGAATGTATTGATCCAAAAACTCCAAATGGTCAAAGAATATATTAGAAACATACCCATTTAACCTGTTTGAACTTTCGATGGTTTTAGTAAATTTTAAAACGTACACACTGTAACCTTTAAACTCGACATTTTTGAAGGTCACATCACTCTTGGCTGATAATGCAGCGAGAGGTAAAAGAAATATGTAGAAAATGTTAAGCATGTTGCTTCGTTTGCGCTACTTTTTTAATAAACAGTAATGATTTATTTATATAGTCTCAATCATATTTATTTGCAAATTAAATTTTTAGAAGAGAATATGATAAAATGATAACCTTATGTCGGTTTGTTTGAGTTTCCTAGAAATGTTTATTTTTATATTTAAATAATAAATGTAAATGTGTCGTAACCTTTAGACCTAGTAGCAACCGCCCATTTTCTTGTAAAAGGTTAGCCCTGCGTAAACGCCATTAAAATATACACTGAAGAACAAAAGAATCGACTCAAACTATTTGGCTTCATTTAACACGGATCCTAGAATTTAGTGTTAATATATTTTTACGGATTTTAGTATCATTTAAAAGCCCATTTAATTCTCTTTCTAATGATATCAAATTCCATAACCATACATCGTCCTTCTTACTGATTAACATGATTGAAAGGGGAAACAACAAATTTTAAGTTTAACAATTAAATTTATTGATAAAAACCAAAATCAATATTTTTGTATTACCCCCCCCCCTACCCTTATTACTGCTTCCAGTCGGTTTTTCACGAAGCGAATGAGCTTTTTCATCACTGTCTATGGGATTCTTTCCCACTCTTCCGTAATCGCGACCTTTTTAAGTCCCTCAGCGATGCAGAGGGTGTATTTCTGGGTCGAATCCTTCTTTTGAGCTTGAGTTGATCCACTGCTAGGAGTCTTATCAGTCACGAAAACCAAATCGGTTTTCGCATCCAGTGAGATGCCTCCCCAGACCCTGACAAAACCTCTTCCGTAGGCGACCGTTTCAGTAATGCATAGCGCTCCCTAGGCCTCCTATAGACTTCTTCTATCATTGCCATGTAGGCACATTCGGGAGTCGTTGGAGAATAAAACGGAGCGTCATTGCTCTAAGTGCTGTGTGGCTTAACTCAGCTTATTGACGAGCCAACACGGATCCCTGATCGAGACGGGGAGTTCGCCAGTCTTCTTGATCTGTTTTTAACTACCAATCCGGAGATTTACACGGTCAGCGTAAATCCGCCGTTAGGTTCTTCCGATCATAAACTATTTTCGACATCGAGTATTCTACCAATCACTGACAGAGAGACGCCTAAACCGCGCAAGATTTGGCACTACAAGTCTGCTCAATGGGAAGATCTCATGGAATATTTTCGAACTTTCCCTTGGTTAGACGTTTGTTTTCGATCCGACGACCCATCTGACTACGCCAGGGAGGTTTCCGATGTTATTTTGGCCGGTATGGAGGCTTACATCCCTTTTTCGAAGAAATGCTCTCCCAATGGCAAGCCTTGGTTTGACCGTAAATGCAAAGAAGCTGTTGCTTCTAAACACCTTGCATACCGACAATGGCATGAAAATCCTAACACCATAAATCGTAATACATTTGTTCGTGCCAGGAACAGATGCAAAGAAATTATCGACGAAACCAAGGAGGTACACAATCGACGGATTAGAAACAAACTGCTCGCTTGTCCTGAAAATTCCAGGTCCTTTTGGTCGGTCGCTAAGGCAGTTAGTCAAAATTTCACCAAATCCACCATACAACCACTCACACAGCCAGATAATTCTATTGCAACGACACCTGTTGAGAAAGCGAACTTGTTGGCTGAACTCTTTGCTTCACATTCTACTGTCGATTTCCAAGGAAAAACACCACCTACTATTCCTATAGTGCAGTCAAGGATGCCCAATGTTGTCTTCGGACAGCGTATCATAAAGCGTTTTCTGATGAAGCTAGACACCAAAAAGGCTTCTGGCCCTGACGGAATACCTGCCATAGTTCTTAAAAATTGCGAGGGAACTAACACCAGTTTTCTGTAGACTTCAACCTATCCTACAGAAAGGGAATAGTTCCTTCCTGCTGGAAATGTGCTACAGTTCAGCCGATACCTAAAAAAGGCAAGAAGACCTTGCCAAATAACTACCGACCAATCGCACTGCTTTCAATAATATCGAAAGTTATGGAAAAGGCTATCAATCAGTATCTTCTAAAATATCTTGAAGGATTCAACATTATTAGCGATCACCAATATAGCTTTCGTAAAAATAGATCAACAGGAGATCTTCTGATTTATGTAACACATGTCTGGAACAACGCAATTGAACACTTTGGAGAATCTCGAGCGGTTGCTCTTGACATATCCAAGGCATTCGACCGTGTTTGGCACGATGGGCTGTTGGCTACGCTACGTTCTTATGGTATGTCTGAAAGGTTCTGTTTGTGGCTTTCATGTTTCCTCAGAGAGCGTTCTTTACGAGTGGCAGTCGACGGATTTCTTTCTAACACCTTCACTATCAACGCCGGTGTACCTCAAGGCTCCATACTGTCTCCTACTCTCTTTCTCATTTACATTAACGATCTGCTGGAAAAGACAGAGAATCCAATCTACAGCTGTGCAGATGACAGTACACTTATCTCTTCATTCACTTTGAACGGTCGGACATCGGCTACTCAGACGAATATCCGCAGACAGCAGGAAGTCATTCAACTTAACAAAGACCTGGAAGAAATTCTATCTTGGGGTGACAGTAACCAAGTGTAATTTAACGCCACAAACACCCTGGCGGCAGTTTTTTATAAAAAAGTTAACGTTAATTTGGGTGCAAATATGTCCTGACATGAACATGTTGCAGGCATTGCAAGGAGAGTTTCGCAAAAGTTGGGAATATTATTTCGAACCAGAAAGCTTTACACTCCACAACAACTGTTAATTCTTTACAAAGCTCAAATTCGACCAACTATGGAATACTGCTCCCATGTTTGGAGCTCCGCTTCCAAACATACACTGCATTTGTTGGATTCTATTCAGAGAAGAGCTGTTCGCCTGATTGGAGACCCGGAACTGACCGGCGGCCTTGATTCGCTGGAACATCGAGGAACGGTTGGCGACTTGAGCCTATTCTACAAGTACTTTCGTGGAAAGTGTTCGAAGGATGTGGCCCGCTTAATTCCTCCCAGAGCGGTGCATGTTAGAAGAACACATTGCGCTAATTCTTCACATCCGTATGAGGTTCAGCTTGTTACTCCTCGTACAATGCTCTTCAAGCAGTCTTTTATATGGAGAACACTATCCCTTTGGAATAATTTGCCCAGGACTGTGTTTCCCACCGAGTACAATCTACAGCGATTCAAGAACAACGTGAATCGCTTTCTCTGCACACGTGTCGCTCCTGTAGCGCTTTAGGGACTTCCCTGTAGCACGTGTTCTAGACCCATTAAAAAAAATAAGGCCCAGTCGACATGTTCTTGGGCAAACATGTATTGTATTGTACATTAGATGTTTGGTTCTGCTCCTTGACGGGCAATTCACCAGCTCCGATCCTTCTCGTGCGTAGGCAGAGTACCAGCGACCCTTCGGTGATGCGTTACACAATCTCGAGTTTGGATCTTTGTCCGTGTAGAGTAACTTAGTCTCACTTTAGGCGATAATCACACTCATTTTATTTTTATTTCTTTCATCTATTTATTAATTATTTCTTGTCTTTATAACTTAATTTATTTTCTTGGCATTGATAAAGGATCTCCTCGGGACCTGCTACTCGTTTTGGGTATAACCTTTTCTGTCAGCCCGCCCGCCTGATTACGCGATTGATACAAAAAACACGGCCTCACGTGTTCGCCACCTGCTCAAATCACCTAACCTCAACCGACGTTATAGGAATCACCCCTCACAGCGCTTAGTAGCCCTCTGCGATTAGAACCCCTACCAAACAATTTGTGGACACTCCGAAGCCCCAAAACGCCCGAACTTCGCCTTCAGAAGCCCCAACCGGGAAAATGCGTCCGCGTGCTACGAACTGTCGACCGGAAGTCGGGGAAAACATGATTCGCGTTTGTCAATGGGCGGCTGTCAATTTGGGTCCGTTAGCTGGTCTCTTCGGAGTTAGGTTAGCTTCTTTAAGTCTTCTTCTGAGTGTCCAATGACTGACTCCGACCACCAACTTGTCGGAGTTCCTGCTGGATCTCGACGTCGGTCAAGTGACGATTTCTTAGAGTTGTGTTGACAATGAAGCGATCGTCTCGCTTCGAGGTACACATTCTTCTTCCTGAATCTGGTCTCCATATAAACGTGTCTTGGTAACGTCTGCAGACTCTGGAGATAGCTGACTGGCTCAGGTGCAGTTGCGCAGCTACTACACGTTGGCTATGACCTTCTTGCAATAGGGCAATGACTTGTGACGGTTCTTCCGGGTGGTATCCATTTCCGATGACGTAATTAATCAGCAGTATTAGTAGCAGAGATGTTGACGGGTCAAGGAATGATAGGAAAATGCAGTTGCATGTGTTTTTATATGAATGAATAGCGCGCAACGAGTACGTTGCTAAGCGAGTAATAACGGTTCTATTGGGTAAAACCGTTTTATTCAGTAAAACTTTTTGGAAATCCAAATGTTTTTGATATTATTGAAAAGAGTAGAAAATCGGCATTCTAATGATACCAAAAATAAAACCACTATTTGAAAACAAAATTCAAGAATCGGTGTTAAATCAAAATCGTTTGAGTCGATTTTTTGCTCACCAGTATAGTTAAAAAATGTGGGACATTAAAAGACGATTATAAAATTTTATATGTACTAGATTGTAAGTCTGAGACATATTTGCTCCCAGCAAATTCAGTGACGATGCTAGCGGAATGTTTGACAGTTTAAAGTGAATGCAGAAATAAGCGTACTGTCGTCTGCAAAGCTGTAGATTGGATTTTTGGCCTTTTCCAACAGATCGTTAATGTACGGTGTTAGAAAGAAATCCATCGGTTGCCTCTCATAAGGGACGCTCTTTGACAAAACACGAGAGCTATAAACAGAACTTTCCAGACATACCCTAAGAGCGTAGCTTAGCCAACAATCTATCGTGCCAAACTCGGTCGAATGCCTTAAACTTCTCCCCCCTTATAGAGGCTTATATCGCCTTATCTATCATTATTTCGCTTTATCTCCCATTATTTCGCCTTATCTCCCATAATCTCGAATTCTTCCCCATTATAGAGGCTTATATCGCCTTATCTATCATTATTTCGCCTTATCTCTCATTATTTCCCCTTATCTCTCATTATTTCCCCTTATCTCCCAGAATCTCGCCTTCTCCCATATTATAGAGGCTTATATCGCCTTATCTATCATTATTTCGCCTTATCTCCCATTATTTCGCCTTATATCCCATTATTTCGCCTTATCTCCCATAATCTCGCCTTCTCCCCCATTACAGAGGGTTATAATCAAGTGCAACCGCTCGAGATTCTTGTGTGTTCAGTTGCGTTATTCCAAACATGTGTGGCATAAGTTAGCACATTTCTTATTGATCGTTGCTTACGAAAGCCATATGGAAGGTCGCTAATAATATTCAATCCTTCAAGATATTTTAGACGCTGCTGATTGATGGCCTTTTCCATGACTTTCAATATTATTGAAAGCAGAGCGACTGGACGGTAGTTGTTTGGTGTAGCGCATTTCCAGCATGAATGATATATTCCCTTTCTGTAGAATAAGTTGGAAAGCCTACAGCAAACTGGTGTTAGTTCTCTCGCGTAGTTTTTGAGGACCATAGCAGGTATTCCGTCAGCGCCAGAAGCTGTTTTGGTGTCTAGCTTCATTAAAATACGTTTTATGATACGTCTGAAGGCAATATCCGGCATCCTTGACCGCACTATGGGGAATAGTTGGTGGTAATGAATGCCCCCAGCGTATTATTGTGCAAGTTATATGAAATACTATAGAATAGTAATATGCATTCAAAACTACCTTCTTACCCATTATTTTAGCTTAAATTTTATGACAAACGTATTTTTTTGCAATTTTAGCAGAAATTTAATTACATCATGACTTACATATTAAGGAAGTGTGTAAGGTGCCAAAACCTAGAAGACCCAGAAGTAATTCCGTCTGTAATATTGCGTTTAGATAATATTACACTAGTTATTTTCACAGTATTAGAGGAAAATCATTTTTTAACTTTTCGCCGAGTATCTACCATCTCCTGCATCAATGTGATTTTTAAACATTTATATAAATTGTACTATATGTTAGTATACTACCCTAGCAAAATCTAAGCCCTGAAGATAACCTTTTCCTTAAGCTTGAGTGATAGTTCAATAGATCAAACTATATATAAAGTTTTCTTCTTTCCCCTCATAAAACTTTTGGATGTATAACCTCATATTGTTCTATTCTATTAAATTAATAACTGTAGAGTATTCTAACTTATTTTTGTTTTGTTTCAGAATGGCGACTTATGCATTAGCATTTTGCACCCTCCAGTAGACGATCCACAATCGGGCGAGTTACCATGCGAACGCTGGAATCCTACTCAAAACGTGCGCACTATTTTGCTCTCTGTGATTTCTCTACTGAACGAACCAAACACATTTAGCCCAGCTAATGTCGATGCGTCCGTCATGTACCGCCGTTGGCGAGAATCGAAAGGCAGGGACAAGGAATATGAAAATATTATTAGGTAAGATATACGTGACCCTGCAAACGTGTGTTCGAAAATAGGAAATAGTTTATTATTTAAGAGCTATTATAGGCCACCAATAATAAACGTTAAAAATAATGTTCTTTTTACTTTTCTTGTTAGAGGGAAATATTGTATGCGTGAAAAAAACACAATCCGAGATTTTTGTCAGTCACTCATTTCCGTCGGTCTGTCTGTTTGTCGACTTGTTGGCACGATAAGTCTCCAACGAAATGAGATAGTAATTTTAAACTTGGTATATTTATATAAGCTAATGAGGGGATGAAGCCTATAGCTTTTGAGCGATATCGCTTAAGACGAAGGGTGAAAGGAGTGGGAGTCGATCAATTTTATATGGTTTTAACAGTAATATACCAGGTGTACAAGTATGAAATCCGGATTTTTTTCTAAAAAAACATGTTAAATTCGGAAGAATGATAAAAAGTGCTTTATTCAAAGTATGCTCCATCGCTTGTTATACATTTTTCCCATCTTTCGGGCAATTTATGAATACCACTCCAGTAAAAATCTTCCCCTTTTGCTGCGAACCATTCATCGAGCAATTTTTTCACATCTTCGTACGAACCAAAGCGCTGTTCAGCAAGTGCGTGACCCATCGATGCAAACAAGTGGTAATCGGAAGGAGCCAAGTCTGGTGAGTAAGCCCATGGAGTAGAACTTCCCAGCTGAGTGCTTCCAACGTGTCTCGAACTGGTTTTGCCGTATGTGATGGAGCATTGTCATGAAGAAAAAATACTTTGTGTTGCCTCTTTCGGGTTCAAATCGGTCAATTGTTATTGGTAACGTTTAGTATTAACCGTTTCCCCAGGTTTTAATAGCTCATAATAGACCTGGTCCCCCCAAACAGAACATAGTTTTTCTGCCAAAGCGATTCGGTCTTGCGGTCGATGGGGATGGTGCGTCTGGGTCTACCCATGATTTTTTGCGCTTGAGATTCTCAAAATAAATCCACTTTTCATCCCCTGTAACTATACGATCCAAAAACGACTTCTTTTTGTACCGAGCGAGCAAAATGTCACACGTATTTTTGCGCTTTTCCATTTGCCTGTCGTTCAACTCGTGGTACCCATATACCGGTCTTCTGAATCTTTCCCATCTCTGGTAACAGCTTGTTGACTAACGCCCAATTGCTCGACGAGTTGTTTTTGTGTTTGCGAATCATCTTTGTCCAACAATGCTTGCAATTCCACATCTTCGTATTTTTTGGCGGTTTGCCACGTTCCTTGTCTGCAACATCGAAGTCACCACTTTTGAAACGCCAAAACCATCGTTCACACATATCTTGCGATGGAGCATATTCACCATAAGCTTCTCGAAGTAATCGGTATTATTCAACAGCAGTTTTCTTCAAATGAAAACAAAAAATTAATGCTGTCCGCGAATGTTCCTTGTTCGGTATAAATTTCGACATATTGAACACAACACAACACTATGCACACACTTTTCCAGTTTATCACTCGTACGCGTCTGACACTTGTTGATGACACAGCAAAATGGGGCAGTATCAAATCTTTATAGCACAAACTGCATTGGTGCATCATCTGTTGTCTGAAATCCGCATTTCATACTTGTACACCTGGTAACAGTTTTTCCTGGTTTTTTGTTGATATAATAAACATATATTTTATACCAATATTTATATTAAAACATAAAGAGGGTGTAATGTAGACAATGTAAACAAAACTGAATATCTGATCGTTGGAGGTGAGGCCAACCATCTCCAGTTTCTACAAAGGTTGCCAAGAATTTAAATACTTACGAAGCATAATATCAGAAAAGGGAAACAGAGATATTCAGATTAGCACAGGGCAGAAAATGTATACAAATGCTAAACTCGCTACTGTGGTCACCAAAGATTACATTAAAAACGAAAACAATGATATATGGGGTAATCGTTGAACCTCTACTGACTTACGGCTCAGAATGCTGGCAAATGAATACTCGTGATAGAGATAGGTTAAAAGCAGCTGAAATGGACTATTTACGACGATCCTGTGGAGTGTCAAGATTAGATCATATACGTAATGAAGAAATCAGACAAAGAGCAAAGATGTCAGAGAGTGATAGATTGAATAGAAAAACGACAGTTGATATGGTACAATATGTACCGTGGAATAAAAGAAAAAAAGGAAGACCAAGAACGACATGGAAAGAAAATATTAAAAAGGCAATAAGTTTCAGAGATTTAAAAGAAAACTAATTGTGGGACAGAGAGAGATGGTGTATGAAGTTCGGAAAGCGGCCAAGGCTGTAGGATCCCCGCTTATATATACATATATATATATATATATGTATATATATATATATATATATATATATATAATAATATATATATATATATATATATATATATATATATATATATATATATAATATATAAGAGTAATATAAAGAGTGGAGAAGGAGATTAAAGGGGTTATTTCGTATATATAGCGTCATATGTCCTTTTGAAGATTTTTGAAAAATTCAAAAATTAGGTTATTTTTTAAATTTTAACCCAAAAAGTGTTGTGAAATATTTTATAGTTTTATTAGTATTTTCAGAATTTTTTTAGCTTTTTTGTTGATGTAAATACAGTAGAAATATATTATTTATACTAGAATATATAAGGGGTTAATGGTGTAGGGTAGGGGGGTTAGAAGGGTTGCTGCATATATAGCGTGCTATATGTCCTTTTTAGAGTTCTTGGACTGCAGGAAAATGAAAATTAAGTTATTTTTTATCACTATAAATTTTAATAGGATGGGGAGGTGAAAGAGATGAGAGAATTATGGATACTTTTCATGAGAATTTTTTTATGTTTTTTGGATGGGAGAATGGGTAAATTTTAAGCATAATACTATATATTATAAAATGCAACGTCTATCTGTCTGTTAGTGCGCTTATCATTTATCCGATGTACGTTTTTTTTTTTTTAATTCATATATATATATGTTTTTTAGCCAGGTTTTAGTATATATTTTGTTAAGTTAGATAACATAAGGAATAAGTAGTGACGATAATAGTGAATCAAGTCGGAAAAAAGTTTGCCGCTAGCGCGCTCTCTTGCAAAAAAACCTAAACAATAATTCTCTAGTTCACGCGAACGGAGCTGCAGACACAGCTAGTCATTTATAATAAAGCATATAAAGTGCCAAAAGGAGGTAGAGGAGTGATTTCGTATTTGTCTTGTTATAGGTTTTTTTCGGGGGTCTTTTTAGTAAAGATATTTTTTTAGTAATTTCATTGTTAATATGGGAAGAGAATTCAAAGGGTGGAGGTTATTTCTTTCAATAGTATGATGTTGTCCTGGTTTTTGACTCGGATATTGATTGATTATCATAAAATAATTGTTCTGTAGCAGTGACAGGGTGATAAGGGATGAGGTAGGGGACTAAAAGGGTAATTGCGAGTTTGCCTTAATAAACAATAAACTTTTACTTTATTGTTCTTGTTTTTGCACTAGTTCCCATTTACGTAGAAATAGTAAATAGAAATGATCGAGATCTGATTACCGAGTAACCTAAAAATCTTGGGTTGAATTTATTTTGTCGCTCACTATAGCCTCCCTCGTGTGGACTATAGATGACAATTGGCTGTTTGGCACTCAGCTATTTGCTTACAGCCCTTTTTAAAAACGAAGTTTTGGACTGAACATCGACAAGGATGGTTAAGATCTAACTAAATGTGAAGTTATTTATTAAATTCATCTATATTGTAAGTAAATAACCCTTCTTAAATCCAGTAATATCAAGATAATAAAACACCTATATAGTCGGAAATTGACAAAAATAAAAATTCTAAGCAATATATATATAATATACATTAGACAGGTAAGATAATCATTAAAGATTTATTGCAAGTAATTTGCTGTTATTAGTGTTACGTACGGAACACTTATAAGATCACTTCGGTGTCTGTCCGTCCGTCTGTCACACCCGATTTTCTCCGAAACTATTTGACATAGAAAGTTGAAATTTGACACTAATATAGGAATTGATGGCCTCATCAGAGCCGTGTAGTTTTGAAAGTTAAATTTTGACTTAAAGGGTTAATTTTGGAAGGTGAAACCGGAAGCTTGTAAAAACACGAGTTCAAAAATATATATTTTCTTTATATTATTTTTAAAAAATTGCGAAAAATCGCCCCCCCCCCCCCGTATCTCGAAAAGTACTAATCAAGAAATTTTGAAAAAATTCTGAAATATTCTCCACAGGTTTTAGATTGAACTAAAATTATCACGAGTGCATTACCTTCAATAATTTATCTGGTATATAAAAACACAAAGTTCAAGGTCATCAGTTTTCAGTAAAGATCGGAAAAAACTTTGTGGAAAACTCATTTGGGGTGTGTTTTGTGAAATCATTGATCATTTTTATACCTCTATAACAAAAATTGTTATTTTAAAAGCACTAGTTGCGCAAGTCCGGCTTACACTTGGCCGGTTATTTTTACAATAGATTTAGTTTTCAATTGAAGATAGTTATTTTTTCTTATAGTATGTCGGACCTTCTCCAGAGAATGGATACATAGTATAAACCTTAACGTAGTTTCACAAGTCACGATTAATTCTACGGTTGGCTCCGATAAAGTTTAAAAATATTTGTTAATTTTGAGTAAACCAGATCTGGTTTAAGTAGTCTAATAATAATTATCCCTTTTATATTGTGTTTAATACTGTATTTATTTGAAGGAAACAAGCAATGGCAGCTAGAGCTGAAGCGGAGAGGGATGGAATACAAGTGCCCCTTACTCTCGAAGATTATTGCATCAAAACTCAGGTAAGAAAGAGTATCCCTGTCCTGAATACTCCTATGGATATTGTGTCATCATTTGGGGAATATTTTGCTGCTGTTTATTATCCTGTTTCATCTGGCACTGAGCATTTCGATATAAAAATGTTAATACCAATCTAATGTATAAGGTGTTAGTTTAGAGTTGATAGCAGAATTCTCTCATTGTAGATGCAAATACATGGTGCGCCCCCAAAAAAAAAGATAATTCTTACCCATTTTACTGGATTTTGCTACCTGGTTTGAATTATTTTTAAGGGTTCACCCTATTTTAGGCAGAAAACTTCTGGTATACAATAGAGTCATAAAATGTAAATGTGGGTTCATTAGTAGCATAGCCGTCCGAGCATAACCTGTGTTTAATAAATAAAATTATCTTAAAAATAAAGTTATAGAAATATAAGATTTTCTTAATCTATAGATCGATAAAAACGATGTGAATACTGGTTTCGACGCTTTAAAAGTGGTGATTTTGACACAGAAGATAAAGAACGTCCAGGCCAGCCAAAAAAGTTTAAAGATAAAGTATTGGAGACATTATTCGATGAATACCAGTGCCAAATGAAAAAAGAGCTTGCAAAATCATTAGGAGTTGATGGCATAACCATTTCCAAGCGCTTATATGCACTGGGAATGATTCGAAAGCCAGAAAATTGGGTGCCGTACGAATTGAAACCGAAAGACGTTAACAGGTGATTTTTCACTTGTGAACAACCGCTTCAACGGCACAATCGGAAAGGATTTTTGCATCGTATCGTAACTGGTGGTGAAAAATGGATGCGCTGCGATAATGCAAAGCGCAAAAATTATAGGTGAAGCCCAGTGAACCATCAACATCCTCGCCAAAGCCAAATATTCATGGCTCCAAGCTTATGCTGTGTATCTGGTGGGATCAGCTGGATGTAGTGTATTATAAGCCGCTCCAACCCAATGAAACTATTACTGTTTCTTTCTGCGATATATGCGTTCCAGTTGTCTTGGGTTTTGTCGTGTATGCAATGTATATATGCTTCCTTTTTCTTCTTTGCTAGCTCCTTTATTTCTGACATGAACCAAGGTTGTTTTGTTGATGTTTATTCGTCTCTACCTCAAGGTTTCCGTTGCCGCGGTAATAATGTTTTGTTTTATGGATGTCCACTGTTGGTCTATGCTTTCTTGTTTGTTGATTGGGTGTAGAGTTATTTTTTATCTCAAGCGATTCTCATATAATTGTTTTGTGCTTTCGGTGTCGAAGGATTCGATGTTATATTTGTTAACGTATATAGGTCTTAGTTTCGGTGGGGTTTTTATTTTAAGTCTAGGTTTATATAAGAGCAATTTGTGATCGCTACCTACATTAGCCGAATTCAGCATTCCTACATCTACTATTGTTTCTGGCATAAATTTTCTGGTTGTTATCATGTAATCTATTACTGATCGTTGGCCTCTAGAGTTTTACCAAGTATATTTGTATTTCATATCAAGTTTGAAAAGAGTATTATTTATTTTTAAGGTGTTTAGAGCACAGAAGGATTTTAACATAGCGCCATTATCCTTTGTCTCTTCTTCATTAAGTCTTTGTGTTATGTTTGTCAGTTCTTCATTGCCTGTTTTGGCATTGAGATCGCCCATTATCATTAGTTTCTCCTGTGGGTTTATTGTATCAATATGTGCCTGCAAGTCTCCGTAAAACTTTATTTTTTTGTTCTTCATAAATGCGGCTCGGGCCTTCGTTATTCGAATTTGGACTTCTACAGTCGGGTTCCACGACTAGAAAGCATTGAAAATAAATGGAGCGAACTGAAAAGATGCGTGAGAGAAGCAATGCAAGAAAGCATAGGGATAGAAAGAAACCTCGAATTGAAAGAGTGGTTTAATGAAACATGTAAAAGAATGGCAAACATAAAAATAACTGCCAGGATGAAATGGTTGAAAACAAATAATATCGAAGACAGATGGAAATATGAAAGTATTAGGAAGGAATGTATTAAAGTAATTAAAAGAACAAAAAGAGAATGGATAGATGAATAAATCAGAGAAATAGAAACAGAAGGTCAGAATGTTAACACAAGACAGTTTTACAATAAGTTCAAAATACAGAACATAACTTGTAAAGGAAAAGTCAGAGGAGTGAAGATAATAGAAGAAAAAAAACAGTATAATATTATATGGGAGGAACATAAGCACTTCATAAATGAACAAATGCAGGAAGAACACATAACTGAAGAAAATGAGCAAGAAGAAAATGAAATGAAAATGATTCTAGAACCAACGAGAGATGAAATAAAAAGAATAATATTAGACATAGAGGCAGCAGAGATTACAAACTGAAGGAGAAGACGTTTAACAGAAAACTTTGGAAACATCTAAGCAGAGAAATATAACAACGAAGAAGACGGAATTGATCAACCAATAAACTAGATCTACCCACCCAAAGGGTGGCCCTACCCCAAGAGGGGTGTTTCCAGCCATCTATTATTATTATATTACAGTCGGGTCCCAGTGGTCGTTGATATTGCTACCGAGAAATATCAATTTATCTTTGTGCCACTGGCTGTAATACCACCATCTTCAATATGATTCTTCACTAATAATCATATATTTTGTTTTATTTGCATTGAATCTTAAACCAAACTGTGTACAAGTGTTAGTTATTTTATCCATAAGTTTTTATAGATCTTTTCCGTTATTAGTGATAATTAATGTATCATCGGCGTATCTGATGTTATTTATGTTAACGCCATTGATGTTAATTCCTTCAGTGGCACCAGTGATTGCTTCATTGAATCTCACCTTCGAATAGAGGTTGAACAACAAGAGTGATAGAATACAACCCCGACACACTCCCCGCTTGATTTTAATTTCATCCGATAGTTGATGTTCCAACCATATTTCAGCTGTCTGATGCCAGTACAAATTGACGATGATACGAATGTCTTTGTCGCCTATACCGATGGTTTTTTATACGCAGCGGTTTAATTTTGACGGAAATGCGGAGAATTTCACTCAATAACGTTTCTGTTTAAAATTGTTAATGGTATTGTTGTTTGTCATTTTTTGTGGGAAGAATTCAAGTTTGTTGTACTCTGGTAGATCAAGGAACTATTTCTATCTGCTGAGAGCTACTATAAATGTTATACTAGAATCACCACTGTACAAAATATGTTCATATGTTTCGCATAGCACATCAATGTGATCGTGGCATACCCTTTAGACACTTGGTTCGTGGCCCCGCGAATTCGTTATAGTTTTATGAACTTAAACTCTTGTTCGATGGCACCAGTGCCATATGCACGTGTGTTGTGTAGTTTTTTATGTACATTGTTAAGAATATAATTATTGCTTTATACAGCCTATTAATTACTTTGTGTTTGGCTCAGTTATTTTTTTTTATTTATTTTTATTTTATTTTATTTATTTTGAAACAGACTTATTACACTTCAATACAAAATATGCAATACCTATAAAGATAACACAACTTATCTGCACAATAGGACTGGTGTACAAATAATCCTTAAGAACTATACACAATTATACTAAAATATACAAACTTAAATTTAACAAAAAAAAAAAAAATTAAAATTCATTGGTTGCTCAACAGTGGCAGTAGATACAGAAGAAAACTCAGAAAACAAAAAACAAGAACAACAAAAAAAAAAAAAAAAAAACGTACTTTCCATTAATTATATTGTGGCCACACTTATATCCGATGATCCAATCCAACCTTTAAACTTTTTTTTTAGAGTCTTACCTCCTAATTCTATATTTTTCAGTTCTCCGGGCAGTTTGTTAAACGCCTTCATAGCAATAATCTTACTGCTCTTAAATTTTATTCTTTTATTTATCTTTGGCAATAAAAGGTTTTTGTTTCTAGTCTTCCTATGAGATTCTGCGTGTTCCTTTCGCATATCCGCATAATAAAGCAACAATGACTTCAATGTAAACATCTGTGAGATATTTAATGGGACAGAATAATTAGTTTGTTTTTTCAAGATTTTCTTTAAGATCCTATTTTGCAAATTCTGCAACAGAATCCTAACATTATCATATGCTCCACCCCATGCAATTACTCCATAAGATCAAATGCTATGGAAAAGAGCATAATAAATCGTTAATAGAGTCCCCGTCGACATAATTCTTGATAATTTAGCAGATATTTCGTTCTTGTCACTACATTCTCAACATGCTTATCCCAATATAAATAGCAGATATTTCATTCTTTTTACCAACAAATAGTTCGGCTAACACAATGAAAGATAAATAATAGAGGTCCAGGGATTGTTCCTTGTGGGACATCACAGACTGCTTTTCCACATTGTGTATAAAATAAATAATTGTTCCTTGTTTATAATTTGTGAATAGATTAAATTCCGAATTACGTATTATTTTTACTGCATTCTAGTAAACAGAGTTGCCCTCTAGATATCGATAGAAAATAGAAATACCTGAGAGTGAAGGTTCATTTCATTTCTTATTTTTAGAAGTGACATTACCGAGCATATTAAAATAGAATATCAAATTGCTCATTACCTGAGGGTGTGTTGAGGCTCTACTGGTATATCATATTCTTGTTAAAATAATCCTTTGTTTTAGGTAAAACCCAGTAATTCGGAGTCACAAGTCGAGATGACCGACTTCTACGATGATGACTACGACGAAGACTACGATGACGTATCCGACAACTCCGAATATGCCGATGAAGATGACAACGACAGTGGAAACGGTGAATCGTGATAATGTCGCTTTTAAGACAGAGCGCTGGCGCCAGCGGCAATTTTTTGTACATTTGAATTAAACTCCCCTTCACTTTTTTAGTTGTTTTAAGTAAACTATACACAGGTCCTTGCCGGAAGAACCAAAGGCATTGTGAGGTATCACGATCAAGACTGAAATCCTAATAAAATTATTATGATTCCCAGAACACACTTACTAAAGAATGTTTTACAGATTTGAAAACTTTTTGGGTTTATTTAACTGAAGGCTGACTGTTTATAAATAGCATGGGTATTTTTGAAAAAAAATTAAGCCATCCATATTAACCTTGTGTCATATAATGTCGTTAAAATTTCGGAATTTTTGCCACAATGATATTACACTCAGCCTCAACCAGGTATTCATCGCTCCTGATGATGCTAATAAGGTTAGTGAAACGCTCATCGCATACAAAAATAAAATTGGCTAGCTTACCTGGACTAAAATAACACATACATATATATATATATATATATATATATATATATATATATATATATATATATATATATATATATATATATATATATATATATATATAAATATAATATGCTATATAAGGAGGATAACATTTTTCTGACCTGAGTTTTTAAGAAGTTTAAAAAGCCATTGCTAAAGTTGACACTATTAAAGACCAGCCTTGCGAAAAGGGCTACCATTATATCAGTGGCAGAGAAAGACTAATTCAAAATCTTACAAGCAAGAGAAGAAATTTTTTTGTCTATTTGCAGAAAAACACATTCAGTGCAAGCCTATGAGCTAGGGGGGGGGGGGGGCAGCTTCTCAAAATTCCATTAATGGAGAAAAAAAAAATTGTTTTTATAATTTTTAGGCTCTCAAGGACTAGAGGGACCGCTGCGCTCCCCTGCCCCACCCGCCCCTGGTTACGCCCTTGCAGGATACTTTGTGATTCAAAGCTAAATACCTGATTATGCATTCTAATTAGCTCAATTAAAGTATTTTGACCCAAATACCCTTAGGTCGACCGATGGTTGTTATTTCTTAGCACCTACTTTCAACTTTTACTGGAATTATGACATGCTTTATATCAGCAAGTTTCGAGTGGTCATTATTGGACTCGATGTGTCATAATTTTTTACATATTTATACTTTTAACTAAACAGACTACGCAGAATTCTATGACAACCAGTAAGCAAAATATATCACAATCATATGCTTATCATCACAAAAATATGCATAATTTATTTACTGGGGGCATGTAAATTTTTAACATCTTATTCAGTTACAAAAATAGGAGAAAGGAGTTTGTTAAAATAGGAAAATAAATAACTCTGATATGGAGAAATTGTGGTTCTTAATTTAGACCGGGTCAAATTATACTTACCTTCCGACGTTTCGTAGAAAACCTTCGTGCAATAGTGAAACGTCAGAAAGTAAGACTAATGTAACACGATTTAAACCGACCAACCATAATTTTCAAGATTAATTATTTTATTTTTAAATTTGCGGAACACCATTAAAGGGCAAATTGGGTCAGTGGCAATACGTTCACCCATACTGAAATAGTTTTTTTTGTATAGATTTAAATTCTTACATAAATATATATTTTTTTAAATACCAAATCCAATCATTTTTCTTATTTTTATATATTTTATTTATTTCTTAGCATTCTCAGAAATAAGGTATGTAGGTCATAGGTATATCTGCGACGGTCATTTATAAGTCACAGCTTCTTTTAACAGCGACTTAGGTCGCTGCTTCACTCCGTCCGAAATCTCCGGAAATCCGAAACTACTGCCACTTAATCATCGAATAACGGTGCCTGTCACAGCCAGCTGATGTATGTATACTGTTATTTCACTATTTTTTCAGAGTGCTTTTACTGTTTTTTTATTTTTGTTATTAACATCTTTCTGCCTAAATATATATATATAAGTATTTACATATAAATTTATATAACAAAATTTTACTTTATAGTTATATGACCTAACAGTGTTTTGCTTTCAACGGCGACGCGACAGTCCAACGTCGTGTACCGGTGACTCGTCGGTCGTCGGCCGATTTCGATCATTGTCTGTAACGAAACGATAGGCATCGTCGCCGATTATTAAGTTCGGGTCGGGCGGATTTGCGACATCTGCGTATGCAGCGAGTATTTAAAACAGTGACTAGAGTCGCTGCTTTCTGAAGAATTGGGTCGCAGGTATTATCTGTGAGTAAGTCACAGGTAAAAGTTACAGATATGATAATATGTGTGGCTTTTACCTGTGTATCTGTAGTAGATACGTCTATCACATAACATATAAGACCTCCAACTGCTGTCTTGTGGTTTTGAAAAGCGCGACGAATTTGTTTACTTTGCTATTTATATGTTTCACTCCTCTATTATATGGGTTTTAGATTTTATGTTTTATTTTTATTGAGGAATTATTAAGTATATTCTGACATGATGCGGGAATGTAGAGAAAAAAGGGAAAATTCAAAATGAATATAAATTCCCAAGTATGTCCTTTATAAGTTTCATATAGAAAAATGTTAAAACTAATAGTTTCATGGCAAAAAAACAAACTTAATTTGTTATATAGATGAACTTAAACAAGAGTAAAAATAATACAAAAAAATATCGAGCATAAGTTAAAATCGTCTAGGCGTAGACTCTTGTATCTCCCTATCAGTCGGTCATATTGGGGTTTCTTTATTTATCATATTTCTTTAATAGATTACTTGTATGTGTTCTCATTATTTCCTATGCTCTTTGTTTATCATATTCCTTTAATAGATTACTTGTATGTGCTTCCATTTCTTATGCTCGAAGGCTATTAAATATCTTATTATTATGCTTAGCCAATTAACTAAAATGAATAAAATAAGATTTATCCACTTTGCACATCAGTGTATTAATTCGATAATTGTCTGATTTAGATATATATATATATATATATATATATATATATATATATATATATATATATATATATATATATATATATTTATATATATATATATATATATATATATATATATATATATATATATATATATATATTTATATGTAAGTATATATATATATATATATATATATATATATATATATATATATATATATATATATATATATATATATATTTATATATGTAAGTATATATATATATATATATATATATATATATATATATATATATATATATATATATATATATATATATATATATATATATATATATATATATATGTATATTCCACAGTGAAAATTAAGGGAAGAAATGTATGAGCAGCAGTATTTCTTTCTTTTTCATTTTGTTTGTTTTTGTTATTACCCACAATGAGTTGGGGTATTTTTGTTGTAACTTTGCCCAAGTTAATAATTTCAACATTTCTGAAGTTTGTCCACTAATTGTTTACTGTACAATAATATTAATTAAATCAGTAAGTTGCCAGCATGCCAATCGGTTTTCATCTGTTTTTTGCCTGTCTGAATACTTTATGATGAGATACTTTCTAAAAGTGTCATACTATGTATTGCAATTTTTAAACCTTATATTTAAAATAACGGTAACGTATAGCAACTTCATTTAACTATTTACACAACTTTCAGCAGCTTACACAAAGGGGTTATGCGTCTATAAGAAAAATATTACCTCATAGGACCTTTTCAGATGTTTACAATGTGCTAAAAAACCTTTCACATAATTTTTCATATACACATAAATTTTATATGAGAGTATCGTTGCCAACAAACTTCTATGAGGTACTTATCAACTATGGCTCAGGTCTAATATTTTTTTTCTTCATTCTGCTTTGTGATAGCCCGTTGACCTGCTGTTACTAGAGTATAGAGAATGATCAGAAGTAGTGGTTGGTTTCAGCCATTATGTTGAAAATTCATAAATGAAGAGCAAACATCACACAGCCTTTTTTTCCACATACTAAATTATGAGATAGAACCTGCACTGATCTAAATCTCGACTTTTACTTGATTTGAAGTAAAACTTAGGATAAAATAACTTACTTAGCACACCCCCATTTTTGGGAAATATCTACTTTATCCACACACATTACCTATTCTTATATAACATTAGTATTCTTGTTGGCAATGATCTTCCATCCTTTTTTGTTGTCGATCTCAATTTGTAATTGTTTTTTTATATATGTAAATATTTAACTTACCAAGTGTTTTTGTAATCTTGCAAAATAATAAATATAAAAAAAAAATAAAAAAAAAATGGTGACTTATTTCCCATTTTAGTGAGTAGGATCAAATACGTATTGGTAAGTCCAGCTGTACATACATTTCATATTATATAAATTTGTGTATTTATTTAGGTACATTGAAGTTAATGTTAAGTTGAAGTAAGTTCGATGATTGATTTCTCGATAATTTGCAATAATACAGCGAAAATATTATTTTAGAAAGTGTGTTTTTGTGTCTACAATTTATAAACAATTAACGAATACATTTTTGTGGCTCTCATATGAATTTTTAGAAGTTGAAAATTTTTTTGGCACTTATTGGGATCTGAACTTGGAACCTTTGACTTTCCGTGCCGGTTATTGTGAACCCGTTTATTTCTTGCTCTAACACCATCTTAATATAAAAGTTAAAAAAGTGGGAGAGCAACAACTGTGAAAGCCGGAAGTTCTGAGTTGAAGAAACTCGCTTGAGTACCACAAAAATATATTTGCTATTTATTTTCTATAACTTATGTTAGTTATTGCAAATTAGTTTTAAATTGATTGTCACACATGCAAAACAGTGGTATTTCCACCTCGTAGTGTAATAATAATAAATATCGGTTTATCTTCGTGCATGTGTGAAAGACAGACCGAATTTAAAAATTAAAATACTAGGAATAAGGCTACATTGTGTCAGCAAGGATTATCACTTAAACTAAGCTGTAGCTTTAGGAAACTTTTTGATGGTTAAATTCGAGTTTGTACTAGTATTAAGTCTTTGAATAAATGTTTAAGATATATTAATGTTTTGTTATTTAAATACCTAGTCACTTGCTAGGATAATATGCCAGTTGAAGGGCGTAGTTATAGTGGGGCATTTCCCCCCTGGCTCATGTAGTCAAGCGAAAAATATACCAAAATTAAAATACCTAAATCAAAAATTTCGATGAATCGAGCCTGCGCTAAACTACCTATTACCAAAACAAAATACACTCGCAATCAATGATGGTACGTGGAGTATTTCATTCACTATTAATACGCTCCTCTATAGATAACTTAAATTACACTGACGACGATCGAAAGGTGATTTTTGTTTTCGTGATTTTTTGGTTATCTATCTGCATATAGATAATAATAGATATTAGAAACTTTTTTAGCACAAAAGGTTTGTATCTGTTCTATAATGATTTGATCAGTTGATGATTAAGTTAGTTCATAGAGATATTAAAATAGAGGAGGTAAGTTATCGCGAGAAGCGTGGCGTTCATAGAAAGAGAAAGAAATAATAGGTGTCATTCTGTCTCTCTTACTTGGCGGACGCTCACAAAACCAAATTAGAGTGCGTACCCGATGTCTATGGTTATTCGTATTCTTCGCTCGTTCTGATAAGATAGACAGAATGACATATTATTTATTTATCTTTTTAACGACTCCATGCTTTCGCTTACAGTAGGCTCTATACTTTACCTCCTCTATTCTAATATCTCTATGCCTATTACACGGAAGTCGTTGGTTTATTAAATATATATCATACTCGGTGACAAAAAAATAGTATTAGGCTAAGTAGTGGCCCTATGTTCTGACTGACGTAAAACAGGCAAATATTTTGACGGGAATGATATTTCGGCCATCTTGTATCCTTGCTTGCGTTTTACAGATCAATGTCAAATTTGACATGTAAACGAGAATATAAACGTTACTTATCTAATTTTGTTGTAGGAAGCTTGAATCGTCTTACACGCCAAAATACAGCTTAAATCTAACCTAAGTTTGTCAGTTGATTCTCGATTTTAACCAATTATATGATTTTTCCATATCTCTTAACACTTTGATTTATATCTATTTCGGCATAGCCAGATTTTTCTTTATGGAGAGGCAGGCGAATCCCTTTTCAAGGAAAAAAAGAAAACATTAATGAGCATTAATGACAATTTAATTAACGATAGAAAAGCCTCTTCTGGCCCGTAGGGGTATCCCAAGGCATATACCTCCCCGCCTTTGGCTACGCCAATTTATATCTAATTGTATTCAAAATACATCAATTCCTTATATCTGGCGAGAAATTTTCCAACCTGGCTATTTATATGACAAAACGAGAAATATTAATCACTAGTTAACGTTTTTTAAATTATGAGTTATCATTAATCATTCAAATTTAAATGATTCTGGTGTGGTCGTGCTCGAGGATGACCAACCATTTAAAAACGCTGAAGATACTTTCTTAAAATTGGTAGTTTTTCTAGTTTTTGAAAACATTTTAAGAGATGCCGTATTATGAGATTATAACTTTAGAATTTCCCCTAAATCAAACTGTATTTAATTACGTATTTTAATTCTACAGAAAAATCTAACTGCCTGATTCACCAAAATGCTTTAACTTCAAAACTGGTCTAATTTGGCAATTAGAGGTTTAAATGATCAAGACCACTAGTAAACTAATTAAAATTATGAGGCTGAGCAGTACAAGACCAGCAAAATTCAGTTTATTGGCCAACATTAACTCTATAAAATATCAGAGATTCGAGATAAAACAATACGCCTCCCCTTGTACGAAAGATCGTAATGAGAAACACAGTTCAATTAGTTGAAATCGATTTGTAATTTTATATCGTAATGACTTAAAAACTTATTTTTATATTTACCCTTGCAATATTAACATGCCCCAAGTTTTAAAAATTGTCTTTTTGGAATTTAGGGTCTAAATATTTTTGGTTTAGTTCTTCTTCGTCTACAGAAAATTACAACTTCCATTGCAATCAGAAGTTGCGATTTTTTTACGTAAAAGATGCAAAATTAAGATTTGGTGCTGTTTATCTCAACAAAAATTTACCTAAGTGGCCAAGTATTATGGTTGGGTACGACGTTAAGCTGTAAGACTCGTTGTAAAAGAACATCTTTATCAATAGATTGTCAATTTGAAACTTACTTGTTCACACTCCATTCAGTGCAGTTTTAAAAATCAATTTGATGTCATTAATGATCTTATAAATTTAAAGTAAAAAAATTAATCCCATCCTGTGTAAAGTCGTTAAAATCCATAATTCAGTCTCATTTAAAGGCGTCTTTACATCAACGCGTACATGCTTCAGCCAAACAGAGGTGGAATTACCTGATTAGACAGAACAGAACGTGAAAATTTAATAACCAATTCAGGTGCTCCCTCTATTACTATAATTGTAACCAAACTGAAACTTTGCCAAATTTCAAAAATGACGTGGAGCTTCAAAACGCCGCACGTCATCAACCTTTTTGTTATTGTTCTTAAATTGGAGGTTAGTTTCCTGTTTCTTACAAACTGAAAACTATTAGTTAAGCAAACGAAAAACATCTACCTTTTTTGTTTAGATATATTAATTATGTCTGGTCAGTGGGAAGTCGTTAAAGGAAAAAATGACCGCCGTAGTAAGGTCCCAGTCCCGGCGAAGAGCAACAAGAAATCGGCCGAAACTAAAAACAAGAAGACGGACATTTTAAATGGGGTTAAAATTGAAGAAGTTTGTAAGTATAGCAGTTACATTCTTATAGATTCTAAGAAAAATTCAGTAGATCGATATGTCTGCCGTATTTATTGGTTAAACTTATTATAATAAAAAATAACATATGGGAGGAAATTTTCGTTTTCTCAAAATAAAATTATGATTTTTATAAATTAGTAGCTTTAAAAATATTTTTTAAATATACAAAAGGCTCTAGTACAGTAGTAGTCAAATAACTTTGATTTGCTTGCCTGATAATTAAACTAAGTACAGCTGCTAATAACTTAGCTTATATTTGCACAGTGCCTTTATCAATGGCAAAATTTTTTTTTTTAACAAGTTATAATAGTTACTAAATATGTAGGGAAAGTTAACTGATACGACTATTTAAAGTTTTTTTTTACGTTTGTTTATTTACCATTAAATTACAATCTAGAACATAATAAAATATCCATCTCATAGATACATTAAGCTTAAAGTTACAATGAATAGTAAAACTTATTTATTTCAATCATAATTTACATCAAGTAAATTCCATAGACATGGACAGTGGTTCGATTACAAAAAAATAGTTACAAAATAATCAAACTACATAAAAACTGTAAACTAAAATATTAGTATGTTATGAAATTATAACATACAACATGTATTAAACATATTAAGCAGTTTCTTTTGAGTCAATTTTATCTAATCCTTATAGATTGCTTCTAATCCAGTTCTTTAGTTTACTTTTGAATGTATTCTTTTTATCATTTAGTGATTCCATTTCATTTGGCAGTCTATTGAAAGTTCTTATAGCCTTTACAAAACAATTTTTGTCACTAATAGTTTGGTAATATCGGTATCTTTATACTCTTATTTCTGTTCGTGGTTTTTGATGTGAGAAAATTATTGCTTGAAATGGAATAGTGATTCATATGTAAATGGTTGGTTGAAGTTCAGTGTATTTTTCTAAATAATAAAATTGTTTTTTATTGTTCAATTTTTAACAGTTTATATTTCAATGCTTGTAAAAATCTTAAATTATTGTTATATATTCCACCCTAAGTGATATTTCTATAGCTAATAATACTATGAAAGAAAGCATAGTAAATCAACCTTAATGCATCTGAATCATTATCTTTCTTAGTTTCGAGAAAACAAATACTAGGTATTTAGTGTTTTTGATAATATATTCAATATGTTTATTCCATTTAAGATTGTAGTCAAATATAATTCCTAAATATTTACAATTTGCTACTTTTGTTTAGTTTTTTTTCTTTTCATTTTGTTCTGGGACATTATCACAATAGTTATCAAAAACAATAAACACAGTTTTTCCTACATTTAAAGACAGCTTATTCAGTGCCAGCCATATTCCAATTTTTGTAATATATTGATTCATTTTAATTTGAGTTTGATTACAAGTACCCTCTGTAGATATGATCATTGGCATATGATAGAACTGTATCTTTATGCATTTCCTTTAATAGATCATTAACATGGAGAACAAATATTAGAGGTCCTAATATTGTACCTTAGAGGTCCTAATATATTGTACCTTGCAGTACAGCCATTATTATTTTATTATATTCACTTTCACTATGATTTATTCTTACTTTTTGTTGTCAATTATCAAGGTAGCTACTTATTAAATCGTGAGTTTTCCTCTTATCCCAATGTAATATAACTTTTCTAATAGTATTTTATGGTCAACAGTATCAAATATTTTTGCCAAATCTAGAAAACTGACTAGCATTGGCTTATTTTGTCTAATTTTGTATAAATTATGTTAGTAATATTATTTAGAGTGTCTTTTGTGCTGCTATTTTTGACAAATCCAAATTATTTTTCAGAGATTACATTTTCTCTTTCACAAAATAAAATATTTTGTTATAAATTATTTTTTTAGAATATTTTCACAATGCCAAATCCTACATAAAAAAATGTGTATTTCTAATAATTTTGTCAATATTGGGTATCTTTACACTCTTATTTCTCTGCCTGCTGTTTGATGTGAGAAAATTATTGCTTAGAATAGGATAGTGATATTGAAGTGACTCATTTGTAAATAGTTGGTATAAGATCAGAATTTTTCTGAATAATAAAATTGCTTTTGTTGAGTATTTTTAGCAGCTTATTTTTGAATGCTTGTAAAAATCTTAATTTACTGTTGCATGCTCCACCCCAAATGATATTTTCATAGCTAATCTTACTATGAAAGAAAGCATAGTAAATCAACTTTAATGTCTCTGAATCCATTTTATTTCGATTTATTTCGGGACACTATCACAATAGTTACCAAAAGCAGTTCTACCACATTTAAAGGCAGCTTATTCAGTGCTAGCCATATTCCAATTTTCGCAAGATATTCATTAATTTTGAGTGTGATTCCAAGTATCCTCTGTAGATACAATCATTGGCGTATGATAGAAATGCTTTTGCTGAATCTAGAAAAGGGGCTAGTATGGGTTTACTTTTGTCTAATTTTATATAAATTAATAGATGTTTTGGTTAATAATGTCTATTTTTTCACAACATTTATTATTATCTTAATAATCAAAGTATTGACCATCGTTAGCTATGACTTTTCCCATTTTTCTGTCAAAGAATGGATTCCTCACCAGAAGAAGTTTTCATATTTTAAGACCAATTATTCCCAAATTTTTACTTCTTCGTAAGAATGTATGTTCTGAAAGTCCCTGCTGCATCTATCAAAATGAATTCACTATCATTTATTCTTACTTTTTGTTGTCTATTATCGAGGTAGCTGCTTATTAGATTGTGAGCGTTTCCTCTTATCCCAGTGTAATATAACTTATCTGGTAGTATTTTATATAAATTAATAAATAAGTATATTGACACGTTGAAATTTGAATCTGAGATCTTCTGCACCATAAGCTGGTACTACGCCTCGGAGGTAGAGCCGGCACACCACTTAACCTTTTTCCTTTTAACAAACTTATTTAGGGCAACACTGCACTCTCATATCAATACTGAGTTCATCCGGGGACTGGCACTTGTCTTGAATGCCACATGACTGTCATAGCAGATGTACTCTACCTGTTCAAAATAGCAAAACCTCTTCTCGCAAAACTGTAGTGTAGGAAAGCTCTTTCATATGTCCGCAGCTTTCAACTAAACACCTACCCCCTCTGATTTTTCATTCCAGCCATCATGCGGGGCGATGACGGTAGCTGAGTGCAACAATAAAGTGATTGATATAGTGGAGACAACTATTGTGTTCTGATACATTACAAATTTTTTTAAATTCTATTATATTCTAGCTCTATACAGCAATATGGCAATCAGCAATTCATGATTGTCAGTAGCAGTTGGCAAATATAAATGAATGGCATGACTCACTGTAGAACCATTACGCTGCAGTTGAGCAACTGTACATCAAACTGAATTTCAGATTATGTTGTAGCAGTGTTTCTGAGAGTTTTGAAATAATATAGAAAGATATTTCAATTATCAAAATAATCAAACTTTTTAATAATGTCATATTTAGATTCTAGAAGTTTTAGATATGGGCGAAATTTTACCCCGTAACACACCGTAAATAAAAGAGCGCAGGGAAGAAGTTTATAGAGACTCAGATTTGGCGCGATTAACAATACTAACTAAAGCAGGCAATAGAATTTGGCTGGATGAATCGAATTTTTTAATTGGTATTGTTAATCCTGCCAAATTTTCGTTGCTATAAACATCTTCCCACACTCTTTTGTTTACAGTATTTTAAAATGGCGTTTTTTGTTTACTACAAGTGCTCATGCTTTAGTGAAGCTTTTTAATCTGGAATAACACATTTTTAGTGCCTAAATCCCAAGTCCAAAATCTGTATTCTGGAAAACAGGGTAATAAGGAAAATAAGCAACCTGACAAGAGTAAAAATTCAGAACATAAGAAAAGTGAAAAGAAACCAAGCAAAACACCATCTGAACCTCCTAAGCCAAAGCCTCCTAAATCAATTGAAGCTGGACTTTTAGCAGTAAGTTTAACTTGTTTATATAAATTTTTTATTATAGTTTTACCAATAAAACCATATAATATAAGAAAAAACCGCCAAGTGAGAGCTTTTAAAATATTTTTTTTTTTTTTTTATGGAGGTATAAAATGATAAATGACTTTACCAAAGACACCCTAAATGGATTCTCACCAAAGTTTGTTTCTGATTTTTGTTGAAAACTGATGACCTTGAAATTTGTGTCTATTTTATATACCAGACTAGCCGTGCCCGCGGCTCTGCTCGTGTGGACTTAATTCACCTTTATCATCACTGCTTATTCGTTACGTTTATATTATTATATAGCTCGAGGGGCCTTAGAGGCCCATGATTTGGTTGCATACTTGTCTACACTTCTTTTTGTCTCCTGTTAACTTTTCCCAGTGCGGGATTCGCATCAACTCCTTATTTTACTTTACTGCCTGTAGATCGAGGTCTACCCTTGCCTCTTCTTCCAACTACTCCTCTTATTAGGGCTTGCTTTGCCTTCTTTCTTCCTCCATCCTAGCCACTTGTCCCAACCATCTTAATCACTGGCTTCTTATGATTTGGCTTATAAGGGGTTTCGTATATAGGCATTTTAATTCATAGTTTGTTCTTCTTCTCTGCAGTCCCTCTTCTTTCCTTCCTCCATAGATTCTTCTCAAAGCTTTCCTTCCCACACCTCCAACCTCCAATGTCTCCTTTTCTCTTTCATTCAGTTGCCATGTTTCGTATCCATATGTCACCGTGGGTCTGACAACTGTCATATATATTCTTTCTTTTGCTTTTCTTGATACATTCTTTGATTTCAATATTAGATTCATTGCCCCCAAACATCTCTGTCCTTTCGCTATTCTTTCTTGTATCTCCGTCCTTTCTTGGCCACTCTCTGTTATTGTTACTCCCAGATAATTAAATTTGTCTACTTTTTCAAACATATATCTTTTCCTTAAGTTATTTATTATATCTAAACTTTTGTTGTTTTTTATTATCCTTCTTCTTTGTAATTTCCATGTATTTTGTTTTTTTCTCATTTATCTTTAGTCCTCTCATCTTTCCCCTTTCTTCTATCCTACTTATGGCTTTTTTTGAGATTCTCTTTTGCTCTTGCAGTCACTGCTACATCATCTGCATAGGCCGAGAATTGGCAGGTTTGTTGGTATATCATTCCATTTGTTTTTTTATTTCTGAGTCCCAGATTATTTTCTCTAGTACCAAATTAAATAGACAGTGTCTTCACCTTAAACTTGTCTAATACTTTGCCCTCAACCAACATTCTATTTTCTGTGTCATTCAGGGTCATTCTCACCATGCGAATCAATTTACTTGGAATTTTTAGTTCTTCCATTATCTTGTAGAGTCCTTCTCTATTTACAGAGTCATATGCTTCTCTGAAATCCACAAAGACTAAGGGTAGTGCCAAATTTTGTCCTAAGCTATTATCTTGGATTTGCTTAATCGAAAATATCTGGTCTGTAACCGATCTATTTTTCCTGAATCCACACTGGTGCTCTTCCAGAATAGACGCGGCTTTCCCTTCTAATCTTTTTTTGATAGTCCCCACTACTATCTTGTACACGACATCCAGTAAGGTCTATAATTAGAACATATAGTTTTTCCTCCTTTTTTGTATATTGGAGAAATGAGCGACTCTCTCCAGCTCACTGGCATCTTTTCTGTTTCCCATATTTCTTGTACCAACCGGCATATTTTATTTTCCACATCTACTGCTCCAGCTTTTATCATTTCTGCTGTTATACAATTTTCACCCAGGGCCTTATTTTTTTTTTTGGGTTCTGAGTATTTCTCTTATTTCTTCTTTGCAGGGTTTGTTTGTCCTATTTCTCATTCAACTCATTTTCATCTCCATTTAATGTTTCTTTAAAGTATTCCGTCCATATATTCAGTCCTTCTGCCAAGTTTACTGTTAAACTTCCATCTTTTTTCCTTCATATTAGCATTTTGTTTCTATTTATTCCTTTTGTATTTTATAAAAAAAAAAAAACATGTAAATCGGATAAATGATTCTTGAGTGCTAAGCGCACTAATGGACAGACAGACAGACAGAGAGACGTTACGTTTTATATATATTATAGATTTTTTTGGATATATATTAAATTAAGAAAAAAAAAAAACATGTAAATCGGATGAGTGGTTCTCGAATGATAAGCACACTAACGGACAGACATACAGACAGAGAGTCGTTGCGTTTTATATATATATATATACATATATATACATATATATATATATATATATATATATATATATATATATATATATATATATATATATATATATATATATATATAACGCACTTTTCGCTTCTCTTGCAGACACCATCGATCATTTACAAATTAACTATCCAAATGCCGAAATTGCCATCCTGGGTGACTTTAATGTCCACAACATCAACTGGCTTAAATATTCAAATACTACCGATGAACAAGGTCGTGAAGCCAAATCATTTTCAATCAGTTGTGGCTTAACTCAGCTTACTGACGAACCAACACGGATCCCTGATCGAGACGGGGAATTCGCCAGTCTTCTTGATCTGTTTTTAACCACTAATCCGGAGATTTACACGGTCAGCGTAAATCCGCCATTAGGTTCTTCCGACCATAAACTATTATCGACATCGAGTATCCTACCGATCAGTGACAGAGAAGCGCCTAAACCGCGCAAGATTTGGCACTACAAATCTGCTAAATGGGAAGATCTCATGGAATATTTTCGAACTTTCCCTTGGTTAGACGTTTGTTTTCGATCCGATGATCCATCTGACTGCGCCAAGGAGGTTTCCGATGTTATTTTGGCCGGTATGGAGGCTTACATCCCTTTTTCGAAGAAATGCCCTTCCAACGGCAAGCCTTGGTTTGACCGAAAATGCAAAGAAGCTGTTGCTTCTAAACATCTTGCATACCGACATTGGCGTGAAAATCCTAACACCATAAAGGGTAACACCTTTGTTCGTGCCAGGAACAGATGCAAAGAAATTATCGACGAAACCAAGGAGGCACACAATCAACGGATTAGAAACAAACTTCTCGCTTGTCCCAACAATTCCAGGTCCTTTTGGTCAGTCGCTAAGGAAGTTAGTCAAAATTTCATCAAATCTACCATACCACCACTCACACGGCCAGATAATTCTATTGCAACGACACCTGTTGAGAAAGCGAACTTGTTGGCTGAACTCTTTGCTTCACATTCTACTGTCGATTTCCAAGGAAAAACACCACCTAATATTCCCATAGTGCAGTCAAGGATGCCCGATATTGTCTTCAGGCAGCGTATCATAAAACGTATTTTGATGAAGCTAGACACCAAAAAGGCTTCTGGCGCTGACGGAATACCTGCCATAGTTCTCAAAAACTGTGCGAGGGAACTAACACCAGTTTTCTGTATACTTTTCAACCCATCTTACAGAAAGGGAATATTTCCTTCCTGCTGGAAATGTGCCATAGTTCAGCCAATACCTAAAAAAGGCAAGACGACCTTGCCAAATAACTACCGACCAATCGCACTGCTTTCAATAATATCGAAAATCATGGAAAAGGCTATCAATCAGCATCTTCTCAATTATCTTGAAGGATTCAACATTATTAGCGATCACCAATATGGCTTTCGTAAAATAGATCAACAGGAGATCTCCTGACTTATGTAACACATGTTGGAACAACGCAATTGAACACTTTGGAGAATCCCGAGCGGTTGCTCTTGACATATCCAAGGCCTTCGACCGTGTTTGGCACGATGGGCTGTTGGCTAAGCTACGTTCTTATGTATGTCTGAAAAGTTCTGTTTGTGGCTCTCATGTTTCCTCAGAGAGCGTTCTTTGCGAGTGGCAGTCGACGGATTTCTTTTCTAACACCTTCACTATCAACGCCGGTGTACCCCAAGGCTCCATACTGTCTCCTACTCTCTTTCTCATTTATATTAACGATCTGCTGGAAAAGACCGAGAATCCAATCTACAGCTTTGCAGATGACAGTACACTTATCTCTTCATTCACTTTGAACGCTCGGACATCTTCTACTCAGACGAATATCCGCAGACAGCAGGAAGTCATTCAACTTAACAAAGACCTGGAAGAAATTCTATCTTGGGGTGACAGTAACCAAGTGGAATTTAACGTTACAAAAAACCAGGCAGCAGTTTTTTCTAAAAAAGTTAACGTTGCTGAACCCGACATAGTTATGTCGGGGCACTCAATTCCTCTAACATCGTCAGTCAATTTGTTGGGCGTTAATTTGGGAGCAAATATGTCCTGGCATGAACATGTTGCAGGCACAGCAAGGAGAGCTTCTCAGAAGTTGGGAATATTATTTCAAACCAGAAAGCTTTACTCGTACACTTCACAACAACTGTTAATTCTTTACAAAGCTCAAATTCGACCAACTATGGAATACTGCTCCCATGTTTGGGGTTCCGCTCCCAAACATACACTGCATTTGTTGGATTCTATTCAGAGAAGAGCTGTTCGTCTGATTGGAGACCCGGAACTGACAGGTGGCCTTGATTCGCTGGAACATCGAAGAACGGTTAGCGACTTGAGCCTATTCTACAAGTATTTTCATGGAAAGTGTTCGAAGGATGTGGCCCGTTTAATTCCTCCCAGAGCGGTGCATGTTAGAAGTACACGTCACGCTAATACTTCACATCCGTATGAGGTTCAGCTTGTTACTCCTCCTCGTCAACAACGCAATCTACAGCGATTTTTCAAGCAGTCTTTTATACGGAAAACATCATCCCTTTCGGAATAATTTGCCCAGGACTGTGTTTCCCACCGAGTACAATCTACAGCGATTTAAGAACAACGTGAATCGCATTTTTCTCCGTACACGTGTCGCGCTTTAGGGACTTCCCTGTAGCACGTGTGCTAGACCCAATAGAGATTTTCCAAATATATATATATATATATATATATATATATATATATAGATATATATATATATATAGTATATATATATTATATAGATTATTATTATATACGTGTAACCTGGCCAGAGAACATATGTATGAATTAAAAAAAAAACACGTAAATCGGATAAGTGGTTCTCGAGTGGTAAGCGCACTAACGGACAGACAGACAGACAGAGTCGATAACATATCACCAAATCTTATATATATATATATATATATATATATATATATATATATATATATATATATATATATATATATTATATACCGTTGCATTTTATATATATATATTACAGATATTCTTTGCTACATGATATTGTTCCATATTTAATGGTTTAGGCAGTGTATTGCAAGAGGACGCACTAGCGGCACATTTTTTTCGACTTGATTCACTATTATCGTCACTGCTTAGTCCTTATGTTATCTAACGTAATAAAATATAGCCTATAACCTGGCCAGAGAACATATGTATGTTTTAAAAAAAAAAGTCCCTAAATAAGATAAGTGGTTCTCCAGTGATAATCGCACTAACGGACAGACAGACAGAGAGACTTTGGATTTTATATATATTATAGATAAATTATCAAAGGTTACGCACTCGTGATAATTTTCATTCAGTACACTTTACAGAGAATATTCCAGAATTTTTTCAACATTTTTTGATCAGTACTTTTTGAGATAGGGTGATTTTGGCCAAAAATAATACAAAGCAAAGTATGCACGAGTATTACATCATATATACAAACGGAGATTCCGGGGGATGCCCGGACTTCGTTCTCCAACACTATCACTGACATCGTTGACCGTGCTATTGACTTGCAAACAGTTTACAACATTCTTTGTTCTCTAAAGAGTAATAAGGGTTCGGGACCGGATGGCATACCGCCCCTTCTCTTTTATACTTGTAGATGTTCCTAACCAGGCCGTTACTCAAGCTCTTTACTGTTTCATTAAAATGTGGAATATTTCCTAACCGAGGGAAGAAGAGTTTCATAACACCTATTTACAAAAAGGGTAGTAGATTGAATATACTGAATTACAGACCTATAAGTATTTGAAGTACTATACTCAAATTATTCGAAAACATTAGAATTAATTAAATAAAGGTAAGGGTCACTTCTGGTTTGACCCGACATCAGCACGGTTTCTGCAATGCTAGATCAGTGAACACCAATTTAATGTGTTTCACTCATTTTGTTACGAGCGCTCTTGAAAATCACTTATAGGTGGACGCAATTTATACAGACTTCTCCAAGGCTTTCGGTACGGTCAACATTGGTATCCTATGCGCTAAATTAAGCTCTTTTGGTATTGGTGGTCGTTTGTTGAGATGGCTCTGGTGTTACCTGTCTGGAAGGGTTCAGTCTGTTCGTATAGTGGGTGCGGTCTCTGAAGATTTTGCTGTGACCTCGGGCGTGCCTGGGGGAAGTCATTTGGGTCTTCTTTTGTTTAACATTTTTATTAATGATGTGGTTACTTACTTAGAGTGTCGTTTCATACTTTTTGCAGATGACTGCAAGATTTATAAAATTGTGAGCTCTTTAACGGATTGTTGCCTTTTGTAGGATTACCTTGATTCCTTCACTGTGTGGTGTAAGTCCAATGGCCTGGACATCAATGTTGACAAGTGTCAAGTGATGTCTTTTTGTAGAGCCGGTGCTGCTGTTGCATTTCCCTATAGCATCGATGGACGGGTTTTGCAGACTGTGATAAAGGTTAAAGATCTGGGTGTAATCCTTGACCCAAAATGAAGTTTTCACTTGCATTATGATTACATGGTCAATAGAGCCTTTAGAATGCTTGGCTTTATCTGCAGAGTCGGTAGGGATTTCTCCAGCATTGACACATTGAGACTATTATATCAATCCTTGGTAAGATCATTATTGGAATACTGTTCCCCAGTAGGGTCACCCTATTATGAGTGCTATATTCACTCAATTGAATTGGTGCAGAACAAGTTCTTGCGTTTTGTTTTTAGGAAGCTTAATATCCACCATTCAAATTTTTCTGCAACAGCCATGATGTCAGTGACCCGTCTTCCTAGGCTATCTGTGAGAAGGTCTAATGCGGAACTGTTGTTTCTATATAATAGTGTTAACTTTCAGCTGCACTGTCCTGATCTCGTGGCTCAAATTGATTTTTTTGTTCCACCCAGAAATAGTGCATTGCACCTTTTCACAGTCTGTTCATAGATCCAACTATTCCTTATGTTCCCCAATCGCACGGCTTCACGCCAGAGGCAATATGGCTGATGTTGATTTTTTTAATGTGTCACTTGGTGGCCTCAAGCGAATATTGTGGGATGATTCTTCGAGGCAGCTATGTCACCCGTAGATGTTTGTGCATTGTGTTTTGTGCCTTGGCCCCTTGTTTGTTATCTTTCGGTTGTTGCTTTCTAGGCTTTCATTTATATTCATTTATATTTTACTTTTTTACTCTTTGTTTAATTTTGTTTTGTTTTTATTACCTTATTTAATATAGTTAGTTAGTTAGTATAGGTAATTTTTAGTGTTGCGTACGGAACACTTATAAGATCACTTCGGTGCCTGTCCGTCTGTCACACCCGAGTTTCTCCGAAACTATTTGTCACAGAAAGTTGAAATTTGGTAATAATATAGGAATTGATGGCCTCATCAAAGCCCTGTAGTTTTGAAAGTTAAATTTTGACTTAAGGGGTTAGTTTTGGGGGGTGAAATCGGAAGTGAAAAAAAATTTTTTTTACTAGGTAATCGAGTGTGGTGTCAAATGAAAGCTTGTGAAAATACGAGTAAAATATATATATATATATATATATATATATATATATATATATATATATATATATATATATATATATATATATATATATATAATGTAATACTTGCGCGCACTTTTCTTTGTTTTATTTTAAAAATATCGCGAAAAATCGCTGTCCACCCGCCTTATCTCGAAAAGTACTTATCAAAAAATTTTGATAAAATTCTGAAATATTCTCCACGGGGTGTAGATTGAACGAAAATTATCACGAGTGCATTACCTTTAATAATTTATCTGGTATATAAAAAAAACAAAAATTTCAAGGTCATCAGATTTCAGTAAAGATTGGAAACCAACTTTGTTGAAAACTCATTTGGGATGTGTTTTGTGACGTCACTGATCATTTTATACCTCTGTAACAACATTTTTTATTTGAAAAGCAATCAACGTACGGAACACTAATTGCGCAAGTTCAACTTGCACTTGACCGGTTTTTTTTTTTTTTATTGTTGTTGATTTTTTATTTGTCCAATTTTTATTATACTGGGTTACCCCGTAAATAAATAAATAAATATATATTTTTGAACTCGTGTTTTCTTAAGCTTTCGTTTGAGTCTCCACTCGATGACTTTGTAAAAAATTTAATTTTTCATTTCCGATTTCACCACCAACACTAACCCCCTTATGTCAAAATTTAACTTTCAACGTCCTCATTGGGCCATCAATTCCTATATTTATGCCAATTTTAAACTTTCTATGTCAAATAGTTTCGGAGAAAATCGAGTGTGACAGACGGACTGACAGACAGAGACCGAAGTGATTTCATATGTGTTCTGTACAGAACACTAAAATATTATCAGTAGGTTCTAACACAATCTATAGGCAATAGCCTGCTATATTTTAAGGTGTCGTAAATTTAGTAATCATAACACATTTTTAGATTAATTCTGAAGAATTTAGTTCTTTATATGATCGTACCAAAACGGCTTTTCCGGAAGCACCGATTGTTTGGTTAAAGGATCTAACCCAATTTCTGAATCAAAAAATACCTATTGAAATTCAAGATCCAGTTTTTTCAAACAAACCACAGGGATATCCTTTAAATGTGGTAAGTATTACTATGTAGATTCTTAAAGTAAAATGTTTAAACGGTAAATTTTTTAGTTTTATTATTATTAATAGTAATATATTATAAATAGTTAAAATATTAGATAATTTATTGCCTGCAAAGACATAGCCAGGCAGTTGTAAAAGTATAATACATTCTTATTATATTTTTTTTTTCAAAAATCCTTATTAAGAGTGAGACATCACATCATTTATGATTATAGGGAGAATATTTTTTGTTTTTTAAATTTCGTGTGCATAGGGTCCTGGGTTCGATTCCCTGCATAGTAGTATACCTATTTATGTAAGTATATATGGCTAGGCCATATATCACGTCGTGCTGTCATGGAGCAGATATCAGCAAATTCGTCGACTATGCTGCAAAAGGATGTCGACTTTCGTAGCCAAGCCTCGAATTTGGTTGTGACCAATAAACCTGGACCAGAAAAAAGTAACACTATACATAGTGTTTTTTGGCTCTCAAGTATCCACATATCTGAAGTTGGACTTTATGGATTAAGGGGTGCCTCCAATAAATATATTTCGCCGCAATTTTGCAAAGATATTCATATGTATTAAGTTGTACATATTGAACTTAAAATAACTGGCTCAGGATGATTATGCCTTTTAAATCCCACGTTAAACTGTAAGTTCTGTCTGGTTAACATCATCCTAATGTAAAATGTGGTCGACAAGCCTACATTTATTATATGCAGATTAACAATCACCTTTCTTATTTTAGGTACCAGCTAACATTAAAGTAACCATAGAAGAAGCAATAAAGCAAGCAGGCGAAAGTAACGCTCAGCTTTACTTCGACATAGCTTTAACATCTATGGTAACTGATTTGGGAAAAGGGTTGCCAGCAGTAGGTTATCGATTTTTTTTACAATATATAGCCCTTAAGGAACCCCAGTTAGTGGCGAGTAATCTTACTAAACACATAGTTTTAAGAAATTCCTACCAAAATAGAGCCAATGTTGCCTTACCTATTTTATGGGCTGTGGGACATGTTGGTACTAACGATTTAAATTCTGGTTTAAAAGGTAAGTTTTAGAGTTATTTTTCCTGACAATAAATTTGCACGACGTTTCGCCAAAATCTCATTTGGCGTTTTCAAGTGCCCTTGCTGCTTCTGCTGCCGCTTGAAGCTAACTCAGTTAGCTTTGAGCGGCTTCAAGATTTTGGCGAAACGTCGTGCGAATTCACTGTTAGACGAATGGATTAAAACCGGAATTTTAATGTAATACATTCCACCATCCGTGAAAACCTCAAACCTCTATTGTAACATTGGTTATGCACAACGGAAATCAGTAGATCTTCTCACGCTTCGGAGGTTTCCCCAAAAACCACGCAGACAGTAAACGATAATGCCCACTGCCGTCTCGATCTTTTTACGTGCAAAAAGTTTATTTTGTGCCTGAAAATTCGAATTATATGCACTGATGTGTTACTGAAGCTAAAATATTTCATGTAATTATTTTTGCTGAGAGACAACAATTTTTTTTTTAAATGGGGAGAGAACGACTAAGATTAGTGTATGTTAAGAAAGTCTTTAGCTGATATTATTTATTCAGAAATATACACACACAGTTTGCATTCGCCAATTCATACACATCCAAATCACTAGAGTAGATCACTTCCTTAAACGGTATCTATATAATAGTTTGAAAAAAACTAGTTTAGAAAATTCCAGCCTACAGTTCGGTCCCAGAAAAAGTATGTAAAAAAATCGCCATTTTTTTTGTTGAAAAGAAAAATGTTAATAAAACTTAAAGGCGAGATACGTTGATAGTTCAGATTGAATGACCTCTAAAAGTAACTAGCAGATTGAAATTTTACACCTTTGAAATTAAAGACCTAAACTTTTGTATAAAGATATCTGATCAAATGATTTATTTTATAGATTACTCTAACTTCTTCAAAATACATTTAAATAACAATCTGTATGTGAATTTTTCCAGTCGTCAGAGGCAAATTTTGACGACAAGTTCTCATTAAATGTTAATAAGGTGCATTCTAGCATACAGGTAGTTTTTTGGACGTTGAATATGCTAAAAAAAAGTTTGCTACTCTAAAGTATACGCTAAACCTACAAAAATGTAAGTTATACAGCAAGAAAAGCGAACAAAATGTATGGCTTAATTGTTAGAAGGACAAAAGATTTTAGAAGTACAAATTGCATAAAACAGCTATACATATCCTATGTTAGAAGTATATTAGAATGTGCGAGTATAGTATGGTCACCCTTTTATAATTGTCACAAGCGAACACTTCAATTGATACAGAATAAAATGATGCGTTACATGCATTATAAACAAACCGGTTCATATAACTCTATGATCTCTTCTGCACTGTTGCATGAACGCTATGGGATGGTAACCTTAGAGAAACGTAGAAAACAATATTGCATGCTCTACTTGTAAAAAGTAGTGAATGGTCTCATTGATGACCCGGCATTTCTGTCCAACTTATATTTCAGTGTGCCAACGTACACCACAAGAAATCATAGCATCTTCTATATGCCAGATACAGCCCATAATAACCATAACCTGGGATCTCCATTGTATAATGCTTACATAGTGTAGATATATTTAATGATAAGTGCAATCTTTTCAAAACTAAATTGCGTGTTGATAATTTTGTAATATTATTTAAATTACGTTAATTTAAGTTCTGGTACTTTGTAATTGGAAAGATATCTGTGATCAATACTATATTTTATTAAATATTTGTAATTTACTGCATGCCCCTTAAAATTATGCAAACAAAAATTTCGTTTTAAATTATAAAGCAACAAAAAAAAAAACTATTAGTATCGTTGGAAAGCTGCAAGTTTCTTCTTCAAAAACTGTCTTTTATTTTTTTTTTCTTACACTCTGAAAACAAGTGATATGGATTAACCTTCTAGCGGTGCGCGTAGACTCAAATTAACCTGTTTGGCGCGCTACACCTCACCTATCGGAATTTTTAATAAATTCTCACGCTAATAGAAAATTTTTTCCGCTCTTTCACGTGGTGCTATTAGTTTTTCGATATCTTTTATTTTTCCAGATATTACCGAATTTTTTATTTTATTTTGTATTTTGTCAGTGTACATCAAACTTTAGCAAACTTTTTTTATAGTATTTTACCTGCAAAATACTACCTGATGCCAAAATGCAGCCTGTTAACATTTACTAAGATCTCAAACCCCTGGTAGCTGGGCTAATAAGAGTATCAATAAATTCAGGGTATGTTATTTAAGAAAATGAATCTTTATGTTCGTACTTAAAAACCAACGGGTTCGAGGAGAGGTGATGAGAGGAGAAGGGAATAAGGATTGACGGCAAGAAAGATTGCCGGATAGGGAAATAGAGGCTCTAGTAAACTATAATTAGGTGTATTAAAAGTAATTGTTTAGTTGTGAAGGTAGTAGTGTTTGCAAAAATGCAATAACGTCGGTGGCAGCACTACCGCGTTGTCGAAAAGGTGCTGTGAAATACAAAAATATAGGTTTCGGCACTTGGACAATGTTGACGGGTATTACGATATGCTTGCCGATATCCTTAGGATATAAAAAAAGCGTAAAATCCCTACTCAGGCTGGAAGTTGAACGATAAAAAAAATAAAGAAACTCTGATAATAATACATGTAGTTCATTTTTTTTTTTTTTTTTTTAGTTTTTGAAGATTTGATGTTACCTGTCGTAGAATTAAAAAGTTTTTCTCGTTACGTAATTAAGTATTTGCTAGATCTCATAAGCCGAAAGTACGAAACCCAGTTGACTAAGGACCAATACCTTCTCATTTTGGACGTAATTTATTCGAATAAGAAAAACTTCCCGACAGATTTACAAAAAGATTTAATTGAAAATCTGCCTAAACTCCAAGAATTACTGTTTAAAAATCCCAAACAGAAATATAACGACTATATAGAAGTGTTTCTTAAAAAAATTGCTTCCAATAGCAATGAATCATATCAGAATTGCCTTTGTGATATAATTGTTCAAATTTTGACTAAGGACCAATCTACACTAGCCACTTGGAATAAGATTTATGCCAAAAATTTAGCAGCAAGTGCCGTTTTACTTAGATATATAAGTAAGTATTTTTTTATTGTATATTTAGTGTATTATAATGGTTATTACTCACAAAGATGATGTAACCGACCGTTACTTTACTGCTTTCTAAGTCGATCAAAAATAACACGTGATAAAACTTCTAACTTTTTATTAAGTAAATTTTGTAATACTTATTAGTTTGGTATGAATATAATAATATGAATGCTCGTAATAACAATATTTAATACTTGATGTGATTGTTAATAATAATGCCTTTTATGTCTTTTAACTAATTAACTAATAATAATAATGTAATAATGCCTTCTCTAGCTGACTGCCTATTATTTTATACATTTACACTCTAAAATTTACCATAGGCGTACTCTTAAGTTTAACTAACAAATATTTACCTATCATCCTAATGATTACAGAGTTTGGTGATTTCTCGGCGCTATTAAGAAGTTTACAAAGAAAATAATTTATTGTAGAAAATAGTTGTTTTACTGAGCTATTAGTGTATTGAGAATTGGTTATTGTTAAACTATGGTTTTATATTAAACTCTTAGGTATAGCTAAAGGTCAAAACAATATAGTAATATAATAATAAAAATTGTTGGTTCACAACAGTGAAGTTATATGAATAGTCATATGATGAGTCAATTAACTATGTTGCCAGTGAGATTAGAATAGAATAATTATATTACCATATTGACAATACGATAAAACATAAACAGTTGTCAAGTATAAATTACACATATAATTTACACACATAACACACAAATGCTTTGCACACATAATACACAAATATCCCTGAAATTTACTAGTGTTCCATATGGAACACTTATGGGATCACTTCGGTGTCTGTCGGTCACACCCGATTTTTTTCGGAACTATTTGACATAGAAAGTTTTGGGGGTGAAATCGGAAGTAACTTTTTTTTTTTGCAAGGTCCTAGGGTGTTAAATGAAAGCTTGTGAAAACACCAGTTCAAAAATAGATATGATGTAATTCTCTGGCAAAGTTTTCTTTATATTATTTTTAAAAAATTGCCACAAATCGCTGTCCTCTCTCTAAGGGTACCAATCAAAAAATTTCGAAAAAATTCTGAAACATTCTCCATAAGGTGTAGATTGAATGAAAATTATCACGAACACCTTACTTTTGATAATTTATCTGGTATATAAAAAACAAAGATTTCAAGATCATCAGTTTTCAACAAAGATCGGAAACAAACTACTGAAAACTCATTTGAGGTGTATTTTGTAAAGTCAGTGATCATTTATTACTTCCCTAACAAAAATTTTTGGAGAAGGCATAAAAAAAAGAGGATCCTGAAGACACGTGGACAAGGAATAAAATTGATAGGAAGAAATAATCGGCCAATTAGTGTTCCGTACGTTGATTGCTTTTAAAATAAAAATTTTTGTTACTGAGATATAAAATGGTCAATGCTTCACAAAACACACCCCAAATGAGTTTTCAACAAAGTTTTTTCTGATCTTTACTGATGACTTTGATGATTTTTTTTTTCCAGGAATTCATGTTTCTTTTTTGTATTACAGATAAATTATTGATGATAATTTTTGTTCAATCTACACCCTGTGGAGAATATTCCAGAATGTTTCAAAATTTAGAGATAAGGGGGGATAGTGATTTATGGCAATTTTTTAAAAATAATACAAAAAGTGTGCGCAGGTATTACATTATATATATTTTGAACTCGTGTCTTACAAGCTTTCATTTGACACCCCACTCGATGACCAGGTAAAAAAAAAAATTCACTTTCGATTTCACCCCCCAAAACTAACCCCTTAAGTCAAAATTTAACTTTCAAAACTACACGGCTCTGATAAGGCCATTCAATTCCTATATTAGTGCCAAATTTCAACTTTCTATGTCAAATAATTTTGGAAAAAATCGGATGTAACAGACGGACAAACACCGAAGTGATCTTATAGGTGTTCCGTACTGGGCACTAAAAAGGGTTAAATATTGTAGAAATATTTGATATAATGAAAAATGAAGTGAACTTCCGAGGTGTTTTTGCAATTGACGTATTACCAAAAAAAATAGAAAAGATGAATCAGGTATAATTAATTTTCAACCATCTAATTGTTATGGTTCACACTGGATGTGTTACATAAACAAACCATATCTCAAAAATATTTTATATTTTGATAGTTTTGGACTTGCTCCACCAGAAAAAATTGAAACATATGTATTAAGTAGTGGAAAAAATATTTGATGGAGTAGCACACAATTACAAATGAGTTCTTCTGTTTTATGTGGTTATTATATATATGTAATCATTAATGTAAACAGTATGATACATTATATTCTTTTAAACATCTAAGATGTAAATCAAATGAAAATAAGGATTTTGGTTCGGTCATGAAGGATCTTTAGATCAGGATTTTTTGCTCTATAAATAATGGGAACGGGAAAAATTGAATTATTGGATTTAGTGGCAAATAAAGAATATGATATTGTTAGTGTTTGGAAGGAAGAAACTATTGGACCAGGAGATGGTATAAGATTAACCCTAAGTGATGATACTGAACAATGTATAATGTACTTGACAGAGCATGATTTAAACTTAGAGCACTTAAAATTTTTAGATTTGTTTTAATACTGTTTAATTCTTAATTAAAACAAATCAAAACTCTGATGAAATCATGCCAGGGATGAAGTCGAAGTTAAAACTCAAACGAGATGTTTTTTTTGCTTTAGAATTGATGGGGCCAGGCGTACAAGTGTTATTAGAGAGATTTTGTAAGGCTTATTTTGGTAGGCTATACTGGAAGAACTTTTATATATTATGATAAATTCTACTTTCTAGAATTAGATGCCAAAAGCACAAAGAATGATTTACAATTATTTCCAGATTTATCATCAGAAATAAACAATGCTTTTTGATATATAAACGGGTCCAAACAGCGCTCAGAATTATCAACACGTTGTTGTTTTTGGTCCACTGTGAGCAAGCGCGGTACCCATTTCGAACAGAACTTTATCATGCCCAAATGTTTATGCAATTTCACTTTACGGTCATCCAAAACAATTTTGTGGATTTTTTTAGTGTTTGGGCGCCCAGAGCGTTCAGCATCATTTGTGTCTGTACGACTGTGTTTAAATTCAACATACCAGTATGTGTGATTTTCCAGGGGCAGAGTCCCTGTAACACTTATCAAACCATTGCTTTGCTTGAACGGTATTTTCTTCCCCTAAAAAAACACTGTTTATTCAACACACGAAATTCGATTTTTTTCATTGTTTCGAAAATATCAAAAGTAGGTCACTAAAACCACTGTAGCTTGTAAACTAATCGTCAAAATGCCACAAAATTTTGACACGTATTGTTTGAAGGTTGGTACTTCCTAAAAATCATATGGATTTTTTGAAAAGGGCGGCATCTATATGTCAGACCAAAAACCTTTCAGCCTATGTGTTAGCTTTCTTAGATTCATTTTTATATTGCATGACGATGGAGATTGACAATAACTTAGGCAATTTAAATATTTATATTTACTTACCGAAAGTTACCATATTAAATTGTTGAAAAGGTAACAGATCCACTTTGACAATAAAATTTAATTCTTACTTTACTAGTGTTGCTTTCTATAGGTACGTAAAGGTATTTTAAACGCAACTTGTATAGGAAGTGATTAAGGGGTTATGCCACCTTGAAATTTTCAAAAAATCGATTTTTTTTTGGTTACATTTATTATTTATACTTTTAAGAAGAAGAATTGGAAGACCTCATGTATGGTCCAGGAATCGCACATTGAAGGTAGTATAAAAACAAATTATAGACTTTTAAGATGCGGTACTTTTTTCGAAACTACTTTTCTAAATTCGTGGACAAAATATCTCGAGATCTACTGAACCGATTTTGATAAAATTTATACATGTTCTTTATAATATTATCTTGAAGTTGACTTACGGTTTTTTCGATTAGATGCACCGTTCATTTTTTATTAATTTTTAAAGCTCAAAATTTTTGTGAGAAATCCCTGTTATTTTCGAACGGCTGTCACTTCTACAAAAAACTTTTTAAAATTTTTCCCATATGTGGCCACTTAGCCAAGACTTTTTTTAATAATAAAAAATAACTTGTTTAGTTTTCAAACGATTCCTGACTGAGAAAAAAAATCCACCAGTGGCAAGGATTTTCAAAAGAGGGCCCTACAAGATGGTTCATACCTCCGCCATTTTTTAATTTTTTTAATATATTTTTTTTTTTTAAATTTTGTTGTTAAAACTATAATGTATTTGGAAAAAATTATGTTGTATATACAATAGTTGCGTCAAAAAAAAAAAAAATTATGCCTATTTTTCCGAGCGCCAAGGTGGCGTAACCCTTAAAAAACACGGAAATACTTGAAAAAAAAATATTGAATTTACTGAGTTCCTTTTCAATTTTAAAGTGAAAATACAACAATAAATACCTAATAAGACATCACCTTATAATTTATTACATTTTAGTAACCCATGATTTTGTTCCTTAATTGTTTAATTAATTTAAAATATCGCAAGACATATAGAGACACAATTGAAATCAATGGTAGTTTAATAGCACAGTATGAATCGTCATCACATTGATATTTCGCAATTACATGAGTTTCATAACTTAAAGCTTTTATTGATTATAATAGCAACCGCTTCTACGTGGTCCATTAGGGAAGAATTTTCACCTAATTCTACACGATAATTCACAAAATAGTTCATTTTTCTTAATACTTATAACACCCCTGATATTAGCTTTAACATTTTTCCACAATAGCAGCCGAAGTTATTATAGCCTGCGATGAGCTTCTTAGTAATATAAGTTTGTATAGTTGAGCACTTTTATCATTTAAACGACGGAGAACACTGTTCATGTCATTTTCTTCTGCTTCTATTAGTAAATCTTCCAACATATATTTAGCCTAAATATTCAGACAATTGCTTACACACTGATTTATCTATAAATATTAAGATATCCACATGCACCATGGTTCTAGTAATTTCCGTGACATTATCATAACATTTCAACATTGCATTACAATCTACTTCAATAGCTTGTTGACATGTTTTAAGCTTTTTCTTTAAAGGTGAAGCATCTCTTGACTCCAAATGTGAATCTGAATTGTTTGATCATTCTGAAGAATCTGTCATATGGGACCACATGTATAAATGCTGGTAGGCAATCTTATTTAATTTTGTAGTTACTTAATGTGAACATAGTAAAGACTTCGAAACATTAATGATACAGAACAGTGGATGTTCTGAACATTTAATTTGATTCTATCTATTTCCTTCATCGTTGATCCACATTTGTTTTCTTCAAAGAAGCTGTATATCTCCATTATGGTTGCGTTGTAATAAATTTTCTTTAATATATTCCTCGAATCGATTGAAGATAGATGAAAATAATTGTCACAACGAACGTGTATTTGCGAATTGTATATAAAGAGAGGATCTTAGTTCTTTATTTTGACGAGTCAATTTATCTTCCTGATGAAAAACTGTACTTTCCAACTTGGTGAAATTCATGCTAAAACCAACAATAAGCTGTATTCTAAAAAACTATATTTATGTATTATGTATAAGCTTACCTAGTGTTCTAAGCGATCTAACAGAAAAACGGAGCAAAGGATGTAGACCAATGACACCAAAGAAATGAGATTTAGCGCGCTTAGGGTATTTCTTACTAGTAACTGTTAAAAATAGTTTTGCTTGAAATTTTGAGAAATAGTAGATTTTCACTGCTTCAATATAAAGATGGTTTACCACGCCGTGTTGCCATAATTAATTGTAAAAGTTTCAGATATTTAACACGTAAAAGATAGGAATCCATACTTTTTTTTCTATCAAAAGCATGGTTTTTTTTTATAATTTTTGTTGTCGAATATGCATTAAAAAGTAAAATGTCACAAAAAATATATATACATAAAAAAAATTACTTTGTTTTCTTTTGTTAAAATATAAAGGTAGTTTACCTCCTAGTTGTTGCAAAAATATTAGATAAATATTTCTTTTTCCTGTATTTTATAGAGTGAATTTTCGCTGCGGCAATGTAGCTTGAAGAAGACTGTGCGCGCGGTCGCGGGAGTTCTTTCAAATTTTGAATTACATATATGCAAGTGAGGTTTGAAGTCGAAAGACTACTTTTTTTAAAAAAAAACCCTTTATTCAAAAATACAAATGAAGATTTAAGAAAAGAGTACACTCTGTATCAACTTGACTTGAAAACTATAAATATTTGTAATGTCCGTCTTATCTTCTAAGAATTTAATCCGTCTGGGAAAGCGGCCATGTGTATGTTTCTAACTCAGCAGTTTCATAATATTGCACAACATTGCGTTGAATCTTCCTTTGTTTTAAATACAGGGGCTTCATTGTATAAGAGTCCATAACTTGCATTTCACTGATCGGACTTTCAAGGTTTTAAATAACACGTGATTCCGTGCGGTGGGAAGCAAGCGAGAAGCTACGTTACCACATTCATTATACCTTAAAAACCAAATTATTTCACGTCTGTCTTGTAAGAAATATCTTAAATTAAAATGCAGAGCTAACACAATTGCTACTGCAAAAAGGAAATACGTTCCTTCTAGAGTATACCTGGTTGCTTGCTTTTCATTTTCAGTTAAAAAAGATTGTTTCAGATTATTATGTTCATGTTCAATCTTATTTAAATATGTCTGTTTTTCTTAACTCTTCTTACCTTAAAAATGGGTCAAAAAACCAATTGTCGTATGGAACACTAATTGCGCAAGTCCGACTTGCACTTGGCCGGTTTTTGATTTTATTAAGATACTAGCTGGTACCTGTGGTTCATTCGATTTGCATCATTAAAATAATAAAAGATAAAAAAATACGCCACAGAACTCTCATTAGCTACCTCTACAAACCCTAACTAATCTCTCAGTGCTTCACAATATTGCATATCCAATAAGGGGTCGATCGTGTCGAAACCGTATAAAGTTAGGTGACGTACGTCACGTCATTTATTTCATCCTTAATTAACTATCTCAAGATATTTATAAGTTTTTCGAATTAGCTTTATAAATGTAGAAATGTAACTCTAGTTTTTTTCGAACTAGATTCATAGATGTCACAATGTAAGAAGTTTTTTTTTTTTTTGCAACATTTCCTTTGTTTTTGAAGTGGTCTGGAAACTGATGTACCTACTTGTGAAAGAAAACTGTATGAAATTTGATTGTTCTTAATAATGTAGGCCTTTTCAGTATTGAGCATAGGTCTATTGGCTGTTAGACGTTTGTGCATTATTTGAAGCTTCTGTAAATTATCCGCTCCCAGTTTGCCTTGAGGCATACCTATGGTTACTTTCAGTTCATCTAACCCTGTAGCATAATCAGATAACATTCTTTTTTTCTAGTTTTGACATATTTCAAAACTGATAAGCTTTGAAACTTCTTATTTTGTTTGCCAACGTTAATTTATACATAAATATGTATTTATTATTTTTATTATTTTTTTGATTACTTTACTATCTCATTAAGCAAAAAAAATTGAACTCATATTCAAAAAGTAATCATGTTGTAGCTGCATTGCTAAGCTTCTAGGACTCCTCAAACCGTCTTGTCAAACCTGCAAAATATTAATTTCCAATCTACACACGTAAATAATTACCGGGTATCGTTCTCGCAAATAATTTTTACAGGATTCACAAGCAAGACGACGGCATAGGCATAGTTCTAAAATATTAAGATTGCTGCTACCACACCACCACAATAGGTTAGATTGCTACTAGCCATGCGAACAGGCTGGTTTTAGATCCGGCTATAGCACATGCGATCATTTACAGACAATGAGAAACATCCTAGAGAAGAGCAATGAGTACAATTTCGAACTCTACATAGCCTTCATAGACTATGAGAGTGCTTTTGATTCTGTCGAAATGTGGGCAATCATCAGATGCACTATTCTAATCAAAGATAATATGAAAATGTAAAGATGTACATAAAACCTAGTACAGAACCAATACGTATAGGAAGAGGTGTAAGACAATCTCTCCTCGACTGTAGAAGACGTATTTCGCCAATTAGATTGGACACAGAAGGGCCTAAAGATAGATAGTGTATATCTTGGTCATTTAAGGTTCGCAGATGATATTGTAGTCATTAGTAGTAATCTACAGGAGTTACAAGAAATGATGATGAGTTAAATTACTACTTAAAGACAATTGGTCTTAAGCTGAATAAAAGTAAGACAAAAATATTAACCAACACGAATAACAACATAGTTATAAATTGTGTGTGTGTGTGTGTGTATCTGGGGCAAAATTACTACGACGGGAGGCAGTGTCTCGGATGAAATTTCAAGAAGAATCCGGCTTGGATGGTGCGCATTCGGGAAATTAAGTTATATATTCAAAGATAAAGTACATCCTAGATAAGTTAAAGGCCAAAGTTTACGATCAGTGCATCCGTAATTACATATGGCGCTGAAAGTTGGACACTGAATAAAGCCGATATACAAAAACTGTCTCGAACCCAGAGAGCACACGAAAGACAGATGATCGAGATACAACTTAAAGACAAGTGGATACGTGAACAAACGAAATTAAAGGATATTGTAGAGTACGAAGCAGAAAGAAAGTGGCAGTGGGCTGCACATGTAGCACGCACGACTGATGGTCGATGGACCAACCGAGAACAGAAAAGACGCGTAGGACGTCCCAAAACAAGATGGTGGGATGATGTATAGAGGGTTGCGGGCATTGGATGGATGACAACAGCTGTAAATAGATTGAGATGGAAATTCAGGGGGAAGGCCTATATCCAGCATTGGATAGAACTAGGCTTATAGTGATATATTGACACCACCACTTTCCAAACATGACACAAAATTGTGTGTGCGTTTATATAATTTAACATAAATATTAATAAATTATTTTTTATTATTATTTAGCTGTGACTTGTATTTTTGTATTTATAGGCAGTAAATACAATACCATTAAGCCTGGTTTTCTAAAGGCGTTTAAAAGAATTGTTACTGAGCTTTTCTAGTATTAATGAAGACCTAGCTTTAAAGAAACGAAAAGATGATGGGTTGAAGGATGCTATTACAGTTGTCAAAGTAAGTAAAAATTAGATTTAAAAATTAACTTAAATTTATTTTCAGATTTAAAAAATAGTATGAATGGAAATGTTTTTTTTTTTCTTTTATGGGTCTAGCACACGTGCTGCAGGGAAGTCCCTAAAGCGCTCCAGGAGCGGCATGTGAGCGGAAAAAGCGTTTCACGTTGTTCTTGAATCGCTGTAAAATGTGCTCGGTGAGAAACACAGCCCTGGGCAAATCATTCCAAAGGGATGATGTTCTCCATATAAAGGACTGCTTGAAAAGCGTTGTACGCGGAGTAACAAGCTGAACCTCATACGGATGTGAAGTATTAGCGCGACATATATTTCTAACATGCACCGCTCTGGGAGGAATTAACCGGGCTACAACCTTCGAACACTTTCCATGAAAATACTTGCAGAACAAACTCAAGTCGCCAACCGTTTTTCGATGTTCCAGCGAATCAAGGTCGCCGGTCAGTTCCGGGTCTCCAATCAGATGAACAGCTCTTCTCTGAACAGAATCCAACAAATGCAATGTATGTTTGGGAGCGGAACTCCAAACATGAGAGCAGTATTCCATAGTTGGTCGAATTTGAGCTTTGTAAAGAATTAACAGTTGTGGTGTGTTTACTAATAAATAGTGCGTAAAAAAGCTTATTTTAGGGAATGCAAATTGAAAGTTATTAAAGTATTAGATAATTTTTCTAATTAAATGCTGAATAAATTATCAAATATGGGTACATATGCAATAATAATAGAAAAAACACATACGAGCACAAAATAATATTTAAAATACCAAATTTCTTTTTTTATCGTAAACGATTTCCTCGGATTCTTTAGAAAGAATTTTCCGGGACAAATTCACATAAATGTTTTGTGTTATTGTTAAAACTATGATAGACTCTAAAAGTATGATCTACTGGTTTCGGGGCATCCTGTACATTTTTAAAATTAGGTCAGTAGTATGATCCATTGATACCTGAATGACGTTTATGCTACGCTAAAGATTTTTGATATTTTTTTTTCAAAATTGGCGGTGCCAAGTTTTTGAGTTGTCTTAGTAGTTTTTGTGCTATGGTTAGGGCTGACAGACAGAGAGGGGGTTTTCGTTCTGATGGGACCAAAAAGATATATATCTATACTAATAAAATAAAAAAGTAAAGTTTGTGAGTTTGTTTGTTTATTAGAGGTAATCTCTGAAACTACACATCTGACTAAAAAAAAACTCTTACTGGTATTTAGCTTCAATTTTTGGGATGAATATAGGCTATATTTTATGAGGTTGTGATAAAAGAGAATTGACGTGGAGTGAAAAGAAACGGCCATGAACAAGCAGCCCTGCGGTTAGGAGGTGGAGTCGCGCGCGGGGCGACCGACGGGCCGATGCTCTCACGCGGTGTTGTGTTATTGTTCAATTTTGTTAATCCATGTCCTGTGATCTTTAATTTGATTTTTTCGCTTTTGAGTCGACTCTTCGTTTAGGAAGTTTAGTTGAAATTACGCACAATATCTGGTACAACAAACCCCACGTGACACGAACTAGATACAATTTGTTGATTTGGTACTTAATATTTTGTTTTTAAGTAATTATTGTTTCGTTTTTCGTTCCTTGATGTTATATTTTTGAAAACGAAAAAGCTGATAGAAACATTTACATTTTTTTATTGTTGCTAGTGTATAACTACCTAATAGTGTGACATTCGTTTAGGCAACAAATATTATTTTAGTAATCTTCCTTAATTTAGGTATACCTACCTACTTCATTTAGTTTTGAGTTCTTTGCTATTTAGTAAGCGTCTTCTGAAATATCTACGAAAAATTGTGTGCAATTATTGCATTTCCTTTCACAATTATTGCATAGTTAATTTCAGTTTGAGGTGTACGATGCAGTTGTTTAATTTTTATTAAGTAGTTTTTTACTTCTAAGAAACTATGCATGTGTGATTCATAGTAAAGGCTAAGTAGTATTTAAAGACAACATTATGACTAAAAAAAATCGCAATATTCTATTGGAATTGGAGAGTCTAGCTCTTAACGCTTACAGCGGCTTGCCAGCCAAAATATAAAAACTCTAGCAAATATTCCGCGTATTCCTATGATTCCAGCACATCTGCCGATTCCTTTCAAGCGGTTGCAGTTTCCGGTAAAAGTATCGTTTGCTCGCACAATAAATAAGTCTCAGAAACAAACTTTCAAACTCGTGGGAATCGACTTGAGACAGAAATGTTTTTCCCATGGTCAATTATATATCGGGTTATCAAGAGTTGGAACTCCAGAAAAAATGTATTTTGCTACTAGAAAATAATAAAACATCAAACATAGTATATAGAGAAGCTCTAGCCAATTAACATAGGTACCTAAATTTAAAAAAATAACATTTGAAAAATTAACGCCTTCACGCGAACGAAGTTGTAGGGGGTTGTTAAAGGATAAAAATTTACTTATTAAGTAGTTTTCTTTCTACTGCACTAATTACACTTTTTGTAAAGTTCTTTATTTATGTATTTTTTGCCGAATTTACTAATATTGGTAACATTGTTCATATATTTGTGTTTTCAGTCTTGGCAAAATTAAAATTTAGAGGTTAGATAAAAAGTTGTGTTAGAAAAAAAAATAGGAACAACAATAAGCAATACTCAAGGAGTGCGTCAAGAATTAATACTATATTTTTCATATGTCCTCGCTTTGACGCAAATTTCTAACACTCTTATGGTTTTACGTACAGAAAAAGTTTACTTCAAATTAACATCCAAGTTATGTTTTTGCGTTAGATTCAGAATATGTTACCCTTTTTCTTCTATATTTGCTTGAATTTAAGCTGTTTTATAGCTGCTTTTTTGGGTAAATAAGAGTTTCAACATGACTGGCAGAATTAAATTTTCACATGTACCAATTTAAAATTTTTAGGAACTTTTAATAGACTTGACGGTGTAGGAATCTGTTCCCCATAAATTTAACCTTGATTTTGGAATATAAAAAAACCGGTCAAATGCAACTTGCGCAATTAGTGTTTCGTATGTTGATTGAACACACCCAAATGAGTTTTCAACAAAGTTTTTTTCCGATCTTTAATGAAAACTGAATTTTTGTTTTTTTTATATACCAGATAAATTATTAAAGATAATGCACTCGTGATAATTTTCCAGAATTTTTCCAAAAGTTTTTGATCAGTACTTTTCGAGATAAGGGGGGCAGCGATTTATGGCGATTTTTTAAAAATAATACAAAGAAAAATATGCGCAAGTATTACATTATATATATTTTTGAATTCGTCTTTTTACAAGCTTTCATTTGACACCCCACTCGATACCTGGTGAAAAAATTTGTTTCACTTCCGATTTCACCCCCTAAAACTAAGCCCTTAGTGATGAGGCCATCAATTCCTATATTAGTACCAAATTTCAACTTTCTGTATCAAATAGTTTTGGAGAAAATTCGGTGTGACAGACAGACCGATAGACAGACGGACAGACATACACCAAAGTGATCTTATAAGTGTTCCATATGGAACACTAAAAATACTACTTGTTTGGTGTAATTACACTAATGTCGTCTTTCTTGCCTATGATTGGATGTAACAGTGTTGACAGGTAACATGACGTACAACTAGTGCAGGAAAAAGAAAAACACGTATTTATTACTTAGTGTCAGGACTATTCAAAACGTAAAAGTCTTTCTAAAAGTATCCTAAAACATCGTATTTCCAATTGAATGGTAACTGTTTTTAACGAAGTATTAATACTTTTGTATGTTTCAAATATTAAAAAAACTGGTCAAGTGCAAGTTGAACTTGCACAATTAGTATTCCGTACGTTGATTGCTTTTAAAATAAAAAAAAAATGTTACGGTGGTATAAAAGGATCAGTGACTTCACAAAACACACCACAAAGGAGTTTTCAACAAAGTTTGTTTCCAATCTTTACTGAATACTGATGACCTTGAAATTTTTTGTTTTTTTTATATACCAAATAAATTATTAAAGGTAATGCACTCGTGATAATTTTCGTTCAATCTACACCCCGTAGAGGATATTCCAGGATTTTTTCAAAATTTTTTGATCATTACTTTTCGAGATAAGGTGGGGGGACAGCGATTTTTTCGTAGTTTTTTAAAAATAATACAAAGAAAAGTGAGCCCAAGTATTACATTATATATATATATATATATATATATATATATATATATATATATATATATATATATATATATATATATATATATATATATTACTCGTGTTTTCACAAGCTTTCATTTGACACCACACTCGATGACCTAGTAAAAAAATTTTTTTTTCACTTTCGATTTCACCCCCCAAAACTAACCCCCTTAAGTCAAAATTTAACTTTCAAGACAACACGGCTCTGATGAGGCCACCAATTCCTATATTATTACCAAATTTCAACTTTCTATGACAAATAGTTTCGGAGAAAATCGGGTGTGACAGACAGACACCGAAGTCATCTTATAAGTGTTCCGAAAGGAACACTAAAAATGAAAGAATTACAAGTGAATTTTAATCATTTCTTCATAATTTTCCAGTTAGTAATCTAATCTTAACTTTTCACAAACATGACGACTTCATTTTTATTTGAAAATAAAAAGATTCTAAAAATTATTTAGATTTTTAGTCCGGTTCTGTCTAAAATGTCCTATGGATTTTGATCAGTCGTCACTCAAAAAATCCGTTTAAATTATGCGTCCGCGCATTTCAAATAGATTCTGCGCTTCCGGTAAACAATTCATACAATGGTCAGAGATCAATAAGCATTTCTAAAAGACCTTTCTATTTGTCTCATTAAAATTGTTTTATAATTCGAAATTTTATTATTTTGACCTAAATTGTTGACAGTATGCCATCAAAAAAAGAGAAGAAACAACTACAGGTAGAGACATTTTAAACCTCGAATAATTTAAATTCTTTTAACCTTTGTAACATTGTTAATTGTATTCTTATCATGTTAATATTTATTTTATCTTTGTAGAAATTACAAGAACAAAAAGCAGCTCCTAAAAAGCAAGGTAGTTTCTTCAGAAAACTATTAGGAATTTTATTATTTATTGCATGGATAGTAATATTAGCAGAACCAGTTTACAGACCAGACAAGCCTACGGCAGATTTATACATTTTCCGTTTTGGAAGGAAAGTTGGTGAAGTGGTTACGTGGGTTGACGGTAAACTCGATGCCCATATTCCAAAACCATACTACACTCAAGTAAAAGATGTCGCGAGGCCCTATGGAACTCTGGCTAGTGATATCGGAAAGATTTTATTTAATATCTTCGATGATATCAGAGTTACTTTTAAAGGGTTCGTTAATGAAAAGTATCCTATAGTGGTTGCACAGGTAAGATCGCATATTTTATTTATTTATTTAAAACAACCTAGTTAGACTTTAAAAAAATATATCAGAGTAATGTATTCAAGATAGTTACTATATAAATCAATATTTGTTTAAGAGGCTTATTATGTTTTTAGTATTGTTGATAAGTTATTGTAAAGAAAAACGTCTATAATGAAAATTTATATTTTTTTATATAGATGAATCAAAAAAAAAAATTCCATTTATCTATCATCCAGTTCTTATGTGTTTTTGCCCATTGCAAACTGTTTTGTTTGTGTTTAATTGTTAGTTTTGGTATTTCTGTCGGCTACACATCCTTTAAATGGCAGACAGGAATTGCCTCTTAGCAGTCATAGTCGAGACTGGTTCAACATAAGTTTCTTATGAAGCAGCAATAATTGGAGGAAAGTTAAACATGGATTTATACATCACTGTGGTGAACTGATCTTCACATTCTGTTGTGACTTTAGGCCGATAAGATCTTTTTCTGTCTTTATTTGTTCCCATACTGGTTTACTGTGAGGTGTAGTGTACGCTTTTATTTTTAATACTGGCTTTTTGGTGCCAGTTTGAAGACCAAGTTCTACATTAAGCAAGTGTCTAATTGTTAGTTTTGGTTTTCTATCAGCTACACATCCTTTAAAACCTGCAGATAGGAATTGCCTTTTAGCAGTTGTAGTCGAGACTGGTTCAACTTAAGTTTCTTATAAAGCAGCAATAATTTTTTTTTTTTTGAAATGCCAGTTTTTTGGTGTGATTTTGAAGACCAATTTCTGGATTAAGCAACTGCACGAATACTTTGAAGCACAATAAATCCAGAAATTGCAACTCTCACTTTTAAGTGCTTGAGTACAACTGTTAAGATTATAATAAATATGAAGCTATTGAAAGTCATTGATTGTAAGTAAAAAAAAAAAACAGTCAAGTGCAAGTTGAACTTGCACAATTAGTGTTCCGTACGTTAATTGCTTTTAAAATAAAAAATTTTGTTATGGTGGTATAAAATGATCAGTGACTTCACAAAACACACCCCAAATGAGTTTTCAGCAATGTTTGTTTCCAATCTTTACTGAAAACAGGTGACCTTGAAATTTTTGTTTTTTTATATACCAGATAAATTATTAAAGATAATGCACTTGTGATAATTTTCGTTCAATCTATACCCCGCGGAGAATATTCCAAAATTTTTTCAAAATTCTGGAAATTCTCTTTTCCAAAAAAGGTAGGGGGACAGCGATTTTTCGCGATTTTTTTAAAATAATACAAAAAAAAGTATGTGCAAGTATGACAGACAGACAGACACCGAAGTGATCTTATAAGTGTTCCGTACGGAACATTTTTTGGATCCAGTAAAACAAAAGTGAAGAACCAGTTTATAGAATTTGGTAAGACAAACCACTTTGCCTGAACAGTTTTTCCAAAAATTTCTAAAAATAAACTCTAAAATTGTTTTTCTCTGACCTTAGGGATAATTTGTTATTTATTTATTATTTGTTCAAAATCAGCATTTATAGAAAGGCCAATTCCAGATACTACTTAATTCTAACAGATTTACACAAAATTTAATTAAAAATACAATACATATGTCATTACAGTTGTTAAAGCTGTGCCTCTCTTAGTTTTTTTTCTATCTTGAACCTCAACTGATAATAGATACTTTCATACATCTTCTTTCATTAATGTTAGAACAGAGATTTTGCTGTCTTTCCCTATACATGTAATGTACTAAAATTTTGACCTATTTGGTGAACAATGTGATATTTTTCACTTATGATTAAAAATTTGTTTACTCATTTATTAAGAGTTAGTTTAAATTTAAATAAGCATTTAGTAGATATTGGAAAAAATAGTCATTAATTTGCTCATTATTATTATTAAAATTATCATTTTTCTTGTAGCATTCATATTTATACATTTGCCTGGAAATTACTTAGTTTATTTATGAACTAATATAGAGTCCATAGATACAATAATATAAATAAATGTACAAGTCGGACTTGCGCAATTAGTGTTCCATATGGTGATTGTTGTTAAAATAAAAAAAATTGCAGAGGTATAAAATGATCAGTGATGTGGCAAAACATACCCCAAATGAGTTTTCAACAAAGTTGGTTTCCGATTTTTGTTCTTATGTACCAGATAAATTATCAAAGGTAATGCACTAATTCAATCATTTCATTCAATCTGCATCTTATGGAGAATATCATTCCTTCTCAGTCCGAACCTCTTAGTAGAGGTGTAGTGACTGCCAATGACACTAAGTCCTTCCACTGGTTCCTATCGTCAGCAAGATGAACTGCATCATGCACTCCAACTCCGGTTAGCTCCCGAACCTGATCCGACCAGCAACGTGGAGACCGCCTCTGAGTCTACAGCCGTTTTTTATTTGATACCCCGTTCGATAACCTCAAAAAATTTTTTTTTTTCACTTTTGATTTTACCCCCCAAAACTCCTTAAATCAAAATTTAATTTCCAAAACTGTACGGCTCTGATTACTATAATTGTGACAAATTTCAATCTTCTATGTCAATTAGTTTTGGAGAAAATCGGGTTTGACAGACGGACACCGAAGTGAGCCCATATGGAACAGTAAACATCAAGTTTTAATGAAAAAAAGTTGTAAACCAATACTTAGTTACTTTAAAACTTTACTGGGCGAACTCAACATTTTCACTGATGATTGGTATAATTAATATACATATTTCTTGTAGATTGACAATTATGCACCTGGTCTAATTGATAATGCAAGAACAGTATTCAAGGATACATTTTCCAATACAGTGTATTATTACCAAAGGAGTGTGAACTACTTGCAAAAGGAAGTTTTTGTGTAAGTATTTTAAAATTGACATAATTTACAGATGTACTGAAGCCCTATGATAGTTAAATACATTATGGTTAGTAAGGGATGTACAGCCTGGCCTGTTCTAGTGAGTTATGTAAAGTTTATTTTTCTTTAATGATGTGAAGTTCTATTTTTTAGTATAAAATTATGCAATACAATGAATTTATTTAAATTGCATACTCCTATTTGCTTCAAAAATGGAATATTATTCTCTATGATTCCAATTTTTATACTCATGGGTCTCCTTATTTAGGTTTCAACTACCTAAGAGTCTCATCAGGTCTCTAAACCTAACAGGAAAAGGACACAATTCACATTGGTGTCTTGATGTGAGGCAAATTTTAACCTGTGTCTTGTAAATCTTGGTCGATTCCTTGGTATTAGTAGTATGGCTGGGAAGGCTTATACCCAAGCAATCAAACCAGAGATCCTTTTTATCAACGCCATATTTTTTCTAGGTCTAGGTAATGTCAGCCCGACAGAATTTACAATTTAAAGTGGGGTCCGTACCACATGATCGGCAAATGGTTTTCCCGCCGCCTTTTATGGTCGGAACATATTCTGCTTTTGTCTGCTGGATAGCAGCTTGATATAGAATGTAGCATAACTAAAGATACCTTTTAAAGTTAGAATTAGCTAGAGCTTCTTTGAATTTGTTTATAGAAATTAGAGACTGGAGAAAATTTGGTATTTTTTCCATTGCTCATTTGTCCTCTAGAGGACTAATGTCCAAATACAGCTGATTGTATAATTATCCTGAGAGTAAATTTATCATTCTCTAGAGCAGTGGTTCTTAAACTTTTTATAGCCATGGACCACAAGAGTTCAGATGTATTTAATTGTTGCTTTGCTTCAATAAGGACCTGGAATTAAGAAGCTGTCTTTGACCATGCAAGCCATATATCATGTTTAACATCCAATCTATTTTGATTCTTCATTTTAATTGTCACTAGAACCGAGAACTCTGCTTCACAGAGATATGTAGTTCCAAAATTAAAGTAATGGCTCGTTTGATAAGGAAAGGATAAGCTTGTGCTAAAGAAGACCAAAACTCACCAAGATTGTTCGTAAAAAATTAAATAAACTATAGCTTGCGGACTTCCGGCACTCATATGGACCCCACTCTAGAGAAAAAAATATCAATATACACTTTTGCAAGTAAGAAGTATGAAGATCAACATTGCCAAAGCCAAATATATGACCAACATTGTAAGAAATAATAATCTAAACCCCAATTTGAGAATCGAGCAGCACACAATAGAAAAAGTCCCATGGTATGTATATCTAGGACAGCAAATTGACATTGGCAAGAATAATTTGAAAGTAGATGTAAAAAGAAGGATCTCGTTAGCTTGGTCTATTTTCGGCCAATTGCAAAAAGTATTTAACTCAAATTTACCTAACATCATCAAGGCTAAAGTGTTCGATCAGCAAATACTGCCAGTTCTGACATATGGTACAGAAACGTGGGCCATGAATAACAGCATAAAAGAAAGGTTGGAGATTACACAAAGAGCCATGGAAAGTTGAATGTTGGGATTAAAACTGAGAAATTGCATAAAAAATGAAGAGATAAGAACAAGATCCAAAGTATCCGATCTAATCTAGTTGGCTTGTAGGTTGAGATGGAACTGGGCAGGACAATGGGGATCGTGAAGACACAGAAGAGCTGTCGAAAGACTACAAACTCGTTGGACAGGTGATATTAAGCATTTGGTAAGCAATAATTGGATGAGACAAGTTCAAGACAGACAACATGGGAGAAGCCTGGGGGAGGCATACATCCAACGATGGATGAATGGCTGATGATGATGATGATGAGGAAGAGGTTTATCTAATTTCACAAAAGGTGCTTTAATAATTTTGTTGATATTTATATCTGGAATAAGCGATTTGAGGTAGAAAAACTTAGATTATTTATTTCTTAAAATCATCATCAGCAACCCGGTTTTTTTTTTTTATAGCGTTCTTTGCCTTCCGGTCCTTAGTTTCCATCCTTTTCGATCTCCTCAATCTTTGGGTCTTAGATTTCTCTCTGATATTGCCCTCTGAATACCTTCAAACCATGTTGCTCTTGGTTTCCCTCTTCTCCTTTCACTTGGTACCCATTTTAGAACAATCTTTGGTATTTGGTGTTCTTCCATTCTTTCCATGTGCCATTAGTTTCCGTTCCAATCGTTTTGTCATTTGCCAAGTTTCATAACTGTATAACACGATGCTCTTAAATACTGAATTAAAAATGAGATACTTTCTCTGTGATGTTATGTGAGAGTTTAGGTGTCTTATGACCTCCTTTCCTTTATTTATTCTACTCTCCACTTTTTTTTTCCGTTCTACCGTCTTTACTTATGTTAGTTCCGAGACATATATACTCTTTACAAGCATAAATGACTTCACCAGTATTTAGGGTAAGGCCCTGTTTTCCTCCTATACCCAAATATTTGGTTTTCTTGCAGTTAACTGTTAAACCTCAGTTTATATAGTCTTCAAACAACTTTCTTGTCACAAATTCAAGGTCTTCCTTGTCCTAAGCAATAACCACCTGATCGTCGGCAAAATGTAGAGTGTATAACGTTGTTTCGTCGGTCAGCTGTATTCCCATTCCTGCACAGGCTCTTCGTTATCTCTCTGATGCCTCATTCAGATAAATTTTAAATAATATAGGAGACAGACAGCAACCCTGTCTGACACCCTCGGGAACGTGATGGTCTTTATTCGGGAACGTGACTGGTCGTATAGCTGTTTTACTGCGGCGATTGCTGTACTGTTTATGGTTGAACGTTCTAATATTTGCCATAGTTTTTTCATTGGGACGGTATCATATGCTTTGATTAAGTCTACAAATAGTAGACGGAGCTCTCTGTTCATTGATGTCTTTTCTACCCGCTTTAAAACCAGATTGTTGTTCAATCTCTTGGGAACTATATTCATCCTCAATTATATTTTTTAAAAGTTTGCGATAGACTCAACTGGGGGTGCTCGTTGCTGATATACATCTATAGTTTTGACGGCTAGTTTGATCTCCCTTTTTGTGGATTGGTGTCATCCATGGTTCTTTTCGAATCTGAGGTATTTTAAATTATTATTAAAATTATACATTCATAATAAGTCCTTGAAAAAATGCGTAAATAAAACACTTTTGTTTAATGAGTTATTATTTTTACGCTCGGTTTAATTAATACCATAACATCATTAGAGATAATTAATTAACTGATATGATTATTTTTGAAAAATCTTTGGAATAATACTTAGAAATATCTAACATCATAATGTACTGATAACAGCATAACAATTTGTTTTTTATGATAAGGAGTGGTTCAAAAAACAGGTTATTGTTACTAAGAACTTATGATATTGGAATATTTTATTTTGTTATAATAATGTATAACATTAAAACCAAGTCTTTGCCTACTTACATTAAGGAAACTCACCATTTTTGGGTACGTGCCATTATTTCATCAAATGGTGTAGAAGTGAGTAAAATAATTTTTTGAAGTTGGCTAGTCGTGGTCGTTTGTATTACTGGACCTGGAAGAGTTTTGCTAAAACGTGTTTATTAGTGAATAATCCACGATATCATTTTTATTGGAGCAGTGATAACTACTATCATCCGGCAGATACTTTGACGGAAGTCGAAGAACGAGAATCATGGATCTCATTACTGGAGACAGAGGAGCCGGGTGTTTCTGGACTCACTGTCTCTGGGTTTGGTACGGATTCTTCATTTTTGCGACAGAATCCCCTCATTTAAAAAAAAAACTGTAGGTACACTTGAACATGACACCACACATTAGAAAACAAGACTCGCAAATAAACGAGGTCAGATGGACAAATAGAAAGTACACACAAGTCATATAAAAACATATCTCTTGGAATAGTTGTGTATAGTTATGTAAAAACATAATAGATACTTTTTGTTCCGACTATATACGAGAACAGAGAACTAAGAAACGGGCACGAAATCGGGAGTTTTTGAAAAATCGCGTGTCCTGAAAAGACCCTTTTTTTGGAACACAACGTTCTTTCTCTCAGCTATCGTAGTAGATATAGTTACGATTTTTTTTAGTAATTAAGGACATGTCCCTGGATTGGGTAATTCTTAATAAAGTATGGGTATCCAGACCTGTCCAATCTTGTATATTTTTCAGCCAGGAACATTTTCGACGCCCCACACCTCTTTTCCCTTCAATTTTCCCTTCCATCAACAACCGGAGCAGTGAGTAACGTGGACCCCTATAAATATGTCCCAAGTAACGAGTTTTCTGTCTTTTAATAAATGACAATAGTTCTCTTTCTCTACCCATTTGACGAAGTACATCTTCATTAGTAACACGTTCTGTCCAAGAGATCTTCAATATTCTGCGCATGACCTATAATTCGAAAGGCTCCAAACGATTCATCGATCGTACTCCCAAGGTCCAGGCTTCAACTTCATATAAAAGCACTGGATATATATCGACCTTTACAAAACGATAACGAGTATCCAAAGAAAGGGTTGAGCCTGTGAGGAGGTGTCTCATTTTGAGAAAAGCCGCTCTAGCCATTTCAATGAAAACTCGTACCTCAGCTTCAGGATTCAAATCATTAGTTACCCAACACCCTAGGTATTTAAATTTGTTTACTTGTTCTATCAATTGATCGTAAACACGAATATCTGTTTGCAACCCGGGTATTCTTGAAATGACCATTACTTTCGTTTTATTAACGTTTCTTTCATGTCTAAAACATCGCCTTCCCTAGATATATTGTTCATAAGACGCTGAAGTCCATCCGCTGTATCTGCTATAATAACGGTATCATCAGCGTACCTTAGGTTGTTAATGATTTTGCCATTAACTTTGATACCATCTATGGCATTCCCTAAGGCCTTCTGGATATGTCCTAAGAGTATAGATTAAACAGAAGCGGGGAATGAACACATCCCTGACGAACACCTCTTTTTATTCCTATTTCCTCAGTCTCTCTGCTATTTACTCGTATTGTCGCCACCTGATCCCAATATAGGTGAGTAATGAGTCCGATGTCATTTTCGTCAAGGCACATATTTAGAAGCATTTGTATTAATTGTGAATGCTCGGTCAAATGCTTTTTCGTAGTCGATAAAACACAAGTAAACGTCTTTCCTTTGATCTCTACATTTCTGTAAAAATACACCCAGCCCGAAAAGTGCTTCTCGAGTTCCAAATCCCTGTCTAAATCCTAATTACTCTTCGCTAATATCTTGTTCACATTTATTGCGTATTCTATGGTGAATGATCTTAAGCATTACTTTCAAAGCGTGGCTCATTAGCCTTATAAGACGGTACTGTTCACATCTGTTTGCATTTGGCTTTTTAGGTAATGGTAAGAACATATACTTAAGCCAATCCTTTGGTATAGTTCCTGTACTGTAGATGTAATTTATGCAGCTGCACATAGAAATATTTTCTTCATTTAAAAGTTGAAACATATCCGCATAAAGATTATCAGGTCCAGGAGCCTTTTCAGTTTTTGCTTGTTTTATTGCATCCCTAACTTCTGCTGGGAGTATATTTAAAGAAATTCCGTTTGTAATAAGTTCTGGTAATTCTCTGTCATCATCAAAGGTATTTTTAATGTATCGAGCCCATTCTTCTTCTAGCTCTTTTTGTTCGGTTAATATCTGATTATTACCGTTTATTAAATATGTTGGTGTTCGTGTACTGTTTTGACCGGTAATTTCTTTAACTTTTTTATACATACTGTATTGCTGTCATGCTTTAGCTGCAATTCTTCCATTTCCTGACATTGTTCTTCCAGCCACTTTTCTTTAGCCTTTCTTATAAGTTTTCGAATCTGTTTACTGATCTCTTTATATTTAGTTTTGTTATTGTTTTTATACTGTCTCCTTTCATCCATAAGTCCCAATACTTCCTGGGTCATCCATTCTCTTTTCGCTGTTTTTGTTGGCATATTAATTTTTTCGTTTTGAGCTTTGACACAGATATTTTTAAATGATTCCAATATGGCTTCGACTGATAGCAAGTGGCATACTGAAATTGTTTGACTTATTCCTTGGTTGAGTGTTTCAGTTACTTGCGATCGAATTTCTGGGTTCCTCAGCAGTCGAAAGTTGGGCCTTACATTTTTTGCAGTTTGAATATGCTTCAGTTTGATGTTAATTATGCCGATCAGAAAGACATGGTCAGACTCGATGTCGGCTCCAGGATATGTTTTAACTCCCCGAACCTCATTCCTATAGCGCTTATTTACCAATATGTAATCGATTTGGTTCCGAACTACATTACCGTTATGATCTCTGGGGGGATATCCATGTATATAGTCTTCTTTTAGGCAGCGTGAACCATGTATTCATGACTACTAAACTCTTCTTGGCAAAACTCGATAAGGCTTTCACCACGCGCATTTCTTTTGCCTAGCCCGTATTCCCCTATGACATCCCCCACAGCTCCTGTTCCTACTTTTGCATTGAAGTCGCCCATGATATTTGCTTCGTGTTTTTTAGTAATATTTAAGAGTTGTTTTGACTGGGCATAAAATTGTTGAATTTCCACTTCACTTTTATCTGTATTATATTTATATTTTGTGGATGGGCTCTCATTTGGAGGAGCATAACCCGGTCAGACAGGGGCACAAAGTTGAGTACTATCCTATTGCTTACTTTATTCAATATAACTGCCACGCCGTTGTAGTAGTTTGGATCATCGTTATCAGAATAGTGCACGGTGTAATTACCAATATCGGTCTTTCCTGCTATCGCCATCGTACTTCACTAACACCGAACACACTGATATTTAGCCGTTCCATTTCTCTGATGATATTGTGTTTTTCCAGTCGTATAGAGACTTCTTGAATTCCACGTGCCAATCTTGATGTTCGAAATCTTATAATTATTTTGTTTATCCACTTGCGGGTGGGTCCTAGCGACGACGAATGCTATATTTATTTATAAATAACCTGAACTAACAAACTACTTCGTAGTTTACTTTAGGCATTTTACGAATTTCCTAAAAGCTTTTGCTTCCTGCGTTCCTGAGGATAAAGCCTATTACTATCTGATCTGCTGCAAATAGCGCCACAAAAATACAACCCATAAGAATAATAATCATCTGATAAGGAACCCCTACTGAAAATTGTTGTGTTGGTTATTAATTTTAAACTGGTATAATACATTATTATAGTTTCACCCAGTTTAACAAATTATTGTAGTTATGTTAAACATTGTAATTCTATGACTCAGTATTGAAAAATCCTTGTGCTATTAAAAACTACTGGACGTAAATTGTTTTAGAACAAATCAGCAAAATTATTGAATGTCCTAATTACTAAGATAAGGATCCCAAAATTCATTTGAAATTCAAACTATTTCCTACTCTAATCCTAGAGAACTAAACTCGCCACTTCATGCAATGCTGCTATTCACATGACCTCAAACTATAGTCTCAAAAGTGATGTCATTCGACAACAGGGTCATTTGAGGCACAACATCTCAAATGAAAAAATTGTTGGAAATAGGTACTGTCATGTACAAAACGTGCAAAATATGGTACCAGCGATTTCGAGGCGGTGACTTTGATCTTTCGGATCATAAATATTCTTGGCGACGCCAGGCTACACACAGTAAAAAAACGTGAGATTTTATCTTCCCTTTAGGACGGAAATTTATCCCTATCCCTATCGCGGCGTATTTTCTGAACATTGCCGGGTCTGATTACTATTTATTTCGGTCGTTCCAACATTATCTCGTTGATTCCCATTCCACTTTTTTTGGAAGATATCAACAAAAGTAGATCCGAGTTCATCGACACGAAACCACAGTTTTTTTTCAGGGAGGAAATCCGCTAGCTGCCAGAAAAGTGAATAATGAGAATATTCTTCTTAATTTTGTATTCTATTTATAGATAAATAAACGCTTTGCTAATGTGAGAGGTACCAAATTAATTTGAAACCTAATACTTCCTTTTTTTAATTTTCAGTGGACAACTTTCTCCGGAAAACATTCAGAGAGTAGTTGTTGGAGCATATAACACCACATCAGAAAAAGCTATTGAATACTACCATTGGGTGTATCAAAAAGTACAGACCAGCATCAAATAACTCTAGGGATAGCTCTTAGGTTTTTTTCAATTGAATCCAATAGGTTTTCCTCATTATGTTTTTCATTTTGTAATAAAAATTTAAGACAACAGAAAATTATATCGACGGTATTATAGGAATAATTTTATTTTAACTCAATGTGAAAGGCTGAAGAGTTTATAAAAATTAACATAATTAATAATAATCTATATTACCGGGTCCAAGTCGATTTTAAGCAATTTTGGTTATGGTTGACAGTTAAAAAAATTTTTGATATGTAAAAATTCCCATTTTATTTTTAGTTTTTATGATAAAAAAATCATAGAGAAAGAAGAGCTCCTATACTGAAAACTATGATAGCACTGTTTTGCAGATAACTAAAGTTTGTGATTTTTTACCTTGAGCTGTTGACAAAATACAACTGACACTTTGGGTGTTATTTAATAATTGGGTCTTAAAGGTCTATTATAACCATGACTTAAAATCGCTTAAAATCACTTTATGGGGTTGTATAGGCGAGGGTAATTAAACTGCATTTTTACTGTAAAAAAAAATATTAATTTATTTAGATACACATTATAAAAAATGTTGTTGAATAAACTTTTTTATTACAATAGCAGATGTTTTATTTAGTATTAAAAAATAGATTGTTGGTATTATCAAAAATCTGTTTGCAAAGATCGTCAGTGGCTTCGGTTTTGACGGCTGAAATAATGTCCAAAACTTGCCTAAAAAAATATAATAATAATATGCGAAATGTTTTTTTTGAAACTTTTGTGTTAACATTAATGTGTTAAGTCGAAATGATTCGTAGCTGGAGAAATGTGTAGAAGTGTTAATTCGGGAAAATATCCGTTTCGTTTGTTATATTCCCGGTGGGATTTTGCAAACGTTTCGCTAAGGTCCCACTTGGCGTTTTCAATGTTTACTCGTAATAGTAAACTAGTCAGCGTTGAAAATTCTAAGTGGTATCCTGGCGAAAACAAATGTTTATTTATTATTGTTATTGTATAAAGTAATTCTTTATACCAAGATAATAACTGCCTTGTTCGCGAATTTCTAATACTTTAACTTCATAAATGACACTGTTTTATTAGTTTGAAACGATAACTTATTTAAAAGTTACATGTCACGGCTGCTACGAAAATACAAGTTTCCCAAGTATCATAAAAAATGAAGTACCATTAAAAATTATCTACAAAACTTTAGTGTTGATCTAGTCATATGTCATTGATGATTAAGTCATATCTACAAGAAGAAAAGGATATTGCAAATCGGCTGCGTGCCTGCCTGCACTAGTTTTGACTATTTTCTGTGCTTTTGGTACTCTGTGGGCGTTTAGGGAAAAGCTATCGGCTTTTAGCGAAATGTTGGGTGTCCTATTCCATGTTCGTAAAGGAAATCCTAACCTTGGTTTTCTCTGATAAGGCAAAGAAGTTTTATTTGGTGTAAAACAAATATATTTTTAAAATATTAAAGAATTTATCAACTGTACATCTTTGCAATACTCATTAAGTTATTTTTTATTAACTTTTTTTATAAAGCATTTTGACACTTTTCAACTATATATATATATATATATATATATATATATATATATATATATATATATATATATATATATATATATATATATATATATATATATACAGTGAAGTCTGCTTGTAACGAGCCCGTTTATAGCGAATTTCCGGTTAAAACAAACTATTTTATAATGTACGAAAAAACTTCCATAAGACCAATGCAAATTTTTATCGGTTATAACGAAATTTGGATGTTTTACGTCCGTTTACAACGAACTTGCCACTTCCTCTGCACGATGTTGCGCGACTTGATCTAGGGAATTCACCGAAACTCCCTGGGAACCCCTATTCCACTTGTTTCCACCGCGTCGCTAGTTCGAGCAATATTATTTTCAATTCACTCGTTGTGTTATACGTTTTTAATGCATATTTGATCAAAGTAGCAAAGTGAATGTTTAAGTTCTTATTTTAAAATGAGTACACAAAACCGTAAAGCGTTTACTTTAAAAGACAAACACAATATTATAAGGAAAATAGAAAATGGAGTTAAACAAAGTGATGTTTACAAACAGTTGAATTTAACTAAATCTACAGTTTCTACCATATGGAAGAAGAGGCACGAAATTTTATCAATCTATGATAGAACAAACTTTAGTTGAAAAAAAGTTAAAAAATCTACACGACCAAGCCGATAACCGACTCCTTAAATGGTTTAGTCAAAAACGACATGAACATGTTCCTGTTACCGGTTATATTTTACAAGAGAAAGCTACTGAATAGGGAAGGGAAATAGAGAACACCGAGTTTAACTGTTCTAGAAGTTGGATTTGAACGATTTAAAAAACGACATAATATTAGTGGGGGTAAGACAGTAGGAGAAACTGCAGGAGTGGATATGATTTGTTGATCAGTGGTTGGCCAATGTATGGCCGGAAATTCGAGAAAGTTATGAATATGTGGACATTTTTAATGCGGATGAAACGGGTTTGTTTTACAAGATGACGCCTGATAAGATATTAAAGTTTGTCGGAAAGAATTGTGCTGGTGAAAGATTATCAAAAGTAAGAATTACTGCGTCGGTAACTGCAAATATGTCTGGAACAGAGAAAAGAAAATTGTTGGTGATAGGAAAGTTCACCAATTTAAATTTTAAAAATAAATATTTACCAGTAAGGTATAAATCAATCAGTAAAGCCTAGATGACATCGGAAATTTTTAAAAACGAACAAAGAATTAAAATTTACAAACAGAAAAATATTACTGATGATTGACAACTGTCCAGCATACCCTGAAGTTGATCTACAGCAAATAAAATTGGTTTTTATGCCTCCAAACACACGTGCAAAGCTCCAGCCTATGGATCAAAATCTTTAAAATGTCATTATAGAAAGATTTTACTTATGAAAATGTTAGAGATGCTCGATAAACGTAACTTTTCTGTAACTCTCTTGGACGTTATAAACTTTATCCATATGGCTTAGCAAAGAGTCAGTAAAGAAACCATTGCAAACTGTTCTAAGCATGGCGGATTTTTAAGAAAGGAATGTAGATATGACTCAGCTGATGAGCTACCGTTGACTCAGTGGATTGAAAGATATTGAGGAGGTCTTACTGATTGTCTAGAATTCGTTTACGATGCTGACATTCAATAAAAAACAATGGAAATTGAGACTAAAAAGATGTTTAATCACTTTAATTTTGAAGAATATGTATGTGCTGATAATGAATTAATGACGAGAGCAATATTAACTGATGATCAAATTGTGACATCAGTGACTTCTGGAAAGATTTTAAGCGTATAAGTAAAATTTTACAAACGAAAATTACTGATTTTATTGTATAAACTACGTATTTTAATATTTTCGTTTATACTCGTATATGTACCAACATACATAATAATAACTTTAGTTTGACTTGTTTTATTTTCCTTTGAACGTTTTATTTTAATGTAATAATTATTATTATTCATTTTTCTAAGTATTAGCGCCTAATCTAAATAAAAAAGTAGTAAAAAATGATATTAGATTTTGTTTACTGTTTATAACGAATTTCGGATATAGCTAACCATTTTTAGTGATTTTTTGAAGTTCGTTATAAAAGGACTTCACTGTATATATACATATATACATACATATATATATATATATATATATATATATATATATATATATATATATATATATATATATATATATATATATATATATATATATATATATATATATATATATATATATATATATATACAGTTGACACTGTTTATAGTGAAACTTTATATAGTGAAAAACTCTCTATATATTCATATATATATATATATATATATATATATATATATATATATATATATATATATATATATATATATATATGTATATACCGATAGAGAAAAATCAATGTAAACTATCAAAATTGGATAAAGTCCATTTTTATAGTGAAAAACTCTCTATATATTCATATATATATATATATATATATATATATATATATATATATATATATATATATATATATATATATATATATATATACCGATAGAGAAAAATCAATGTAAACTATCAAAATTGGACAAAGTCCATTTTTCAGCAGTTTTTGGCTATCCTCTCATTGGTCAATCCGCCTCGGGACGCGATTCGCCGTATCACGGTTTTTCAGCTGAACTAGGATCGATGGAAAAAGAGAACAAAAACTTATCGCAGTACGCAGTACTTTAATGAATGCAAATTGTCAGGTTAAAATTTAAAATATTGAAATAGTTCTTAGTTGCCTACCTAAGAATAATAAATATATCCAAATCTCTAAAAAAAAAGTGTCGACGGTGACGCAGAATTTTGTAAGTACAGTCGTCCTTGAAAATAGATTTTTGTAGTAGAAAGCGACCCATAAGATACTATTTGGTACACAATTCCGCTACAGGTCACAAAATCTGAAGACGCAGACAACGCCAATTGTTTACAGCATAGCTCTTTTGTTTAAGTAATTTTATGGGCATTTCTAGAATCGAGGGAGAAGAAATACTAGGCTGAATTGCTAGTTTTATTTCTCTTTTACTTTAAAATATAAATAAAAATAACTTCCAGGTTAGCTTTTGTTGGGTATGTATAGGTATGTGTAATAACAAAACAAGTCCCTATCCTAATCTAGTTGTGCTTATGTTATGGAAATAACTGTATAGATGGGTAGAGTAAGGGTTAGACAGTCTAAGTTATATCGGTAAAATTACTAGAGTAATTAATCTATAACAACAAATTTAGGATGAAAACGATGATAGTCTGGAACTACCTAGCCACAACATATCAAAAAATTTCAATAACATATGTGCCACTGTGTCATAAAAAAATTGTTTTTTAAAAACTAACCTAATATTTATAGGTTCGTTCCTACTTTTAACCATATGATCTGGCTTCCATTTTTCCTTTTTTACTGATGGAAAAGATCTGTTTTCTTCAGTAATGTATTTAAATCCTGCATGTGTGGGTCTAATATCGCACCAAGGACAGTCAGTTTCAATCATTATTTTATCACTAGGTAGTTCTTTTACAGTGTCCAAATTTTCCTGGGTTTTTAAAGAACTACAAGAATATACAAAATAATATTATCAATATTTATTTTATATTTAATTTGAATGTTTAATTTTATTAGTATTCTTTCTAAAGTACAAGTCGATATGTGAGGCAATCCAAAAATTCCTGGACTGATGTCCTACAGTAAGAATGTAAAACAGTACCGTGTGCTGATAGGCGGCGCTAGGTACATTTCTACGCTGCGTGACAAATTTCAACTTGCAGTTTGTTTCATATGCATGTTGGCGTAAAGATCTAATTATATCTGCCTGCAATTTTTTACAATCGACATAGAAAAAAGAGTAGCATGGTTAAGACCACAGGTGTTATTGCAGTACATACACAACACCTAGCCGATTGCTGGAATAAAACCAGCAACCATCAGTTTAATATATATATATATATATATATATATATATATATATATATATATATATATATATATATATATATATATATATATATATGATGTATTATGGTATATAAAACTAAAAAAAACTTACCAGCCGTTAAGGCCTATAAAATATCCCAAATCTATAAATTTCTTAGCCTCTTCTATTGTGCCATCAAATGAATGTACTACACCTCTAAACTTGTGCTTTAATAATATCTCATAGAGATCATTGGCTGCACTGCGACAATGTAGAAACAGAGGCAGGTTTAAAGATTCATTCAGTTGTAACTGAAGTTCAAAATATCTACAATAAAATAGTCAAATGTTTGTGTAATACAAAGACCAATATGCATATTGATACACACCCAATAACAAAGGTTTTGTCAAAATTTGACGCTTTTTACAACAGAAATTATTAGTAATTGGCTTGTCTGTCTAAACTCATTTAATGATCTAATCTCGAAGAGTAAAGATCTCTGAATATGCCTTGTACAATTGTCGAAAAATAACAGTCAATTTTACATGTTTTAATCACAAAAACAATGATTTCTGACCTAACCAAAGAAGTAAATGCTTCTGTTCTATGTACACATATACTTACTTTTTCTGTACTTCTTTTGGAGAAAACTGTAATCTCTCGTAATCTAATCCACACTCCCCAACAGCAACAACTTTGCCCTTATTTTCTTTCACTAAATTTCCTAAACTTTGTAGATATTCATCTGGATTTTGGCCATTATTTTCGAATTCCAAACATCTTGTAGGATGACAACCCACTGTAGCATGCACTCTGTCTGTTGAAGGAAAAAAAGCTGGTTAATACTGTTACGTACATCATACCATATAATAGCATTTATTACTTACTATCGGTTTTTGCTAACTCAATAGCCTTTTGGCTTTCTTCAAGGTTACCCCCAGTAATAATAAGCTTTGCTAAGCCATGATCCCAACTTCTCTTTAGAACTTGCTGTAGATCTGGCTCATGCTTTTTTGACCCATTGTATATCCCTTGATACATGGGATCTGTAAGGTTGGCGCCAATATCTAAAAATTGAGACACATCCAGTAAATTAATTCAGTTATAACGCTATCGTTTTTTTCTTTATTTACCTATAAACTTCCACAACCTTGCCATTTTTCAGTTTTCAGGTTATGTTTACTGCATCCACATACTGGCTCAAAATTTGTATTTTACTTTTAAAACTTAAAAACGTGGGCCAAAAATGCCACAGACAATTCATATAAATGTTCCGTAAAAAAACCGTATTTTTCGTAGCTTTAATAGTGATCTCAGTGTTCTTTTTAACCTTACATTATTTACTAACAATCTTACCAAAAACAGAAAGTGAGGTTAGAAAAAATTCTAAAATAGAAGAAGTACTTTACCAGGAGCTTAAATTATTATCCGATTTTTATACAAATCCCCAGAAGCTTGAGTCTGGCAAAATTGACAGTTTTTTAAATAATATAAAAACAGATAAAAATTTAAAGTTACGAAGCTTAAACTTAAAGGAATTATGGCAAGAAGCAAACTCATGGCCTTCGAAGAATCAACTTGTAAATATTTCGAGCCCTAATTTGGGAAAATTGATGTATGCAATGAAGCATGCTCACATTACTAAGGCTGATGTTGATACTCGAGGCACACAACTTAAAATTATGTTAAATTTACAGGTACGTATTGTAATCAAAGGTAAACCTTAAGGATAATTCAAATTTGTACTAAGAAAATTTACATTTATGCCTAGATATTACATCCATCTAAACTAAATTCAATTCCTGCCAAATTACATCAACATTTATTTAACTTAATAATAGAATAGAAAATGGACATAGTTACTGCTACTCAATAAAATGTTTAAAAATTTATCATTTAGTAGTAGAGTGCAGTCATTTTCCTCAATAATTTTGTGTCCACAAACATTTTTACAAATAGTAACCCATAGATTTATTACCTGACAGAAGGTACTATATGTAAATGTTTTTGTGTTAGTACAGGCAAAACATATTGTTATTTTCTATTATTATTGAAAAAGTCAAATAGAAATTTTTATTTTAGGAGGAACAGCAGGTGGTTTTTAAACCCAAATGGTACAATAAAGAAAAAATAATAGAGGGACCAGTATATGCCGGAAAAGATCGATATGGTTCTGAAATCATAGCTTTCTATTTATCAATTTTATTAGAAAAACCTCTAATTCCAGTAAGTGTTGAAAGAAACATATCTTTAAAATATGACATTTTACCAGTAGCCACAAAAAGACTTTTAAACACCACTTTTGAGAGAAACAACAAAACATGCATTTATGGAAAATGTTTCTATTGTAAACCAGAAGATCCCATTTGTGAAGATGAAAATTATTTGCTGACAGGAGCTGTGATATTTAATATTAAGAGAATGTTTAGTAATTATAGATCACCTTGGCAAAGAACATATAAAAAAGGGAAGAAAGCTGTATGGGAGGATGATTCACATTATTGCAAGTAAGAATATAAGATTGACTATTAGTTTTGAAATATTTAAATACTGTATCCTTAAGATGTCAAATTTTAAAATATTAGAGACATCAAAACCGTGTTTTTTTGTCTTTTTTGAACATTTATTTTTATAATAAAATGTGCACTACATTAGTCAAAGTACTTTCCCTTGAAAGCTATCATATTTTCCCACTTTTTGTGCAGAAGTTGAATACGACGACGATAGAAGGTCACAAAAAATATAACTATCGTTATGGAAAGGCAAACACGTACAACAAAACAGCGCCGTAAAATAAAGCCGGCTGGCCATCGCCGGTATGTTGAAATATTTCTTGCGGAGTTTCTTAGACATTATATGTAACCATAATAGCAAAAGATGCAAGGCATCTCGGAGTGTCTCGACAAGGCACATTTTAACGTGCCTGCGGTAGCTAGCCAGCTTTGTTTTACGGCGACATTTTATTCCACGTGTTTGTCTTTATAGCTTTATTTTCTGTGGTTTGGTCCTTTGAAGCTCTGATTTTTTGACTTGTTCATAATTATCGAAGTGAGTATTTTCCAGAGCGTCTGCATAGAGGGGAATAAGTAATAGTTAGAAAAGGTCAGGTCTGGGGAATATTCTGCGTGTAGGAAACCTCCTATTCAAGTTTCATCAGTTTGGCTTTAACAGTCCAAGCTGCGTGACGTGTTATCATGCAGGAGAACTATTTTTCGGTGATTCGATGCGATGGATGATCGTTTTAACATCATTTTGTTTAAAATCTTTGGCGGTGATTGTTTTCCTAGATTTTAGTAACTCGTAAGAAACCATGACTCACCAAATGCACAGCAACGTTTTGTAATCATGAATGTTTCGCTTTGGAGTGAATGTTGATGGTTGTCCAGGATCAACTATTTTTTTTTGTATTTCGGATTATATTATTGATATATCAATTTTTCTACCGCCCATTACGGTACGCTACAAGAAATTTTTCTTGCGTTCTTTGTAAGTGTTTGTGTAAAACACATCGGAAAAACAACTTATTGTGTTCCATTTTAATTTGGTTGTAAAAAAATACCAGTCATAGAGGAGGAATTCGGATCAGTTTCCTATTAATTCCAGTGTACACAACGAATGACATATGTTGACTGAATCTTGGTAGTAAATTCAAAGTTCAAACTTCAACGTGACATAACAAACAGCTGTAACTGCTTACAGAATATGCAGCCAAAGCCATCTATATATAAAGAGCGGGTTTCAATGCGACCACCTAATATTTGTAGTAGAAAAACAAACTAATTAGTAAATAACAACTTTTTATTATATATCAAACTACGGTCCTTGGAAAATTGCTATTCAAAAATATTATTTAAAGTTACCTTTCCCGATGGTCTTCTAAACGAGCAGTGAAATTATCGATTACTTCTCGGGGTGTTGTTTTCGTGATTGCTGATATTTCTTCCCGCATATTTTCTTTTAATTGTTGTTGACAACAAGTATGGTTATTGCAACCTTTAGTTTTGAAGATACCCCCATACGAAAAAAATTAATTGGTGTCACATCAGGGCTAAGTGGAGGCCTCATTTGGAAATTAATTTATTTGGCATATTTTCTTGAATGATTGACAAAAACATGTTTGGAGTATGTGATGTCACCCCAACCTGCTGAAACCAGATTATTTAGTTATAACCATCGAAGACTTTGAAAAGTGGGTGTGAAGAAGTTCTCGGTCATCTCCACATAATTTTTTTTTGTGCTGCCTCTGTCATTATTAAAGAAGTACGAGTTCATTATTCCACGTGCCGATATTGTGATCCAAGCAGTTCCCTTAGGGGAATCTAAAGGGCTTTTGCTGCTGTAGTTTTGAAGTTGTCAGACTCTCTTAACAAGTCTTTTTATTGTCATGGTCGTTATGGTGGAAATGTGTCTCATGGGAGAATAAGTTGGTAAATGTTAAAAAGCGTTTAAACATTCGAATACCGACGTTAAATTTGTAAGCAGTACCAGTTGGTTTTAATTCTTGTATCAGCTGTATTTTATAAAAGCGCAGGTATCAACCTTTACCAGGTGTACAAGTATGAAATGGGGATTTCAGACAACAGATGGTGCATCAATGCGGTTTGTGCTATAAAGATTTGACACTGCGCCATTTTGTTGTGTCATCAACAAGTCTCAGTCGCGCACGAGTGATAAATTGGAAAAGTGTGTGCATAGTGCATGTGAACGATGGTTTCGGCGTTTCAAAAGTGGTGACATCGATGTTGCAGACAAGGAATGGGGAAAACCGCCAAAAAAATACGAAGATGTGGAATTGTAAGCGTTGTTGGACAAGGATGATTCGCAAACACAAAAACAACTTGCCGAGCAATTGGGCGTTAGTCAACAAGCTGTTTCCAATCGGCTACGAGAGATGGGAAAGATTCAGAAGCCGGTAGATGGGTACCACATGAGTTGAACGACAGGCAAATGGAAAAGCACAAAAACACGTGTGACATTTTGCTCGCTCGGTACAAAAGGAAGTCGTTTTTGCATCGTATAGTTACAGGGGATGAAAAGTGGATTTTGAGAATCCCTAGCGCAAAAAATCATGGGTAGACCCAGGCGCACCATCCACATCGACCACAAGACCAAATCGCTTTGGCAGAAAGACGATGCTTTTGCTCTGTGTTTGGTGGGACCAGAAGGGCGTGGTCTATTATGAGCTGTTAAAACCTGGGGAAACGGTTAATACTAAACGTTACCAACAACAATTGACCAATTTGAACCGTTCGCTGCTTAAAAAAAGGCCTGAATACCGAAAGAGGCAACATCTTCATGACAATGCTCCATCACATACGGCAAAACCAGTTTGTGACAGGTTGGAAGCACTCAGCTGGGAAGTTCTACCCCATGCGGCTTACTCACCCGACTTGGCTCCTTCCGATTACCAGTTGTTTGCATCGATGGGTCACGCACTTGCTGAGCAGCGCTTTGGTTCGTACAAAGATATGAAAAAGTGGCTCGATGAATGGTTCGCAGCAAAAGGGGAAGATTTTTACTGGCATTGTAGTCACAAATTGCCCTAAAAATGGGAAAAAACGTATATCAAGCGATGGAGCATACTTTGAATCAAGCACTTTTTATCATTTTTCCGAATTTAACATCTTTTTTTAGAAAAAAAATCCGCATTTCATACTTATACACCTGGTACATTGTAATGAAATCTTAGGCACGTTTACGGTACTTGATCATTCGTTTATTGAGGAATTGGTATTGTCACGAGCTGACACATACCGCAATCCGCGTTTGTACCGCTTCACAGACATTCAGCAAGAACATGCTAGCGGGACAATATTCATGACGTAATTTCCAGGAACCACTGATAACGACTTGTAAACAACCCCCCCCCCATTTAACGAATTCCAAGAATTAATTTGTTTATCACCTCATGAAGGTATCTTATCAGGGGGTCAAAGTAACCCTTATAAGAGAGGTCATTTTGATTTGCAAATCAGTTGCATTTTATGCACACTTGTGATAACATATTTTAAAATTGGTAGCAAAGTGAAACGAGTTTTTTGTGATGGAATATTCTGTCGAAGGTATGTACTCTATTATGACTTATATTTTTTATAAAAAATATGTATACTTTTGGTGTAATATCAATTTGTAAATTTATAGATAAATCCAGCAAATTTTACATTAATTGTAAACTTTAAAAGTAGCAACTTTTTTTATCCACATATATCCACCTAGATTTTTCTATATGTAATACCTACAACATTCAGGCACAGATTCATATATATTATAGACCCCGAAAAGGCCCGAAAGTAAAATTATTTTATTTTTTTCAGAACGAGTCGTGACTATGACGAAAATGGAGTTTTTTGAAGAATGGCTAAAACATGACAAAACTGAACGAAACAGTGGCATTTTTTATTATATAAGTGAAAAATTCAATGTCTGATGTTTCTGACGATTCTCTAAAACGACTCAAAATGAAAATATCAAGCCTGTCAGCAAAATTCAATCAAAAGTGGACTTCTTTAAAGTGTAACAAAGAAATTTTTCTAATCAAACATAAAGATTGATTAGAGGGATCCGGAATCGAAATAAAGATGTGTGTTAACCAGCCTGCATAGAAAATCATTTGAAGACTCATCAACGAAAACGAAGAGACGGAGAGTAGAAGATCTTTTGGAATCGCGAAGTGCAAGTGAGCTTATTACAGCAGCTGAGTTAGCTACTCGAAAAGAAGGGCATCGAAGTGTTGCTAAACAGATCCATAACGTCGCGGTCAGTGAAACTAGAGAAAAGAATAAGTGTTCTGAACAAAGTCGGCAGTTAACACCAGACGAAGCTTTAGCTTATTATGTGGACTCGAAATCGACTTCTCACTCATATAAACAAACAAGAAAATGGTCAATGAAAGCGGGACATCAAGTGTATCCATCGTTTTATAGTTTAGGTAAGTCCAAAGCTTCTTGTTGTCCTTCTGACGAATATATTTCTGTGACTGAATCTCGAGCTGAAATTAAACTTCACGCGATTTTGGATAAAACGGCTGAACGATTAGTTAAAGCTCAGACGGAAGTCATTAGAAGTGTGTTACCTCGTTCATATTATACGTTGGTAAGCAAATGGGGCTGTGATGGGAGTTCGGGGCATAGCACGTATAAGCAGAAATTTGAGAACACTAACGCTACAGACAAATTTTTGTTTCGTATACTCATTTGTCCCTTTGAGACTGCTTGATGGCGAAACTGTGATCTGGCAAAATCCAAGACCTTCCTCTACTTTATATTGCCGTCCTATTAAGTTTATTTTTGCCAAGGAGACAAAAGAGTTTACGAAAGAAGAAACTTCTAAAATTTTAGATGAAGTAAGTCAGCTTCTTCCAACATTATGTAACGTTGCTGGATCTCAAATCTCTGTTAAACACGATTTGTTGTTGACAGTGACTGATGGCACAGTGTGCAATGCCTTAACAGACACAAGTTCAACACAAAAGTGTTATATTTGCGGTGCCACCCCGTCTACTATGAACGAGGAGTCAAAGAAATATCCTAGCAACGAAGAACGCCTTGCATTTGGTTTATCTACTTTACATGCATGGATCCGCACGTTTGAATGTTTGCTTCACATCAGCTATCGTTTAGAAATAAAAAAGTGGCAAGTCAGGGGGGATAACGACAAAGCTATTGTGAAGCAACGCTCACAAGAGATACAAAAAGTGTTTAAAGATCGTATGGGTCTCATTGTAGATAAACCAAAACCTGGGTATGGTAACACAAACGATGGAAACACAGCACGTAGATTTTTTTCCAAAGCTGAATTGAGCAGCGAAATTACAGGATTAGACGTAAACCTTATTCGTAGATTTCATGTAATTTTAAGAACTTTTGTCATCGGGATATGACATAAATTATATAGAATTCGAAAAGTTTTGTGTTGATACTAGAAAATTATACCTTGATCTGTATTCGTGGTATTCCATGCCCGTTACTGTGCATAAAATTCTTGTACACAGCGCGGAAGTTATAAAGTCTTTTCTTCTTTCCATTGGACAACTCTCCGAAGAAGCCCAGGAGGCAAGAAATAAAGACTGTCGTAGATTCCGTGAACGGCACACCAGGAAGCGGTCACGTATTGCCACAAATACAGATCTTTTGAGAATGCTTTTAATTACGTCTGATCCTGTTATCAACTCGTATAGAGAATTACCGCGAAGAAAATTTACTTCTTTGCCATCGGAGGTTCTGCAGTTGATTATCCCACCTTCATTGCCATCCGAAACACCATCAGTAAGTCATCATCACGAATTAAATGAGGAGGATTATTTACTCTCTGAATATTCTACTGAATGGGGAGAGCGGTGATGACGACTCATCTGATGGTGATTAGTAGGTTTAAGTATTTTTTTATTGTAATTATTATTCTTATTTTATTGTGTGTTGTAGTTGCTTATAATTCATGCCTTAGTATATAAGTTATTTAATATTATATTTCTTTTACTTATACACCTTGTTATTGTAAATAATTGATATATAGATACTGTTATTGTACTAATTTATTTTAAAAGAAATAATATTTTGTAAATTAATAAATGTGGGTACTATCATTATGATTTTTATTTTTTTCCTAGAAATTTCTTTGTAAACAAACATGATTGTGCTTTTCACACATAATGAGTAGGTAGACGTATGTAGCTAATTAAAGAACAATTAGCGACAATAGTAAACAAATGAGACACATTAGTAAACCACTTCCGTCTTGCAGCTACATATTTCGATTAATACACATACAGTACACATTTTTTAACTTTTTTTTTTCTTAAAATAGCTTAAGATACCTGGAATATACATAAACAATTGAAATAAGTGAAGAAATAATATTGTCCCGCTAGCTTGTACTAGTCGAGACACTGTGCGCTTGTTTCTGTCAAACTCTCGCACACAAAGCGCACATTTCCTTCCTGCAAAACGCTGCATAGCACTAAATTTCTAAGGACCGCTACCTTCTCGCTCATTACATTCGCGCAATAAGCCCAACAAATTTTAACTTATTTAGGAGACATCCTGTATGTATGGCGTTACTAAATACCCTTCTCCGATAAAGGAACTACTGCTGAACAGCATCTCTATTTCAGCGAAACTGCAGGTACACAAATCTATTTTATACACGACACGACAAGTCTGCTTTCCTCCCCAAGTTTTAAATTAAAAAACCGGTCAAGTGCAAGTTAAACTTGCGCAATTAGTGTTCCATACGTTGATTGCTTTTAAAATAAAAAAATTTTGTTACAGAGGTATAAAATGATCAGTGACTTCACAAAACACACCCCAAATGAGTTTTCAACAAAGTTTGTTTCCAATCTTTACTGAAATCTGATGACCTTGAAATTTTTGTTTTTTTTATATACCATATAAATTATTAAAGGTAATGCACTCGTGATAATTTTCGTTCAATCTACACCGCGTGGAGAATATGCCAGAATTTTTTCAAAATTTTTTAATAAGTACTTTCGAGATAAGGCCCGGGACAGCGATTTTTCGCGAATTTTTAAAAATAATCAAAGAAAAGTGCGCGCAAGTATAATATCATATATATATTTTTTACTCGTGTTTTCACAAGCTTTCATTTGACACCACACTCGATGACCTAGTAAAAAAATTTTTTTTTCACTTCCGACTTCACCCCCCAAAACTAACCCCTTAAGTCAAAATTTAATTCTCAAAACTACATGGCTCTGATGAGGCCACCAATTCCTATATTATTACCAAATTTCACCTTTCTATGTCAAATAGTTTCGGAGAAAATCGGGTGTGACAGACAGGCAGACAGACAGACAGACAGACACGGAAGTGATCTTATAAGTGTTCCGTACGGAACACTAAAAACATAACACAGTGATATAAAATGTATGGTAACCGGGGCTCCACAGATGTCAGAACGTTAGGTGACCTGTTAAAATTTGAATTTTTTTATTTGGCAAAAAGGTTCAGACGTTTCCGACAAATTTCTATGTCATAGTCCATTTTATCATCTTCCTCAGATAAATTGAAAGTCTAAAAACGCTTCAAATAACGACTCTGAATACGTCCTACTGGTTCATATTCAAAAATACCGCGGAAATTTGACAGAAAATGCACTGTTGCCGTTTGTTCTCCAATCACTTAAGAAGTTCTTCCTCCATTGACTATGATATCAACTCGAAGCTTCGATTAAACCAACCTTGAGTGTTACTTCATGAAATGACTATGAATATGGACGTTAATGCATGTCTAGAAGGTACGTTTATTCGTACTTTTCTAGATGTATAATTACGCATATTTTTGTACAATTAAGGTATTTCTAAAAATAAAGTGAGCCTTTTTAGCGGAGTGATTTTAACATGATGAAAAATTGTCTTAAAAAATATAAAATTTTATACTCGCATACGTGCTAGGCTCAAAAATACATATCCTTATGCTAGGGCTCAACCCTGGCTTCAAATGACAGACGTATGTGCCATAGCAACGGTTACAACGAATTTATGTCTGTCATTTTTCTTTTTATAGAGCTAGTAAGCAACATATATACATTTTGATTGCATACTAATTAATCGCACATGATGTATCTCATTTGTCCTATTCGTTGAAAGTAGCGGCCCATATCTGATGGCTCTCATTCATACCGGAAATGTACAACCAACAAAACCATCAATGCTATCTCTCCATTGATTGTTAAAACTTCCTACCTTGGTTCAAAAAGTTTTGGCAACACTGCTTACCACTTACCATTGCGTTGGTTGAAAAATGTTTTTGTTCCCGTGCTGTTGAAAATAGAAGTATAGGTTTCTCTTTCGTCTGTTGGTTGTGTAGTCGATGTGAATTAACAGTCAGGTTTTCAGCATTTTCTTATTGTGTTTGACGCCAATTTTAGGCACAAAATGGCGAGAAATCTCGCGTCGCCAGAAATAGTGATGTTCTGGATACGAGATTATCCTGAATTGAAATTTGATGGTGTTGAATTGTTATGTACAGTGTGTCAGGTCAATTTAATACATACACGTAAATCAGTTGTAACAAAACATGTAGCCACTCGCAGGCACAAAAGATTACTGGGCGAAGCTCCACAAAAAGATTTTAACCTAGATTTAGTTAAATTTATGGTGGGGTGTAACATTTCCTGGAGACAGTTGGACAATCCATTGTTTAGAGAATTTATACACAAATGTATAGACGGACAATATAAGGACTTGGAACTGCCTCATGAAGCTACATTGAGAAAATCATATTTGCCCCAGCTAGCTGCCAAAACCATAAATAATATTAGGTCAGAACTCGAGGGTAAACATATCTGGGTAAGTATTGATGAGAGCACGAATGTAAGTGGCGCAAAAATTGCTAATGTCTTGATAGGGGCATTGGACGATCTTCAAGCCAGAAGAGGACATTTAGTGGCATCTAGAGAGTTAGACCATCCAAATGCAGACAGTGTGGCATTTCTTGTTAGTGACAGCTAATACAATTATGGGGGGATAATTATGAAAACAGCAAGGATAAATTTTTACTATTTATTACAGATGCAACAGCATCTATGAAAGCAGCTGCCCAACTGTTAAATACAACATTTAATTTTTTACATGTAACTTGCCTAGCTCACTCTTTACATTTAGTGGCGGAAACTGTGCGGGAGTGTTACCCTAAAGTGGATACATTAATTTCCAGTGTGAAAAAGGTCTTCCGAAAAGCCCCCAAGCGCACGCGACTATTTTGTGAACTTTTGCCACAAACAAAACTTCCTCCAGAACCTATTGTAACCCGACGAGGAACTTGGATTGAGGCTGCATTATATTATTTTAACCATTTGGAGGAGGTAAAACAAGTACTACAACATTGGATACCAATGAAGGTGTGTGGAAATTGCAAATGCGCAGGAGATAGTAGTGGACCCAACACTGCCGGGAAGTTTACAAGAACTCTACAATTCTTTTTCCCAGATTCCCCTTTCAATAGGGAACTGGAGAGAAATCTCAAGTCTACTGACATTTCTCTCATGAATCAAATGAAAGTAGTGTATAGTTTGCAGCAATATCTTGCACTTTTAACGGGTGATGTTGCAAAACGTGTCCAACAAAAATTGGATACAGTTTTACAGTCAAATCCTGGCTTTCAAACCCTTTCTGACATTGAAAGACTGTTACACCACCAAGAAGTAAATTTTGCTGTCCCCGACCTTCATGAATCATCTCTACAAAAATATTCACTATTCCGATATGCCCCCCTTACATCTGTAGATGTTGAACGCTCATTTCCTCTTCTAACCTGGCTGTTTTCCGATAGAAGACGACGCACTTTAACTCCAGCCCATGTAGAACAGCTGTTAGTGATATACTGTTATTATAACAAAGATTAAAACATTAAAGTGTAAAGCGTGACATCCTCCAACTTTTCATCTCTTTCTTCAAGCAGCACAAATGAGTTCACCTGTGCGTTTGTCAAGCCATTCCCAAGTAAGAACATAAGGTAAGATAAAATTCAAAATTCACTTTACTCAACATTCTAAATATTACTAAATACTACAAAAATCCAGTCAGCTAGAGGAAAATACAAGAAAAGAGATATTAAAGTTTGATACATGGAGCAACTTAAAACACTCAATTTAAAATCCAGTGCCATTGCTTCATGGATTCAAATGCTGAAAATTTACAACTAAAGTCAATAACAATATTAAAAGATTCAAAGATTTTTTAACTAAAAAAATATAGTGTAATAAGAATGTGTAATCCTTTCATTTTTAGTGTTCTGTGTATGGAACACTTACAGGATCACTTCGGTATCTGTCCGTCTGTCTGCCCGTCTGTCACACCCGATTTTCTCTGAAACTATTTGACACAGAAAGTTGAAATTATAGGAATTGATGGCCTCGTTAAAACCGTGTAGTTTTGAAAGTGAAATTTTGACTTAAGAGGTTAGTTTAAGGGGGTGAAATAGGAAGTGAAAAAAAATTTTTTTTTACCAAGTCATTGAATGTGGTGTCAAATGAAAGCTTGAAAATATATGTAATGTAATACTTGCGCGCACTTTGTATTATTTTTATATTGTGAAAAACCATTGTCACTCTTATCACGAAAAGTACTGATCAAAAAATTTTGAAGAAATTCTGAATATTCTCAACAGGGTGTAAATTGAACGAAAACTATCACGAGTGCATTACCTTTAATAATTTATCTGTTATATAAAAAAAAAATAAAAATTGCAAGGGTCATCAGTTTTCAGTAAAGATCAGAAATAAACTTTGTTAAAAACTCATTTGAAGTATCTTTTGTGAAGTCATTGATCATTTTATGCCTCTTTAACAAAAATTCTTATTTTAAAAGCAAACAATGTATGGAACACTAATTGCGCAAGTCCGCCTTGCTGGTTTTTTACTAACCAATTTGCAATTAAGGGGGAACATTATTTTACAGTACTGTAAACATAAGAGTATGTTTGTAGCAGCCAGGGTTAATTATCTGTTTTGATTGGTCTTGTTATTCCTGCCAAATCTGGTTGCTATAAATGGCTTCCTTGGTGTTGGTTGTGAATTACACATGCCCATACACCCTAGATTATGGGCATCTAAGTCTCTAGGCATTTCTTATATTATGTATGTTACAATTCTGTTTATATGAATCTTGATTATTTGTGCAATTGATCAACTGTATAAACATGAAAAAGTGAGAAAGTATCTCTAAAGCCCTTACTCTGTGCAGTTCATTTCGAATGTAGAGTTTCAATGCTCAGATTAAATTATTCATTAGTGTGACTAGTTTGATTTAGTTTTTATTTTAGATTTTCAAAAGCTAATTGGTGTTAAATAGAACATTTAAATGCCTTTCAAGTTATCACGACTTCCTTTATGTCATAATTTTTTACATTCTCCCTGACCATCTTTAAGGTATTTCTTACAAGTAACTGTTAAAAGTAGTTTTGCTTGAAATTTTGAGAAATAATAGATTTTAGCATTGTGCATTCACTATATTCACATAGTTTACCATGCCATATTGCTATAATTAATTGTAAAAATTTCAGATATTTAACACATAAAAGATAGGAATTCATACTTTTTCTTTGATCAGAAGCATGCATTTTTTACGATTTTTGTTGTCTTATGTGCATTAAAAAGTAAAAAGTCACAAAAAATATATATACATAAAAAAATTATGTTCATTACAAACAGTAAACAAAATCTAATATCATTTTTCACAATTTTTAGTGTTCCATACAGAACACTTATAAGATGACTGGTGTGTCTGTTCGTCCGTCTGTCTTTCTGTCACACCCGATTTTCTCCGAAACTATTTGTCATAGAAAGTTGAAATTTGGTAATATATATATTTTTTTTTATGGGTCTAACACACGTGCTGTACGGAAGTCCCTAAAGCGCTCCAGGAGCGGCATGTGTGCGGAAAATATAGGAATTAATGGCCTCATCAAGGCCGTGTAGTTTTGAAAGTTAAATTTTGACTTAAGGGGTTAGTTTTGGGGGGTGAAATCGGAAGTGAAAAAAAATTTTTTTTACTAGGTCATCGAGTGTGGTGTCAAATGAAAGCTTGTGAAAACACGAGTAAAAAATATATATATAATGTAGTACTTGGACTCACTTTTCTTTGTATTGTTTTCAAAAAGGCGCGAAAAATCGCTGTCCCCCCACCTTATCTCGAAAAGTACTGACCAAAAAATTTTGAAAAAATTCTGGAATGCTTTCCACGAAAATTATCACGAGTGCATTACCTTTAATAATTTATTTGGTATATTAAAAAAACAAAAATTCAAGGTCATCAGTTTTCAGTAAAGATTGGAATCAAACTTTGTTGAAAACTCCTTTGGGGTGTGTTTTGTGAAGTCACTGATCATTTTATATCACCGTAACAAAAATTTTTATTTCAAAAGCAATCAACATACGGAACACTAATTGTGCAAGTTAAACTTGCACTTGACCGGTTTTTTTTATTTAGATTAGGCGATAATGCTTAGAAAAATGAATAATAATAATTATTAAACTACAAGAAAACGTTCAAAGGGAAATAAAACAAATCACACTAAAGTTATTATTATATGTATGTTAGTACATATGTTAGTATAAATGAAAACATTAAAATAAGTAGTTTATGCAGTAAAATCAGTAATTTTCGTTTGTATATACTTGAAAAAGAAATGGTGTTTATATAATTGTTAAGGTTACAAAAACTACTCCATATATGTTCAGGAACTTCACGAGATTCGAAAAAATTGCGAGTTAGTCCTTTTTTTAGTCATTTCTGAAATGGATGGCACATAAATATTATCTCCTTCTCCAAGCTCGTGTTCGTCATCATTATTGCTTAAAATCTTTCCAGAAGTCACGATGTCACAATTCGATCATCAGTTAATATTTCTCTCATCATTAATTCATTAGCACATACATATTCTTCACAATTAAAGTGATTAAACATCTTTTTAATCTCTATTTCCCTGTACTTTGTTAAATGTCAGCATCGTAAACAACTTCTAGACAATCAGTAGGATCTTCTCAATGTTTTTCAATTGGTAAAGTTTATAGTGTCCAAGAGAGTTACAGAAAAAATATTACCTTTATTAATCATCTCTAACATTTGCATAAGTAAAATCTTTCTATAATGATATTTTAAAGAATACCTTGATCCATAGGCTGGAGCTTTGGACTTGTGTTTGGAGGCATAAAAACCAATTTTATTTGCTGTAGATCAACTTCAGGGTGCGCTGGACAATTGTCAATCAAAAATAATATTTTTCTATTTGTGAACTTTAATTCTTTGTCCCATTCGATCAGCTCGTTTTTAAAAATTTCTGATGTCATCCAGGCTTTACTGTTTGATTTGTACTTTGCCTGGGATTGGCGGACTTTCCTATCACCAACAATTTTCTTTTCTCTGTTCCAGACATATTTGCAGTTACCAACACAGTAGTCCTTACTTTTGGTAATTTTCCACCAGCACAAATGTCTATTTATTCATAACTTTCTCGAATTTCCGGCCATACATTGGTCAACCACTGATCAACAACAGTTATATCGACTCCTGCAGTTTCTTCTACTATCTTACCCCCACTAATATTATGTCGCTTTTTAAATCGTTCAATCCTACTCAGGAACAGTTAAACTCGGTGTTCTCTATTTTCCTTCCCAATTTACTAGCTTTCTCTTGTAAAGAATATAGGTAATAGGAACATGTTTACATCGGTTTTGACTACATCATTTAAGGAGTCCTTTATCGACTTGGTCATGTGTAGATTATCTTACTTTTTTACAACTAAAGTTTCTTTTATCATAAATTGTTAAGATTTCTTGCCTCTTCTTCTATATGGTACAAACCGTAGACTTAGTTAAATTCAACTGTTTGCAAACATCACTTTGTTTAACTTCATTTTCTATTTTCCTTATAATATCTTGTTTGTCTTTTAAAGTAAACGCTTTACGTTTTTGTGTACCCATTTTGGAATAAAAACTTAAACATTTACTTTGCTACTTTGATCGAATATGCATTAGAACCGCATAATACAAGTGAATTAAAAATAATACTGTTTCGAACAAGTAGAATAGGGACGCGGCGGATTCCCTAGAAGTCGCGCGACATTGAACAAGGGAGTGGGGTTATTCAAAGCAAAGTTCGCTTTATCCGGAAGTTCGTTATAACTGGGTTCGTTATAACCGATAAAAATTTGCATTGGTCTTATGCAGTTTTTTCGTGCATTATAAAATAGTTCGTTTTAACCAGAAATTTGCTATAAACGGGTTCGTTGTAAGTAGACTTCACTGTATTTGTTTATAATTAAACAAATGTTTAGGTAGTAAATATTTGTTTTAAACTTTTACTACAAATAGGTCTGGCTTGTTATACAGTCTGTGAAGTAAAAGCGTGACCACATTTTTTGCCATCGATGTATTTTTGGGTGTCCTAACAACGGTGTAATTACCTTAGTAAGTTGGCCAATTGCCTCCGGCATCAATAATCGCCTGGCATCTTCGAGGCATGCTATAACAAGATTTTCTGCTTTCGAATCTCGCGAGACAACCGAGCCAAAGAGTCTTTCCTCTGAGTTTTCTTTTTATAAGGGACCAAACGTTTTCAATAGGGTTGCTGTCCGGCGATTGTGAGGGCCACGCTAGTATCTTATCGTGGGCCCAAGCGAGCGCTTCCCGATGTGATTCGTGTGTTTCGGAATTTGACATTATGAGCACGAAGATGTTGTCGAATGGTCTCATGGGACACATTCAAACCTGATTTTCTTAATTTTCACGCTCTTTGACGCAGCGTCAATTTGGGGTCCCGTGAAAACAAAGACACGATTCGTTTTTCGACTTTCGGAGTGACTTTGCCTATCGAGTTTTGGAAAGTCGTCGACATTTTTCGACTCGTTAAAACGATTTACCCACTTCTTTACAAACGATACCGACTTTTTAATATATTTAGCGACCGCGGAATAAGTCATTTTAGGCCCTTTCGGATGGGAACAAAGAAAGACTACCTCGAATCAACGCGCAAACAAGTGACTCATTTTGGATTTTACGTGATTTCGACGAAAGTTTGAAATCGACTGATACTTTTACTAAAATGCCTCGTAGACAATGGTTCCCTCAACCGATTTTTTGTCGAATCGTTCTTACTTGTAGGCTGTATATTCTTGGTAATTCTTATAGTGAAGATGAATGTGTTACTGAATTTCATAGAATACTTCAGCAATCACATTACGGAACACTAATTGTGCAAGTCTGACTTGCACTTGGCCGATTTTTTTTTAGGTGAATTATGGTTCCTGTAGCATTTTGACATGTATTTTTATGTTCTTTATTTTGATTATTACAAAAATATGAATTATTTTCACAAAGTGATTTTCAAATTTTTCGTACACTCTATGTTAGCTAAAAGTTGCGGCCGGTCAAAAATAGTTTTTTATTTTGCAAATACTATTATCGGTAAAAAAATTAAAAATAAAATATGTTCAGATATGATGTCTATTTTATGGGTGACATTGTAAAAAATGGTACTAATTTCCTTGTTATTTTAGAGTTATCAGGAACAAACTTACCAAAAAAAGAATATTTGATTTAATCGATACAGCCATATTAGACTTCCTTATTCAAAATGGTGACCGACATCATTATGAAACTCTCGATGACAATGTGGTTTGGATTGATAATGGGAAGGGCTTAGGAAATCCTTACATGCAGCATCTAGATATATTGGCACCTTTGTATCAGTGTTGTTTGTAAGTATTATGTATTACTTAGTTTAAAATAATATATGCACAGGATATTCTGAAAGTAATGAAAAGCATTATTGTAAAAAGTCAGTGAATTGTTTACTTATCACAGTTATTAGGTTTGGTGATTATATCTGCATTGTTCAGCTTTTTTGGCTATGTATATAATAAGTGTTTAGGTTAATAATGTCGATTTTTTCGCAACATTTAACCGTTTATTTTCATCACAAAATGAATTACCTTAATAATCAAAGTATTGGCCATCATTAGCTTTGACTTTTTCCCATCTTTCTCTCAAAGAATAGATTCTGCACCAGGAGAACTTTTCATCTGTTAAGGCCAACCATTCAGCAAACCAAATTTTTACTTTTTCGTAATAATGTAAGTGTTCTGAAAGTCCGTGCTGCATCGATCAAAATACGTGGTAGTCTAAAGGGGCCAAGTCCGGTCAATATGGCGGATGGGGTAGAACGTCCCATTTGATGTTTTCCAAATAGTTTTTACCACATTTTGCAACATGGGGCCAAGCATTGACATGTGGAAAAATAACTTTATCGTATCTTTGGGCATATTCTGGTCCTTTTTCCTTCAATGCTCGGTTCAACTTTATCAATTGTTATCGGTATCGATCGCCAGAAATCGTTTCACCAGGGTTCAGCAGTTCGTAATACACAGCACAGTTTTTTGGGTTGGAGCATGTTCACCATAAGTTTCAACCAACAATGTATAACTTTCAGCAGCCGTTTTCTTCAAATGAAAGAAGGTTAAAACTTCCCCACAAAACGTCTTTTTCTGGTACTAAACATGACATATTCACAGCTATGAAGAACTATGTTTTTCCCACAATGACAATTGGCTTTTGATGGCGTATGTTTATCTTTCAAAACGCCATATATGTCACTAGTCTATAACAACAAGTGTATTAATAACGCCATCTCTTAGCAAAATCGACATTATTAACCGAAACACCTATTATATTACAAAAAGGGTATGTAATCACCTGATTAGCTGTTATTAATGTTATCCATTCAGTCTAGGTATATTTATAAGACTTGGTGATTAGTCATTGGAGCTGACATTAAACTGTATGTCCTCTTTGTCTGTGGAGCACTTCAAAAAAGGTATGAACCACAGGCGAAGGCGAGCGGGGCGCCTACATATGTATCGGATATAGCACTTCGGGAAGAAGGTGATTAATAATAATTGTAAATTGTAATTTTTTTTTATGGTTCTAAGACATTTTCTTCTAAATCATCAATTCATTTCAGAAACACTGTCAGAAACAAAAGTAATGCTTAGAAATAATTAAGAATATCAACAAGGACATCATCAAAAGAGTAAATAACATATACATATATATTCAGTTTGTGATAGAATATTAAGGCAATAATAATGGGGGTCCTTGAATTTCAGATTAGCGGTTGGTGATTTTATAATAGTTGTATATCTGTTACAGGTACTGTTTTTTCCAACAAAATATTTTAAAAACTATAAATGGTTCTGACTTATAATTTTTGAAATAATTTATTAAAAAAAGTACTCGTAACAGGTCTAATCTTTTGATCAGTCAGTAAAACAGATATCTATAGTTACAAGCTTTAAAATTGTAGTTCATGTTTGTAGTTTAGAGTGGCGCTAGTATCGGGTGATGGTAAATTCTATGCAGTTTTCTGTACAGAATTTACAGTTTCATTTTTTACCCTTTTGTCTATAGTGTAAGCTATATTCGGCAAAGTGTTTTTACTAAGTTGGTACTGTCACTAGGTAAAAATAATGACCACAACTTAAAAATTATATATTTCAGGTATTTCTAAACTCCAAGATAAACTACCTATTGACAAAATCCTCCTAGAGATAAAATGGTATAAAACTAACCTTCAAACTATTCTGCCATAATATAAAATACATTTATATATTAATTATCTCAGTTTATTCTTAAAAATAACACGTAGGCTGAAAAGGTTTTGGTTTGACACATAGACACATACACACACCTTTTCAACAAAACCATATGATTTTTAGGAAGTACCAGCCTTCAAACGATATGTGTCAAAATTTCATGATATTTCGACGATTACTTTACCAGTTGCCGTGGTTTTAGTGATGCTACTTTTGATATTTTTAAAACAATGGAAAAAATCGAATTTCGTGTGTTGATTAAACACTGTTTTTTGATGGGAAAAAATACCGTTCAAGCAAAGCAATGGCTTGATAACTGTTACAGGGACTCTGCCCCTGGAAAATCACTCATCATTTACTGGTAGCTGAATTTAAACGCGGTCGTACCGATACAAATGATGCCGAACGCTCTGGACGCCCAAATAAGGCGATTACACTGGAAAAATCCACAAAATTGTTTTGGATGAGCATAAAGTGAAATTGCGTGAGATAGCTGACACCCTAAAGGTATCAAAAGAACATGTTGGTCATATTTTGCATGAACATTTGGTCATGAGAAAGCTCTGTTTGAAATGGATACCGCGTTTGCTCACAGTGGACCAAAAACTCAGCGCTGTTTGGACCTATTTAAGCGCAATAAAAAGGATTTTTTCATGTAATATGTGACAATGGATGAAATATGGATCCACCACTACACACTGGAATCAAATCGGCAGTCCGCTGAGTGGACAGCAGCCGGTGAAAACTGCCCGAAGCGACCCAGGATACAACAGTCGAGAAGGTATTGACCTCTGTATTTTGGGATGCGCATGGGATAATTTTCGTCGACTATGCTGAGAAGGGAAAAACTATCAATAGCGAATATTATATAAAGTTATTGGTGCGTTTGAAGGCAAAAATCGCAAAGAAACGGCCTCAAATGAACAAGAAAAAAAGTGCTCTTTCATCAAGACAATGCACCCCGTGTCACAAGTCAATGGTTACGATGGCAAAATTGCATGAATTGAAGTTCGAATTGCTTCCTCATCCACCGTATTCTCCAGATTTGACCCCTAGCGACTATTATCTATTCGCAGGCCTTAAAAAAATGCTCGCGGGAACGAAATTTGGCACTAACTGGCCGAAACTGAGGCAAAGACAAATCCTTCTACAAGAAAGATATATAAATGTTAGAAAAGCGTTGGACTGATTGTATTGCTCTTGAAGGATTAATAAAGCCGAATTTTGCAACAAAAAATGTCTTTTAACTAGCTAGACCAAAAACTTTTCAGCCTACGTGTGATTTAATGATTCCGACTGCTTTCAGTATTGTATTGAAAATCTTGTTACATGTGTAATGTGATTTTTCAAAGGTTCAATTTCTTGATATTATAAGAGCAGACTCATTCCTTGTTTGGTAGTTGTGATCATACTGATTCTGATTGAAATATTCTTTGCTATCTTATATGTAAGTGGCACACTTTTATATATGTATATTGAGGTGAATATTTTATTATTTCTAAATGTCTCTCAACATGATTCAAGTCTTCTCAGACTAAATATTAATCCAGTTGTACGTTTCTGCGATATAAATACTCTGTTTACAGATATTCCTTGACCCAAGAGCATGATGTCATAAGTAAGGTAATTATAAGTCATCATAGTAGACCTTCATAAGTGTGTTAACATGTAGGAGTCTGTTACCAATCACTTCTCAAATCCACATGGGTTCTCAAAAACTTCCCCACTGTTGCACTGCTATTAATATTGCCTCCGTCACCGTTTTCTTTTGGTTCAAAATGAGTCAACATGACAAAAATAAACTTTTGCTTATTATTCTTAACAGTTATATACAGAATGTGCACAATAATGTGCTCACAGTCACTAAATGGATATAAAAAGTAATTTACTTCCGTGTAGCACTTATCTAGAAGTGAAAAATCTTCGAGAATTAAAAAAAATGTTCTTTTGAAAATAACAAAATAATCCTTCGTTATCATTGGTATTTATTAGTCATAGTAGTAGTAGTAAAGTTAGTGGGTGGGACATTGAGTCCCTGGTGTCACATAGATCTAAAAGTTCTTCTGAGACTTCCCACTGAGTCGAGTCAGGGTCGCAGCCCTAGTCCGGCATTTTCTGCCAAGAGACATAGGCTATTCACCCGGACCTCTTGTAGATCTTTGCGTTCACAGAATAGTTGACCCCAGTATTTATATCTCTTGACCATTAGTGCAGGACATTCGCGCAGAATGTGTATACTGTCCTCGCTTTCTCCCTCGCACAGCCGATATGTTTTCCGCTCAGCCAGTTTGAGGTTATATAGATGGGCCTGTAGTGCCACATGTCCCATAAGGAGTCCTATGCTCAGACGTAACCTTTATTTTGACATCAACAAGAATTCCTTTGTTCTGCCTGTTGTAGTTTGTTTCATACGGAGTTTGGCTTGACGACACCCTGCTCCTGTACTCCAAAAGAGTTGATGTTCTTTATCCAACTATTCCCTGATTTTGTTTTTACCGGAAGCGAATGGAACTCCTACAACCTGTTTAGGTGGGTCCTTCAAGGTGCCTCTTTTGGCGAGTTCGTCCGCTATTTCATTTCCAGATATGCCTTGGTGGCCTGGTACCTACAGTCATATATAAGTGCTAATTGTTATACAGGTATGAGGGAAACATAGGGTATATAGCACATGACAATATACTAATACAATAAATTTTTATTCATAAGGACATATTGTGTGTAAATCTGTGAATACAGGCTAGTTTTAAAATATATCTTTCCATAAGGCGTTGAATATCAACAAAATAAAGATAATTTGTAGTATCAAATTACTTTTTAATTTTGTAAAACCGTTTTAGAATGTGTTTTAGAGAGAAAAAACGTGGAAATCCTTAGTAAACTTAGCTGGAGGAAATCTAACTAAGCTGTTAAAATTAATGCCAGATATTGAAAACTTCTTAACAGAAGCCCACTTGAGAGCAATGGAGGAACGCTTATTATTAATTTTCGCTACTGTAAAATATTGTAAACACAGATAATATTGTAAACGAATTATTTTTATAAAATAAATTATATTTTATTAAATACATGGGGATTTGTTTAAATTATCCTTTCTTATATTTTTAAAGTTTTGATGTATATTGTATTCCTGTGGCCAGTGATATTAAAAATTACTAATTAATCTAAGATATTCCTGCACTGGAAGTAAAAATGAAGCTATCTGCATAAAGATGCACGAAATAACTAAGTAATAAAAAAAAAGAAAACCTAACTAAAAAGCCTGCAACAGTATAACAGTTCTGCAGGTTAGTTATTTCATTCTTTTCAGTTGATTTTATTTGGTAAATATATAACTACTGATATATATGACACTGAACTTCACAGGGTATAAACATTTTGGATTTTTCATGTGGGAAAAGATGACATCTAAATCTGTCATATTGGATTTTTGGTATAACTATAGTCAGTGTCACTAGCATCCAATTAATAAGGCAGTCACTCAACAAATATATTTAGTAACTTGGACTCTTAACAGAAATGACGGTCTTATGTTTGAAAAACTTTTTAGAGTATCCAGTATACTTTTTAAAAAATAAGGTATATTTAAAATTCTCAGAAAAAGCCTTTCATTAAATACCCAGTATGATGTATTTTAAAAATGTTTAGTTCTTTTATGTTAGACCAAATAGCACCCGACATATATTTTTATAATAGCAAGCAGCAAAATAGTATTTCACACAATAATATCCCTCTTATAAGAGATTATAAATATTTTTATTTTTTCCCTTGTGAAGGTACATATATTTGAAGTTCTCATGAAGGGCCCTTTCAATTGATATCCAATTCTTCTTCTTCGACTTATTTTTAGGTCTAAGACCTGTTTTTTGGTATTATCTATTATTCAACTGTTTTCTTCGGAGGTTGACCGCCAGCTATCTCTCCAGCGTTTTGGTGGACTGCCTTCTGGTCTCCGATTTTCCATGTGAACTTGACTAATCTATCATCTGTCATTCCGTTTATGTGTTCGTTCCACATCCTGCGTCTTTTCCTTGTCCTTACAATGTCTTCTGTTTCGCATTTCGTTCTTATTGTCTCATTCTGTATCCTGTCGAGTAGTGTTTTACCACATATAGTTCTTAAAATTCTCATTTCACTGGTTCGTAGTGCACTTTTTGTCTTTGTGGTGTCGGATCTAGTTTTGGCTGTGTAAGTGAGTATAGGTACTTTTTGTTGTCATGTTTTTGTTTTTCCACACACATCTCATAGGCATCCGGATATTTGATTTGCTTTTGTTACTTGATCTCTTACTTGTGTTGTTAGGTTTGGCTGATTATAACAGGTTTTCTTCAATGTAGTTCTAGAGTGTATGGAGATTTTTTGACATTCATTTTGTTTACATTTTTATAACAATGATGTAACTTCTAAATAAAATGTTCCGTAGTTGTTTTTAATACTAATCCTCGTTGGTTAAGTTTTAAATATTAAACATTCTAAAAATCTTTTTTTTTTCTTTTATTGACGTGGCTCCTTCCTATTGGGCCATTTGCCAGCTCGATTACTTTGTTATTTTTCAAATTACCTACATTACTTGACAACAAAAGCTCTTGGTGCACCCAAGCGGTTTCTCATCCAAGGCCGTCCACGCTCGGCGTAGTTTAACTTAGGTCAGGGCTGTCAAGGTCATGCATAGTTCGAGCCAATTTCGGAGGTAACGCCTCCCGCTGCCCCCACCACTGCTGCTGCCGCCGATCGTGCAGTCTCGGGAGCGGCTATGAGAGACATAGGAGGAGCGCATTGTGTTTGGTAAGCGGTCGAACCGCGATCGGCGGCTCAGCCGCTTAACGTCTAGCAGTGGTGGGGGCAGCGGGAGGCGTTACCTCCGAAATTGGCTCGAACTGTGCATGACCTTGACAGCCCTGACTTGGGTGATCTGATGAGAATCTGTCTTTTACTACGTGGTGTGGCCGTTGCCAACCAAAAATCTTCTATTCCTGTATATTCAAAGGATTGTATTTGTGGAACTTCTTTTAATTGCGGCAAACAATGTCATAAATTTTGGAGAGTGTCACTTGATGCCCCATTTTTCTTTTTTTTTTTGGTTGGCAGAGCTTTCTCATTGTTTTGGATTTTTGTGGGCTTATGTTTTGAAAGCATGTATGTAAAAACCAAAAAAAGAAACCTTTCGAAATTTAGAAGTCGTCCATAAAGGTAAAAATTACTTATTATTACGATAAGATGTTTAAAAAATGTTTTGACAAAAACTTTTTAGTACTTTCTCATTCGAAATATGTAAGAAGTCGAGGATTTTGCCGCCGATTACCGGAGCTTCAGAACACTAAAGTTAATTGTGTGTAAGTGGGATCGACATGTTCTCAGACTTGTGAGGAACATAAAGGGGTTCATTCATAAGATCTATATCCTGAGAAAGATACTGAGTAGGAAGCTTGTGATCAGTGTGTATGGGGGCTCTTGTAGAGTCTGTTGAGGTACAGTATAATTGTGTGGGGTGGTATTTACCAGAATTCCATATATCCCATGAAGGTGGTACAAAATTACCTTGTCAAGATAATATTTCGAAAAAATCCTCGTTTTCATACTGACCTATTATACTCTGAGGATGTTTTGGATGTGCGTACTTTGTACCATCTCACAACTTGCTCCTATATTCATAAAACTAACAAATTAAAACATGAATCATGCTTATGGTACCAGATGTATGATCGGTAGACACTTAGAAATGCGTATAAATGGGTCATCAAAAACTTAGATCTTTTTCTTATTTGGCTCTCAGGATTTATAACCTGCTCCCTTTTGAAATTAGGTCTTTAACAAGACTTTTAACAGTGGAGTAGGGTATTTATTTGTAAAAATTTAACTAAATTCTAAGAGATATTCTGATTTTCCATTGATTAATAGGAATATTTTGTGAAAGTGTAGTGATGTCTATGTATATATTGTGGGTGGGTATTCTTTAATTATTGTATTTTTATACAATTCAAATGACTTTTAAGTCTTTGTTGATCTTGAGATCTAGTTTGAAGCCACTGTTTAAGCAGAGGTTTTCTTTCCAATGTCTTCAGAAAAATCAGCACTTAGCTCAGGAGATGTCTTTTTGCGATTTTTTACCTAAGCATGTATCAACAGCCACTTCTCTCACATTTCTGTGTTTTTACCCACTCTTATTTGCCTTTCAATACATTTTTAAACAATTTATAGTTTATAATGAGTGTATGTTCTGTACTCACAAGTTTTAATATACAGATCATGAAGGTTGGGGCACTTTGGCAGGTTTACAACTAAAATGTTGGTGGATATATTCTAATTATATCATTTCGCGACCATAGTGTTTCCTATAACTTAAAATATTCAACTCAAAAAGAGTTTGAAGTTCCTCTCTATAGGGTATTCAAGTTTTGGTCTTTAGCATGTTTTCTTGCTCACTCATGGGTTTTCGTTATACACCAATAATTCTATAATTATTTGATAACAGACGGATGTTGTTTTTAGCAACTTAAAATATTTAATTTCGGTGTTTTCCTAATGGATCGCAAATGACTGAAGTTGAGTCGGCGTACATGTTTCCATGCGGGAAGTACACTGGTTTTTCATGCAGAGGTCGTTGCCATCTTAATGGCAATTGCAATGAAGGAAGTGGTTACCTGTCGCAATTAGTTGTCATATATCTGCTTGTATAGCAAAGCTTCACTTAAGGTAATTGCTAAACTTTGGACGAATTCAGCACTAACCTGAGAATGTAGAGATTCCCTGGATAAACTGTCTAGAAGGGGACAGGTTAACCCAGGGGGGTAAAGGGCAATGACACGCTGAATGAACTGGCCAGAGTGCTTCTATACAGAAATGGTTCTTTTAAATCTCGTTTAGTAAATCGTCGTGAAAAAATTAAAATAGTCTTTTTAATATGAAGAACGTGTTTTTGACAAAATGGCGAATTAATAAATTATTAAGTACATTTTTAAAACACAGGCGCTAAATCACGTGTTTGCTGGTTTGAAAAATTCCAACCACACTTTTTAGATAACCTACAAATTATTCTGTTGACCAAAAAACAACAAAAAAAGCAGCAAAATGTTGAGCAAAAACTTCCTTATAAAAACAGAATTGTTTATTTATTCAAAGTATGTTTTCCAGATGCGAAGTTATTTTATACATGACACAAATAAAAAGGGAACTACAATGTTTAGGCACCCTCAAGACCCAAAAAAAGGGACAGTACAAGAGACGGCAAGATCTAATAAAAGTATATTACAAGACAGATTATTTCGGATTAAACAGAGTGCATCACCAAAGTCGGTTATAGCAGAGTGTGAGAAATTTAAGTCTGAAAATCATGAAAATAGTCTAAAATTGACTGAAGATAAATGGATTAAAAAATTACGTTTTAAAACGTTCATAGAGCAGAAGAAAGATGTAATTAAGAATCAAAATGAATTGCAGACCGATGAATTATCAATTACTAGTAATAGTAGTACAAGTGGTTCAGTTTTACCCACAACTGTTTTATCAAAGTCATGTGGATTACCAGAAAGGAAACATACCATACAAGAGAAGTTAAATAATATTTTAAAGCCTAGCTCTCATATAGATTTAACGAGTAAAGAGGTAGTTGAAGTAAAAAGTGATTTGATGGCAAATGAACCTGATACAATGTTTAAGCACCCTCAAGATCCAAGAAAAGGGACAGTACAAAAGACAGCAAGATCTAATAGAAATACATTAGAAGATAGATTATTTTTGATTAAAGAGAGTGCAACACCAAAGTCGGTTATAACAGAATGTGAGAAGTTTGTTAAGTCTGTAAATCATGAAAAGAGTTTAAAATTGACTGAAGATACATGGATTAAAAAATCAGAACATTTCGACACATTCATAGAGCAGAAGAAAGATAAAATTAGTGACCAGAATGAAGGGCAAGCCAATGAATTATCAATTATTAGTAATAGTATTACTAATAGTTCAGTTTTACCCACAACTGTCTTATCAAAGTCAAGTACATTACCAGAAAGGAAACATACCCTACAGAAGAGGTTAAATAATATAAAGCCTATCGCTTATATAGATTTAACAGGTGAAGAGGTAGTTGAAGTAAAAAGTGATTTGATGGCAAATGCACCTGATACAATGTTTAAGCGCCCTCAAGATCCAAGAAAAGGGACAGTACAAAAGACAGCAAGATCTAATAGAAATACCTTAGAAGACAGATTATTTTTGATTAAACAGAGTGCAACACCAAAGTCGGTTATAGCAGAATGTGAGAAGTTTGCTAAGTCTGAAAATCATGAAAAGAGTTTAAAATTGACTGAAGATACATGGATTAAAAAATCAGAACATTTTGACACATTCGTAGAGCAGAAGAAAGATAAAATTAACAAGCAGAATGAAGTGCAAGCTAATAAATTATCAGTTACTAGTAATAGTATTACTAATAGTTCAGTTTTTCCCACAACTGTCTTATCAAAGTCAAGTACATTACCAGAAAGAAAACGTACCCTACAGAAGAAGTTGAATAATATAAAGCCTATTGCTTATATAGATTTAACAGGTGAAGAGGTAGTTGAAGTAAAAAGTGATTTAAGGGCAAACGTACCTGATACAATGTTTAAGCGCCCTCAAGATCCAAGAAAAGGGACAGTACAAAAGACAGCAAGATCTAATAGAAATACCTTAGAAGACAGATTATTTTTGATTAAACAGAGTGCAACACCAAAGTCGGTTATAGCAGAATGTGAGAAGTTTGCTAAGTCTGAAAATCATGAAAAGAGTTTAAAATTGACTGAAGATACATGGATTAAAAAATCAGAACATTTTGACACATTCGTAGAGCAGAAGAAAGATAAAATTAACAACCAGAATGAAGTGCAAGCTAATAAATTATCAGTTACTAGTAATAGTATTACTAATAGTTCAGTTTTTCCCACAACTGTCTTATCAAAGTCAAGTACATTACCAGAAAGGAAACATACCCTACAGAAGAAGTTAAATAATATTTTAAAGCCTATCGCTTATATAGATTTAACAGGTGAAGAGGTAGTTGAAATAAAAAGTGATTTGATGGCAAATGCACCTGATACAAGTTTGAAAAATTTTGATTCAAGACTTAAAGTTATTGAAGGTAAAATGGAGGAATTAACTTTTAACGAGAGTATTGATACTACTGACTTAATTCAAAAGACAATTGAAAGCAATACAAAGTTAACTAGTTTAGATAGATTTGATGGTGATGATCGTTCAGATACAAACGATTTAAGAAAATACTTGAATCAAAAGAGAATAAATAGCTACTACAATACAAGGCTAGAAAGTTTGAAAAATTTTGATACTGAAGGGAATTCTGATACTACTGTATTAACAGAGAGAGAAGCTTTAAACAGGAGGAGATCATTAACCTACAATACGAGATTGGAATGTTTGAAACTATTTAGTACAGAAAGCAATTCTGATATTGTTACATCCTCATTTCCACATACCAGTCAATTTTATTTATTTGATAGAGAAACAGAATGTCTCCCTGTTGTTAAGAGGGTTAAATTAACGCCTAAAAGACATTCTCAGCAAAATAGGTGCTTCAGTTCAAATAGTAAAGAAGTTAAATTAACTGGAGAAAAGTCATCTTATCCAGATAATAGAGATTTAAATTTTTTAAAGGATAATAAGCTTAATATGCTGGATTATCCCAGTTGTGAGTCAAGTAGAAATGTTGTAGATACTAATGTTTCTAATTTAAAAAAAGAACAATCTGCTAGTAAGGATATTAAAGTGACAAGTTATTCAGAAATACAGGAGAAATTCCCTTTTCCCAAGAGTACTCTGCATAACTATTATCAAGTATTATCTGAGCAGTTAAACGATAAATCATTAAAAATTGAACCAGTGTATAAAATAGTAAAAGATGAGAATATTAGTCAGTGGAATTGTATGTATCATTTAAAATGGCCAGAAAATGTCAAAATTTCCACACACAATCTCACAAAAAAAAAAGCTAGTCACTTTGCAGCTCTTAGATGTTTGGCGTTGTTATCTGAGTGTGGAAAGATTTCAAAGGATGGTTTACCTTTAATTTATACCAAAGAAGAAGGTCAAAAAACTCACAAATAAGAAGCAAACTAAGCTTATGTTTAATGATATTGCCATGAATAAAATGCAGGGTATCGTGGAAATTTTTAATAACAACTTGGAGTCTATTATAAGTAAAGTAGACTATGATGAGTATAAGAAGCATCTGAGAAATAATATAATAAGTGAAGAAGATAATACTGTTAACTTTCATTTACTGAAAGCACCGATGTATTTAGGTATGCATCACTATTTTTCCAAAGAGAAAGTTGAGCTGCCAATCTCTAAACTTAAGTAAGTATATTTTTATAAATATATTTTTAGCAACTACAAAAAATCGGCAAAGGATTTTATCTGGTATTACCCCTATAAATACCTAATTTTAAAATATTGGGTGATATACGAATTTAAAAAGGAAATGGAGTTGGAATTGCAACAAAAATATTCAAGATGTTTATTTGGAGTGTTTTGGTCGATTTTGAAATGGTGACTTCAATCTAAAGGATAAACTTCGCTCTGGGCGATCTTCCGGTATTGATAGTGAAAGAGAGAGATTGCTGAGGGACTAAATGTCCACAATTCGACTGCATCACTTAAAGGGCCTTGGATACCCTTCGATACTTGATATATGGGTTTTGCACGTTTTAACAGAGTGGAACAAACTGAACAGTGTTTCCACAGCCATTTCTCTCCTCGCCCGCCAACAAAACGAACCTTTCTTGTCTCATATGGCTTCATATATATTGTCTTATATATCCTATTCAGGCTTCTTGAAATTATTTCTAATTCTAACCTAGTGTTACTATAATTTTTCCTGATATTTGGTTTGGATATTGGACAAAATTTTAATGTAACTATTTATAGTCAAAGATATATTAGGTTAACAACATGGGGGAAGCTTTATGGGTGTGGGTAGTATAATGTTGTGGTATAAAAACTATATATCTTAATATATATATATATATATATATATATATATATATATATATATATATATATATATATATATATATATATATATATATATATATATATATTATTATTAAAATAGATATAATTTTCCATATCATCAACTATGGATTTTAAAAAATATTGAAAATTATAAGAATGGCGGCGTTTAGAAGAAACAGTTTAATATTTTCGCCAAAAAAGTGTCCGTTTTTGCATGCCAAATTGACATTTTTGGTCCAATCAAAAAATCCATGGTTCATGGTACGACAAAACATGTTCTTAACTTGTAAAAAAAAATTTAAGTCAATACAATAAATAAGAGTTACAGCTGCAGCAAATTTAAAAAATGCAGTTTATGGCCCCCTGAGCAGCGGTGCCTGACGTCAGCTATAGTTTTAAAGATAAACATAGGCCGACTTTGATATTTCAACCTCTTATTCTATACATATAGAAGGATTGAAATATGTAAAAAATCAATTTTTTGAAATTACCACATCCTTAAGTGTCACTTTCCAATCTCGCAATATAAATAAATATTATTTTAAGGGAATCGTTTATTGACTTGATTCAAAATAATAACTGCGTCATAGTAAAAGGAGAGCCCGGCTGTGGAAAATCTAGCAGAGTACCACAATATGTCTTGGAGTCATGGATACGAGGGGCATCATCTGAAGATCAATTGTGTCGAATCGCCGTTACACAACCGAGAAGAATTGCAGCAATTTCATTGGCTGAACGTGTCGCATTTGAAAGAAATGAAGAGGTAAGCTATTTATGCTATGGTTAAAGAATCAATCTACTAAAACACAAAAACTTATATTATATAAAGTTTAGTAAATATACAAAAAATACTGAACCTAAATCGTAACATATATATATATATATATATATTAAGGAACATATATATATATATATATATATATATATATATATATATATATATATATATATATATATTATATATATATATATATATATATATATATATATATATATATATATATATATCTATATATATATATATCCCCTTTTTACCATATGGTGGAGGGCAGTTATATATTCTCCTTTCTTTCTCTCTTAATCTCCACATATAAACTTCTTCCATCTTCTCCTTAAGTATACTTCCAATACTCCTATTCCAGGTCTGTCTAGGTCTTCCTCGCTTCTGTTTTCCGTGTATTCGGGCTTCATATACGTTTTTCACTTGTCTATCATCCTTCATTGTCTGAATATGTCCCCACCATCCCAGCTGTCTTTGTTGTATATATTCCATAATTGCTTGTACTCTCAGCCTTCTCCTTATTGCTGTATTCCTTATTCTGTCCTTCCGTGTAACTCCTTGTACTGCTCTCAGGTAGTTAATTTCGACTGCTTGTATCTTGTTTGTCTGCCTGTCTGTTAGGATCCATGATTCACATCCATATGTTAGGATTGTCCTATAAATTGCTTTGAACACTTTTATTTTTGTTTGTTTCGTCACTTCTTTCTTCCTAATGAATTTATTACTTATTGCATGGTAAAATTTGTTCGTTTTTCGCTTCTTTCATTAATTTCTTTGTCTTGTTTTCCAGTTTCATCCATTATCACTGCCAAATACGTATACTGTTCCCCTTGTTGTATTTTATTCCCTTCTATGTAAATGTTCGTTTGTTAGTTTTCCATTGTCGCTACTTTTGTTTTATATATTAATTTTCATACCTTCTTAAACGCTTCATTCCAAATATCGAGGTTTCCTTGTAATTGTCTCTCATTTTCCGCCACTAGCACAATATCATCAGCAAAAGCCGCTTCAGACATTTATATTCTTTTTACTTTCCAGTATTCAATTGTCATTCTTTTCACTTTTATTTCACATTTCTTGATTATTTCATCCATGTATTCAGTGAACAGTATTGGGCTCAGACCTCCTCCCTGCCTCAAACCTTCCTGTGTTGTAGATCCCTCCGACTTCATGTTGTTTTTTATTACATACTGCACATTGTTGCTGTATATTCTCTTTATGATTCTTATTTCCAAATCTTATTTTTTAAATTTCTTAGTGGGTTGTTTCTTTTCTGCAATACTCTTACGGTATCTAAAAGGCTTTGTACTACAAAACAGCAGGTTGTCATTTTATTTTCTGGGCGACGTTGCATAGCAGTGAAGTGAAGTAATTTTTTGCATATGATTCGCTGAAGGTCAGGCAGAGTTACAATTTAGTCCACTGTTTCCTACTTATCCCTACCGTACTCTTAACATTTGGAAGGAAGCATGTGGTATGGAACAATCGGTGCGCCAGTCTAATTCATACTTGACTTGCTTTATTAAAGAACTCTCTTCCATATTGTTGATTTTAACGACATCTTATACACATACAAGAAACAAAAGACGTGGTGCGACGAGGAAATTCCATGTGAAATTTTCCACGCCATTTTGTCGCAAAATCGGCCATATACAAGCCGAAATAGCCTTTCTGGCCAAACCTCTATTTAAATTTCCTAAATAGACAAAGTTGCCCACGCGCGCTTTCCCTGTCTTATTGACATAACACTTAAACGTTTGTTGTAGAAATTAAATGATTTTGTGCCCAGACAGTCAGATAGCGTGCACTTAAAGCAACTGCTATGTCTAGGATGAAGTCGGCACTTATTCGGGTATGCAGAGATGCCTCAGAAAGGAAATATGTTGGTCTTTGGACATGAGAGGATGCAATGCAATGACATGGCGGACGAATTCGTCAGACAGGAGGCTGAAATTTATTTCCAGGGCTGCGAATTAACTTTACGCATATCCGGGCAGCAGGTACGGAAAGCCCTTAAGGAAAGGGTGTTCTACAGAGTAGTGGAGTGGTTTTCTAAAGTGTAGACAGGCCAAAGATCTAATATTTGGGTCTAGGAAGACATCGCTTGAATTGTTGCCTAAAACAAGCTAAATCCCTTCGTCGAGATTTTCGCGTGATGCCATTGTTGGGTGTAGAGGATGACCCGATTTGCCTGGCTGTTTGGAGGATGAAGAAATAATGTTACATTCTCTCTGAGGCCACGAGACGTTGACAGGCTCGGTCATGACGCATTTGAGACGATGTTCCAGAGAGGGGAGGCCAGCGCTTTTACAGGGGGCGATAATGTGAAGTTTAGATAGTTGGGGGAGTTATTTTAAGATTGAGAAAAAAATATATCCCTGGTATATTTACTAGGGTTCTCCACAACTACTACCACTACAATTCAGTGGCGTAGCCAAGACGAGACCGGGCGATATATACCCTACCCTGCCTCTATGGATTGCGAAAAAAGCGGCGCCCCCTCCTTCTATAAGTTTTTTATCTAATACTTTAGGGAAGGGTGTAAGTTCTTAAAGTTTCAGTATAAGAGAGATTTTTTTAGACGTCTCCCCTTGTTCACTGATTTTTTTTACTGTGTTGGAAAAAGTTGAATCTTTTAAAGTTTTACAAGGATCGACTTTTTTTTTCGAAGCCTCGCTTCCCATTTGTTGATTGTTAGTGGTTCGTATGGAACACTTATAAGATGATTTCGGTGTGTCTGTCTGTCACACCCGATTTTCTCCGAAACTATTTGTCATAGAAAGTTGAAATTTTGTAATAATATAGGATTTGATAGCCTCATCAAAGCCGTGTAGTTTTAAAAGTTAAATTTTGACTTAAGTTAGTTTTGGGGGGTGAAATCAGAAGTGAAAAAAAAAATTTTTTACTAGGTCATCGAGTGTGGTGTCAAATGAAAGCCTGTAAAAACACGAGTAAAAAAAATATATATATAATGTAATACTTGCGCACACTTTTCTTTGTATTATTTTTAAAAAATCGCGAAAAACCGCTGTCCCCCCACCTTATCTCGAATAGTACCGTTCAAAAAATTTTGAAAAAATTCTGGAATATTCTCCACGGGATATAGATTGAATAAAAATTATCACGAGTGCATTAACTTTAATAATTTATCTGGTATATAAAAAAAAACAAAAATTTCAAGGTATCAGTTTTCAGCAAAGATTGGAAACAAACTTTGCTGAAAACTCATTTGGGGTGTGTTTTGTGAAGTCACTGATCATCTTATACCATCGTAACAAAATTTTTTATTTTAAAAGCAATCAACGTACGGAACACTAATTGCGCAAGTTCAACTTGCACTTGACCCGTTATCTTAACTTTGTCTTTGCTTTGTAAACAAGAATTTCCATTCCTTATGGTTTTAAAATAATTTTTGTACTCTTTTTAGCTTGGTCGTATCGTGGGTTATCAAGTGCGTCTTAAATCCGATTTTCAAACGAAAACTGGCAGAATACTATACTGTACGACAGGAATACTACTCAGACACCTACAGAATGACCTAAATTTGACCAAATTTAGCCACGTTATACTGGATGAAGCCCATGAAAGAGATGTAAATACCGATTTACTTATGAATTTATTAAAAAAAGCAATGAAGGAAAATAACGATCTAAAAGTAGTGGTCATGAGTGCCACAATCGATGCTGAAGAATTTTCGAAATATTTCGAAGGAGCACCAATATTTAACGTTCCAGGATTTACTTATCCAGTTAAGAAAAACTTTTTGGATAATTGTAAGTTGAATGTGTCGAAAACTTTGAAAATGTGTTTGGGAGAAAATCCCCATGTAATTCATGATGATGTTGTTGAGGTAAGTATGGTACATTTTCAGATAGTATAGTTACATTTGTAGCGAGGTCATAAGTTGGAATTAGTATTTTTGGGCTTTCGGCATAAAATATAGTAAGAAATTAATGAAATTATTTTTCTGGGGAGTTTTTGAATTTTCACGTTCCAAAGAGAACTGTCATTCTGTAATATTTTTGCATTTATTTACGTTTCCTCCACTGTCTATCTGTTGGCACGATAACTCTCGAAGGAATTGAGATATCGATTCTAAATTTGGTATAAATAAAACTTGGAGTAGGAAAGACGCCTATAGTGTGTGAGCGATATCACATCAGGGGAAGGAGTGTGGATAGTTAAATTTTGTATAGTTAGTGATAGTTGTATAATATTACGGTAATTTTTCCTCTTTGATTGTGTTAGCCGATACTTGTTGGAAATTCATAATAAAATTATATAAAAAACAACAGTATGTTTTAATTTCCAATATATTTAAAGTCACTTGGCAATTGTTTCACCATACAATGGCTTCCTCAGAAGTAAATAAGAAAGAAAAATATTTGGTAGTAATCCTGGTTATGTAGTGCTTAAAACTATCCTTAATTACGTAAGATTATGCTAATCATTTTATTATATTATTTACAGACAGAATTATTTTAAGAATGCAAATCTGTGGTACTATTTCCGAGAACTAATAAAGATTAAGTAAGGGTGAATGGTTTAAGTCTACCTGTTCGTTTAATAATTGAGTGGAGTTTTTTCGTTTGTTAATTTCAAGACATTCAAGCAAATTTAATTTTTTAGATTTATTTTCTAAATGTAGGATTTTTAGCGTATCATCAAAATTATGGCATTCCTTTATTATATGGGTTGCGTAATGTGAATTGTTCTTATTTTTTAAATAACTATGTTTATGTTCTTTAATGCGAGTTTCAAAAGATCTACCAGTTTGTCCGACGTAGGTTTTAGTACAAGATCCACAATTTAATAGATAAACTCCTGATTTTAAGGATTTCTTAGATTTGGTTTTATATATGCAAAATTATACTATAAGGAATTACTGGTTTTGAATGCTATTTTATTCTTTTTTATTAAATGTTTGGAAATTGTTCTGTTATTTTCCCTGTGTATGTGAGTATACTAAATTTTTCTTTTATGTCATTAACTGTGGGATAAATTAGAGAGATTGCTTGTTTAAAGGATTTTTATTCAAAATATTATCTATAATGTTGGGGTCATATCGATTATTAATTGCTATTTGTTTGATTATGTTGAATTCTTTGTTAAAATTAGTTTTAGTCATAGGGATATGTAACAATCTATGTATGAAAAAGTTAAAAGCTGCCATTTTGTGAGGATAAGGGTGGGATGAACTATTGTGTATGACTGTGTCAGTATGTGAAGGTTTGTGAAAAATCGAGAAATCGTGTTTATTGTTCACTTTTGATATAGATATGTCTAAGAAATTTATAGAGTTATTGGTTTCTAATTCTATGATAAATTTAATATTAGGATGCAAATTATTCAGGAAATTAAGGAGGATTGTTAGTTGTCTATCTGTTTCCGTGAAACAGGAAATGTTATCGTTTCCATATCGATACCAGTTAACAATATTTTTGCTTACCGCGTTTTGATGAATTTTTAGTTCTAAATGATCGATGAAAATTTCCGCTAGTAAAGGGCTTAAAGGATTACCATTATTAGACCTTCTTAGGTGTATAAAAGTTATCGTTGAATTCAAAATAGTTTTGATCCAAGCACGTCGTAAGTAAATCTAAAATATCCCTTTTAATAATTTCGTTTACTTTATTCTTGATTAAGAGCTTATCTACTAATTCTATGACTTCATACGGTGGGATACTAGGAAATAAGTTTTGTACATCAAATGAGATAATTCTAGAATTTTCCGGTAAATTAATATTTTTAATTTTATCAGTTACTTCATAGGTGTTGGATATACTATATTTCGGTTTAAATTTGCAATGTTGCCGTAGTAAAGGGTTGAGTTTTGTGATAATTTGATTGTTGGTGCCGTAACAAACCATAAAACTGGTCTAATAGGGAAATCCTTTTTATGTAATTTAATTAATAAAGCACAAGTTCCAAACATTTAATAAAAAAGAACAATGAAATAGCATTCAAAACCAGTAATTCCTTAGAGAGTATAATTTTGAATAACAAAACCAAATCTAAGAAATCCTTAAAATCAGGAGTTTATATGTATATTAAATTGTGGATCTTGTACTAAAACCTACGTTGGACAAACTGGTAGATCTTTTGAAACTCTCATTAAAGAACATAAACATAGTTATTTAAAAAATAAGAACAATTTACATTACGCAACCCATATAATAAACGAATCCCATAATTTTGATGATATGCTAAAAATCCTACATGTAGAAAATAAATCTAAAAAAATTAAATTTGCTTGAATGTCTTGAAATTAACAAACGAAAAAAACTCCAATCAATTATTAAACGAACAGGTAGACTTAAACCATTCACCCTTACTTAATCTTTATTAGTTCTCGGAAATAGTACCACAGATTTGCATTCTTAAAATAATTCTGTCTGTAAATAATATAATAAACTGATTAGCATAATCTTAGGTAATTAAGGATAGTTTTAAGCACTATATAACCAGGATTACTACCAAATATTTTTCTTTCTTATTTACTTCTGAAGAAGCCATTGTATGGTGAAACAATTGTCAAGTGACTTTAAATATATTGGAAATTAAAACATAGTGTTGTTGTTTATATAATGTAATTTTTCCTGGTTTTTAGTTTGCACTGAAAAGTTTTAAGCATAATTATTTATAACGAAACATATTTATGGTTATAGGGGTGGGACAGGAGGATAGAGCTCGAATGTATCGTGCTATAGATCCTTTTCAAGGTTCTTGGAGTTTAGAAAATTGAAAATTATGTTATTTTTTTTTATCATTTCCCATTTTAATAAAAGTCGGTTATTGCAACCGACCTTGAAAATTATAGACCGATCAGTTTGCTCTCCCATTTGTATAAGTGATTCATCAAAATCATAACAAAATGACTAGAGCGAAAACTAGATTTTTATTAATCGCGCGAACAGGCTGGCTTTAGAAGTGTATACGGTGCTAACGATCATTTACAGACCATCAAAATCCTTATATAGAAATCTATAGAATACAACAAACCACTCTCATTAGTATTTGTGAATTTTAAAGAAGCTTTTGACACCGTGGAGTTGCCGGCACCAAATGAGGATAGACTACAGATATACTCAGTTAATTAAATTCATTTATAATCCACAAATAAATACCAAGTGGAACGTGGAATCAGATAAGGTGATACGATCTTTTTTTTACGGCGGCGTTAGAATATCCTTTTAAGGAACTTAATTAATACCTAAATCACCTGCATTTGCTGATAATATTGCCATAATAGCTGACAATCTAGGTGATGCTCAACAAATGCTTACCGAATTGCAAATAACATCAGCAAATTATGGCTAATCTAGTTATGAACAGTAATATAAAATTTAACCAAAGCGAGGTAGAGCACGTCCAAAATTACAAGTACAGTAGAACCCCGATTACCGAGACGCGATTATCTGAGCTCCGGATTAACCGAGCCAATCTAAGAACCTGATTATCCGAGGGACGCGCGTCTATGCTGCGTATTAACCGACCTTCTAAAATATGTATATACATATTTCCATTTAAAATCGTCGGGGCCTTCGGAGAATTCCCCTGGCCCGTGTGAGGGGTTCCCCTATTTATGGTTTTGGACTCTTTCAGCATGTAAATTTGCGTGAATGCAGTGCGTTATAGCGTTTACTACGAAGAAGTACGAGTATACTCACATAATTTATTTGGTTGGAGTTCTGGTAGTTAAGTGTAATTAATACGAACTGCTTTGTTTGAATTTTTGTTTGTCGTATTATAATGGAGCAAAACAAGCGTAAAAGAATCGCCGTTCCTATTGAAGAAAAATTAAAAGCCATCAGAAGAATTGAAGTAGGAGAGACAATTAAAGTTGTTGCACGAGATTGAGGTAACAGTTGGAGATAGAAGAGTGGTGTATAAATCAAGCCTCCTCGTTCCCATGAAGAAAATCAATGAAAACCGGCGACTATGAAAAGGTTAACGAAGCTTTATTTATGTGGTTTAACCAACAGAGATCAAAAGGTGTGCCTCTGTCAGGTCCAATTTTACAACAGAAAGCAATAATGATTAGTAGGCAATTCCCAGAGATAGATCTGTTTACCGCCAGTTCTGGTTGGCTTGACCGCTGGAAAAAACGGTACGGTGTACGACAACTGACTGAATGTGGTGAAAAACTTTCTGCTGATGTGTCATCAATTGAGAAGTTTAAGCAGAACTTTAAAAAGCAAATCGAAGATTGTGGATACACATATGATCAAATTTACAACTGTGATGAACTGGACTGAATTATAAAATGCTTCCATCAAAAACATTGGCAGCTCGACAGGAAAAATCAGCTCCTGGGCACAAACGAAGTAAGGAAAGATTAACTATAATGGTATGTTCCAATGCATCTGGCAAGCACAAAATCTCACTGATGGTGATTGGCAAGTCTGCACGTCCAAGAGCTTTAAAAGACATCTCACCCAAAGTCCTACCAGTCTATTACAAAAGTCAGAAGAGCACATGGATGGATGCGACCTTATTTATTAACTGGTTTGAAGAAGAGTTCGTGCGATCTGTGACTAAATTTTTGAACAGAAACCGTCTTCCTATTAAAGCAATTTTGTTAATGGTTAATGCCCCCTCTCACCCTGGTGGGCGAAAATGTTGTAAAATTTTTTCCTTCAAATGTAACCAGGGTAATGCAACCATTGGATCAAGGCATCCTCGAAAACATTAAAAAAAATTATAGGCGTTTATATCTTGAACATCTGTTATAATACACCGAAAAGGAGGATATTATCAATGGGATGAGAAAGGTTACACTGAAAAATGTTATTTACTGGGTAAGTCAAGCTTGGGATTCTGTGCGTACTACCACTATTCAAAAATCTTGGTCAAAAGTTATTGATTTTGAGGACTATAATGACAGTGAAGATGATACTCCATTAAATGAATTAGCTTTGAAATTGAGAAGCTATGAAGAAATGTCTTGTTCAAATTTTGACAGCGAGATAGAAGAAAAAGAGAAAAGTTTATTTGAATTAATGCAAAAATTAAAAGGTTGCGAAAATGTGACAAGAGAAGTTGTTGTTAAATGGATTACAGCAGATGATTTAGAAGAAGAAATAAGTATTGAAGAAATAACGAATGCCTTTCAGGAAACCGAAAAATCAGATGACGATGACGATGACGATGACGAAGCGGCGGTGGATGAACAGTCTCCCACTAAGATCTCTCATCAAGAAGGTTTTGCTTCTTTGGAAAAAGCTTTGAGGTATATTGAACAACAACCTGAGGCAACCCCAGCGGATTTGCTTCTTCTTATTAGATGGAGACACATTGCAGCGAGAAAAAGAAGATGCAATATGAAACAGAAGCGCATAGATACCTATTTCACTGTTTTATAATGTATGTACCTATTTATATGTTAAAAACGTTAATACATCGGTTTAAAGTATTGGTGTTTATTTTTTGAATGAATAGAAAACAAATTCGGATTATCCGAGTTTTCAGTTATCCGAGGAGGGTGCCCCCCACGTTACCTCGGATAACCGGGGTTCTACTGTTTTTGGGTCATGAATTACAAATCGGCAAAGATAACCAAACCTATGAGATACACCGTCGTGTGGGTTTGGGATGGACGGCTTTTGGGAAGTTGAGAGATACGCTGCAGAGTAATTTGCCAATGTACTTAAAAAAGAAAGTTTATGAACGGTGCGTTCTGGTGGTAATCACATATGGCGCTGAGACACTCACATTAAAAAAACAGTTAGCAAATAAATCGAGAGTATCGCAACGCGCAATGGAGAGAGCTATGTTGGGTATCACAAGAAAGGATAGATAGAATAACAAATATAGACAGACAACGAATAAAAGTAATTGATATTATCCAAAAAATTACGCAGTCTAAATGGAGATCGGCAGGCCATATAGTCCGAAGGGATGATGACCGATAGAGTAAAAGACTAATAGAATGGAGACCCAGACAAGACAAAAGGAACATAGGTAGACTACCGACAAGATGGAGCGATGATATCAAAAGATTGGCAGGAAATTGGGTTGACACCGCTCAGGACAGAGATCAGTGGAAGTTCTTAGAAGAGGCCTATATCCAGCAGTGGATAAAGACCGCTGATGTATGACTATGTAGAAGGAGATGTCAGGTTTCAGATCTAAACATCCCTGAAGCTCTTTCTCGGCTGAACTTTTTTTTTAAGATTAATATTTCTTATAAAGCACCTATAATTTAAAATATATACAATAGATGCTCCATTATGTGAACCAATAAATACCAGGGGTTTTCATAAAATCAAATTGTTCATATAATCAAAAAGATATTTTTATTTAAAAAACAGTTATATTTTAGGGAAATATTATGTGATTTGTTTTTGAATTTTTTACAGCCAAACTTTTCTGCAAAGCCTTATTCCTGCATTTTCGCAATACCAATAAATCATTAGTATTAAAAATATTTTTTTCACTCCAAATAATTGCCTTATTAAATGCGTCCAAAGCTTCCTACGAATGAATTTCCAACTTTTCATTATTTTCATTTTCATAGTCAGTGTCGTCATTGATTAAATTATCTTTGTCTTCATCATTTTGCTCATCTAAATCATCTTCATTCCACGTCACAATATCCTCTCTTGAATATTCACCTGAAAAATATTTTTTTTTATTAAATACGTAAATGTTATGCAATTAACAAAATTACTTCGCTGTTTACGTCTGTCAACAAATTCCGAACTTCTTTAAGCGATTCCTCCATTTTATTTTTGTATTTTTCCTTCAAAATACTAAGTGGAATGTTTTCTTCCGGATCCTAGTCAATGTTACTCTTTTCAGTGAAATCCAAAATATTTTTCCAACATTTTTTTATCGTGTCAACCTCAAGGTTATTCCATGTTAATGATAGGTTTATTATAGCATCTTTTATTGTTAAACGTTTTAAAGTTTTGAGAGATCTTCAAATTCTGAAGATAAAATTGATGACAAGCTTGACTTGTAAAGTTTTGTGATTCGAAGAACATTTTGATCTATTGGCTGAATCAAAGGTGTTACATTTGGTGGCATGTAAATAGCAAAGATTTGTCCATCATCGACTTGTAAATCTTTTGCAGGCGGATGGCTTGGGGCATTATCCAATAACAGAATGGCAGTTTCGGGTAAACCTTTTTGTTTTAAAAATGTTTTCACCTGAAAATGTATATACGCGAATTTAGTTAATTCGAACATTTTCATATTGCATATTCGCTGACTTACCTGAGGAACAAAGCATCTCTAAAACCAATTCTTAAAAATGTCCACGGTCATCCAAGCATTTTTTGAATAATCGTAATCCAGAGGGAGAGTAAAGTTCTTAAAGCACCTAGGATTTTTTGCTTTGCCTAATATGAGAGGTCTAACTTTAACGTTTTGTCCAGACACATTTGTGCAAGCGAGAAAAGTAAGTCGTGCTTTTTCTGCTTTCCTTCCTGGAGCGATTTTTTTCATCATTCATTACCAATTTTTTCTCAGGTAGCAGTCTCCAAAACAAGCCACTTTCATCTGCGTTATAAATTTGATAATTTGTTAAATTCAGTTTACATATGACTGAACAAGATCTTGTTTAAATGGATCTACTAGCTCAGGGTTTGTGGATAATTTTTCACCAGATATCTTCAAAAATCTAATACCAAATCTGCGTTTAAAATTTTGCAACCAACTATCGCTTGCAGAAAATGTTGGTGTTTCCTTTAGAATTTCATTTAAGGATTTTGCTTTAAGTTCACTAGTCACTGATTCCTTAACCTTTGTTTACAAAACCATTTATACAATTTTTTCTCCATCCTAGGGCTTTCTCCCAACTTTAACGTTTTTCTTTTAATAATACCAACGCATTTTGTTGTTACGCTTAGAATATTCGCTTTATTTTTTTTAATTGCACAAACATTAGATTTAGCTATATCATACTTTTTTGCAAGGTGTGTAACACTCACTCCATTTTCCAAATTCTTTATGATGTCACTTTTTTTTGATAGACGTTTATATATATTATTAGTGAAACTCTATATAGTGAAAAACTTTCTATAGTGAAATTTCGGTCAACATTTTGATCTTTCACTATATAGAGTGTCGACTATATATATATATATATATATATATATATATATATATATATATATATATATATATATATATATATATATATATATATATATATATATATATATATATATATATATATATATATATATATGTATATGTAAACGTTGCCTTGTCGGTGACTAAAATGGATCTCGTGACATTGCTGTTTACATTATTTTACTGTAAAAGCCAGTCGCAAAATCTGGCTCTATCATACCAATTTAGAAAACCAGCCACTGTGTAATCCAATAAATTTATATCACTACTGAACCTGTTATTCGGTCTCGTATCGTATATTTTTATTAAAAATCATTGTTGACAATAAAATTAGTTACTCCATTTCTAGTACTCATTACTCAGTCGGTAACCAAAATGATTCTTGTAAAATTGCCACTCACATTATTTTACTGTAAAAGCTAGTCGCAAAATCTGTCATATCATACCAAAAAAAAAACCCTATATAACCCAATAAATTTAGGTCACTAGTAAAGGGTGTTTTTTTATAGAGGTATAAAACTTTAAGTTGGCAACACTTTTTTAACTGGCGGCCATTTTGTCAGCTGTCAAGTGATTTATGTTTAGTTTGGTTTGGCATTTCAACATGAATAGACTGACGCCTGAACAACGCTTCCAAATTGTGCAAATTTATTTTGAAAATCATGGTTCTGTTCGAAATATGTATCGCGCACTACGTCCATTTTGACGGTCAACATAATCGTCCATCAGAGCAATTAATTCGATTAACTATGGAACGTTTTCGCACCACGTTTACTCTAAATGATAATACGCATCCATAGAGACGTCGTACAGTGCGTACAGAAGAAGTCATTGCTGCTGTAGAGCGTAGCGTAGAGGAAGACCCGAATCAGTCTATCCGCCATCGTGCACAGGAATTGGATATGTGTCCATCCACTTTATGGAAGATTTTGCGGAAAGATCTTGGTTTGCGTGCTTACAAAATCCAACTCGTGCAACAATTGAAGCCACACGATCGCCTAGCAAGGCGTAGATTCGGTGAATGGGTCCAAAACAAGATTGCCGTTGATCCCGATTTTCATAAGCGAATTTTGTTTAGCAATGAAGCTCACTTTTGTTTGAATGGATACTTCAATAAACAAAACTGCCGTATTTGGAGTGATGATAATCCTCAAGTGTATGTTGAGACACCGTTACATTCAGAAAAACTGACTGTTTGGTGTGCTTTATGGGCTGGTGGAATCATTGGTCCGTACTTCTTTAAAAACTATGCTGGTCAGAACGTTACAGTCAATGGTGACCGCTATAGAGCCATGATTACTGACTTTTTCGTTCATCAATTGAACAATCATGATGTGCAGGAGCTGTGGTTTCAACAAGACGGCGCAACATGTCAACAGCTCGTGCCACAATTGATTTATTGAAGGAAACGTTTGGTAACCGCATAGTTTCACGTTTCGGACCCGTGAACTGGCCTCCAAGATCGTGCGATTTAACGCCGCTAGACTATTTTCTGTGGGGATATGTGAAGTCGCTAGTCTACGCCGATAAGCCCGAAACGATTGACCACTTGGAGGACAACATTAACCGCGTTATTGCCGATATACGCCACAAATGTTGAAAAAGTCATCGAAAATTGGAGCTCCAGATTAGACTACGTCCGAGCCAGCCGTGGCGGTCATATACCAGAAGTCATATTTAAATTATAATGCCAGAAGATTTTCTTTCGAATAAAGTAAATTTCATGTCAATTTAAAAAATTCATCTTTGTTTTATTCCATTTCAAAGTTCTATATCTCTATAAAAAACACCCTTTATATACCTATAACACAGGCCAACAAAAAAAATATTTGTAAAAACTTTTTCAACCAATACATCTAAGTGTTATGTATTTTTGGGTGCGAAACCGTATCTGGCATCAGTTTTTTTTTTTGTATCACCCACAGTTCTCTTACAATATGACATCGATTAAATTTCAAAATAGGGAAAAAAAAACCCTCTTCCTGCTTGAAAAACTGAGCAAACTGCTGATCTTTTGTTCTATAATGGTAAATAGAAGTTCCAGATTTCAATAAATGTTTTTCTTTCAGCCTAGAACCAAGCAATTCTGCTTTTTCCTTAGTCAAATCCAAATCTCTCACTAAATCATTTAACTCAGCTTGTGTAAACAACGGTGATTTTAAATTTTCTAGAGAACATTGAAACTCATCATCATCCGGTCGACTTTCATTAATTCGGGACTGCACTGTAAAACGTCATCAATAGGCTGAGGTGGCTCAGGGACAGAAAGTTCCGGTCCTTATCCTACCGGCGGATTAGCTGAAGTAAAGTTACAATAGACAGTTACTTTCTTATTTTAGATCCAGAAACATCAACGCTGCAAAAATAACAATTATTTGAATGATTTTCTTGCTCTCTGCATACCATGGGTACTGCAAATCTCAAAGCTTTCTTTTCTTTCTTATACCATTTCCTAAGATCCTCGACACAAACATAACATACTTTGTGAGGAGCCCAACATTTTTCTTGATTATCGATTTCTACACCAAAATATGCAAAGTATACTTTTTTAACAAAGTCAGTAATGTTTCTTTGATGTTTTTTAATTACAACTCATCACATATATAACAAAAAGTGTTGGGAGGGTTTTTACAATCACGATTAGCCATACTTTGAGTGTGAATTAAAGCACATGGGTTAAACACTGCAATGCGAGGTTATATTAACTGGAAGAAAACGAACAGCTGTGAGATTTATCGGAACTGACAACCTAATAACATTTGATTTTACTGCCAACCTTATAAAATTCTGATTTTATTGCCAACCTAATAACATTCTAATGATAAAAAATAAACTTTTCACATTTTGAATAATAAAATGTGAAAAATTGGTGGGTGATACGACTTTTTCATTATTATTTTTGGACTCAGCACACCAAAAAACATAGGAATCAGGTAAAATTATTAAAAAACTTTTTTCATCATTGGCCTGTGTAATCTTCAGATGTTCGTTTATTATTAAATTGATACTTGCCGCTTCGACTTCTTACGTATTTTCTTTTCTTAGGTTATACGATACATTCACGAAAATAAACCTGAAGGAGCTATACTTACATTTTTGCCTGGTTGGGAAGACCTAGTAAAAGTTCAGAACCGTATTCCCCCTCGAGGTGATTTAATTGTTCATTTGGTACATTCTCAGCTCAAAGATTCCGAACAACATAAGATTTTTGCTAGGCCTCCTCCTGGAGTAAGGAAAATAATTTTAGCCACCAATATTGCCGAAACTTCTATTACCATTGACGATGTTGTCTATGTTGTTGATACTGGTATTCACAAGGATCAAGTTTTTGATAATGACAAAGGTAATAATGATGTTGCTTTTTAAATTTAGTAGCAAGAAATAAATGTGGTGTTACGCTGTGTCAAGACTAGCAACACGATTAGAGCGACAAGCAACCCAATATTATTCATATGACGTTAAAAGAAATAATAAGTTTTTTCAAAATTTCCGCCTTATTAAAACTTAAAAAACAAAATTGTAACTTTATCGGATAACCGACAAAAAATAAAAAATAAAAATTATACATTAATAATAATTTCAAAATTTTATGTACTGAAAAGAAATGTAAAAAAATTAGACTTTTTTGAAACTGTGGAAATTAACAAATTGAAAAAATTTGAATTTTTTCTACATGATAAAGTAATTAATATTAAATCTGCATTAAGTTATTTTATAACCATTTCCATTGTTAAATTTAAAAACAGTTGTTTTATGGTAAGACTAATATTATGTGACTTGTGTGTCCACTAATTTGTTATCGATTATCTAACGAAGACACAGTGTTGTCAAAATAGCTGGCATAAATTTAGTTTTTAATAAAGTAGAAATTTTTAAAAACTCATTCATTTGTTAAACTTCTTATTTTAATTTAAAACAACTCATTTCGATGTGTTAGTCGTTTTAGTCATGTTGTTGATCTTAGTTGTCCTTGTAGGCGACTGCACATAAAAAGCCCCTACTATCAGTAAGTTTCTGTTCCCAATGAATTTTACTAGTTTTTATTTTTATATATTTTTAAAATATCGACACAAAATATAAAATAATCGCCATCGCTGTTATAACAAAACTTCAAATGTTTATATCATTCAGGATAATTTGTTGTTTCAGTGTCTAGTTCGATAAGCCTTTTCTATATAATTTTTTGCAGCCTGTGGTCACGTGGGTTCACATCTGGGCTGCCAAAAGCTTTAACAAATGATGGAACACTCTTTTTAGTCAGTTTATATTATATTATATATATATATATATATATATATATATATATATATATATATATATATATATATATATATATATATATATATAGTCCGTACGATTTGTAATGGCATAGTCGGCGATAAAATGCTAGACAGAATAAAAGATATTGTGCATCTTGCTTCCACATATACTTTAACAGATGTTGTTCCGCTTAAATATCGATCTGATCAATGTAAGACAGCCGTCATTAACGATCTCGATTATATTATTTCGGAGTAAGAGAGATAGACTCAATTGTACGTGTCATTTATTAATATAAGGAGTACACCCATACTCAGAGATGGATTCAGGTAAATCTATATTATAAGTATTAGGAAGTATTATGATTATGAGTTTTGGACATACGGAGTTTGTCTTTTTATAATGGACTATAAGAAGCGGAAAATAGGAGAGGATATTAAACATTCACTCATATTTCTAATAATTGCAAGACTTTATTGGATTTTTTTTATGGGTCTAGCTCACATGCTACAGGGTGCTCCAGGAGCAGCGGGTGTGCGGAAAAAGCGATTCACGTTGTTCTTGAATCGCTGTATATAAAGATGAAGTCATAGCATATTTCTATCAAAAGATATTTACATAAATTATCACACTTCTAAAATAATACGGTCAGAATTATAAACTACTTTAGGTGAAAGTTTCAGAATGTTTATTTAATATAATATTTTCAATGTAATAAAAGAATTAAAGCTAATCTAAATGTTGCAGGTGCAAATTTAACAATAGAAAATTGATATAGGTAAAGTTCCTAAAATAACAGGTAGGTAAATATGTTGATATGATATAATTTGCCAAGAAGTAGGTACCCGCGTTTTGGCAACATATTTTTTTTGAAAAATAAATATAAAAATAAACATATTTTTTTTAGGATGAAAATCATTAGAGTCAAAATTGGAACTGTTACTATCAGAAAATGATCCTTCGTCTACATTAATAACCATTGGTGGCACCGTTACATCAAGTATGTTCTCTTTTTGCCAATATTGTTTGATTATATTTTCTGTATGTGTTATACAACTGATTCAGTTTTCTTTGGTAACTGTCTGGACAGCTGCCTTCCAAACAGATATTACTGCATTATCATGGTGCCTCGCTCACTTACAATGTTTTTATTAAAAAATCTTTTGCACTGAGCCCACACCAATTCTATGGCATTAAATATACAGTGGTAGGGAGGCAATCTTAAAACTTGATGACTTATTTCAGCAATTAGTTCGTCTGTAGCATACGGCAAGTTTGTTTTGTAATTTTTGATAATTTTTAACAACTCACATTTTAGACCATTTTCTGGGAAATTAATCTGCTTACTTCGCAGCCAATTGATGATTTCTCCTTTTCTTGTCGATTCATTTGGTACACTTTCACTAAGTTTAGAATGATATCGTGCATTATCCATAATGATTAAAGACGGCTTTTCGAGCTTCGGCAGCGGTTTTTCTCTCGGCCATTTTTCAAAGAGTTCCGCGTTCATATTGTCGTGGTAGTCATAACTCTTGTTTTTTTGTGGAAAAGACAAGCTCACTCCCATCTATAAATCCGTTGTTATTGCCAGCGTGAACGATGATGTATCTTTTTCCAGCGGCTGCTTTTTTGTTCCATATAGATCGAGGATTTTCATGGTGCCAAGTCCGTATGCTGCTTCCATGTTGGTGAATCCATGTTTCGTCTAAAAACACAACGTCTACGGGAGCGTCAGAAGTCATATTGGTAACATACTCTCTCAAAAACTTAACTCGTTTTGATGATATTTCTGGTTTCTCCATGATGTATCTTCTTCCATTGTCATTTTTGTATTTGAATCCTAATTGTTTCATAATTAAACCAAGTGTCGATCTGCTCCAGCTTAAAATTTGTTTTGATTCTAGCTGTTTACGTATCATCTCCAAAGTAACATGTTTTCCTTGTACAATTAGGTCATGAATAACTTTTAGGATCGCACTTTTTGACTCTCTCAAGTCTCTGCTCTTTGGAGCTCTTTTTATCCTCGTATGCCAGAATAAAACAAGAAGGCATTAATGCCTTCTTGTTTTATTCTGGCTACCGTTCTCAAACTTAGTTTTGGTGCCTCGGATGCCCACTTAATCACAGACAAACTTGTCAATGAGTTTTCTTTTTTATTTTGGAAATAATCAAGAACATTTATTACTAACTTCTGACTTTGACCATTCAATACTTCTCGTGGCATTTCAAATTTTTATTTGTAACGTCTCTATCGACAAATAATCACAAATAACAAACAAATTCAAATGCGATCCTGTTTTATAGTAGAAACTCCTGTCATTAGCGGCTAATTGGTGCTATCTCTGTCGAGTGTACGATTCCAGGGCGTAATAGACAAAGGTAGAGAACACTGGCAGATAATTGGGTGGGACTTGCTATTCTTAGCATACGAGTAAAAGCAGGTACAATAGTTAGGCACCTTCTCTCTCGGTTTTATGGCCGACTATGCCATTACAAATATATATATATATATATATATATATATATATATATATATATATATATATATATATATATACATATATATATATATATATATGATATATATATATATATATATATTATATATATATATATATATATATATATATATATATATATATATATATATATATATATATATATATATATATATATATATATATATATATATATACAGGATCTCCCAGTATTCGTTGTACATAGAGCTACTGTGGATTTGTGGAATGAAAATATGACCATTTAACCCAACTTACCTTAGTCCTAAAATTCGTAATTTTTGAGTCACGGAGTGTCAACGTTATATTTTTATTTTAGTTTTTTTTAAGTAACTTTCTTAATAATTGTAATATTTGTATAAGATTCGGTGCCAAGGGGTTTTCTGAGATGAGAAATCGAAATCAGCTCACAGTTTTGTTGTAAATTGTAGGGGGCGTCACTTATTGCACTGTGTATACTTTTAAATTGTAAATTTTTTATACCACTCTGTATGATATTTTTAATTAAATATTCGTATTTTCCGTCTTCCCCTGTCTAAAAAAGCTCTCTTGGTAAATGTTGCTCCGAGCAACAGTTTCTGAGATATTAATTCCATTGTCAAATTTGCAAATGCGTTCCTTCACACTTCATCCATGCTTAGGACAGGTCCAAAAGAATAGTCTTTGAAATTTGGAGCATGTTTAAAGGCAAACAGGCTAACGATAATAATAAATTTAACGGGCCAACAACAGTAAGAATGTAAAAACCAACTGGCTAAGGGCACAAAAGATTACCCACAAACTGATAAATTCGAAAAAAGTTTATTCGCTCAACTGAGATGGTATTGGTTTCACAATAACTGTTCAGTATGGCCGCCACCTTTGTTAATACGTAAATTAATACGTCTCAGGAAATTTAAATGTACTCTTCTTAAAATGTCTTTATTCCGTAAAGCGTTAGAAGCATGTGGAATCCTAATTCCATAATTGCCCAATGTTGTCGATTTGAACTTGTTAAACTTTCGATTTCAACGTACCCCCAAAGAAAAATTATCGCCTGGATTTAAGCCTGGGGAACGAGGTGGCCAGTGAATAGGAGCATCTTCACCTTTTCCAATCCATTTATCTAAGTAACTTTGGTTCAAAATAATTCTCACATTACGCGCAAAATGGAGTGGTGCACTATCGTGCATGAAAAACATGTCGCGACATAAATTAATGGATAAGTTCTCAATAATTCAGGAATAGTTTTACGGATGAAATTCAAGTAAATATCACTATCAAGTCGATCTGGTAATCTAAACGGCCTGATCAAATAGTTCGCAATAAATCCCGTCCAGACATTAATATTGAATTCGCATTGAAACTGTCTTTGTTGCACAGCATGTGGGTTTTCTTCAGCGTAAACATGATTATTATGCCATATTGTTATACCACGTCGAGTGAAGCGTGCTTCGTCTGTAAACAGGATTTTATTGTTAAAAGCCAGAACAGTCGCTATGTGTGCTCGAATAATTTGCGAAAAATGCAAGCGGGATCTAAGATCTGGAGGTAGGAATTTCTGGACGGGCTGTATATGAAAGGGGTGAATAATATGTTGTCTAATGATCCGGTTAGTTGTTCTTTTTGATATTCCCGTTTGACGTTCAATTAAACGAGTGCAGATTCCAGGATTATAGTGTACAAATTCAAGGATTTCCTCTTCAACATAGGGTGCTTTAGCTTGTGAAGGCCGCCCAGCGCCCCAGTCTCCTCTTAATATTGGCAAAAGTCTGATAGTCAGGAGTCCGACAATGCGGAAATATTTCGTGATATACGCGAGCACTTTTGTGACCGTTACCGTTGCAAAAACTAAACACTAAAATCATACCAGTTTGCTCACCAAAAGTGTACCCCATAATAATCTAGATTTAAAACACTGTTGAGGTCGAAAGGGATTAATTCTCGTTAATACTCGTAAAACTTGTTTGATATCTGTCAAAAATTACTTTCTGTCAGTATTACTACAAGCCAGTTAAGTCCTAGAACTTATGATATCTTACATCATTGCCAGAGTGATTTTTAAGCTTTGTCAAGAGACTATACGATGTGAAGAAACGTGTGAAGGTACGCGAATTTGACAATGGAATTAAAAAATGGAAACAAATATCCCACTATTTCAGAAACTGTTGCTCGGAGCAACATTTCCCAATAGAGCTTTTTTAGACAGGAGAAGGTGGAGAATATGAATATTTAATTAAAAATATTATACAGAGTGGTATAATAAAGTTATGACAATTTAAAACTATACACAGTGCTATAAGTGGTGCCCCCTACAATTTACAACAAAACTGTTGAGCTGATTTAGATTTTTCATCTCAGAAAACCCCTTAGCACCGAATCTTGTACAAATAGTACAATAATTACGAAAGCTACTTAAGGAAAACTAAAATAAAAGTATAATTTTGACACCCTGTATTTCAAAAATTTTTTGGAGTAAGGTAAGTTGGGTTAAATGGTCATATTTTTATCCCAGAAATCCACAGTAACTCTATGTACACGGAGTACCGGGACATCCTGTATATATATATATATATATATATATATATATATATATATATATATATATATATATATATATATATATATATATATATATATATATATATATATATATATATATATATATATATATATATATGTATATATATTATTCAAGTACGAGTACTTAAACTTCTTGTTGTTTTCCTTAATTTCAAATCTGGTTCTTTTTTCCCATTCACATCCACCCTAAGGTACTCTAGCCTTTCATATATTTTTTAAATTTTTCCATTCATATATGATTAATTTTTAAGAATTCGGTATATACACTATACCACACTGTATATAGCAGAACTATAGGGATTTTCGTCAGCTCATGTCAAGTCGTTCCTTTTATGATTTTCAAATACAGAACTAACGGGGCCCATCTGAGAGTTCATCCGTTCTATAATATAATTGTTTTTAATTTATAACAAAAACTCATTTTTAGGAATAAATGTGCTTGACTTGAAGTGGATTTCCAAAGCAAGTGCGAGTCAACGAGCGGGTCGCGCTGGTCGCTGTTCCCCAGGAGAATCGTATCATCTCTATTCTCAGGAAACATTCGATAGATTTCCTGATTATTGTACGCCAAAGATTCTTAGTAAGTATTTTTTTTAGTTGGTCAACAAACGTGGTGCTAGTAAATTTCTAACTACATTCGACAAAATCAGAATTATCAGAGCTGCTGCCAGAAAAGAGTGGTAGTAATCGTATTTGAGTTACAAGATGGAAAATTTGTAAATTTGAACATTTTTCAAAATAAGTCTGTAAAAAAGCTTGATTCTTTACGTTTATATTAAAAAGTCTAACCCTCTCTCATGCTATCTGATTAATTGACGATGATAAAGACTTATTGTAAAAATAACGGTACATCACTCCATTTGACAATAAATAAATAGGGTTGGTGTAGTGCTTTATTCCCAAATTTTCCGTAGTAATCCAATTAATTTAAACTAATTAGTTTTCCTTTATATAATGACATGTACATAAACTCTTGTTTGTTAGTCCAAAATGACTTCTGGTTTAACCGGAAATGCTGTAAATATTTTTATTTTAGATAAAAATCTTTCTAATTCTGCACTTGAATCCTACCGAAAATTCCTATTTCATTAATGTATCACTCATTAGTTTTTGTTTGAAATAGATGATGAAATAACTTTTTTACTACTTTTACTTCTATTTCATTTTAAAACAGATAGCTCTTTAACCAAAGTCGTCCTGGATTCGAAAATATTCACCAACAATATGGATGCCTGTGATTTTATGAATAGTTTGGTAACGCCGCCAGAAAAAATTGCCGTAGAAAGGGCAGTTGACGAACTAAAACAGTTGGAATTACTTAACGACGACGAGAAATTGACTCCATTAGGTAGAACGTTGGTGAACTTTCAATTGGAGCCTAATCTTGCCAAGGTATGCTTATTTTTTCTTTTTATTCATTTCAGTGGTCGATCCTGATATTTTATGGATAACTACTTGCGTCCTCAAACTTCACGACGCATTATATTATCAACTGGGATGTTGTAGTACTTTTGTGCGCAGTTTTGTGTATTGGAAGAGAACTGGAAAAACTTACCTTAAACGAAGGTCAAGTGATTGATGCTTGTAACAACTATATCTATTTAGGAACAAGAATAGAACAGAAAAAGAGATAGAAGACAGAATAAGCAAGTGAAAAGCCGTCATACCATGCAGTACCTTAATTCTGGTCTTTGGTAAAAAAAAATATCAATTACGAAGAAGTATTGCATCGCTCCTGATGATGCTAACGTGGTTAGCAAAACGCGCGTCGAGTGCAAAAATAAAGTGTTTGGTGTAGTTGTGATATATACTGAGTAGTAATAAAAAGTTGGCATTTATTTTTTTTAGGTTATGGTTAACGGTTTTGTTTTCAAGTGTATAACCCCGATTGTTGATATTGTAACGCTATTTTCTTCAGACACGGGGATATTCGGCTCCGTGCTAACAGAAAAGGATCGTATTAAAAGTGTCAAATCTCAGTACTGCAAGAGTTCCGATCATCTGGCGCTAATGAGGGTATATGAAAAGTGGCTAGAATTAAATGAAGAAAGTGGTAATTTTACAGCTAAACAGTTTTGTAAGAACACAAATTTAGTCCCACACAAGTTGGAATTTGTCCAAAGTAAGTATATGTATTTTTTTGGTTTTGTTTATTGTTCGTCTTTAAATCAAATCAAATCAAAAGTACTTTATTGTCAAAAAAAATTGATGGTTTTTCTTTGACAAAACCTATTAAATCTATGGAATATAAAAACATAGTTATAATGCAAAAAATAAAACATACATGAATTAAGGTATTTCTTACGAGAAGACAGAGGAAGCATTACGTTAGAGAAAGACGCGAAATAATTTGGTTTTCAAAGTATGAGTGTGGCAATGTAGCTTCTTGCTTGCTTTCCGCGGCACGCAATTCACGTGTTATTGCAGTGCATATATTAGTCCGGGAGCTCAGTACCAAAATGCCTCATCGAAGAGTGGCAGATAAGAGTATCATATTGTTAATTATGCCCCCCTTAGTCTCTCCAGGTAGTTTAAAGCCTCAAATCTGATTCCTGTTCCTGGAAATACGCTTTAAAGCTGCAAGAAAAAGTTGGTGGACGAATCCAACGCTGTGTGGCAGATATTTTGGGTATAGCTTCATTTCTGTGAAATATGACTGAAAAATGAATATCTGTCAATCCAAAGTTGTAACAGTCCAAAGTTGCAGAAAAATGGAAATTTTGAACGTTGCGGCTCCACTCTAGTGTACGTTATGTGTTTTTGGGTCGCAGAATCCGAACTGCAAATAGTTTTTTGAAAAAAACGACCTATTAATTGTTATTAACAATTTTTTAAGAAATAATCTAAAAAAATAATTTGATATAATTTATTTTTATAATAACGAAATCTAAGTTTAATAAGCTCCACCCAAATATTTTTTAGACATATTTCGACCCACAGAATCTATTTTTGCAAAAACTTAACCTTTTTATTCTTATAAATAATTTATTATAAACAGTTATGCTAATAAACAGAATTTAATAGGATTTATCTCCATAACAGCAAAATCCAAGCTTTTTACAAGCTCTACCCAAGTTTTTTAGATGAATTTTGTCCTGCTGCCTGAACTTCTAATCCATTTTTCCAATTTAATTAATTAAAAATTAAGAGATAATAATTTTATTTATATGCAATTAAATAAAAATATTTGTGTTAAATTCCCAAAGAAAAATTAATATAATTCAAATAAATTGTCAATAATAATAAAATAATTTAGTTTTTGAAAAAATGAACAGAGAATTTAAATTTAGCGAGTTAAATAATATTATATTAAGTTATTATAGAAAAAAATTATTTATTTGTAAAAAAAAATAAATTTTTAGCAAAAATGGATTAGAAATTCAACTTTAACGTGTCAAAAAACATATAAACTCATGCATCACGGCTAAGTAATAATGCGAATACAGAAAACCAATTTGTTTATAACTTAAGCTTTGCACTAAAAATACAGAAATCCTGCTTATAAAAGCAGGGACTGGACTTCATGGCACATATTCGGGGTTTCACCCCGTATTATAGTATTTGAACATTGGTTCATTTATCTGCCGCTCTCGCATGAGTTCGGATGGGTCCAAAAACTCTACAGGTTCAAAAATTTGTAGAAATTCAAAGAACCAGGATCTATAGCAAATAATATTTTTTCACTTATTTTTGAGTCTCAAATTAATTATATCTCGAATATCTGCCACTCAGCGATGAGTTCGTTTTTTGAGCCCATTTTTTTCAAGAAAAAAAAGTTTACTCCCGCAGGAACCGGTCTGCGTGGCTGATATTAAAGCTATAGTATTCTCATAACATATAAAACTGCCACTCTGCGAAGGGTTCACTTACCCTCAATTTTTTGCAACTTTCTCCCTCCATAACCACGGCAGGGACCGGAATTTAGATCTATAAGTTGTATTTTTCGGTTCAGTTTGTCACATTTAATAAGTGATATATTTATCTGCCGCTCTTCGATAAGTCTAAAATCTTGGTTATGAGCCCCGGACTATATATGATTTAAAATTTGAAAGAACGCCCGCATCCTCGCGAGCTGTCTTTTTCAAGCTACATTGCCACAGCGAAAATTCACTCCATAAAATTCTATAAAAAGTAATATTTATCTAATATTTTTGCAACAACTAGATGGTAATCTGCCTTCATATTTTAACAAACGATAGCAAAGTAATTTTTTTATGTATATATAATTTTTTGTGACTTTACTTTTTAATGCACATACAACAACAGAAATCGTAAAAAACGCATGCTTTCGATCGAAGAAAAAGTATGGATTCCTATCTTATACGTGTTAAAAATCTGAAACTTCTACAATTAATTATGGCAAAACGGCGTGGTAAACCGTCTTTATATTGAAGCAGTGAATGCATGATACTAAAATCTATTATTTCTCAAAATTTCAAGCAAAACTACTTTTAACAGTTACTCGTAAGGAATTCTTAAATCAAATCAAAAGTATTTTATTGTCATAAAAAAATTGATGGTTTTTCTTTGACAAAGCATATTAAATTTAAGGAATATAAAAACATAGTTATAATGCAAAAAATAAAACATAAATGATTTAACTCTACGCAAAATAAATAATAAGGAAACCTGAAACCGAAATATATACTAACCCAAAATGTAGAACACGCAGCATCAAATATACAGTAAACAAACAGCAAGATATCTAGTTAACACAGAACTAGTTCGAGTCAAAATAAAATTAACACTAGCGTATAAAACCAAAACGGCAACACGTAACCGTCATTAGCAAGGAAAAAAGGAGCATACAAATCAACACTACACAGTTGCTTCACGATCAAACGGAACGAAAGCCAATAACTGACAAAGGGGGCCACGCAAGCGGATCAGCATAAAACTCACCAAGATCATAATATGATTTATTGCATTTATCAATTCATTTTGTTTTTAATAAAACATCACTTAAAACTTACTTTGTTATGGAACACTTTGTAATATCAAAAAAATTCTTATTAATAGATACAATGTTAATTGGCTTTTTAGAATTAAAAAATATTCACTTTGGATATTTGTACAACGGACTGTACGAATCAATGCCGATGTCGGAAGAATTTTCAGATAATGACGAACTCGTAAAGGCAGTACTTTACTCCGGAACAGGAACAGTTTTGAAACATAGAAATTGGGATATAGTAAAAAATCGACTCAAAACCCATGTTAATGTGCTGGTTACAAGGTAAGTACTTACCGGGATTTTTTGTTTGGAGGACTATAAGGGTAACAGAACAATTGATATTAGCCACAGTTTCTGTTTTAATCTTTTAATTGTTTTTTTTTTACGTATCACGGTTAGTTCCGCGGTATTGTTTCCATTATTATTAGCAGTGCCGGAAGACTTGTGCTGTAATGCCTTTTAGCTTTTCGATTACGCTCTCCTGAATATTGTTTAAAGAACAAAATTGGTGTTATTTCCAGTGTTCTTTGACTCAGAGCAATAACAACTATATACAGGGACTGAGATCCTACTGATGAGTCACAGTAATGTTTTTTTTGTCAAACATCCATGGTTGGAGACGGTCGGGTGACCTGAAGTTTTGTCATGGTGCACGCATGCAGTGTCCAGTCGCACATGTGTCACTACCATCTTATGCATTTCAAGGAGTTCCTGAAAGGAGAATTAATCAGGACGATCCCCTGATTATTAAAAAAATCGATTTGATTCGAGATCCTCATCGCATGGAACAAGAACAGATTGCAATAGGCCCCTCCCGACTTCGGTGTGTTTGTCTCGAAGTCGAATTCGAAAATTCACAATTCATCATCGGTGATCACGCAACTGAAGAACTCTAGTTCTCTCTTAAGATGGTACAGAACAGCAAGACACACATTACACCAATTGGCCCGTTGCTGAGCTGTCAAGTTCGTTGGAACAATCTTGGCGTACACTGATTCTGAAGAATGGAAAACCAATGCAGATTTAACTGACTATACTGGTCGTTCTTTCTGTCAGTCGATGATGTGACATCATAAGAATATTCACTCTTGTGACATTGTTGTCTGTTTTATAGGTTGAAAGTCTTCCCGTATAAGGTTCTTCTTGCGTCTCTGCTCGGCCGTCTAAAAAGTCCTTATGCCATTTGGGCATTTGTGCTTTGGATAGTAGATCTTAAACCCTTTGTAACTTTCCATCAGATGTTAATACCAGTTTTACTTACTAACATCGTAGCCGCCATTATACGGTCTGTCAAGTAAGAACGTGTCCGCGATAATTTATTTTTGGTAGATGCAATTCTAGAGATTCAACAAAAATCGTAGAGGAAACCTTTGTCTACGACGCATTTTAGTAAAAGTATCAGTCGATTCCGAACTTTCGTCGAAATCACGTAAAATCCAAAATAAGTCACTTGTTTGCGCGTCGGTTCGAGGCAGTCTTTTTTTGATTTCATCCAAATGGGCCTAAAATGACCCATTCCGCGGCCGCTAAGTATATTAAAAAGTCGGTATAGTTTATGAAGAAGTGGGTAAATCATTTTAACGAGACGAAAAATATCGACGACTTGCTAAAACGAGGCTCGGTAGGCAAAGTCACTCGGAAAATCGAAAAAAGAATCGATTTTCACGGGACCCGAAATTAACGCTGCGTCAAGGAGCAGCAAAGTTAAGAAAATTGGGTTTGAATGTGTCCCATGAGATCATTCGACAACATCTTTGTGCTTATGATGTTCCGAAGCACGTTGAAGAAACGTTTGCTGGGCGAAAATCACGTCGCGAAGCAGTTCACTTAGGCCCATGATAAAATACTAGAGTGGCCCTCATAATCTCCGGACGCCAGCCTATTGAAAACGTTTGGTCCCTTGTAAAGAGACAGGTCAGAGGAAAGACTCTGAGAATTTTGTCTGAGTTGTCTTGCGAGATTCGATAAATTGCATAGTGTGTAGAAAATCTCGTCGATAGCATGCCTCGAAGATGCCAGGCAATTATTGGTGCAGGGGGCGATTGGACAACTTACTAAGGTAATTGCGCCGTTATTTGCACATCAAAGAATACATTGATGGCAAAAAATGTTCTCGAAACATGTTTTTTTCAAGAATACGTGAGGTCACGTTCTTACTTGACAGACTGTACGTTGTTAAAATGTTACCAGTGGTTTGTCACTATACGGTTTGTTTCTCCTTCTTTTACCTTATTATTATTTTTAGACATAACCACAAGGCAACTATTTCACCAGAAAGTGTAAATTACAAGAGGCGTAAGTTCCCGTCAAATTTTTTGCTTTACATTAATGAAACTCGATCAAATATCAGAAGAACCACAGTCGTTAGAGAATGTAGTTTAATTCCAGTCATATCAGTTTTGTTATTTAGTAATAAGGAATTAGAAATATTAAAGGTAAGATATTTTTTAAGATAAGTGGTATAATAAGTACTAAAAATTTAACTTTTCCTTTTCAAGTAGACAAAAATAACATAGAATGTCATTTTAACTACTATGAATATTTAAAAATGTTTAATACACTAAATTATATATATATATATATATATATATATATATATATATATATATATATATATATATATATATATATATATATATATACAGTGGCAAACAAAAGTATGGAAACATTTTCTTAATCAAAAATATAAAATACTATTCTTTAGGAATAGAAAAACTAGTCTTGTTTTGTTGACAATTTCTTTATAGAATTTTATTATTGACTATAAGAACTTTGTTTACCTTTTCTGGTAGATAAGGTTTTTAAGAAACGCGATTTGTCCTTATCGAAAGCATTGAAATAATTTTATCACTCTGCTTTAAGATTACGTTATTGTTGATACGAAGTAATTTAGTAGCATTGTTTAAGAGTGCGGTTTTTGCCAAAATGCCAAAGTGCAATATTACAGTTCAGATCTGAAACATAAAATTATTTCTCTGTATCAAAGTGGAAAGAAGCAAATTGAAATAGCAAAATTTTTAAACATGCATAGGAGCACTGTCAGCAAAATTGTTCAGAAGTTCTCGAGAAGGGGCACTGTTGATCCGGCATTTAAAAGTGGTAGACCTCGAAAAATAAGTAAGAGACTAGACAAAATTATAATTCGAAAAGCGAAAAATGATCCCAAGAAAACTGCTGTTGATATTAATAAAGAACTAAGGCAGGAATTCCAGGGTGTATTGGTGTCTAGTAATCTTTAGTGACGAAAGTAGGTTCAATCTCTTTGGAACTGATTCTACTGGTTATGTAAGAAGACCAGTTGTTTTTTTTTTTTTATGGGTCTAGCACACGTGCTACAGGGAAGTCCCTAAAGCGCTACAGGAGCGACACGTGTGCGGAGAAAGCGATTCACGTTGTTCTTGAATCCCTGTAGATTGTACTCGATGGGAAACACAGTCCTGGGCAAACTATTCCAAAGGTATGATGTTCTCCATATAAAAGACTGCCTGAAAAGCGTTGTACGAGGAGTAACAAGCTGAACCTCATACGGATGTGAAGTATTAGCGCGACGTGTACTTCTAATATGCACCGCTCTGGGAGGAATTAAACTGGCCACATCCTTCGAACACTTTCCATGAAAGTACTTGTAGAATAGGCTCAAGTCGCCAACCGTTCTTCGATGTTCCAGCGAATCAAGGCCGTCGGTCAGTTCCGGGTGTCCAATCAGACGAATAGCTCTTCTCTGGATATAATCCAACAAATGCAGTGTATGTTTGGGAGCGGAGCTCCAAACATGGGAGCAGTATTCCATAGTTGGTCGAATTTGAGCTTTGTAAAGAATTAACAGTTGTTGTGGAGTGTAAAGCTTTCTGGTTCGAAACAATATTCCCAACTTTTGAGAAGCTCTCCTTGCTATGCCTGCAACATGTTCATGCCAGGACATATTTACTCCCAAATTAACGCCTAACAGATTGAGTGACGATGTTAGAGGGATGGAGTGCCCCGACATAACTATGTCAGGTTCTGCAACGTTAACTTTTTTAGAAAAAAACTGCCGCCTGGGTTTTTGTAGCGTTAAATTCCACTTGGTTACTGTCACCCCAAGATAGAATTTCTTCCAGGTCTTTGTTAAGTTGAATGACTTCCTGCTGTCTGCGGATATTCGTGTGAGTAGTCGATGTCCGAGCGTTCAAAGTGAATGAAGAGATAAGTGTACTGTCATCTGCAAAGCTGTAGATTGGATTTTCGGTGTTTTCCAGCAAATCGTTAATATAAATGAGGAAGAGAGTAGGAGACAGTATGGAACCTTGGGGCCACACCGGCGTTGATAGTGAAGGTGTTAGAAAGAAATCCGTCGACTGCCACTCGTAAAGAACGCTCTCTGAGGAAACATGAGAGCCACAAACAGAACTTTTCAGACATACCACAAGAACGTAGCTTAGCCCATCGTGCCAAACACGGTCAAATGCCTTCGATATGTCAAGAGCAACCCCTCGAGATTCTCCAAAGTGTTCAATTGCGTTGTTCCAAACATGTGTTACACAAGTCAGAAGATCTGTTGATCTATTTTTACGAAAGCCATATTGGTGATCACTAATAATGTTGAATCCTTCAAGATATTTTGGAAGATGCTGATTCCTAACCTTTTCCATGACTTTCGATATTATTGAAATCAGTGCAACTGGTCGGTAGTTGTTTGGCAAGCTCTTCTTGCCTTTTTTGGTTATCGGCTGAACTGTGGCACATTTCCAACAGGAAGGAAATATGCCCTTTCTGTAGGATAGGTTGAAAAGCCTATAGAAAACTCGTGTTGGTTCTCTCGCGCATTTTTAATACTATGGCAGATATTCCGTCAGCGCCAGAAGCCTTTTTGTGTGTTTAGCTTCATTAAAATACGTTTTATGATTCGCTGTCTGAAGACAATATCGGGCATCCTTGACTACACTGTGGGAATAGTGGGTGGTATTTTTCTTTGTAAATTGACCGTAGAATCCGCGTGCGGGAATTAAGTCGGATATTAACGTCAATGCATAAAAATTGCTTATCGAATTCATATATAATTAAATAGATAGATAGAGATAGTATTGAATTTTTGAAAGATTTTCCCAAACAAAATCTGCGGCCTAATTTTAAATAATTCAGTTTTCGAATGAATAAATTTTCACATTCTCGAATCAGCCTTTATTTTAAAAATCTAATTATACTACTTTATTGTTAAATAACGTAGATGCAGGTTAGTACAGTTTAAGATTAAAGAATCAATTAATTTAACCGTGGTTTAATATAGATTTTACATGAACTAAACCTTTTCTATGACTGGTTAAGTTGAGAATGTGGAATCTTTGGCACAATGACACTACTCAGTATATATCACCACTACACCAAACACTTTATTTTTGCGCTCGACGCGCGTTTCGCTAACCATGTTAGCTTCATCAGGAGGGATGATTGACTAAAGCTAAACTACAAATCTACCCTATTTTTTACTTTGTATGCAACAAAATTATTTCCAATATAACAGTCAACTTTATGCTCAAAAACAAGGAACAGCTATGGGTAATTGCTTATCACTAGAGACCGGATTATATGTATTTGCATATTTTCATATGCATTTGCATATTTAGACCATTCTCACCGATTATTGCATATTTTACCCAAAATCTAGTAATGATGCATATTTTCCCTATATTTACAATATTTCTCGGTATTACTAGGCAATTGAATTGCTCAGGGTATTGTTAATGTCCCCGTCCGGAACCGATCTTATCGCCGGGACATTACCTGCATTAGTCTAAACATGGATTAGGTTATAGTGCCAAGGGAATGCCCAAAATTACGACAGTATTTTATTCCTTAGTTTCTTGGTCGGGATATTAAGTGATAAGTAGTTAGTTTCTAAGAAGATTTGTTTGAGCGTGGATCAAATAAACAATTTTCTCGAAGACAAATTTTTCAGTTTTAACATTATTGTTGACGCGCTTGCATCAGTGTGGTCTTTTGGCAATTTTTAACGTGTGTGTTAAAGTTTAAAAGTTCCGCAAAAAACGTGGGTAGCTGATTATCCTGGAACACTTACATACGACGGAAGTGTTTTATATTGTCGAGTTGGCAAGAAAAAATGTTTCGTGCACAAAAAAGTTTCAAATTGACCAGCATGTCAAGACAAGTCTTGATATCGCAGGATTGGAAAAAAAGGCCCACGACAACAACTTATAACAGCAGCAAGTAGCAGTGATTCCACTTCTATAGGCAAACAAAAAAACCACTTTAGCATGGATTTATGTGAAGCATTGCTTGCAAGTAATATTCCTCTCCACAAACTTACAAATCCTACATTCAAAGATTTTCTGCGAAAATATTGCTTGAATCAAAAAATACCAGACGAATCAACACTGCGTAAAAATTACATACCAACATGTTCTGGAAGAAATACGTAATGAACTTAAGGATGACATTATTTGGATTTCAGCTGATGAAACTACCGACAGTTGTGGTCGCTATATTGCGAATTTAATTGTGGGTGCATTAAGAATAGAGTCTTCTTCTTTCTATTTGGTGGCCTGCAAAGAACTTGACAAGACAAATCATTCTACAATCGCCAGATTTGTGAATGAGCGTATTAAAAAAATATTTCCTGAATCTTCTGTAGATGAAAGAGTGTTTATATTTCTCTCAGATGCTGCCCCCTATATGATCAAGGCAGCCAAAGTCCTCCAAGTATTTTATCCAGATTTAATTCATGTAACGTGCTTTGCTCACGGAGTCCATCGACTCGCTGAAGAAGTACGATCCACGTTTGGAAATGTAAATAAACTGATTTCATCAGCAAAGAAAGTGTTTCTTAAGGCATCTGCTCGCAATAACGCCTATAAAGAAAAACTGCCAAGTGTACCTTTACCTCCTGAACTAGTGGTAACTCGATGGGGAACATAGATTGAAACTGTACTATTTTACAATGAACAATTCGAGGCCATCAAAGGTGTAGTAAATGACTTGATAGTGCAGAGGCTATGGCAGTTCGTCAATCCAAGGAAGCATTTAACGATTCTGATATTAAACAAAACACAGCTTTGATTAGCACTCACTTTTCCCACATACCTGCGGGTATTAAAAAGCTTGAAACTCGCGGTTTGGCGTTGACCGAATCAATTCAGTTAATGAATAAAATCCGTCAAATAAACTCCACATTGCCAGATGTATTCCCGCGTAGAGTTAAAGAAAAGTTTGAAAACATTTGGTGCAATAACCCAGGCTTTGAACCTTTGTGTCAAATTGATAGTTTTATTAACGGGACGGGTGAACTTTTACCAGAAACAATAAGTGCTAACATAGCATCCAAATTCAAATACTGCCCAGTTACCTCAGTGGATGTGGAACGGTCTTTTTCCACTTATAAAAATATTTTAAGTGATCGAAGACACAATCTTACTACCCAACATTTGGAACAATACCTTATTGTTTACGTGTACAAGAATACAAATGTTAAATAATTTTAAAAAATGTTAAATAATTGTTAATTAAATTTAAACATCGTCGATAATTTGTTAATTTTATGCTGATTTTGAAATAAAAAACTAAAAATTACTACTTTTCATGCATATTTCAAAATTTTTATGTTGCATATAATCCGGTCTCTACTTATCACCTTTCATAGCCAATTTATTCATGAGTAAGTTTGAAACCGAAGCCAGTCAAACATTTGAATATTTCCCAAGGATATGGTATAGGTATGTGGATGATATTTTCGCGATTTTCGATACAAAGAAAGCAAATATTGATTTGTTTCCAAATTAAATAGCCGGTATGATTCCATTAAATTCACTTACGAAGTTGAGAACAAAGGGCAACTGCCTTTTCTAGATATTCTAATCTATTATTATTAAAAATAATAATAGATTATAATTTGATATCTATAGGAAAGACACAGTAACAGATAGATATATTTCATTGCAAACAACACAAATTAGTCTCATTACATTTTTTAGTTCATCGTTTAGTGACTTTTCCTCTGAATAGAGTCAACTTTAATAACGAAAGGAATCGTATCAGAAATATAACTAGAGTTAATGGTTATGACCATCATTTAGTAAACAAGCTAATAAATAGACATAAGTTCAAGTTAAATATTCAGAATTCCACCTTTTTTACACGCGAAGAAAATAACACAAAGTATGTCTCCATACCATATAATTAGAAATATAGCAAGGGACTCAATAAATTATTTAATAAGGTAGGCCTCACCTTAGTCTATAAGTCATCAGACAATCTAAGGGATATCTTAGGAAATCCCAAAGATAAGATTCCTAATTGTGAGAAAAGTGGAATTTATGAAATTAGTTGTAATGATTGTGACAAAAAGTATGTTGCGCAAACTTAAAGGGCAATTAAAACACGTTTTAAAGAACATTTAGCACACTTAAAATACAGTAGAACAGAAAAGTCTAGCATTGTCGAATATGCCCTTGAAGCTGATCATATTGTAACATTAGATAAAATCTAAGATTAATTAAAAATGTATCTGATAGGAGATTGTTGAACGCATACGAAAGAATGGAAATTATAAAATGTAAAAGTAGTTTAAATAAAGACAGAGGGCCTATTCCTTATAGTCTCCTCTACTGGTTACTTGACCGGAACTGATGGCCTTGCCTATGCCATTAGTTCCGCCTGGGCAATTCAAGGGTTAGGCTAAGTATAAATAGGGTAGATTTGTAGCTTAGCTTTAGTCAATCATCGCTCCTGATGAAGCGAAACGCACGTCGAGTGCAAAAATAAAGTGTTTGGTGTAGTGGTGATATATACTGAGTTATGACTGGTTAGTTAGGAAGAGCATCAAATTGTTGTTGTTCTGTAAAACTTACAGTTTGTCAAGTAAGAACGTGTCCGTGATAATTCATTTTTGGTAGATGCAATTCTAACGTGGCTCAGTAAGTAAAGTCATTCCGAAAGTCGAAAAACGAATCGTGTCTTTGTTTTTAAGGGATCTAAAATTGCCGCTGCGTCAAGGAGCGTCAAGAAAATCGGGTTTGAATGTGTCCCATGAGACCATTCGACAACATCTTTGGGCTCATGATGTTAAATCCCAAAGCATATTGAAGAAATCTTTGCTGGACGAAAATCACGTCGCGAAGCGCACGACACGATAAGATACTAGGGTGGCCCTCATAATCACCCGACGCCAACCCTATTGAAAACGTTTGGTTCCTTGTAAAGAGAAAGCTCAGAGGACTTCGACCCAGTTGTCTCGCGAAGATTCGAAAAATTTGCATAGTATGCAGGAAATCTTGTCAACAGCATGCCCCGAAGATGCCAGGCGATTGTTGATGCAGGAGGCGATTGAACAACTTGCTAAGGCAATTGCGCCGTTGTTAGCACATCAAAGAATAGATTGATGACAAAAAATGTTCTCGAAACACATTTTTTCAAGAATACAAGCGGTCCCGTTCTTACTTGACAGACTGTATTTTTTTTTTAAATTATTTTTCAAATATTGCGTTTGCTCCAACGCTAATTACGAAATTCAAAGTGACTGGCAAAATAAACGATCTATATAACCATTTTTAATTTCTTTTCTTTTTTAGGTTGATCCTGCCGATAGAACTGTAAGTGATGATACGGTGATAATTGGTATTAAGAATACCAAATTGCAATTTTTATGTGATATAACGTAAGTCTTTTATTTCGATAGCATTCATCTTTCCAAATTCTTATTGTTGTTAATTTAAAACGGATGGCTATCATAAAACTTAAAACGCTTATTGCATGATTATTTTCCAATTGATATTCGATTAACTTTATTTTTTGTGATTATTTTTTGGTTGATATTAACGGAATTAATATATTTTTAGGCAAGCTGATACTTTGATAAACTGTAAAAACGCAATTGACGCATCATACAGGTATCTAATACACCAGTTGACGTATGCAGGTGAAAATATTCCAGAATTTCTAAAACACTGGAACAGCATATTGAAGAATTTAGGGGATGTTCTCGAAGAATTTAGAATAGAATAAAATATAGTAGTAGTAGTAAATTCTTGTTCTTGAGCTGTGTCTAAGTAGTTTTTAAGTAAGTATATCGTAGCTTTTTAAAGAAGCAAGCTACTTACACCTCTTTATTATTATTTTTTGAAAAATAATTCAGAATTATTATTTATTTATATTGAAATATTGGTTCATTTATTGATTTATTGTTGTATAAAGAACCAATCAAAATGTGGTACAATCGATATATACAGGGTGTTCTCTAAGTGGAACTATTGTTTTTGACAGGTTTATTACTCACTAAAATAAGTCACTTCGCCAAATAATTCTATACAACTATAAATTTGTATAATCAAGAAAATTGAATTTGACATAATTTATTAATTAATTTCAATGCGGTCCTGAAAAAAGAAATATATCACGAAGGAATATTTACGTTAAAAGCCTGTCTGTCAATTGCCTAAAAATTGGATCAAGATAAGTCACTAAACTTTCGGTAGCGTTGAAACTCTTTCGTTTCGATTATATTCCCTTTCGTAGTTATCAATCCACTTATTCTTTAGGTGCTGTTTCCATTAGCAACCATCAGAGCTATACGTGTTTTTGCCTGCCAGTCTAAACAGATAAACAAGTCTTAGAAGTTGTGCAATCATGAATGTCGTCTTCTTCCTACACTTCTTCGTTCGTGAATTTTCGCTTGTATATCACCTGTGTATAGCAACTCTCATAACGTGTCATAAGTCCTCCACTTTTCATTTCTACGCTTTAATTATAATTTCTTCTATCTTCATTTTTCTCATGACTTCTATGATTTGTATTTTCTCTACCCATTTAATTTTTAATAATCTGCGCTACAACCAGGGTTACCGGATTTATCGGGATTGAACTGGAGAGCAAGAGAGAGAGAGGAGGTGGATTTCAGGCATTTTTTTTTATTATCATATAAGAAAATCAATAGAACGTATTCTTCGTAAAATTAATGCAAAAATCCATGTCAAGTAAACCCTTTATAACGTTAAAAACAAAACGATTGTAAGACACAAGACACTCTAATTGTGAACCGAACTGTCCGAGTGAAAACGGACTCTTCGAATATTCCATTTCTTTAAAGTTCATTTCTCCATACTATAGAATAACACTGATAACACACTCTCTCACTTTTTACTCACTAATCTTATTTCAATCCGAGACTGATATCAACTATACAGAATATTCCTTTTATCCTCATAAAAGTTGTTCGTTCCTCTAGACACTAAAAAAGAATAGACGAAGTATGTCATTCATAACATCGTTTCCGGCCAAATCAGTCATCCATTAGAAACTTCAATGAGCACAGTAAGCATAAGCACAGAAAACACTGGACAAAATTCCAACCTCTCTTATGAGAAAAATTACCTCGTATTGGCTTTCGTGCGAAGGCGCTAAAAGCTTTAATTACAATCAAAAATAATCATCATATTCAAAATCGACTTCTCTTAAAATTGATAATTAAGGGTTCTATTTCCTCAGTTTCTTCGATGTATTCGTCAAGTTTCCACATTTTATTTTCTTCTTCTATAACAAGTCGAATGGCATTTTTCCAAGTATCCTTTTTGATCCTCTCTATTCCGGCGAGTAATAATTGCCTTACGTCTTGAAGTTTGAACGTGGTGTTTTCCCTTGCAACGAAACCTTTCATTTGTGCCCAAATTAGCGCTATGGGATTCAATTTGCAATGATATGGAGTTAATCTAAGCACTGTGATATTCCGTTCCTTTGCCATCTCATCGACTGCATTATTTCTTGAACTGTGCCTTATTTTGTTTCGCAATTTTGAGAAGTTCCGCTTTTAACATACCATCTTTATGTTTGAGATTTTTGTCTCTGATCCATTAAAGAATATCCGCTGTCTTCCATGAATTTGTCTGGAGTCGTTCTAATTAATCGAGAATGGTATGGGATATTGTCTAATAGTATAACTAATTCTGCTGGTATACATTCAATCATTTGTTTGAAATACTCCTCAAAAACATCGGCCGTCATCTCCTCATGGTAATCTTTAGTTGACTTTAACTCGAATTCCAACAAGCCACCGTCAAGGAAACTGTTTTCATTACTAATGTGCTATAATTAGCCTGTGACCTTTTCCTAAAGGGGGTTGTAATCCAGTTGACCCACCTCCCATCTAAATAAAAAATATCTTTCTTCAGCTCGGAATTTTGTGATTGCTCGTAGATATTCTCTTTTCCAACAAATTATTTCTGTTTTATCGATAAGATGTGTTTTTCCCAACGAAATTCAGGTTATAAAGAATTTTCCATAATTTCCATTTTTTTAAACCTGGTAAGTCCTGGTCTTTTCTGATTTCTTGCAATAACTTTATGTAGAGTAGGTATTTCTTTCTTAATAAAAAATGGTGTACTTTTCTTTTTATTGCGTTTTTAAAGTCTTCATTGACCTCTAAGGACTCCTTTCCTTTATGATTCTGAGGTTCATTGCAAGGACCCCCGCGTTTCCTTTCTTTTAGAAATCTTAAATAGTTGCCGATCCAACTCCTGTCCTGTTGGTATAGGTTTCCACAATTTCACGGACTTGGCTTGTTGGCTGTTGATGCACTAGGGCATCGTGGATGTTAAATGTCATTGTTTTTCTCGCAGGGAAAATGCAGATTTACAGGCTCCGCGAAGTTTGACCGGAGCAAAACTGAGAGTTGAAGCTATCGCTGTTCTGATTTGAACTAAGCATATTATAATTTTTTTTTTTGCTTTATTTTTATACTTACACAGAATATTTTTATTGCATACTTAGGTACTTAGGCACCTACCTACCGATAAGTACTTTGGTTAATTATATTCCAATAACTGCCAAAATCCCAAATAATTTTATTGTATACACAGTGTGTACCTATTATCATTAAGCTTTATAACACTGTAGATTTATAGTTCTTAAGAATTGTTAATTGTACTCGTTTAGGCCTCTATCATACAAATAACATTTTTAGTTTCATTCATTTAGTTTTATTCATTAAAATAAACTTTGAAATGCGTTGATTTATATAACTTATTCTAAAGTTTAGAAGGCATGTAATAAAATATTTTTTACGAAAAGGTCGCACTGTTGTATAGAGATAGAAAATAAAGGTGATTAAAACTAAAAATGCAATTAATTGGTAGGAAATTTCGGACGCTTATGGTTTATGACATTTTAATGTTTATAACCCATGTTGTGTACTATCAACTCCAAACAAGCGGAATTTAATTTATTTTCTAACTTCTTAGGTAAACTATGCACGATAATTGTATTCGATTAGATTAGAGAGTGTTAATAATATTGCGAAAATCGGTGAACCATTTAGTATTTTAAATTTTAGCAACCTAACAATCCTTAGATTAAATCAAATCATTACTCTTCGACATTAGGTTCGATATAGTCGGCCTGATTTGTGTCCACTTTTATTGTTGTATCGGGTTTAAATGTAAACGAACTGAGTCTTATTCATACCTGCCCTATCTCGATGTTTAATACGTGTTCTGTCCGGAAAGTAATGTCACCAAGTCGATTAAAAAAATACATTAACCAGATCGGTATAATACATTAAAATTCTCCAAAATGTTTCCTCCTGCATCGATACATTTTTGCCAGCGCGATTTCCCAGCTGTGAAGGCGTCTCGGAAGGCCTGTTCAGGAATTGCGTTTAAAGCGGTTGTATAAGTTTCTTTCACGTCGTCATTGTTCTGAAATGATGTCCTTTCAGGGTGGGATTTCATGCAGGGATGTTGATGCCAGGCCTGATCCTTGTTCTCAGTTTCTTGAGCACTTCCACGTAAAATTTAGAGTCGATGGTTATCCCAGGAGTAAAAACTCATGGTGGACGATCCTCCTGATGTCAAAAAACATAATAAGCTTGGTCTTAATCTTTGATTTGATCATTCGCATTCTAAAAACGCTTTGTGCCATCTGTAGACTTGCCTTTGTGATAAAAACTCATCCCCGAAGGCCTGCTGAACCACTGGAAAAGTTTCTACTGGGGCTGATTTTCACACAAAACTTCATCGCTTATGTATTTTGTTCCAGTGAGCGATGCATAGCGACTTGTACAAGAGATAAAACAGAGGTTTACGAAATCGCCCGTCCTTACCCTCCGAGAGCTCGGACACAACTGAGCAAGTACTCCGTCGGTAGCTGACTTTCCTCACTACCGATCCCCGGGGGGTAGAGCGTGGTGCGACGCACAGTCGCCTTTACAATAAAAGCGGTGACATTACTTTTCGGACAGATCCTGTATCTTGGAGCAGGCATTATTTGTTTACAATTATGCCTAAATATTTGTATCTGGCAACTTTCTTTTATAGGATTGTTTATATTTATTTTGTTCTATTCGGAAATTACAATAGCTTCTTGTTTTACAGCATCCAACCAAGAATTACGTAATTGGAACTTAGCTGCACGCTAGATAAAGAGGAACGGCGACCCTCGTTCTTTTCAACATGTACTCAGTGTCTTTCCACCCCTTCTAGGTAAATCTTTGCCATACTCTATCTAATTATCTTGAGCATCAAACGTGTGTTCTAGCACTGCCATTATAAAAATTCCATCTCCTGTGTGCTGGGTTCTATTCAGTTTTTAAACTAAAATGCAGACAATTGTGTGCCTGGAATTTTTTTTTTTTTCAATGGGCCTCCGCATCTAGTTAAATACGAATTAGCTAAAAGTCTCGTCAAAAAACTAGCTACAGATTGCCACACCGAGAATTTCGGACCTAACAACCGACAAGAAACACGAAACGATCATCACGTGTCTAGCCAGTGTTTCCGGAAAATTTCGGCTTAGGCATCACCCCTTATTGCGCTTGATTTTCTCGATGAGACTTCCTAACTGGGCGATGGTTCATCCCATAATTCGCGCATAAATGGTCACAATTCCACCTTTTGTTAGCCGACGATGTGAGATCATGCTGCGGTTACCTTATAAATAAGTATTTCTAGGTAGTCTAAACAGAATTACATTGTCCATATATCTTATGTTACTGATGAGCGTTCCAATGAGTTTTATTCCTCTTATTTTTTCTAAGTAGAGGTTGAAAAAAATGTGGGCGTTAATACACATTCTTTTCTGGCTCCTTAAAAAAAAAATAAGAGATTTGAAATGATTATAACGACTGTGGTATCTAGTTTATTTTCTTAAGACGCTGAATATTCGTTGGTTATCTTGTTAAAAACTTTGTTGTAATCGATGAAGCATAGGCGCACAGTGTGGCCATTCGAGTGGTGTTGTTTTAAAAATACGTACGGTGAACCATTTAGTATTTTAAATTCAGAGACTATTATTTTTCATTTCCTACCTTACATATATTTTACATATATTTATTTTGTATTTTGTTATGCTAGGCTATGTTAGTTCATATTAGGTTAGGTTAGATCAGCTTTGGTTAAGTCGTGTTAGATTGGATTAGGTTATGCTGGGTTATATTTAAGGCTTTTTGATACAGAGACTATTACTTTTCATTTACTAATTTTTCCTTATTTTATTTTATGTTAGCCTAAATTAGCTTACGTTAGATTAGGTTTAGATCTCTTCAAAATTTGATTATGATTATTAAAAAAAAAATGAAATTGATGTATTCCGAGACCTGTAGGTATTTTTCAAACACCACTCGAATCGCCACACTGTTAGGCATATCGTCGTACAAAAGAAAAATCAAACTAATTGTGTGATGTGTGTAGATAATATTATTCTTATCAAGATTTTAAAGTAATATAATACGACAGGAGTAAATACATTTTTATACAATTTTCGAGTGTTTTTTTAGGGTTTTAAAAATTTTTGTATAGAGTCTATTTGGGGAAACTAAATAAATTATTTGGTGAGTACTGTAACCAGCAAAAATAATGCCGCAATTTAAGAAACTCTCTGTATAACTATAGATTTGTTTTAAATAATGAGAATATTTGTTCTTTTTTTTGTAAGATTATATATTTTATTCGCCGAGTTGAATTAAAGCTTTTTGAGAAAAAATGTTTCTTTTATGCGTTTGTGTGTTTTTTTTTTATTATTTATGCTCGCGGCTCTGTCCGCGTAGACTTGCATCATAAAGGACATGAAATATATATTTACAGTTTTCATTACCTGCTATTAATCCAAACTTACCTCTCATTGCTTCACATTATATGTATTTACACTGAGAGTTAGACAAGCTATTTTCTTCGACCGCGTTGAAACGGTTAATTACACAGGCCAACAAAAAAAATATTTGTAAAAACTTTTTAAACCAATATATCTAAGTGTTACGTATTTTTGGGTGCTGAAACCGTATCTGGTATCAGTTTTTTTTGTATTACCCAGAGTTCTCTCACAATATGACAACGATTAAATTTCAAAATAGGGAAAATAAAATCCTCTTCCTGCTTGAAAAACTGAGCAAACTGTTGATCTCTTATTCTATAATGGTAAATATATATTCCAGATTCCAATAAATGTTTCTCTTTCCAGAACCAAGCAATTCTGTTTTTTTCTTAGTCAAACCCAACTCTCTCACTAAATCATTTAACTCAGCTTGTGTAAACAACTGTGGTTTTAAATTTTCTAGAGAACATTGAAACTCATCATCATCCGGTCGACTTTCATTAAATTCGGGACTGGACTGTAAAACGTCATCAATAGACTGAGGTGGCTCAGGGACAGGAAGTTCCGGCCCATGTTCTACCGGCCGATTAGCTGAAGTAAAGTTTGGATAGACAATTACTTTCTTACTTTTGGAGTTGGAGTGTTACGTAAAATCCTCGACACAAATATAACATACTTTATGAGGAGCCCAACATTTTTCTTGATTACCGATTTCTATACCAAAATATGCAAAGTATACTTTTTTTTGCAAAGTCAGTAATGTTTCTTTGATATTTTTTAACTACAAACTTTACACATATTTAACAAAAAGTGTTGGGAGAGTTTTTACAACCACGATTAGCCATACTTTGAGTGTGAATTAAAGCACATGGGTTAAACACTGCAATGCGAGGTTATATTAACTGGAAGAAAACAAACAGCTGGGGCATTTATCGGAACTGCCAATCTAATAATATTTGATTTTGCTGCCAACTTTATAAAATTCTGATTTTATTGCCAACCTAATAACATTCGAATGATAAAAAATAAACTTTTTACATTTTGAATATTAAAATGTGAAAAATTGGTGGGTGATACGAATTTTTTTATTATTATTTTCGGACTCAGTACACCAAAAAAAAGTTTTTTTCATCGTTGGCCTGTGTTATTCTAGATACATTTGATATGTCGACATTTATGTTATACTTGATAAATTATGTGTATTTTCTGTGTATAAGTTGTAGAGTTAGCCTCGTAGATGTCGCACCGAAATTGTATTACTTACATTCTTGTTGAATTTCGGAAGACTTTTATGGATGTGGTTATGTAATTTTATGTAAAAGGTTTTAATGACTTAAAAGTAAATACTTCCATAATATTTTTGCAATATTTTCTTTGTTTTTGAAACAAATGTACTAGAAAACCAACAGGCTTGTTGAGGATTAGCTGCTGTTAAATCAACGATTGAAGATCGAAGAACTACAGAGTTTGAGATTGTGCATGGAGATTTAGGGATGAAAAAAACTTTCTGCTCTATTGCTCTCCAAACTCCTTATCCCAGAGAAAAAACTGGTGAGGGAAGAAATGTCTCAAAAACATTTGAACGATGCCGCAAAATTTGAGTGTTCTACTCGGAACCTTCCACGAAGGAGAAACCGATGCAATGAGTTCACAAGGGCTATTCATTTTTAAAGAAGGCTAAAACTCGTCTTCTGGAAAGTTGATGGCGACCGTTTTCGAATTTTGCATTGAATATATGGAAAAAGGCTCCACGATTAGTGGGGGTGGGGGCTTACTGAGGGACGATCCAAAACCTGAAATAGACAGTGTCTATGTGGAGGAGTTAATCACTTGACATTTTCAATGCTGATTCGTTAGTGTTCATTGGCTTACTATTGCGAGCTTTTTTCGAAATCACATTTCGGCAGCTAACTCCCTTTTTCTCGTTCCAACAGTCCATAGATAGATAGTTCTTGAATGTACTGCAATTTTAACATGAATGAACCTTAAATTAGTTTACCGGAAAGTACTTTGCTATGTTAGTTTTATATGTCATTTAGCCATGTTCGGTGAAAAAATAAACTATATTCTACAGTTGTAAATACTATCCTTAAAAATTAGACACTAAGATGGGGTGAACAAAAGTACGGTCTCCATTTTATGCTTATTTTGCGCTGTTCTATAGAAGTAAATAAAAAATAAAGAATTAAAAAAAGGAAACAAAGATTCATTAATGCAGAATTTATTATCTAATAGAACAATATTTTGTTAGTATCTTATATTAAGCGTGACTAATCTACATTATTTCTAGAGAAAGAGGGTATAGATACTGCTCCTCGCCTACCTCGAAGGGTAGTAATAAAGAACACGGTAAGTGAAACCATTTCAATCAATTGAAAAGTGCCAATTTTGAAAAAAATCTAAAATTTGAAATATTTCTTTCAATGTCATAAAACTAGTAAATCTTATTATTTTTTTTTAAACTTTTGTGGCTATAACACATCTTAAGATTATTTAAAAGACCTCTCCACTACTCTCCTACTCCAAATTTGCGGAATAGTTGACCATTTTTTTTTTGCAGTTGTTATACTTAATCTTTTCAAAATCTTTTAAAACTACCCGTTCTATTGGAGGTAAGAAACGTATTTTTTACAAATATAGAACATATATAACAAATATAAATTTTATGAAAGAAAAATAAAATTGGGAAAACCTAAAAAATACTAGAAAACCTATTGACAAAAATAAGAGATCATTACTATTTAGGGTTCTCCTTGTTGTCGGCAATATCCGCATTGTTGTTTCCCTCAACAGTCATAACGAAATTGTCGATGATATCGGACAACTTGCGACGTTTAATGCATTAGGGTAGGGGTCGGCAAACTTTTAAGCCGGAAGAGCCAGCCACAATAAAAATATCGATTTCATGAATTTCAAAGAGCCACGAATTTTGGTTTCTGCGTTTACATTTTATTTCAAATAAATCGGATAAAGAAAGGCCAATTAATTAAAAGACGACTTATTATTTATTCGTAATAAAATATGGTATGCTAGAGAAAAGTAACAATTAAATTCTATTCAAAAATCAATGCGAACGACGACCTTGCATTTCTCTAGAAAATTTTCGTAAGTCAGGCACATAACTAGTAGTTTTTAGTTTAAGACTCTACTCTAGATTTTGATTTGTTATTTGGCTTTTTAGCTTGTTCTTTATTAAATTCATGGAAGAGGAAACTTGCTCGCATGAATATGTTGACCCAAAGATCGTTAGCACACCAAAAGCCATTTTTTTAAATTTGGTCGTAGCATTCCAGGTATCGAAAATTATTGCCTCAGGCTTGGATATTTCTTTTAAAGCTGTCCACTTATGCTGCGATACCAAACTACGTTTCTGCCTTTCTAATCCTTCTAAGCTACTACTAAGATTCCTAAACTTCGAACTCCATAAATCTGTGCTTTTTAAATCTAGTAATTGGACTTGAAAGGAACCAGCGTTAATGTCAAACGGGGCAAAATTCTTTGCTGTTTGCCTTGAGAAGGTTCTCAACGAAAGCCAAGGTAAGACTTATTTATTTTGAATTGATCAAATCGTTCAGGAACGCCATCCTTCATTGCTTTGATCGTTCTTGTGAAGTAACTGATCATCAGTTACTGATGTCGATAGAAGCGTTGTTTCCATCCCGTAGTAGCGGGTGGAGGTGGGTGGGGGATGCCTGACATGTGCGTGTAATCGCTGCCGTACAGCGAGGTCTCTTGTTTTATGTGTATGCGCGGGCTGCGTTTCTGTCTCCTTTAGATTTTAATTTTTTTAGGGGAACTTGAAGAGCTGCAATTGTTTCTTGAAAGAGCCACATGCGGCTCGCGAGCCGCGGTTTGCTGACCCTTGTAATAGGGTACGTGCAAGGACAAGATAATACGAATATGAAATTAGGCGCTTAATTTATTAATCTCAAAGTTGGTACTAAAGATGTGATTGATAATAGAGAGATTTAACAACGCTTATTTTGGTAGGTCTTTATCTTTATTTGAAGCATGCGCCAACTATATGACTAAAGGAAGAAATTAAATAAAAAGGCTGCTATACACGCTCCGGTATACCTGCACAGGCAACCTGTGCAGGTATACCTCAACAGGTTTACCTGCACAGGTTAGGACCCACACACGCAACGGTGAAACTGTGCAGTTCTCGTTTAAAATTATGCCAGAGACGCGGGAGAGTGTACTACTAGCCTTTATAGCTCTTCATATAATAAATAATATAAACCACCAAAATATAAACGTTTTATGCAAACCTGCTGTTTTGAAAGCTCACTGAATAAAAAAAAGGATAAATACCATTGCGCATTCTTCTGCGCAACTCTGGCACAGGTAAAAATATGTTTTTCCACATTTACTCCGGTCGCCTGTACAGTTCAAGAAACCTGTGAAGGTTTTGCAGTACACTCTCCGGTTTACCTGCACAGGTCTACCTGTGCAGGCAAACCTGTCAGGTAAACCGGAGCGTGTGTAGCAGCCATAAGGATTCTTCTGTTATCGTAATTTGAAGCATGCGCCCGCGATTAGGAACTTGCGCAGTGTTGAAACAAGATAAAACTCCTTTATTAAGGATAACGCAGCTTGCTTGTTAAATCGTGTTAACATTGTCTATATTGTTAAAATTATTCAGCCTGATTCACGAAAAAAAGTTTAAAATTTAAGCCGGATGTCTTGGTGAAATCTTTTGCCGTTTTCGTCGCTAATAATACGCAGAAAGAATTTTCCAATATTTTCCAAAGAATGTGTAGCATATTCAATTTTTATAGAAGTAATTTCATATTTTTGTGGGATTCTTTAATGGAAGCGCGAGTTATGGCACAAGAGAAAGTCAATGAACAAACACCAGTTACTTGGATCGTATTTAAAATTCAAAAAGCTCATGACTGCATAACTACCAATAAAATAAGCTAAATCGCCTGCCTGAAATAAATTCCAGCCCATCAATCGAGATTCTAAAAGTTCAACCTAATTTTTGGACAAATTTTAATCATGTACTAAGTCGTTTGTGTTAAGAAAAGTGGTTCAGAGGTACTTGGTTCATAAGTTCGATCGCACTCCATTTCTTTGTCCTGACTAGGGATCACAACAAATTCTTCAGTTTCTGTAGATTTAAAAAACGGTAGTCTAAGTGACACAGATAAGTCAGCAGTATGAGGGGCTAGTTTTCCTGTCAAAAGTTGTAATATACTTTTTACAGCATATATGTGGGTACTCAAGATTTGCCGAACAGGAAAACCTAAGTGGTCAAAGTTGTGGTCATTAATTAAAGGTGAAAAGTTTCGCCGTTGATATTAAGTCACTTCTCTAAGAACTATCTTCAAACACTTCCCGACATATATACGGAGCTATAGTATAAAATTAAATTATAATTCTTCTGGTCAGTAGTTGTTCAGGTTAATTCACGTTACTGTCATAAAAAACTAGGTGACTAAATACCCGTGGCAGTTTTATAATGAGGGTACCTAAATATGTTTTAATGGCAATGTTAATTTGGTGTGTCAAAAACAGTGTTGACCAATGCAATTAGTTTCAACAATACAACAAAATGTCATTTCTTCCCCCTTCATTCGTAAGAAAGTAGTTAAACATCTTGCCAGGATGCTAATAAGCGCTGTGAATCGCTGTAAGGCTTTCATTACTTAATCAAAAGAATAGAAGACATTAGTTATGTGGCTGACCACCATCTTTCGAAACTGTAAAACAATAACAGTCACATTAAGGACGTTCAGAAGGAGCAGTCGTGCTCAACTTACAGAAAGATCCCTCCTAGGGATGGCAATCTGAGATCGATTAATTGAAGAATCGATTTATTAGGGTCAAAAAAAATCGATTTTTGAATCGATATTGAGCAGTGCATCGATTCTGTGAATCGATCTCAGACACCCTAAAATCGAAATTCGATTAACAAAATTTTAGTGGTAAGATGAGATCAAAATATAGTGCATAGTAAGTTGTATATAACGATTGAAGGTATGTAAATTTTATTATATATATATATATATATATATATATATATATATATATATATATATATATATATATATATATATATATATATATATATATATATATATATTATATATATATATATATATATATATATATATATATATATATATATATATATATATATATATATATATATATATATATATATATATATATATATATATATATATATATATATATATATATATATTATATATATATATATATATATATATATATATATATATATATATATATATATATATATATATATATATATATATATATATATATATATATATATATATATATATATATATATATATATATATATATATATATATATATATATATATATATATATATATATATATATATATATATATATATATATATATATATATATATATATATATATATATATATATATATATATATATATATATATATATATATATATATCTTTGTTTTAGATTTTTATTATCGAAGAAATAAAAAAGAGATTTGGAACTATTTGTTAGCAGCAACAACAATTTTGGATCCTAGATTTTAAAAAATTCACTTTCTGACAAATTAGCCTGTGCCAGAGCAATAGATAGAGAAAATCATTAATTTTAAGTACGAAGCCATAACAATTAATTCAAAACAAAACTATGGATGGGGAAGAAATAGGAACAAGTAACAAAGAAAAAGGCATTTGGGATTTCCACAACTTAGTAGTTAAAAAACAACTCTCTGCAAATAATTTACACGTACAGGAAGGTCATGGTTTAAATGAAGAATTTAAGCACTATTTATCCCAGGCAGTTGTGCATTTGAAGTGTGACCCAATATCTTTCTGGCAGGAGCAAAATTCCTTTATGTACCATGCCATTCGTTCAGCAGCCATTAAATACATGTGTATTGTGGGATCATCTGTTCCTTGTGAGCGCCTTTTTTCGGTCGCTGAGAATATTGCAAATGAAGAACGAAATGGGTTGAATCCCAATAGATTAAGCAGACTTTTTTCCTCAAAAGCTTAGATATTAAATATTGGGAATTGTAAATTATATATGATTAATAACAGTTTGCATTCATTATTCTTTCAATAAATAAAAAATATGATAAAAACGACGTTTCATTGAAAATAACTTTTTCGTACTTACTAATAGTTATTTTTTTTTTAACTATAGCTGAGTACAGTTAAAATAGAAACGATAGAAGGTAGATTTTAAGATTTTTTATGTTTCTATAAAGAAGGTCCGAAAAGATCGATTTTTGAGAAATCGATCTTTTGGGTCTCGATTTTTTTGTGAATGGATTCTTCAGGCTTCGATTCGAATCGATTCAAAAATCGATCTTTTTTTACAGAATCGCCATTCCTAATCCCTCCTATCTAAACTGTCATGCGTACAATAAAAAATAGTTGAGACTCGGTGCGCGATTTCGCTCCGTCTCATATGCGCAGAAACTCAAAAATAATCCCACTGCGTCGTTTTTCGGATCTGGCAACGTTACATTCTTACTCTGATCAAGACACGAGTTGTTTATGTTGGATTTTAATGTTTTGGAGTATTTTTCGAGGTTTCATTTATATTGGAGACATAGACAGAGGATGGACTGAGTGTTCCGTATCCCGCTGTGAAATAAATATGGACGCAAAAGTGTGAGAGAGACAAAGCGAATGAATAGCACAGTAGCTGTCTCTTTTTAGAATGCTCTTAAAAATAATATTTCTAAGTGTTCTATTTGAACTAAAATCGAGTATGAGGCTTTTCTCGCCTTGAATTCCGCCTCGGGGTACAGCGCCTTGTTTATTACAGGCCTACAGAAAAGAGACAGGTATTGGCCGCACAATCGCTATATCTCTTTCTATAGAGTGGTCAATTTTATGAAGTTAATGCTCAGTCAATCCTCTATGTCTATGATTGGAGATTTTTAGTAGTGCATAAATAATAACTTCGCGATTAAAGAAAGGCAGATTTCTTAAAAAAAAAAAATGTTGAAAAAATTAATATAGCATTAGTAAGTATGTCTGATGCAAAAAACAGGAAATTCAAACAACAATCAATGAAATAGTTCAATCTAAAATACCTGATGAGAATAGTAGTTTGATTGAGAGAGTTAGCTAGAAATCTGAAATGCACCGGCTGCAGAAGTCTTTTAGACATGGGAAAATTGAGTGATTTCTAAAGGGAAAGGCTTCATTCAAAGTTCAAAATAAAATGTGAACTGTACTAAATGAATTTAGTAAATACTGGAGTGATAAGAAACCAAGTCTCTGATATTAATTAATATTTATGTTGAATACTAATAAATATTGATTTGTTATAAATATTGCCTTTCTTTTACGATAACCCATATTTTTTCTATATCTGTGAGTTACACGCGTTTATTAACATTAGTTGGGCGTTAAAGGTATTTCAAACTTCCCGCTTAGTGCGACGTTGCCAAGACGCGAACTTTTATTTATCATGTTATGCGAGGAAAACTGAAAACGATCAAAAGTAGTAGCTCACTTTCAACATTTTTTTTTTATAAAATATTGAATACCGCTTGCTATAAGTTTCTTTACAGAAAAATATTTATGTTTTTACTTAATGATTCTGAGTTTTTCAAACTAATCGTAAGAAAATTCCCATTGTTATATAATAAAATATTCGTTTCAACATAGGTCGGGGTACGTTCGTATGTTAAAAATGCAAATTTTAATAGCTGATATTTACAAATTAGTGCCATAAGAATTGAAATTTTTTCTACGTATAAAGGACACTAATAAATATGTATATTCAAATTTTGTAGATAATCGTAAGAAAATTTATTTTCTTGGGAACGTTCTTAAGAATACTTTAAAAATACAAATTAGCAACCTCTGCATTTTTTTTATATTATCAACGATATGGTTATTTTCCGGAGAGCTGGAAAGAGTCTATTGTGTGCCCTGTTGCTAAAGTTAAAAATCTTTTAACCGTCAGAGATTTGCGTCCAATTAGTTTGTTACCAGTTATGTCAAAAGTCTTGGAAAGGGCAGTACATACACAGGTTTCAGAATATCTCGTGACTAATGGGTTGCTCCCCTTGCGTCAATCTGACCGGAGGGGTCATAGCGCATCAACGGCTTTATTGAATTTAACTGATAGCATATCAGTCTCGCTGGATTATTCGAAAGCCTTTGATGTGCTGGATCATAACCTACTTTGTGCTAAACTGCACTATCTGGGCTTCGCTGATCACTCCGTACAATTTTTCTATAGCTATTTGTCGGGTAGACGGCAGAGGGTGCGAATGAATGATGTTTGTTCAACTGCTGGTAAAATTATCTCGGGAGTGCCCCAGGGTTCAATACTGGGGCCTCTTCTGTTTCTTATATATACTTTTGATATATTCCAAACTGCTGCATATTCATCGGTTCAGTCGTATGCTGATGACACACAGTTGCTTCATTTCTTTGAACCATCGGATCCTGAGTCTGCAGCAGAAAATTTAAATCAGGATCTCATGGCTTTGTCAGTTTACTCGGATGAACATAATTTGAGGATAAATCCAGATAAGACGCAGGTTTTATTGTTTTGCAAGGAAAATTGCGACCAATCTTGAGCATGGCTTTAAGACCGAGGCTGGCTGATCAGGATTTGCCGTTTTCTGATTGTGCTAAGAATTTGGGTCTTTGCATTGATACACATCTCAGATTCAGGGAACATGTTAGGGTGCTCCTACAAAAAAGTTATGCGAAAATGAAGGTTTTATATGCAAATCGTTTTATTTTGAATTTTAAGAAGAGGAAAAAATTGTGTGAGTCTTTGGTCTTGTCTTCATTTCATTATTGTAGTATTGTGTACTATCCTTGCTTGGATGCGCTTTCAAGGAGACGATTGCAGTATGTACAGAACGTCTGCTGTAGGTTTATATTTCATTTGAGAAAATATGATCATATATCTTTAATAGTAAATGAGTTAAAATGGGTAAATTTTGCTAATACTGTGCAACTGCACTTCGTAATATTCTTAATGAGGCTCTTAGGAACTTCAGTCCCGATTTATTTAAAGGAGAAGCTAGTATCCCGAAATTTGGTGCATGATAGGTATATTAGACGGCCTGATCGCTTGACTATGCCTCAGCATCGCACTGCCTTGTTTCAGCGCAGTTTTACATATAATGCAGTAAATATATACAATACCATGAACCCAGAACTGAAAAACTATTGGCCGACTTCGTCGATTATATAGGAAAGAGCTGTTAAATAAGCAGAATTCTCAGACGTAGTTTATTTGTATTTTGATGTATCTTCTCGATTTTTGATTTTACTATGTTGGTATGTAATTGTTGCTTTATATTTGTTGGTAAGCGCGTTGTGTGTTGAAGAGGTTAGATGTAAGAGTAACCGATGGTTAAATCTCGCCTCTTCTCACCTACACGATGTGTGTGGGTAATATGTACTCACATCACATGTAATTAACATCTTAATAAAGACGATATGTATTTATTTATTTTATTTATTTTATATTTGTTACGTATTTTGAAAAGAATTTTTTTGGTAAATGCTGTAGTCTAACTTCCTAATCGCGAGGCATCTTTCAAGAAAATTATAAAGCTCAATTTGGATTTCTATCCTAAATAGTATTCCTTGATTTCCTACATTGACTATAATATCTAGGATTTATCAAAAAACAATAATATATGTCCTGGTTTCTAAAGAGTTTCTTTGATAACTATTCCAGGCCAGTAATGATAAGAACCTATCCTTTAGGGCTTCGCATTCATTTGTCCCAATATTGTAAGGAAGTTGACAACCTTATGCATAATCTAAAACATCAAAAATATGTAAAAACTATATTTATTTCTTCAGCAAAATTTTCTTATTACAAACGATGATAATTTATCTCATGGCTGAGCGATATTAAAGCAATAAGGAGTTTTGGTGAATGTGTCAGTCGACGTTTTTAACGACGGATATTTCTACAGGGTAAAATAGTTGCCTAACTTAAGTACTGTTTACATTTATTTTAAACCAAAGTTAAAAATTGTAATTGGAATGAAAATAGCATCCATTATTTAATGGTCCATGCAGCCAATTTTTGATTTCTTTCTCCGTACAGAATGTTCTTTGTGTATTAAAATTTACTATCAACCAAATAAAAATTGCGTGTGTTGGTTGCGTTGATAAGCTCTCTTTACTACAATCAAAATGAATATTTTTTTAACAGAGCCGCATTGAGGTTTATGTCGTAACTTCAAATAAATTGGCAGGAGACATTATAAGTGTAGTGTTCGACCGAAGGTCAATTTTTGGCCCAGGCCGAACCCGGCACCTGATATAACCTGCGGCCGAAGCCGCAGCTCAAGCCGAAGGTTCAATCATACTTAAAAATGGGTAGAGCAATGGCTAAAAGGTAAACATGCAGATTCTGTACTGTTTTTTTGTTTTATGTTTTTTTTTATGTGGTGTTTAGAATGATTCAAAAATATATAGATGCTTTAAATAAATAAAATACACACCTCAAAAATGGTAAACTCAGTTTTAATCGTATTAATTTATTGAAATAAAATATAACAGTATAGTATTTTTCAAGATGTAAGAAGTGATTTGGCAAATTGATGCAATAAAAACATTAAACGACCGTTAGGATTTTCGTACGTACCTGGCCGTAACAGGGTCGTAATTGATATATATATATATATATATATATATATATATATATATATATATATATATATATATATATATATATACCTCCCTTTCAATCTAACATTATATTGGCTACTTCGTGTTTCTAAATATAAAGAATATTCTTCATTTTATCTGCAGTATTATACTGAAATAGTGTGTATTATAAAGTTCAATAGTGTCTTAAAATGTCCGAAGCCCTTTGCATCAGAAGCCGCAAATGTTTGCTCGTTGAGGCAAAAGTGATAGTTAAAAGTGTTTATTTGAAGTTAGTGGAGCGAGGGCACGAAAAGTATTTTTCATTGATGATAACAAGCATCCCTGAAACTACAGTTTGGAAAATTGTAAATAATTCGATAGCGCCTGAAAAAACACGAAAAGACAAAGGTGTGTCGAAATGTATTGATTTTTATCAAGAAGACTTAATCCGCCACAAAATTTATGAAAAAAATGCAGAACAAAAAATTCCTACGTTATTGTCACTTTCACGGAGGCTGTCCGAGGATAGTTGGGACATAAAATGCTCCACTACAACTTTATGGCGTATTCTACGTCGTTTGGGTTTTTGCTCAAAAAAAAACAGACAAAAGGCAAGTTATAATGGAATTACGGCGCTTACAATAACTCACAATGGAAAATCTTGAAGAAATAAATACAGCTAGATCGAAAAATCGAACGATAATCTACCTAGATGAGACTTGGTACGACACCCATGACACACCCAGTATGGATTAATAAATCCAAAAAATACCACACCAAAGCTTCATCAAATAAAGGTAAAAGAATAACCATTTTACATTCGGGGTCAGAAGAAGGCTGGATACCAGAATATCGATTTCTAGCAGCCAAAATTATTTCAAATTCCAGCTTGGATTATCACAGCCCCACAAAAAAAAAAGTGGGGTATACTTTTGATGCGATATATCAGATCCGTAGTATTTTTGCCCGCTGATCACGAATCTAACGTCAGAATATCGCCATCACATCTCAATTTTTTTCTAACCTCAAAAAATAGGTAAAAATTAGTAAAAATTAAGAAAAATATACTCCTAAAAAATTGATTCAAGCTTTTTCATGAATCCAAAGATGTATTCGGACACGCTAAGCTAATATTCATCGGTTGGATTGAGCCATACAGTTCTGTTTTCTTTCTAACGTCAATAAATCAGACAGATATAGTGCTTCTCGAATGCAAAAACGAATTCAAATTAAAATTCAACCGATCCTTACCAAATTTGGTACACGGGGATTTTTTGGGTCGCTGATCACGAATCTGAGGTTGGATTTGCAAAATTCAAGATGGCAGATGTTTTCGCGCCATTTTGAACGCCGAGAAAATTCATCGGTAGATTTTTATTCTTCTACCTGTATCCAGGGCACCTCCACGTGGTGACGGTGGGCAACGGTGTTACCCCACTAGCCGGCAGAGCCCTGGATAACGGCTTAGATGCCGTCATGGCAGGTAGAAGAAAGAGAATTACGATGCAGGGACTCGGAAACCCAGTATCGGCGGTTGGTCAGGGTGGGAAAGCGGGCCCGCAGCCGTCGTCATCCAGCGACCGTAGCTCTTCATGTGTGGGTGACTTGGCTCATGTAGAGTATAATGCTATAAGAAAAAACGGTCTCACGGTACAAGGACTTTTCATAAGTGCGATAAAAACAGTGATTCATTTTGTTATATTTGCTGTCAACACATATTGAGTAAAATGGGGTCACCGATAACGGATAAGATTAAAACCTTATATAAGGATTGTTTTAACATTGAAATACAGCACCAGGATACAAATTGGGTTCCCCACATCGTTTGCAGTTCTTGCAAAATAATATTGTACATCAATAAGAAGGCGATTAAATATTCCAGACCAGCAATATGGAATAGACCATACAGTGAAAATGATTGCTACTTTTGTATGAATGTTGTATCTAGGCATAACCGAAAAAATAAAAGCACTATTACCTATAACGATGTTTCAACAGTAACAAGACCAACTAAACTAATTCCGCCTCCTGAACCACTTGATGCTGATGTTATGGAAACAAATGATTTCACCTTATCAGTTCATGCCGAAAACATTGAGCCTGTCGAAAAAGATTCAAACACTGTTACTAATGAATGTTCTAGTGACAACCTATCATATACTAGTGACACAGATAAAGAATTTCTACCATACAACCGTAAACCAGAACCAATACTCGTATCACAGTCAGAACTTAGTGATCTAGTCAGAGATTTAGGCTTATCCAAAGATGGTTCAGAGCATCTTGCTTCCTTTTTAAAGAAAATACATTTACTTAAGCCAGAAGCTACGATTTCTTATTATAGAAATAGAGATGAAGAATTTCGAAAATATTTCACAATGGATGAGGAATTGTCACTTTCATATTGTACCGATGTAAAAGGTCTAATGGATGAATTTCAAAATAACTCATACGATCCTGAAGAATGGAGACTGTTCATTGATTCTTCTAGTTCATTGATTCTTCTAAACGGAGCATTAAGGCAGTTTTGCTGCATAATACCAACGTTTACGCTCCCATTCCGATTGCTCATTCCACAGTTATGGAAGAGCAATATGAAAAAATGAAGCAGCTTTTGATAAAAATAAAAAAAGTTGATCATAACTGGAAAATTTGTGGAGATCTGAAAATTGTAACAATATTGCTTGGCCAACAGTCAGGGTTTACACTTTATCCCTGTTATAAATGTCTGTGGAATAGCAGAGACAGGGAACGTCATTATAAGAAAAAAATTTGGCCAACAAGAGAATCGCTCACTCCTGGTGAAAATAATGTATTGTTTCCACCATTGGTAGATCCAGGAAAAGTTCTTATTCCCCCGCTTCACATTAAGCTTGGACTTATGAAGCAATTCACGAGAGCATTAGATACAAACGGCCCATGTTTCAAATATTTGCATAAAAAATTTCCGAAATTTTCTGAAGCTAAAATTAAGGCAGGCGTATTTGACGGGCCACAAATAAGAAAATTGTTTCAAGATTCATTATTTGTTACTAAAATGAATAAAGTTGAAAAAGCTGCTTGGCTTAGTTTTAAAGAAGTCGCAACAAACTTTTTGGGAAATAATAAAAGTCCTAAGTACAAAGAAATAGTCGAGAAAATGGTAAAAAATTTTCAAACATTAGGTTGCTTAATGAATCTAAAATTACATTTCCTGGACTCCCACATCGATGATTTCCCAGATAATCTTGGTGACTATAGTGAGGAGCAAGAGGAACGTTTTCACCAAGATCTGAAAATCATAGAAAATCGGTATCAAGGACGATGGGATGACCATATGCTAGCAGACTATTGCTGGTCGCTAAAAAGAGAAACAAGTTCTCAAAAGCGTTAGGGCAGAAAGCCTTTGAATAGGTCATTCGCGGAAAAAAGAACAAGATACAGCCAAAAAAAGGAAAGTTAGGCGCGGGTCTAACCTTCGCAATTCTAGGGCTTAAGGGTCTACTATTTGAGAGTATATGGTTTAAAAGTCCTGGTTTTGAGTTTATTGGGTCTCATTTTTAAAGTTACAGGGTTATTGAGGTCTATTTTTTGAGGTTACAGGGTGTGGGAGTCTAAGGTTTCAGGGTTTAAGAGTATCAGGTTTGAGGATTCCCCAACTGTATACCAAATTTGGTAGGAATCGGTTGGTTTTAAAAAATTTTGTCCGCCATCTTGGATCCGCCATTTTGAATTTTGCAAATCCGACCTCAGATTCATGATCAACAACCCAAAAAACCCCCGTGTACCAAATTTGGTAAGAATCGGTTGAATTTTAATTTGAATTCGTTTTTGCATTCGAGAAGCACTATATCTGTCTGATTTATTGAGGTTAGAAAGAAAACAGAACTGTATGGCTTAATCCAATCGATGAATATTAGCTTAGCGTGTCCGAATACATATTAATACATCTTTGGATTCATGAAAAAGCTTGAATCAATTTTTTAGGAGTATATTTTTCTTAATTTTTACTAATTTTTACCTATTTTTTGGGGTTAGAAAAAAATTGAGATGTGATGGCGATATTCTGACGTCAGATTCGTGATCAGCGGGCAAAAATACTACGGATCTGATATATCGCATCAAAAGTATACCCCATTTTTTTTTTTTTGTGGGGCTGTGTTATCATTGTGATACAACCGCTGAGGTTTTTGAAGATTGGCTTCAAAACAAATTAATGCCGAATATACCACCGAATTGTGATGGATAATGCATGCTATCATAGTCGCCAAATGAATAAGGTACAAAGTTCCACCAGTAGAAAAAGGGAAATACAAGCCTTTTTGTGCGAACGTAACATATATTTCCATGAAAGTTATACAGTTAAACAATTGTTAGAAGTTTTAAAAAGTTACAATTTTTCAAAGGAATATGTTTGTGATAAAATTGCAAAGGAAGCAGGACACGAAATAATTCGGCTTCCACCATATTATTGTATCTTTAATGCGATCGAGTTGATACGGCATAAAATAAAGTCTAATATACGTGCTCACAAAAATACACCCACTTTAAACAGTAGTGTGATTGAGTGGATAAAGACAGAAGTCAAAAATGTAACCGTTGAAAACTGGCGAAACTGTATTCAACACGTCAAAAAAATTGAAAACTCATATAGATGTATGTACATAAATATAAATAGTTTAGAACCTGTAAAAAAACTTATTATTGATTTGCAAGATAGTAGCGATAGCGAAATTGAACTAGATATTAATTAATATCTAAAATTTTAACAAATGTACGCGAGGACACTATACTGAATATGATGAATATATTAGTGAAATTACTATATTGTGTATTATTCAGTACATAAAACATTAAAATTCAACTGTTTTATCACAATAAAATTTTAAATCCAACAATTATACAATCAGGTATAGTGCGGCCCTGCACGATGCCTTGTCATTAAAGAGCCATAAATTAATCACTTTCGATTTTTGTTGAATTTTGAATGGGTGTAGGAAGCTAAGTCAATTTCTTAGATCATGAAAAATACTATACCGTAGCACCAAACCAGGTTTTCAACAATGTAAACAAATGATATTATTTAGCAATAATAAAAAATATATAAGAAAATTTAATAGCAACAGTTTTAATTAGATTATAATCTGTCTCATAGAGTAAATTATTAATTAAATATTTAGAGTTATAGCTTTGGTCACTAAAACACATATTATTTTTGTCTTCGTTAACGTTAATATAGTAAATTATTTAACACAACAAAAACAAACTTCAATCACCTTATTTAACATAAAATATTCTACAGTTTTTCAAATAACAGATCTGTTGCGATGATGCCATTTGTAATAGTTCGTTAGTTTTCGTCTTTTCGACGGTTGGATGCAAAATTTCTGCTTCGGTCAAACCTTCGGTTGGTTTTTGACGGAACCCGAATATGTGGCTGACGTTGCCTTTTTGGCCGAAGGTGGCATGGACGTGTGGACGCTCACTGAAGCAAAGCTTCAACATCTGGGGTCATTCGAGATGTGGGTGTCAGTGGTCTCGTCGTCTGTCCTACCGAAATACCGAAATTTAACGATTTTTCCACGATTTCTGAGAATACAAGGAAATTCTCCCGATTTTTTTTTACCGATTTTACATTTCCAAGTTGGCAAACCTTTTCGTTTATATTTTTCGTTTATTATTTTATATATATATATATATATATATATATATATATATATATATATATATATATATATATATATATATACTCGATTGTATGATAAGTAGTTATTGCAGAAGGTTCTCGATGTCTTTTGGGGAATACCCTTGTGTTCTACAACTCGTAACTCGAAGTTTTTAGGGGGTCCCCGAGCTAATTCGCTTGTCTATATAAACAAGAATTCGGATTTTTTTGTTTCATTAATTTTCATTACTTAGAAGAGAAACTCCATCCGAGTTACTAATAGCGTCTACTAGTAGTATCTACCAAAAATATTATTATAATAGCAAATCAAAATGTGGTCAAACGCGAGTGCAAAAAGAAAAAAATACCTACAATTTTATAGAAAAGAATGGGAAGAAGAATTTTCAGGCTGGCTGCAAGAAAGTCGTAAAAGCGCAAACTATGCCTATTGTAAAAGTTGTAATAGGGATATTAATATTACATCAGGGAAAGACGCTCTTAGGAAACACAATTCTTCACAAGCACACTCGGTATCATCAAAAAATATAAAATCACAACCAAAGATACCATCATTTACTGTGACAAAAACTCAAAAACCTGATATACAAGTTAAACAAGGTAAAAATATTTCGTTATTTTTTACTAAGTACCAGTACATTGTTCTATTTTTTGTATTCTACTAGTAGATACGTCTTTCTTCCTGTTTATATTTTCAAGTGAAGTAAGATTAGCCTCGTTTGTTGCTGAACATAATCTACCATTCACCATTATGGAGCACTGATACAGTCCGTTTGTCCCGATTAAAAAATTGCAGAAAAACTAAAACGTTCGACGAAGAAAACTCACGCCATAATTAATCATATTTTATGTAAAGAAAGTTTTGATAATTTATGTGAAGATCTGCGGCAAACTAAGTTTTCATTTATTATTGACGAGTCCACTGATCTTAGCACAACCAAACACTTGTGCTTAGTCTTGCGATATGCGAAAGAGCATCGCGTCTGGTTTGCATCTGATGGGGCGTAATAATTCTGTTGTGACATTGCTGCAAAATGAAATTCCCAGAATTTTTATACTTAGGTGCAAATGCCATTCGTTTCATCTTTGCGCGTCATATGCTTGTACCAAACTGCCACGCTTTATAGAGGATACTTCACTCCTCTCACACACGCTGGTTATCAGTGCATGCAGCAGTAAAAAGAGTATTTGAACAATTTTCTGCTCTAAAACTGTTTTTCATATAGCAAGTATCTAATAATGATCATCTTTTAGCTGCAGACAATAAATTACAGAAGCTTCAAGACCCCATTACATTGCTATTTTTGGAATTTTTTGATTTCGTGTTACCATTATTTAACGATTTAAACAAAGAAATGCAGGCAGAACATCCGAAAATTCATTTTTTATATGAAAAAATAAGTCAAACATTAAGAACTTTTTTTGATTGCTTTTTAAAAAGAGAATATTTAACAAGTACTCCAATCGAAAATGATGATTTTAAAAATCCCAGACATTTTATGGATATCGATGCCGTATACTATGGCGCTGCGGCGTCTAATACATTACTTAGTAATTCAGATTTAAGCCCAGATCAAGTAAATTTGTTTAAACGCAGATCTCTAGATTTTTATATCGAAGCTTGGAAGCGCGGTATCCATTGAAAAATAATCCAATAAAAGGTTTAGACATAATTGAACCAACAAATGTTAAAAATGGCAAAACTGCGTCGATAATTCCTGTTAGTAGGTTCTTTCCCAATATTGTTCAGAACAATGATTTTCAACAAATTGATATAGAGTGGCGTATTTTAAGAAATTGTGAACAAATCAAAACATTTCCTGATGACAAAGTCACTTTACTAAAGTATGGCGATGACACTCAAATGTTTCCTCTGTTGTCTACTTTCATCTTTACTATTTTACCACTGCCCCACTCATCCGTTAATGTTAAGCGCATATTGTCGCATATTAATCTTATGAAAACAAAACAGCGAAATAAGTTGTCTACTGAGTCAATAACTGGTCTATTACATACAAAACGACTATTTAATGACGCTAATTGTTATGACTTCGAAATTAGTTCAAAGATGACTTCGGCTATGGCCAAAAAATATTGGTATGATGCTAAAAATCGTAAAAATTAATTAGATTTAAGTTTGTGTACCTATTTGATGTGAGATATTTTTAGTAATAAACGAATTACAAATTATTTAGTCTGTTATGTTTTTGTTATTTCGATTTCATTATGTTTTACTAGTATTCACGAGTGTTTATTCACTCATATGTAAAATATTAAAAAAAAAAATAATTACTCTTATTAATTTTAATTGTATACTTAGTATATATAAAGAAGTTTAAAATAAATAAATTTGATTAAATATTGTATTTTTTTTTCATATACCGATTTTGGGTACAAATATACCGATATTAGCGGGCAACTCTACCGATTTCGTATTTTGACGTTCGAGACCACTGGTGAGTGTATCGACGACTGAATTAGTTGAATGGACAGGATTAGTAACAACAGCGTTCTCACTCGCATGGATATTGGAATTAGTTACGACAATTCAGCGACGTAAATTAGAATATTTTGGCCACGTTGGGAGACATAGAGAAAAATACGAAATTCTGCATCTTATTATAAAGAGAAAGATTCCAGGCAGACACTGTCCAGGAAGAAGGAAAACATTGTGGTTGAAAAATTTGAGGCAGGGGTACAGGAAATCTACGGTTCAACTTTTCCGAGCGGCTGACAATAAGACGCTCATCATCAACAGGGCGGCCAATATGATAACCAACTATCGTTGGACTTCTTAAAGAAAGCTAGTTCTAAGAACAGTCAAGCAATAATTACTCATTGAGTGGTTTCATTTATTGGAAACAAGATAGAAATATAATTATGTTTCAGCATGCGTTAATTTACAAATTGTCATGACCAAATGACTAGGTAAATTGTTACGTGCTAAATACTACAATGCTTACATTCTGTAAAAAACGTATCGGTAATTGTTAAATAGAAAAATCCAAAAGAGCATTCAGTATGTTCTTGATTTTTTAGCTACTTTGGTGTAACTTTTTAAGTTTCAGTTCATTTTTGAAGTCTTAATCTGTTGTTTGTATTGTTGTATTCGTAAACCCCACCAATCATAATAAGCTTTATAAAGGTTGGGAAATTAGAAGCTGTCCAAACCACCATTATCAGCAAAAATTCAGCTGTTTTGGAACGAGGCGTGCTGCGACGTTCAAAATTTTAGTCAAAATCTCCAGCTTATAAGCCTCCTCTTATACGGAAACCATGATTACCAAACACCAGTTTCTTGATTTTTTCCCCGAGTCGTAGACCTTCAAGGTAACCATTTCTTCTTTAAAACCTTAATTATACTAGACATATGCTTGTGCATAAGCGAAGTGCTATACACAGCAAGGTTTTTGTAGCCTTGGGATCACTTCGGTGTCCGTCTATCTGCCTGTCTATCACACCCGATTTTCTCCGCTATTGACACAGAAAGTTGAAATTTGTTACAAATATAGCCCAATCACAGCCGTGTAGTTTTGAATGGTAAATTTTGACTTAAGAGGTGTGAAATCGGAAGTGAAAAAAACAATTTTTTGCAAGGTCATCGAGTCGGGTGTCAAATGAAAGCTTGTGAAAACACAAGTTCAAAAATATATATAATGTAATAGTAGCCCAAACTTTTCTTTATATTACTTTTTAAAAAGCCAAAAATCGCTGTCTCCCACACTCTATCTCTATCAAAAAATGTCGGAAAAATTCTGGAATATTCTTCATAAGGTATAGATTGAATGAAAATTGTCACGAGTGCATTACCTTTGATAATTTATCTGGTTTATAAAAGCAAAGATCGGAAACAAACTATTGAAAACTCATTTGGGGGGTGTTTTGTGTAGTCACGGATCATTTTATACCAAACAATTTTTATTTTAAAACCAATCACGGTACGGAACACTAGTTGTGCAAGTCCGATTTATATTTGACAACACAACATTTTTACTACAAAAATTAATCCATTATGAAAATCGCAAAATTTTCTTAAACTCGTCTAATTTAAATAGCTCCTATAAACGCACAGATTGACAAATCTTTTCCGAACAGTTTTATCAACTTTTAAAACATTTTTTTTTTTCGATGTCTTAAGACTTTCTGGTACTTTTTTTACAGAATGTATTTCAGTGAATAGGTCCCAAATTAGACAAACATACCCAGAGTCCAAGAGAGTATTTCAGTTCAAATATTACAGGTTTAATCAACTGACTTTTATTTAACACGTAAGAATATATCAGCATTGTTTTACGATTACTCGTGTCGAATGTTTCCCATGGTAATTCATAAAATACTTCACGTATTTCTTCGATCTAAAAAAAAATATTATATTACAGTCTGTCAAGTAAGAACGTGACCTCTCGTATTCTTGATAAAAAGTGTTTCGAGAACATTTTTTGCCATCATTGTACAGGGTATTTCATATTGAGCGGTTTTTTAAATTCCTGAATAAGACACAGATGGCGTTGCGAAATAGTGACATTTGAAAAGTGTAATGTGTGACATTTATAAAAATGGAGTCGTATATATACAACAACGCGTTCAAATTGTTGAATTATTTTATGAAACTGGGCGTTCAGTGAAAAATGTTTTTAGAAAATTACGTAATATTTACGTCATTTTCTAAAAAAGTACTATCAATCGAATTGTTCTAAAATTTGAAGGAACTGAATCGGTGGAAGATAAAAGTAGTCGTAGCAGTCGTTCAGAAGAGCATATTCATTTGGTTCATGAAAGTGTTGCTGAGGACCCAGAAATATCTATTAGTCGACGTTTACAACAAGTTGGACTGAGTGAATCCACAACATGGCGTATTTTACGAAAGGATTTAGCTCTGAACAAATAAAGTCATTGGATGAAAATTGTCACGTCGTGGATCAAAGAACAACCAGATGATTTTTCTCAAAAAATCATCTTTTCCGATGAAGCACATTTTCATGGCTATGTTAATAAACAAAATTGCCGTATTTAGGGTGAGGAAAATCCACGATTGATTGATCAGAGAACTTTACATCCTAAACGAGTCACTGTATAGTGTGTATTATGGTCAGGAGGTGTCATTGATCCATACTTCTTTGAAAATGATGCTGGTGAAGCTGTAACTGTGAATGGTCTTCGATATCGTGAGATAATAACTGAATTTTTGTGGCCTGAATTAAATAATAATACTCTGGAGGACATTTGGTTTCAGCAGGACGCTCGTGAAACCATTGAGTTGTTGCAGGGAAAATTTCCTGGACGTGTAATCTGCAGAAACGGTGATGTTAATTGGCCACCAAGATCATGTGATCTTACTCTTTTTTTTCCTCCGGGGTTACGTGAAAAGCCAAGTCTATAAGAATAACTTACAATCGATTCCTGAGTTGAAGGATGAAATTACTCGCGTTATTGGTGAGTTAGACCCGCAATTATGCCAAAATGTCATCGAAAATTTTGACAAAAGAATGGACATCGTGAAGCTGCAAGAGGCGGACATTTGGCGGATATTGTTCTTGGGGCAAATGTCATACATTATATACTTCAGTTACCAATAAAAAGTTTTTTGAAATCAACGCCATTTGTGTTGTATTCAAGAATTTAAAAAATCGCTCAATTTGAAAGACCCTTTATTCTTTGGTGTGCTAACAACGGCACAATTACCTTAGCAAGTTGTCTAATCGCCTCCTGCATCAATAATCTCCTGGCATCTTCGAGGCATGCTGTGGACGAGATTTTCTGCATACTCTGTAAATCTTTGGAATCTCGCGAGGCAAAGTCCTTAGAGTATTTTCTCTGACCTTTCTCTTTTCAAGGGACTAAACGTTTTTAATAGAGTTGGCGTCCGGCAATTGTGAGGGCCACTCTAGAATCTTATCGTGGGCCCATGCGAGTCGCTTTGCGACGTGATTTTCGTTCAGCAAAGGTTTCTCTAACGTGCTTCGGAATCATGAGCACGAAGAAGTTGTCGAATGGTCTCATGGGACACATTCAAATCCGATATTCTTAATTTTGTCGCTCCTTGGTGCAGCGTCAATTCCGGGCACCGAGAAAACAAAGACACGATTTGTTTTTCAACTTTCAGAATGACTGCTTACCGAGCCATGTTTTGGCAAGTCGTCGACATTTTTCATCTCGTTAAAACCATTTCCCACGGCTTCACAAACGTTACCGACTTTTTAATATATTTAGCGGCCGCGGAATGTTTCATTTTAGGCCTTTGGATGGGAACAAGGAAAGACTGCCTCGCATCGACACGCAAGCAAGTGACTCATATTGGATTTAACGTGATTTCGACGAAAGTTCTGATACTTTTACTAAAATGCGTCGTAGACGCATGCGATTGTACTGATTTTTTTGCTGAATCGCTAGAATCGTATCTACCAAAAATGAATTATCGCGGTCACGTTCTTACTTAACAGATTCTATAATAAGTGCTAATATACAATGTACAAGATGTTTATAATACTGAATAAATAGTATCATTTCAAGATATGTGGTCTGCATAAGCTACTCAAAAAAACTATTTAGGAAACGCATTTTAAAAAAGTAGAAGTTAATCAGTTTTATCCTACTGCAAGCTATGAAAGTTTACGTCTTTTTTTCGTGAAATAACAGTAGTTATAACAGTAAATCGTGTAATTCACACGATAATTTTCTAAAAGCAAGATGTCTTCATCGCCATTTGGGTTATTGGAGCCATAGCTTTTATCGGTTCAAAAAGGCTGTAGACAAAACCCACAGTAAATGTTTATGTTGAAGAGCTGTCCTCTCTCTTCAGTCGTTGTTCCATTTCGAACGTCGGGACTTATTCGTCGTAGTAACTCTTCACCATGCCACTCTGTCCTCCACCGTTATTATGACTGCTGCAACCGACATGTTTGTGAGGTCCTTGATTTGGACTTTAAATCTTACAGAAGATCTACCTCTTGTGTTTTTACCTTTTACTTTTTCTTGGATCATTACCTTCTCCATACCGTCCTGTCGTCTTACGTGATTGAAGAATTTCTAAATCTGTCTTTGGATCGTTGGACATTTTAACAAATCAGTAGTATATATATTTAATAGCAGTGACAATGTGTTCAGACACAACGTACAATGTAAAATCAGTAATAAAAAAATCATAAATTGAATACGAAAATATGTTAATACACAAGAAAACAACATATAGAGATCGTGAAGATATCAAAAATGGTGTTAAATTCTTGACAATCTGCGCAACACCAAAAAGAATATGCTCTGCCAGCTAGCCATTCTGTTAAGATGTAGATGAAGATGTTCTACCACTATCACTAACAGTAAGACACCATATTACATTAACATGCGAAGACCTTATTTATAAAGGGGCGAGCAAAGCGTAAGCCAGTAGAAATTCACTTAAAACAGTTCTGCATTCTAAAACACGATACCTTCGAAATCTTAAATAAAATCATCAATGGCCTAGCAGAGAAAATCCAAGAAATAATTATTCAGAAGCAAAAAAGGATGATAGAAACTTTGCGCAAACAGAAAAAATCTGTAGAACCGCCACAGGACATAGCTACATCATATATCCTATCCACAATGTAGCTAACCGAACCCCAAAAATCAGTCTTGTCTAAAGACGAGAATTTCTCCATTTCGCCTAATATTTTAGCCGAAGAAATAATCTCCAGTCGATTACGAAACTACAACCTGACCACACCGATGTCATTCAATATGAAAGATGCCAAACCACTAAAGCCAAACCACGCTGCAGAAGAAAAAATGCTTTTCAAGAACTTAACAACAAGTCAATACTTATTTCAGTTGACAAAGGAATCGCAACTATAGTAACGGACAAGCACAAATACATATGTCGACAAAATCAACAACGAACTATTAAGTGCCAGTACCTACCGAAGATTCAACTAGTAAAATCGGGTTCTGTTCATTGATTAAAAATTCACATTTTATTGGAAGATTGAAAATAAAGTTAGACCTTGTAAATATTCTGATCAGTTTTCACAATGAATCACTATATACAAATGTTTCAATTATTGATTCAGTTTCTATAATATTCCGGCTTAATATTCTTGATTCATCTTTCGTAGATTTAAATGTCTATCGTCTACCTATTTCATTTTTCAAGAAACATTGTATGAAAAAACGTCAGGAGCGGCTATAGGTTTTCCACTACCTTCTATTAATGGCAAATATTTTTATGAAAGCCTTTAAAGAACCTGCTTTGATCTCAGCTTTTACAAAATTTTGGTGCAGATATGATGACGACACATTTGTTATTGTTACCTGCTATTCCCAGCTTTTGAGAAGCTCTCTTTGTTATGCTTGCAACATGTTCATGCCAGGACATATTTGCCCCCAAATTGAATGACGATGCTAGGGGAATGGAGTGTCCCGACATGATTATGTCGGGTTCAGCAAGCCATACTGGTGATCGCTAATAATGTTGAATCATTCAAGAGATTTTAGAAGATGCTGATTCCTAACCTTTTCCATGACTTTTGATATTATTGAAAGCAGTGCGACTGGTCGGGAGTCATTGGCAAGGTCTTCTTGCCTTTTTTAGGTATCGGCTAAACTGTGGCACATTTCCAGCAGGAAGGAAATATTCCCTTTCTGTAGGATAGGTTGAAAAGTCTACAGAAAACTGGTGTTAGTTCCCTCGCACAGTTTTTGAGAACTATGGCAGGTATTCCGTCAGCGCCAGAAGCCTTTTTGGTGTCTAACTTCATTAAAATACGCTTTATGAAGAATGTAGAATGTGAAGCAAAGAGTACAGCAAACAATGTTCGCTTTCTCAATAGGTGTCGTTGCGATAGAATTATCTGGCCGTGTGAGTGGTGGTATGGTAGATTTGGTGAAATTTTGACTAACTGCCTTAGCGATTGCCCAAAAGGACCTGGAATTGTTGGGACAAGCGAGAAGTTCGCTTTCTCAATAGGTGTCGTTGCGATAGAATTATCTGGCCGTGTGAGTGGTGGTATGGTAGATTTGGTGAAATTTTGACTAACTGCCTTAGCGACTGCCCAAAAAGACCTGGAATTGTTGGGACAAGGGAGAAGTTTGTTTTTAATTCGTTGATTGTGTGCCTTCTTGGTTTCGTCGATAATTCCTTTGGATCTGTTCCTAGCACGAACAAAGGTGTTACGATTTATGGTGTTAGGATTTTCACACCATTGTCGGTAGGCAAGATGTTTAGAAGCAACAGATTCTTTGCATTTTCGGTTAAACCAAGGCTTGTCGTTAGAGGGGCATTTCTTCGAAAAAGGGATGTAAGTGTCCATATCAGCCAAAATAACATCGGAGACCTCCCTGGCGCAGTCAGATGGGTTGTCGGATCAAAAGCAAATCTCTATCCAAGGGAATGTTCGAAAATATTCCATGAGAACTTCTCATTTAGCGGATTTGTAGTGCCAAATCTTGCGCGGCTTAGGCGCCTCTCTGTCACTAGAAGAACCTAACGGCGGATTTACAGTGACCGTGTAAATCTCCGGATTGGTGGTTAAAAACAGATCAAGAAGACTGGCAAACTTCCCGTCTCGATCAGGAATCCGTGTTGGTTCGTCAATAAGCTGAGTTAAGCCACAACTGATTGAGATTGAATCAACTTCACGACCTTGTTCGTCGGTAGTACTTGAATATTTAAGCCAGTTGATATTGTGGACATTAAAGTCGCTCAGGATGGCAATTTCGGCACTTGGGTAGTTAGTTTGTAAATGATCGATGATATCTGCAAGAGAAGCGAAAAGTGTTCTAAAGTTGGTATCACTTGGTGGTTATTTTTAACCACATAACATCAAAGTTTGGGGGCTCCAGAGCCTCTTCTCGTTGGCAAGAGAGGTCGCTTCTGATAAGGATAAAGATAGTTGACCGTGCTGGTCGATGAACTGACCTTGGTTTCACAGAGACCGAGTACATAAGTATGTTGCAAAAATCTATTTTAAAATTATGATTTCTGCATGTCGACGCCTCTGAACCGCCCCCACCCGGAGATCCGAACGGGGTCTATTTCAACCGCTTTAATAAAAAATAATTAAATTTAAAATATACGATGGAAACTGAATCACATCGCACCCTTTCTTTTTTAAATGTAATGGGCCAAAATAAAAGTAACGGCACCCTGGACATAGAAAGCAAACTCACATCAATAGATATCTGAATATTAATTCACACCATCATCCTTCTCAGAAACTGCCTGTTATTAACTCGCTAGTATTTACAGCCTTACCCGTATTAATATGTGATGAACATTCTATCTCATCAGAAACAGACAAGCCACTGCTTAAAAAACTAGTGGATGTTCCACTGACGATATTAAACGGTCATTAAACCGCATTACAAACTCAATTCCCAGTCAAGGTATTAATAAGAATCAACGAGTAAATAGACCAGATTTACTTTACATATACGGTAATACAGACAAAATAGCCAAATTACTTAAAATATTCAACGTTCGCATAACCTTCAACATTTGTTAGAAAATTGGACAATGTTTGAGATCACCAAGAGATACATTTGGTTTACAAACAGAAGATGTGTACCAAATTCCTCGTTCCTGTGGTAAAATGTATTTAGGATAAACTGGGAGATCAATATCAACTAGCATTAATGTTGGCAAGTTACTTTTTCTCAAGAACCATGATTCCTTACCTGACCTTGAGAGTGAAATCGTATTATGAATGTTATGTATTGGACATGTTTATCCCCTTGGGGTTTTCCTTCTTTCTGTTTTGGTTATACTGTATAAATTTTGTTTTACTCTAAAGAAAAATGAGCAATAAAAGGACAGAACTATATACGTAGCACAGTAATAGGGCGTTACTTGGGTCATATAATGATGGAATTTGTATTTTATATGTGTGCTGTAAGAAGAATTTATTATAATGCTTTAAAAAACAGTGGGTCAGATAATTTCACGATACTTTGGAATAAAAAAAAACTTTGTTTTTTTTTATTCCAAAGTATATTTATTGTACAATGCTGTAATTTACACTAACCTGTTCTGAAAAAATTTCACCAGCCACAACGTACATAGAGAGCCCAAGGAGGAGTGCCAGTAATTCTACTTCAAAGGTGAAGGCATTTGAATGATGACTTTGCTTAAAAAATAAAACCTTATATAATCAATTAAAAATAAAAGTTTAAAATTATAGAAAGTTTTCATCAATTACGCAGCTATGTGGCAGACCTGCTAAGAGCGACATAAGAACGATTAAATTAAAGCAATATATATCTATAATCTATAATATATATATAAAATGTAACTTCTCTCTGTCTGTCTATCTGTCCATTAGTCGGCTTATCACTGGAGAACCATTTATCCGATTTACGCGCTTTTTTTTAAACATACATATGTTCTCGGGCCAGTTATAGGCTGTATTTTATTACGTTAGGCAACAAAAGGCATAAGCAGTGACGATAATAGTGAATCAAGTCGGAAAAAAATTTGCCGCTAGCGCTTCCTCTTGCAATACACTGCCTAATCATGTAGCAAAGAATATTTATATTATATATAAAATGAAACATCTCTCTGTCTGTCTGTCTGTCCGTTAGTGCGCTTATAACTCGAGAACCACTTATCCGATTTACGTGTTTTTTTTTTTTTAATTCATACATTTATCCTCTAGACAGGTTAAATAATTTTTCTATAATATATATAAAATGCAACGTGTCTCTGTCTGTTTATCTGTCCGTTAGTGCGCTTATCACTGGATAACGACTTATCCAATTTACGTGCATTTTTCTTAAAAACATACATATGTTCTCTGTTCAGTTTATAGGATATATTTTATTACGTTAGATAACATAAGGAATAAGCAGTGACAATAATAGTGAATCAAGTCGGAAAAAGTTTGCCGCTAGCGCGTTCTCTTGCAATAAACCATTAAATATGGAACAATATCATGGAGCAAAGAATATAATACAAACAAATTTCAACGTCTCTCTGTCTGTTTGTCTGTCCGTTAGTGTGCTTATCACTCGAGAAGCACTTATCCGATTTACGTGTTTTTTTCAATTCCTACATTTGTTCCCTGGCCAAGTTATCTATAATTTTCTATCTATAATATATATAAAATGCAACGACGTTCTGTCTGTCTGTCTGCCCGTTAGTGCGCTGATCACTCGAGAACCACTTATCCGATTTACGTGTTTTTTTAAAACATAGATATGTTCTCTGGCCAGGGTCGTAGAAGATATTTTATTACATTAGGTAACATAAGGAATGTCGATAATAGTCGGAAAAAAGTTTGCCGCTAGCGCGTTCTCTTGCAATGCACTGCCTAAACCATTAAATATGGAACAATATCATGTAGCAAAGAATATAATATATGCAACATCTCTCTGTTTCCCTGTCTCTCCATTAGTGCGCTTATGACTTAAGAACCACTTATCCGACTTACATGTTTTTTTTTAGTTCATACATTTGTTCTCTGGCCATATATACATGCATATTATTTATATTATTATATTTTATGCTTTTTTTTATTAATTTATTGATATATTTTTAGTGTTCCGTAAGAAACACTTATGAGATTACTTCGGTGTCTGTCTGTCAGTCCGTCTATCACACCCGATTTTCTCCGAAGCTATTTGATATAGAAAGTTGAAATTTGGTACAAATATAGGAATTGATGGTCTAATCAGAGCCATGTCGTTTTGGAAGTTAGATTTTTGACTTAAGGGATTAGTTTTGGGGGGCGAAATCGGAGGTGAAAAAAAAAAATTTTTTGCCAGGTCTTGAATGGGGTGTCTAATGAAAGCTTGTGAAAACACGAGCTCAAAAATATATATGATTTTATACTTGCGCACACTTTTCTTTATATTATTTTTAAAAAATGGCCAATAGCCATGTCTACTCACTCTATCTCGAAAAGTACTGATCACAACATTTTGAAAAAATTCTGGAATAGTCGCTATAAAGTGTAGGTTGAGCAAAAATTATCACGAGTGTGTTTCGTTTGATAACTTATCTGGTATAAAAAAAATATATTCGAACGTCAATATGTAATCATTAATTATATATTTTATTGAATTATTAAATATTAATATATATTATTATATATTAATAAAAACTGTAATAATATATATTAATATAAATTGTAATAATATAAAATAATGATAATAATAAATAATAAATAAAATATGACAATGATAAAAAAAATTTATAAATTAATAAAAATTTAAATAAATATTATTTAAAAATAATATGATATTGTCATTAAAAAATATATTAATAAATTAATAAAAAACATAAAATACAATAATATAAATAATATGTATCTAAAAATAAAGGACCTACCTATTTACCTCACCTACCTTTACAGCGCTAAAAAAACCTTTGAAAATAATCAAAATTATAAATAATAGGTCAAGTCCCTATAATAAAGCTCTGATGCATTTTTTTTAATAAAATGGATAGATAAAAAGTTATTAAAAAGAATAATTTTCCATCCCCTAAATTGTCATTACTTCTTGTTTATAACTTCTTAGTAATTGAAACGTATTAGAATTAGTAACGAAACCAAGGAGGCACACAATCAGCGAATTAGAAACAAACTTCTCGCTTGTCCCAACAATTCCAGGTCCTTTTGGTCAATCGCTAAGGCAGTTAGTCAAAATTTCACCAAATTCACCATACCACCACTCACCGCTAGATAATTCTATTGCAACGACACCCGTTGAAAAAGCGCACTTGTTGGCTGAACTCTGCTTCACATTCTACTGTAGATTTTCAGGGAAAAACACCACCTACTATTCCCTTAGTGCAGTCAAGGATGCCCGATGTTGTCTTCAGACAGCGTATCATAAAGCGTATTTTAATGAAGCTAGGCACCAAAAAAGCTTCTGGCGCTGACGGAATACCTGCCACAGCTCTCAAAAACTGTGCGAGGGAAGTGACACCAGTTTTCTGTAGACTTTTCAACCTATCCTACAGAAAGGGAATATTTCCTTCCTGCTGGAAATATGCCACAGTTCAGCCGATACCTAAAAAAGGCAAGAAGACCTTGTCAAATAAGTACCGACCAGTCACACTGCTTTCAATAATATCGACAGTCGTGGAAAAGGCTATCAATCAACATCTTCTAAAATATCTTGAAGAATTCAACATTATTAGCAATCACCAATATGGCTTTCGTAAACATAGATCAACAGAAGATCTTCTGACTTATGTAACACATGTTTGGAACAACGCAATTGAACACTTTGGAGAATTTCGGGCGGTTGCTCTTGACATACCCAAGGCATTCGATCGTGTTTGGCACGATGGGCTGTTGGGTAAGCTACGTTCTTGTGGTATGTCTGAAAAGTTCTGTTTATGGCTCTCATGTTTCCTCAGTGAGCGTTCTTTACGAGTGGCGGTTGACGGATTTCTTTCTAACACCTTCACTATTAACGTCGGTGTGCCCCAAAGCTCCATACTATCTCCTACTCTCTTTCGCATTTACATTAACGATCTGCTGGAAAAGACCGGAAATCCAATCTACAGCTTTGCAGATGACAGTACGCTTATATCTTCATTCACTTTGAATGCTCGGACATCGGCTGCTCAGGCTTGTGTCCGCAGACAGCGGGAAGTTATTCAACTTAACAAAGACCTAAAAGAAATTCTATCTTGGGGTAACAGTAACCAAGTGGAATTTAACGCTACAAAAACCCAGGAGGCAGTTTTTTCTAAAAAAGTTAACGTTGCTGAACCCGACATAGTTATGGCGGGGCAGTCCATTCCTTTAACATCGTCACTCAATTTCTTTGGCGTTAATTTGGGAGCAAATATGTCCTGGCAAGAGCATGTTGTAGGCGTAGCAGGGGAGCCTCTCGAAAGTTGGGAATATTATTTCGAACCAGAAAGCTTTACACTCCACAATAATTGTTAATTCTTTACAAAGCTCAAATTCGACCAACTATGGAATACTGCTCCCATGTTTGGGGCTCAGCTCTCAAACATACACTGCATTTGTTGGATTCTATTCAGAGAAGAGCTGTTCGTCTGATTGGAGACCCGGAACTGACCGGCGGCCTTGATTCGCTGGACCATCGAAGAACGGTGGGCGACTTGAGCATATTCTACAAGTATTTTCATGAGAAGTGTTCGGAGGATGTGCCTCCTTAATTCCTCCCAGAGTGGTGCATGTTAGAAATACACGTCGCGCTAATACTTCACATCTGTATGAGGTTCAGCTTGTTACTCCTCGTACAACGCTTTTCAAGCAGTGTTTTATATGGAGAACATCATCCCTTTGGAATAATTTGCCCAGCGCTGTGTGTCCCACCGAGTACAATTTACAGCAGAACAAGAACAACGTGAATCGTTTTTTCCGCACACGTGTCGCTCCTGTAGCGCTTTAGGGACCTACTTGCAGTACGTGTGCTAGACCCATAAAAAAAAAAAAACACTAAAGAGTTATTAAGAAAAGTCGTATATTTTTATAGAATCTACCAAAAAGGTCTTAACAAAATTTTTGTCAGATTTCCGGTTACCGAAATATATGAAAAAAAACCATTTACACTCCTATTTTCAATATGGTGGACAAATGGGTGCACCCCCGACCCCAAAAACTTAAATTTAACCTTACGTTAAATTCCGCTACATGATAAAAAAATAAAATTCCATCCTACCCAAAATGCACGGTTGAATGCCCAATTCATTGGATTGGAATATTACCTAGAATTATGTTTTTTACCGAGCACAATCCAAATCACTACATTCGCGTATGTGCGGCCCTTGTACCGATTTAACGATACTCCTACAGTTCGTGTGCGGTACCCATAAAAAAATGGCTTTAAAGAGTTACATATACCTCGAATTTTCAAAAATTCATTTTTTTTTACGGATTTTTATTTTCTATAATTATGAGAATTATTCAAGAGAAATTTTTTTAAAAAATTCCATTCTATTATAAAGTTATAGCATCAAATGTGACCTGGCGTCGGACTGGGACCGCTATTTGTTTTCAGACACTGTCTGCAATATTACTCAGTCAATTTTTAATATTTTTTAATTTTTTTTAAAATCTTAATAATTACTTTTTCTACAAAATGCTGAGAGGTTTGTTTTCTTATTTTTCTAATAGACAATTTTTTATAAATAACACAGGCCAACGATGAAAAAACTTTTTTAATAATTTTACCATACCTGATTCTTATGTTTTTTGGTGTGCTGAGTCCGAAAATAATAATAAAACAGTCGTATCACCCACTAATTTTTCACATTTTAATAATCAAAATGTGAAAAGTTTTTATAATTCGAATCTTATTAGGTTGGCAATAAAATCAGAATTTTATAAGGTGGGCAGTAAAATCAAATGTTATTAGGTTGGCAGTTCCGATAAATGTCACAGCTGTTTGTTTTCTTCCAGTTAATATAACCTCACATTGCAGTGTTTAACCCATGTGCTTTAATTCATACTCAAAGTATGGCTAATCGTGGTTGTAAAAACTTTCCCAACATTTTTTGTTACATATGTGGTGAGTTTGTAGTTAAAAAACATCAAAGAAACATTACTGACTTTGTTAAAAAAGTATACTTTGTATATTTTAGTGTAGAAATCGGTAATCAAGAAAAATGTTGGGCTCCTCACAAAGTATGTTATGTTTGTGTCGAGGATCTTAGGAAATTGTATAAGAAAGAAAAGAAAGCTTTTAGATTTGCAGTACCCATGGTATGGAGAGAGCAAGAAAAACATTCAAATGATTGTTATTTTTGCAGCGTTGATGTTTCTGGATGTAAATCCAAAAATAAGAAAGTAATTATCTATCCTAACTTTACTTCAGCTAATCGGCCGGTAGGACATGGACCGGGACTTCCTGTCCCTGAGCCACTTCAGTCTATTAATGACGTTTTACAGTCCAGTCCCGAATTTAATGAAAGTCGATCGGATGATGATGAGTTTTAATGTTCTCTAGAAAATTTAAAACCACAGTTGTTTACATAAGCTGAGTTTAATGATTTAGTGAGAGATTTGGGTTTGACTAAGGAAAAAGCAGAATTGCTTGGTTCTAGGCTGAAAGAAAAACATTTATTGGAATCTGGAACATCAAATAAAAGCCTAATCAAATAAAAGTACGGTTTAATTTTTTATTTTTTATGTATCAAATTTTTCCTATTTTGAAATTGAATCGATGTCATAATGTGAGAGAACTGTGGGTGATACAAAAAAACTGATACCAGAGACGGTTTCAGCACCCAAAAATACATAACACTTAGATGTATTGGTTTAAGAAGTTTTTGTTTGTTAGCCTATGTAATTAAACATACATTTTTTGGTCGAAAATTGCATGTTAAAGTTTAAAACACCGTAAATTTTTTATTTTTGAAAAAAACCCTTAGACAATTTTTAACTACTCTGCTCTATACTGCTCTTTTACATTTTACAAGATATATATATATATATATATATATATATATATATATATATATATATATATCTTCGGTTTATAGGTCACTCTGCGCCTTCCGGTTCCTAGCTTCCATTCTCGTCACCTGGTCGTAGATTTCGTTCGGACATTGCTTTTGTTATGCACATAGACCAGGTTATTTTCAGCCTTCCCTTTTTCTTTCTTTCTGTAGGTGTCCACTGTAGGATTTGTTTTGGGATTCTATGGTGTTGCATCCTTTGGACATGGCCGTACCACTTTAATTGTCTCTCCTGTACGTCCTATATCAGTGTTTTTTCCATTTTCATTTTTGACCGGACCATTTCATTTGATATCCTATCGAGCTTGAAAATTCTTGCCGATCTTCACCAAAAGTCCATTTCCAGAGCATTTAACCTTCTTTCAAGAGTTTTGTTTAGTTGCCATGTTTCGCACCCATATAGAACTATACTTTTGAAGATGACGTTGTAAATCTGTAGCTTTCTTTGCTTACTGAAATTTTTTGTCTACAGAATGGAATTCATGGCACCGATCAGTCCTTTTCTCTTTGCTATCCTCTCTTCCACTTCATTTTCTATTCTTCCAGTGCTGTCTATTCTAGTTCCCAGGTAAGTAAATTGGTCGCATGCTTCAATTTCGATGTTATTGTCCAGTTTCAGGTCCTGCTTATCCCCACCGATCCGCAAGTACTTTGTTTTGCTCATGTTTACTGTGAGTCCCCAATTGCTTTATTGGTCTATGAGCTTCCTTGTCATATATTCCAGATCTTCTGGATCTTGAGCGATAACCACCTGATCATCGGCAAAATGTAGCGTATAGAGCGTTGTCTCATCGTCTATTTCGATACCTTTCTCGACAACTCTTTCTCCAATGATAGAGGGCCGCATCAATATATACTTTGAATAACGTTGGGGACAAGCAACACCCTTGTCTAAGACCTTTTGTGACGTGAAAGCTTTTAGATATTTCTTTACCAATCTTTATTCTTGATTGACAATTTGAATATAGTTGTTTTATCGCTTGTATGGCGGTAACGTTAATAGATGTTCTTTCCAATACCTGCCACAGTTTCTTTATTGGTACATTATTGTAGGCCTTTGTTAAATCAATAAAGATTAGATGGACTTCTCTGTTGGTTGCTACTTTCTTTTCGGTTAGTTGATTAAGGCTAAAAATGTTATCCATACAAGTTCTTCCTGCTCTGAATCCCGCTTGCTGTTCAATTTCGTACGGAGCATATTCTTGTTCAATTATTGCTCTAATCCAGGGGTGCTCAAACGGTCGATCGCGATCGACAAGTCGATCGCGAGTGCTTTTTGAGTCGATCTTGAGAAAAAAATTCCGATATAGAACTATTCACAGATTTTGTTTTAGGTAACTAAAACAAAATGTAATGAATAAACTACTAAAATTTATTCGATCCACAATTAGGCCAGCATAACCCCCTCATCACTTTCTTTTATCGTAATAACCCCTTGCTAGCGGCAAAAAGTGGCTTTATCAAAGGAACGCGCGGTACTTGTCAAAGAAAAGACGCGTTTTTGATGCCCGCCGACTTTTCTAGAAACTTCGAGCGGCGTGTTTGACGGGAACATTCGAGACTTCGTTCGCGCCGATATAAATGTTGCGCCTGCAGGAACAGGAGTCAGTCTGAGTTGTAACTTGAAGACGATACATCGATACAAAGTTTATTAATAAATAGTCCAAAATGAGTGCGGCGAAGAAAAGTAAAACTTATCATTTTAATAACGATTGGGAGGAAGAATTTTTCTTTTGTATGGTAAAGGATAAGTGCATTTGTCTCATTTGCCGTGCATCAGTTGCAATAACTAAGCGTGGGAACTTAGAGAGGCATCATAAAACGATTCATAAAAATTATGAAAAGGATTTTCCGTCACAGAGTGAATTAAGAAAACGAAAAGTACGTGATTTGATAACTTGTTTGAAAAAAGAACAAACCATGTTCACAAGACCAGCTAAACAATCAAAAGCTGCAACGATCGCGTCATTTAAAATATCTGATATATTGGCGAAAGACAAGAAACCATTTGATGATGGATTGGTTGTGAAGGAAGTATTTATTGAAACGGGTGAGACTTTATTTGGAGATTTTAAAAATAAAATAGAGATTATGTCTGCTATTAGAGAACTTTGGTTATCTCGTCCGACTGTCACAAGGCGTGTTGAAGTCATGAGTAAGGACATGGCAGATAAACTAAAACATGATATCATGAAATGTACATACTTTTCTTTACAGTTCGACGATCCACCGATATGACAGACACTGCCCAGCTGTGTATTTTTATTCGAATGGTATTCAATGACATGTCGGCTAAGGAAGAGTTTTTGACAATGATTCCTCTTAAAGGAAAGACCCGTGGCGAAGATATATATGACGTTTTCTTCAATTTTGTAACAAACTACAAGCTACCAATATATAAACTAGTGTGCATTACAACCGATGGAGCACCAGCAATGACTGGACACAAAAACGGTTTTGTGGCATTGTGTCGAGCTAATGATGATTTCCCTTCATTTTTCTCCTTCCATTGCATTATACATCAACAAGTTTTGTGTTCAAAAGTTCTAAACATGGAGGAGATTATGGGCATTGCAATAAAAATTGTGAATTTATCCGTGCACGTAGCTTGCAACGACGGCTCTTTAAATTGCAGTTGGAAGATAGTGAGTCAGCTGAACACACTGATTTAGTTCTTCACACGGACGTCAGGTGGTTGAGTCGCGGAAAATTCCTAGAAAGGTTTCAAGAATTATTGCCCGAAATAACAGTTTTTCTGGACGAAAGAGGTGATGACACTCAGATGCTGAAAAACGGAAAATGGCTGACTGATTTGGCATTTTTGACAGACATCACAATGCATTTAAACACCATTAATTTGGAGCTTCAAGGTAAAGGAAAAACTATTATTGGGATGATTAGCGCAATAAACGCATTCAAAAGTAAATTGCAACTTATGATAGATCAACTGAAAAGAAAGGATCTGAAAAATGTTCTGTCTTTGAAAGCAAGGTTTCCTCAGTTGAATTATGATATTTATGAGGCAGAATTATCAAAATATTTTGGGCCAATTCGAAATACGTTTTTATGATTTCAGTAAATTGGCAAATATCGCATCATTTATGAGTTATCCTTTTTCGTGTAAAAACATTGAGGAATTAGCTACTGAAATAGCAAGTCAGTTTAACATGGACTCATGTTCTGTTGAAAATGAGTTAGTGCAGATTATATCCGATATACATCTCAAAGCCACAGCATCTGATACAAAATTCTGGTGTTTTATATCTGAAGATAAATATCCGAATCTAAGGCAAATCGCCCTACAACTGACGGCAATGTTTGGGTCAACTTACTTATGCGAGTCTGCATTTTCTGAAATGAAGATAATTAAGTCAAAATATCGCAATCGACTAGCTGAGGAACATGCTTATGATTAGCGCTCGGTAATTACGTACCATCTTATGAAAAGTATGCTGAGGGCATGCAGTGCCACGCTTCAACATCCAAAGTCACTCTTTAGTTAAGTTTAGACACTAGAACCCGTTTGTTTTGTAAGAACCAATAAACTCGCAATTTTGAATAATTATGAGTTTTTTCATTGACATTTTAGAGCAGACCTGTACTTACCTTGATTAAAAAAATGCATATTGTGCGGAAAGCTAATATCTATGCCACGATACACCCTACCTAGACGACAATCCTGCATCACACTTACTTGCAGCCTCTCAGAGTCGATCGATCGTAGTCTAACAATATTGAGGTAGATCGCCAGCAGTTCAAGTTTGAGCACCCCTGCTCTAATCAGTTTTCCATAAAGTCTGCTTAACGAGCTGATGACCGATATACATCTGTAGTTCTCACATTTATCCTTCCTTCCCTTTTTGTGAAGTGGCGTTATCCATGCCATTTTTCATTCTTCGGGAATTTGTTCGCCATTTATAAATTTTTCGAAAAGGTTGGTGAACATGTCTTTTAGTTTGTTAGATCCAGATTTCAACAATTCTGCAGGAATTCCCTCTGGTCCATTAGCTCTACCGTTCTTCATTGTTTTGATTGCTTTTGATATCATATTTCTATTTATTTTTATACATACGTTTTAAAAGATTATTTTTGCACACTGGATTATTTTTTGCGAAGTTATCCAACAGACAAGGAGGCGCCATAGTTTTCATCAGTGGTCCATTTAACCCGATAAAAAATAATGGTAACATATTTTCAAAAAATGTGCTTCTTATAGTATAAAGTACAATAAAAATATATAATCGCCATTCTTTTGTATTATTCACTTACCAACCCTTCAAGTATTATTTTTTAATTATACATACTTTTTGTAGCGCCAAGGTCTATGCAACCCCTTACGTTTCTGACTATTCTGGCAATATTTTTCGTTTAAATTCGTGAATTTTCATTTATTTATTGCAATATGTTATACTTACAAATACTATAAGATAGGAAATCATTGTAATTACAAATATTACGTCAAAGATATGAAAAAATACTGTTACACTACAATAATGCTCAATTTCAGCTCCAAATCTAAAAAAAGAAAGTGACAATATAAATCAAAAGATACTCTGGCATTCTTTCCAACACTGAATATGAGGGTTGTATGATAAAATGATAAAAAACATTGTGTAGTCCAATGTTTTTCTATCTTTTGTACACTATCTAAAAAATACGATTTCCAACCCTTCCAAATAGGCGTTTGTTTCAGTAATCATCTCATCGTTTATGTCAATTTTTTTTCTGCCGAGCCATTTTTTCATGTTTAGAAATAGGAAATAAATGCTGGGAGCGAAATCTGGCGAATATGGTAGATGTGGAAGCAATTCGTATCCTGCAGCAAGGTTGAAACGATCTAATAAGTTGACCTAATAGTCTCCATTAATAGTTTTGCCCTGTGAAGGTAATCGATGTGGATTATGCCACATGCATCCCAAAACATTGTGGCCATGACTTTGTTGGCGGATGAAGTTGCCTTGGCTTTCTTTAGCGCCGCACTATTGCGACAATACGTAATTTTTAACCAAATTAGTTTTTTGGCCACAATTTTCAAGGAATCTCATTATTTATTTTTTTTTTAACTCTTCGTTCATGATTTCTCTATCGAGATAATTTTTGATTAACTACCATGATTTTTACTATTTATCAATATACACTCCTGGACAAAATTAACGTAACGATCTGAAAATTAATTTATCTTTTTCTTATGTCAGTTTTAAAGTTTATCGAGTATTTGAATAGTAGGCTATGCATATTTTGTTTCGTTGTTCATGACCGAAATCAAAACAATTCGTTTAGATTTACAGTTTTAAAGAATTTTTTTAGAAGGTAAACAATTTTCTGCAATAATGCGATATTGTTTTTCTTTAAAAGTAAGCTTATAAATTGTTCCCTTTTTTAAAGTAATACGTTTTTGTGGTAGACTTGTTTTATTTTTGACCCCGAAGAATTAGAAAAATGAATCGAACAAGGAATTTAACTGAACACGAGGTAGTGCGAGCCTTAGTTTTATTGGACGAGGGATATTGTCAGAGTTATGTTGCCAATTTGTTAGGCAAACACCGTTCCACAATAAGTCGTATGGTAAGACGCTTGAATGAAGTAAGAACTTATTCTAGAAGGCTAGGGCAAGGGCGAAAACGATGCACTAGCGACCTAGATGAACGTTTTATAAGACAATATGCTTTAAGAAACAGGACTGTCACTAGTTCTATAATAAGAAACGAACTCGAAGCTGTTCCCAATGTCACAATTTCTTCTAAGACAGTTAGAAGACAGTTAAATGAAGCTGGATTAAATAGTAGGAGACCAGCCACTGCGCCCTTGCTTACTAGAGAGAACAGAGTTGTCAGGTTACGTTTTGCTCGAAATCATGAAAACTGGTTTGTGGATGATTGAAAACAAGTTTTCTTCACAGATGAAACTAGGGTTAGTCTAAAACATCCAGATGGTCGTGAGCGAGTATGGCGAAGACCAGGAGAGAGGTTTGCTCCTTGCAATATCTCTGCAAGGATTCCATTCGGCGGTGGCTCTGTTATGTTCTGGGGTGGCATCTGCTTTGATGCTCGTACAGAGTTAGTTCCTCTCCGTATGAGATCCATGAATGCTGACTACTATCTTGAGAATATTGTAATAAAACATGTGATGCCTTTCGGTCATTTTGTGGGGCCCAATTTCCTGTTTATGCAAGACAACGCTCGACCTCACGTGGCTAGGGAGGTACTCGATTATCTTAATCAAGTTGATATACCGATTATGCAATGGCCACCAAAAAGCCCGGATCTGAATCCGATAAAACATGTATGGGATCACCTTAAGAAAAATGTGAAACGTCATATACCTGCACCTAGAAACCTGAGGGAACTTGAAAATGCAGTTATCACAGAATGGGAACAAATTCCTCAAGATTTTCTCCAAAATTTAATTAGAAGCATGCCTAGGCGCATAAACGCTGCATCAAAATAGAGGAGGCAACATACGCTACTAGTGTCCCAGTTACACCATTAATTTTGCTACTAGTGTCCCAGTTTATTTTTTTCATTATTACATAATTTCAACGATTTTGTTATTAGGTCTTAAGAATAATTTTAATTCGAATCTTATAGAGAAATTTGGTAGCTAATTCACTTTTAAAATATCCGAATAAGTTTTTTCTAACTTTTAGTGTAACCAATGTTCATAAAAAATTATTAAAAATAATTCATTGTAGAGATTTGTATGATTTAATATATTGTTGCGTTAATTTTGTCCAGTTATTGCTTTGTTGTCCAAAAAACACCTTTTTAGGCAATAAAATGATGCTCAGTCACGCATTTTTCAAGGAATCTCAATAATTTTTTTATATAATCGTCGTTTTTGATTACTCTATCGATCTGTCTGGGCGGATTTTTGATTATTTACTAGGATTTTTTGTTAATTTATCAGAAGCGATGATTGACGGCATCGCTCGTGATGAAGCTAACATGGTTAGCGAAACGCGCGTCGAGTGCAAAAATAAAGTATTTGGTGTAGTGGTGATATATACTGAGTAGTATCATTGTGCCAAAGATTCCACATTCCCTAAATAGTTTTCATTATATATTGCTTTTTTCCAATAAAGTGTGTCTCAATCACGTAATTTTTAAATAATCTCAATATTTTTTTATAATATTCGTTTTTGATTTACACCAAGAACCTCAAACCTATCATAACTCTATTCAAAGAGGAAAAATAATCAGATTCACGTTTCCTAAACTTAAGGCTTTTAAACTAGAAACTCCAAATCTAACATAACCTAATATAACGACCAAACCTAACACCTAAAGTTAATTCAGTGATATGATAAAAAGTTTACACAGATTTAAAGAGTAGACCAAAATCTTTACTACTGCATAAAGTACTCCTGGCAGTCGATTAAAAACGAGAACTCTTACCTACTTGAAACAATTTTTTTCCATTAAATGAGAATGACCCATTTTTTGAATAACATAAATAAATAAGATAAAACCGACTTGAATATTTCAATAGAAAAGGAAGAATTGGCAGATATTTTCATGAATTTCCACATGAAGTCCAGTGAAGTTGTTCTTACTGCATTGAAAGCTCGATATGATACACCATCCGCACTAGAAAATGCAATCGTATATAAATTAGATAAATATTTTTTACCGAATTTTCGTAAAAAATGGAAAAGTTCATTTTACACACGCCAAAGGTTTGTAGCGAAAATTCAGAATGATGTGATGGAGTTTTTGTCCTTCCATCACCGTCAGTTACTTCTACTAAAAGATCTAAGCCCTATGAAGAAACTAGTCATTTTATAAAAATAAAAAGGCTTGACAAGGTACTTGAGGAAATTCCACCAGAAGATTTGTTAAATGCGTGTGTTAAAAAAAATCGACCCTCAAGTGGTTCCGATGAAGATGATAAAGATATGATAGATAATGATCGCACTGATTCAAGTATTTTATCTGACGATGAAGCCTTAGCATTATTTACAGTTGGAAAATTAACTAAAACTCAATATAATATTATACGCCAAAAATTGTTGCAGAGAAAAGGTAATGTTTCATCCGAGAAGAAACATACAACGAAGGCTAAATTAAGATGTTGTCCTACTTTTGAAATTAGGGAAACTGGAGTACACAGGGATTTAAAGTCTATTTTAGATCATACAGTCAAAAGAATTATAGAAATAGAAGAAGTTCAAAGTATGATTCGTAAAAATAAATACACTAATTTAATACTTTTATCCAAATATGGTTGCGATGGAACATCAGGGTTTACATAGTATCAGGAAGCATTTACTGAGCTGAAAGATGCAAGAAGTGCCAGTGACAGTGTATTTATGGTTTGTATAGTTCCTCTTTCCTTAGACATTTACACCAAAAGACATGAGTCGGTGAATGCCTAGGTTAACAAAGATCCTTCTCAAGAAGACATTAGCGTCTGATCAAATTTACCTACGAAAAAAAAGCTAAAGGTTATATTATTTCTAGATAGCTAATGTAATGCACCAAATAAATCATCTGCAACCTACAAAAATCAACTTGCAAGAACATCAAATAACAATCGAACATAAAATGTTTCCAACAATGATTGACAGTAAGGTCCGTTAAACTCTTACAGGCACGATTTCTTCCCAAAGGTGCTCTATATGCAATGCTCTTCCGAAAGAAATGAACAAATTAGATATTATTGAGGGGATGGAGGTGAGTGAATTTCAACTCTCTATACATGGATAAGAAATATGGAGTGGGTTCTCCATTTAGCATATGAATTATCTTTAGGAAAGTGAAATGAAACACGTACCCAGGATGAAAATACTTTGTTGAAGAAGACAATTCGTGAGATTCAGAATAACTTTCAGAAAGAATTGGGTAAACTGGTTGACTGTATCAAACAAGGGGCAGGTAATACAAATAACGGCAATATAGTCTTTGTTGCATAGGGTTATTATAAGTTTGATGTTCTTGGTGTAAATGGCTAAAAACTATATTGTTAAAAAATTAGTTTAACTCATGATCAATAATCAAAAATCCGCGCATACAGGTCGACAGAAAAATCAAAAACGAATATTAAAAAAAAAATAACTAATGAGATTCTTTAAAAATTACGTGACTGAGACTAATTGTCTTGCATAAGAAGGTGTTTTTTGGTCAACCAAGCAATATATATATATATATATATATATATATATATATATATATATATATCTATATATATATATATTATAATATATATATATATATATATATATATAATATATATATATATATATATATATATATATATATATATATATATATATATATATATATATATATATGATAAATATAGATAAATTAGTAAAAATCATGATAAATAATCAAAAATCCGCCCAGACAGGCGAATAGAGAAATCAAAAATGAAGATTTAAAAAAAAAATATATTGAGGTTCCTTGAAAATTTCGTAACATTTTATTTTATTGTTTAAAAAGGTGTTTTTTTTTTTTAGAAAAAAAGCAATGTATATTGATAAATTAGTAAAAATAATGATAAATATTCAAAAATTCGCCAAGACAGATCCATAGAAAAATCAGAAAGTGATTATTTTATTTGTTTATTGCTGTAACTGTTTTTTTCTTTTAGTCTCTCTTTTTTAAAATCACACCGGGAAAATAAAAGACATTTGTTAACAAAAACTCTGCAATTGTTTTTCTGTTAAAAAAGTTCGAGTGAATAAATTTTCTTCTGTCTAAAAGATAGCTTCCCATAAAGAAAATCAAATTTGTTCCGCTTATACGGAAAGGAAGGACATAGAGCAAACGTGCCTTTTGTGTGTGATAATTAAAAAAAAAATAATTCTGCTACTATTGAGCGGTAAAAATTGGATGAGGTACATTTTTACAGTAACGCGAATAAAACAAAACGTCCCAGTGCAAGTCGAACTTGCGCATTTAATGTTCCGTGTGGTCAATGCTTTTAAAATAAACATTTTTGTTACGGGGATATAAAATGATCAGTGACTTCACAAAACACACCGTAAATGAGTTTTCAACAAAGAATTGGGTAAATTGGTTGACTGTATCAAGCAAGGGGCAGGTAATACGAATAACGGCAATATAGTCTTCGTTGCATAAGGTTATTATAGGTTTGATGTTCTTGGTGTAAATGGCTAAAAACTATATTTGTTAAAAAATGAGTTTAACTTATGGTCAATAATCAAAAATCCGCGCAGACGGTTCGATAGAAAAATCAAAAACGAATGTTAAAAAAAAGAACTATTGAGATTCTTTAAAAATTACGTGACAGACTAATTGTCTTGCATAAAAAGGTGTTTTTTGACCACCCAAGCAATATATATATATATATATATATATATATATATATATATATATATATATATATATATATATATATATTGATAAATTAGTGAAAATCATGGTAAATAATCAAAAATCCGCCCATACAGACGAATAGAGAAATCAAAAATGAAGATTGTAAAAAAAAATTATTGAGGTTCCTTGAAAATTTCGTAACATTCATTTTATTGCTTAAAAAGGTGTTTTTTTTAGGAAAAAAAGGAATGTATATTGATAAATTAGTAAAAATCATGATAAATCCATAGAAAAATCAGAAACGAAGATTATAAAAAAAAAATTATTGAGATTCCTTGAAAAATACCTAACTTATGTTATTGCTTAAAATGGTGTTTTTTGGAAAAAAGCAATATATATTGGTAAATTAATAAAAATCATAGTAAATAATCAAAAATCTGTCGAGATAGATCGATAGAGAAATCAAACACGAAGATTATAAAAAGAATTATCGAGACTCCTAAAAAAGTGTCTTTTAGACAACAAAGCAATATATGTTGATAAATTACTAAAAATCGGGGTAAATAATCAAAAATTCGCTCGGACAGATCGATGGAGAAATCAAGAAGATTTAAAAAAAATAATGAAAATTGCGGCTAGAGAATTAATTTGGGTAAGAATCACATATTGTCACCATAGTGCGCCGGTTCTAGTGGGAAAACCCACTATTTGGATTGTTCTTTGGTCTCTGGTGTGTTGTGATGAATCCATGTTTCGTCAACAGTTATGAATCGACGCCAAAATCATTGCGACACATGACACAATCATTGAAACACGTGCGTGTTTATTGTCAATTGTGAGCAATCGCGGCACCCATATTGCGCAAAGAGTTCTCACATCCAAATGAGTTGTTAAAATGTTCTATATCCGTTTAGTTCAGATGCTCACAGTCTCAGCAATCTCATGCACTTTCACTCTCCGATCATTTATTACTATATCGTGGATTTTTTCAATCATTTGTGATGTGGTGATTTCATTTGGAAGCTTTTACGGCCACGTTTGAATTCAGCTGTCCAATATTTTATGACTGATAACGAAGGTGCAGTTCCACTTTTATCTCATCATTCGTTTTCTTTTTCAAAAACAAATATTTTATCAGTGCTCGATATTTATTTTTTTCCAATGCTGTAAAATCACAAATTCTATTTAAATGGCTGCCACTCACAAACTAAATCACGCAGCGACTTGAAAACTTGACAGGATTCTTGTGAAAGGTTATGTTTACGAAAAATATAATTTTTTTAAATAGTAGTAGCGCCATCTTTGGTCAAGGCCAGATAATTATCGTTAGAGACCGGATTATATGCATTTGCATATATTCATATGCATTTGCATATTTAGACCACCGATTATTGCATATTTTACCCAAAATCTAGTAAGGATGCATATTTTTCCTATATTTACAATATTTCTCGGTATTACTAGGCAATTGAATTGCTCAGGGTATTGTTAATGCCTCCGTCTGGAACCGATCTTATCGCCGGGACATTACCTGCAATAGTCTAAACATCGATTAGGTTATAGTGCCAAGGGAATACCCAAAATTACGACGGTATTTTATTCCTTTGTTTCTTGGTCGGGATATTAAGTGATAAGCAGTTAGTTTCTAAGAATATTTGTTTGAGCGTGGATCAAATAAACAATTTTCTCAAAGACAAATTTTTATTTTAAAACAAGATATCAGTTTTAACATTATTGTTGACGCGCTTGCATCAGTGTAGTCTTTTTGCAATTTTTAACGTGTTGTGTTAAAGTTTAACGTGTACCGTGCCACCCGCAAAAAAAGTGTCTCTTCGTGGGTAGCTGATTATCCTGGAACATTTACACACGACGGAAATGTTTCATATTGTCGAGTTTGCGAGAAAAATGTTTCGTGCACAAAAAAGTTTCAAATTGACCAGCATGTCAAGACAAGTCTTCATATCGCAGGATTGCAAAAAAAAGGCCCACGACAACACTTATAACAGCAGCAAGTAGCAGTGATTCCACTTCTATAGGCAAACAAAAAAACCACTTTAACATGGATTTATGTGAAGCATTGCTTGCAAGTAAGATTCCTCTCCACAAACTTACAAATCCTACATTCAAAGATTTTCTGCGAAAATATTGCTTGAATCAAAAAATACCAGACGAATCAACATTGCGTAAAAATTACAAACTAACAAGTTACCAACATGTTCTGGGAGAAATACGTAATGAACTTAAGGATGACATTATTTGGATTTCAGCTGATGAAATTACCGACAGTTGTGGTCTCTATATTGCGAATTTAATTGTGGGTGCATTAAGATTAGAACCTTCTTCATCCTATTTGGTGGCCTGCAAAGAACTTGACAAGACAAATCATTCTACGATCGCCAGATTTGTGAATGAGGGTATTAAAAAATATTTCCTGAATCTTCTGCAGATGAAAGAGTGTTTATATTTCTCTCAGATGCTGCTCCCTATATGATCAAGGCAGCCAAAGTCCTCCAAGTATTTTATCCAAATTTAATTCATGTGACGTGCTTTGCTCATGGAGTCCATCGACTCGCTGAAGAAGTACGATCCATGTTTGGAAATGTAAATAAACTGATTTCATCAGCAAAGAAAGTGTTTCTTAAGGCACCTGCTCGCAATAACGCCTATAAAGAAAAACTGTCAAATGTGTCTTTACCTCCCGAACCAGTTTTAACTCGATGGGGAATATGGATTGAAGCTGTACTATTTTACAATGAACATTTCGAGGCCATCAAAGGTGTAGTAAATGACTTCGATAGTGCAGAGGCTATGGCAGTTCGTCAATCTAAGGAAGCATTTAACGATTTTGATATTAAAAAAACATAGCTTTGATTAGCACTCACTTTTTCCACATACCTACGGGTATTAAAAAGCTTGAAACTCGAGGTTTGGAGTTGACCAAATCAATTCAGTTAATGAATAAAATCTGTCAAATAAACTCCACATTGCCAGATGTATTCCCGCGTAGAGTTAAAGAAAAGTTTGAAAAGATTTTGTGTAATAATCCAGGCTTTGAACCTTTGTGTCAAATTGATAGTTTTATTAATGGGACGGGTGAACTTTTGCCAGAAACAATAAGTGCTAACATAGCACCCAAATTCAAATACTGCCCAGTTACCTCAGTGAATGTGGAACGGTCTTTTTCTACTTATAAAAATATTTTAAGTGATCGAAGACACAATCTTACTACCCAACATTTGGAACAATACCTTATTGTTTACGTGTACAAGAATACAAATGTTAAATAATTTTAAAAAATGTTAAATAATTGTTAATTAAATTTAAACATCGTCGATAACTTGTTAATTTTATGCTGATTTTGAAATAAAAAACTTAAAATTACTACTTTTATTATTATTTAATATTGCATATTTTGACCCTTTTCATGCATATTTTAAGCATTTTTCATGCATATTTGCATGCATATTTCAAGATTTTTATGTTGCATATAATCCGGTCTCTACTTATCATACAATCCTCGTATTTTCAGTTGTTAAATTTGCTGCGTAAAGTACTTACTTTAATAGTTTAACGTGAAGTTTATAACACTCAGCAAGTTCTATATTAACCATTTTTTGATAGCTTTTCAGATCGTTTAGGTGTAAATCGTCAATCGGTCCACAATATCTAATTCTCTTCAGCCTTCTTCTAAGCAAGATATGTTGTAGTTTATATAGCAGACATATATGCACAAGATGAATTGCATATAGTGCCATCACATATGTTATTGGGTAGGCAGTAGCATAATTAATAAATATAAGAATATTACTTAGCCACTTAGGAAGACTACCTATATTTACAAATGCTATAGTGGGCCATATTGTTATTTCATAATCAATTTCTATCCATGGGAGTACAGAGGTAACACCAATGAAGACAAGTGTTGCAAGTACCGCAAAAACTGCTACTGAATATATATAAATCTGTCGAATCTCCTCGTACCCTTTTCTGTCAGCTGTTTCAAGAGGACAAAAATCATTTCGAATTTTCGTTATTAATTTTCGGTATTGATACCTTAGTTTAATAAATGGAATGATGCAACAAAGGCTCTAAAAATAGCGTTATTATAACAACTCAAGTGAAAAAAACACCCTTAAAAATATAAACATTTGAAAGGTGCAGAATAACCTGGGGTTAATTTTGGACAAAAAATGTCTTGTTCTCTCTTTTTAAAAAAACATTTACTGTAATCTGTGCTGCCATTGTTTAAACTGTAGATTTATTGTTTTTTCAAGTAAATTCTAGGTTTTTTATTCAAATCTGTTTTCCTTATCGTTATAGCGGTAAAAAAATCTAATACCACCTAGTATTTCCTCTAGATTTACGACTGCACTGCCTTGCTAGGCATTCCGTAGTTTGTCAAATAGCCGTCAGACTGCATTATTTGGATGGAACCTTGGTCGCTAGTTATTTTACTAGCTACGTCACATATTAATTTAATGGAAACGAAACTCAGAAACAGGCTTTCAACGACAACAAGAAAAGGAATTCTATATACCAAAACTGAAATTTCCAATTTTTACGAATTTTACGTCACGGAATATCATTTTTAAAAAATTAATAAAGATAAGCCGACTTTCAAAGAAAATATGACACTGAGAATGAAGATGTAGTTATTGAAGAGGAAGCAGACTATAACAGATAATATAACATTTACAATATGCTTACTAACTGTGACAATTTACACTTTTCATATTAAAAAAATAATTATTCTGACTAAAGTAGGTAGGACAATAAAGTCCTTTATTTGCTAGTCTTAGAGAAATTACTCTCAGAGTAAACAGTAGATTTACAATTTTAAATACGTTATAATATCTGCTGTTTTCTACCGTTTTTTTTTCGCGGGTTATAACTGTTTCTAAGTAACACAGGGTTGGCCAGTCTGTGTTACCTTAAAACAGTAGAAAACAGCAGATTGCTGTATACAAAACTGTAAATCTACAGTTTACTCTAACAGTAATTTCTATAAGACTAGCAAATATAAGACTTTCTTTAACGAACCTTCTTACATATAGTAAGTTGTTTCCTCTTCTATAACTGCATCTTTATTGTTCTCAATATCATATTTTCTTTAAAAATCTGACATACCTTTATTTAACTATTTTAAATGATATTCTGTGACATTAAATTCACAACAACTGGAAATTTCAGATTTGGTATGTTGAGTTCCTTGTACTGTTGTTAAAAGATTGTTTTAAGTGTCGTTTGCATCAAATTAATATGTGACGTAGCTAGTAAAATGACTAGCGAACAATATTCCATCCAAATAATACCATCTGACGGTTATTTGGCAAACTACGTAATGCGTAGCTAAGTAGTAGAGTCATAAATTTATGCGAAAACAAAGGGAGGAAACACTAGGTGGCACTAGATTTTTGTTGTCGCTATAATTATAGGGAAAACAGTAGATTTGGATGGCAAGACTAAAAACTAGAATGTATTTGAAAAAACAGTAAATCTACAGTTTAACCAGTAGGGTTGGCAACACTAACTGTAATTTTAATAAGCAGTGATACAGTGTTACTAATTGGACGCATATCAAAGCCCTTAGAAATAATATAAGACAAATGGAATATTCGATACATTTACGAACACATACACACACACCCACACACACACACACACACATATATATATATATATATATATATATATATATATATATATATATATATATATATATATATATATATACTATACGTATTAGGGCTAATTAGTCGGGCAAGGATCGACAAACAAGAGAACAGAATTTCGAATACTTTTGCCGGTACTTACGGAACGTAACGGTAAGATACAACTAATTGTACCAAATTTGAAACGCTTACTTAGTGCTTCATCGGAGACTGACTCGTTGCAATCACAGGCCGACAGAGTGGGTAGCAGATCGCGGTCCTAGCCCGACCGATGAGCTGTGATATGGCCAAACGCGCCTCGGGATGGATTCACAAATAAAAGAACAGGCAGTGGACTGCTGAAATATTTGCTTGATGGTCAGTAAAACACGTGCAAAAGCAAGCGCAAAAATTAAGTGTTGCGTAGTGTCATTGTACTAGAGATTCCAAAATCCCAACGTAGTTGTACTTACAAGAAGGTAATTTGAATATACTGGTCCTAAACGTAGTAGAGCCTCAATACTAGGCTTATAGCTCAACATATAGGTTGTACCGGCTAGTTGAATAACAAGAAAAATTAAGCAAAAGTACAGAAGTCCGAAATAATAACCATTGTCGGTAATTTGAGTTACCAGTTTTTCTATGAACCATAAAGGATCTCCTGAAATTTTTAAGTCGTCTTTAATACTCAATTTTACAATTTTTTTGTCAAATGCAAACAATAATCTCACCTTAAGAAAGTGATTATTTTATTTGTTTATTGCTGTAACTCGTCATATTTTTTTCTTTTAGTTTCTCTTTTTTAAAATCACACCGGGAAAATAAAAGACATTTGTTAACAAAAACTCTGCAATTGTTTTTCTCTTAAAAAAGTTCGAGTTAATAAATTTTTCTTCTGTCTAAAAGATAGCTTTCCACAAAGAAGTTCAAATTTCGTCCGCTTATTATGTGAACGCAACGGAAAGGAAGGACATAGAGCAAACGTGCCTTTTGTGTGTGATAATTAAAAAAAAAAACAATTCTGCGTCTATTGAGCGGTAAAAATTGGATGAGGCATATTTTTACAGTAACGCGAATAAAACAAAACGTCCCAGTGCAAGTCGAACTTGCGCATTTAATGTTCCGTGTGGTCAATGCTTTTAAAATAAACATTTTTGTTACTGGGGTATAAAATGACCAGTGATTTCACAAAACACACCCTAAATGAGTTTTCATCAAAGTTTGTTTCGGATCTTTGTTTTTATATACCAGATAAATTATCGAAGGTAATGCACTCGTACTAATTTTCATTCAATCTACACCGTATACAACGCGGTAGTACTGCCTCGGACGTTATTGAATTTCTGTGAACAACTACTACCTATGTACGTGGCCAGGCCAAATATACTTAAATAATTTAGTAAATAAGTATACCGACCTGCGGGATTGGACCCTCGACCTTCTGCACAGTAGCAAGGTACTACACCACTGAGCCAAGGCTGCCATACTCCAAAATTTTTTCGAAATTTTCTGGTTAGTATTCTTGGAGGTAGGGTGGGGGGAACAGCGATTTTCGGTAATTTTTTAAAAATAATATAAAGAAAAGTTTACGCAAGTATTACATCGTATGTATTTCTGAACTTATGTTTTCACAAACTTTCATTTGACACCCCACTCGATGATTTTGAAAAATTTTTTTTCACTTTCGATTTCACCCCCCCCCCCCCACCACTAACTCCTTAAGTCAAAATTTAACATTGAAAACTACACGGCTCTGATTGGGATATCAATTCCTATATTTGTGACAAATTTCAATTTTTCTTTATAAAATCGTTTCGGAGAAAATCGGGTGTGACAAACAGACAGACAAGTTTACAAGTAAATTACTTGGTAAAATTAGGATATAGTTGTATCTAACAAGGGTAGTCAGCAACATAATGACAGACATTTTGAGTGTTCCGTACGAAACACTTATCACTTCGGTGTCTGTCTGTCTGTCTGTGTGTCTGTCTGTTCTTCTGTCACACCCAATTTTCTCCGAAACTATTTGACATAAAAGTTGAAATTTGGTACTAATATAGGAATTGATGGCCTCATTAGAGCCGTGTAGTTTTGAAAGTTAAATTTTGACTTATGGGGTTAGTTTTTGGGGGCTGAAATCGGAAGTGAAAAATTTTTTTTTTACTAGGTCATCGAGCAGGACGTCAAACGAAATCTTGTAAAAACACAAAGTTCAAACCTATATATAATGTAATACTTGCGCGCACTTTTCTTTGTATTATTTTCCTTTATCTTGAAAAGTGCTGATCAAAAAATTTTGAAAAAATTCTGGAATATTCTCCATGGAGTGTAGATTGAACGAAAATTATCACGAGTGCACCGTAAATAATTTATTTGATATATAACAAAAATTTCCAGGACATCAGTTTTTACTACAAATCGGAAACAAACATTGTTGAAAACTCATTTGGGGTGTGTTTTCTAAAGTCACTGATCATTTTATAACCCCGTTACATTTTTTTTTTTATTTTAGAAGCAATCAACGTACGGAACATTAATTGCGTCAAGTTCAATTTGCACCTGACCGGTTATTTCTTTACCAACGCATTTCTACCTAACTGGAAAGGTAGGTGGGTAATTTTACAAGTTAGTTATTTCAAGCTGTCAAGATGATGTGGTTAAGTGGCTTTTAATCTGAACATGAGAATTAAGAATATTAAAACATGGAAAAATTTTTAGGTTCAGAATTAAGTTTTAATTTTAACCATGTTACGAATTGTCTTTCAAATACAAAAAAAATACGTCTCAAGTTGCGCAAATAATTTGTTGAATTTTGGAAGAAGGTTCTGTGACACACAAAATTTGCTACCAGCGATTTCGAAGCTGTGATTTTGATCTTTCGGATCGTGAACGTTCCAAACAATGTCAAGATCACACACGGCAAAACGACGCAGCTCATCACAAGAATAACTTTTCTACTACCTACTAGTCTTAAGCTGGGACATTTTTCAAGAAGCATTAATTTTAACACTTTCACTAAGATCGTTAGAAAGATTTCCGATTTAAATATTTTTATTACCTCATCTTTATTTTCAAATAATAAGAATATTACCCAAACTAACATTTGTTGAAGAAACTTCATAATAACAACGAGAAATAATAATAAATGTTAAAACACTTGTTATTGGCAATTTGTAATTTACAAGTGTTCCATTCTTAAAGTTGTTATCAGCAAGATTTGTAATTATGAAATAGGCTGAAGTTTTCAGCAGATTGGTTGACATCATACAGCAATTTTCTCGAATAAAATTGAATTCCGAAAGATATTACAAGTTAGCCAAGCCGATGGATTGTTTCTTGTGTGAATATCTCAAATTTAAAATAAACAGCAACAATTCTTGCCCCCTTGAACAATTAAAAAAAATATTTGACAAGAAATAGCCATGGAGCCGATCTGACAAGCAGGGATCAATAAAATCACCGCTTGTTGAAAAGACTGCCGGGAACCTAACGGTTCACATTTGAAGGATATGAATTTTAGAAAGTAATTTTCCCAGCATTGCAGTGTAATACACAATATTGTTTTATTTACTATAAATATTTTAAAATTAAACTTTTTGATGGGACGCGTTGTAGAAGTGAGTTTTTGTTCACGAGACCATTGGCTTACATGACTACTGGTGTGTTCTAAGGTCCTTCAGTATCGAGATCTGCATGGAAACGTGAGTATCGAAATGACGTTCGTAAAAATGTGGCCGTTACTTATCTAGAGCAAAATAATTTTTAACACTTACCTATTTCCATGCCATACCGAAATGAGCTTTCAAAATGGCGAGACAAAAAAGAAGCCATTTTAAAAGTTTACCACAGAGGTAAAGAACTAACAGTAGATATGAATAAGATTACATTTTAATAGTATAGAACTATGGAATACATACAATTATTAGCGCTATGGTATACCCACGATCATTTTATGGCCAAAATTAAAATAAAATTTATTACATATATATATATATATATATATATATATATATATATATATATATATATATATATATATATATATATATATGTATATATATAATATGTATATACATATATATGTATGTATATATATATATATATATATATATATATAATATATATATATATATATATATATATATATATATATATATATATATATATTATATATATATATATATATATATATATATATATATATATATATATATATATATATATTTATATATATATATATATATATATATATATATATATATATATATATATATATATATATATATATATATATATATATATATATATATATATATATATATATATATATATATATATATATATATATATATATATATATATATATATATATATATATATATATATATATATATATATATATATATATATATATAATATATATATATAAATATATATATATATATATATATATATATATATATATATATATATATATAAATATATATATATATATATATATATATATATATATATATATATATATATATATATATATATATATATATATATATATATATATATATATATATATATATATATATATATATATATATATATATATATTATATATATATATATATATATATATATATATATATATATATATATATATATATATATATATATATATATATATATATATATATATATATATATATATATATATTTATATATATATATATATATATATATATATATATATATATATTTATATATATATATATATATATATATATATATATATATATATATATATATATATATATATATATATATATATATATATATATATATATATATATATATATATATATATATATATATATATATATATATATATATATATATATATATATATATATATATATATATATATATATATATATATATATATATATATATATATATATATATATATATATATATATATATATATATATATATATATATATATATATATATATATATATATATATATATATATATATATATATATATATATATATATATATATATATATATATATATATATATATATATATATATATATATATATATATATATATATATATATATATATATATATATATATATATATATATATATATATATATATATATATATATATATATATATATATATATATATATATATATATATATATATATATATATATATATATATATATATATATATATATATATATATATATATATATATATATATATATATATATATATGTATATATATATGTATATATATTATATATATTATATTTTTTTTTATTTTTTTTTTTTTTTTTGGTCTAGCACACGTGCTGCAGGGAAGTCCCTAAAGCGCTCCAGGAGCGGCACGAGTGCGGAAAAAGCGATTCACGTTGTTCTTGAATCGCTGTAAATTGTACTCGGTGGGAAACACAGCGCTGGGCAAATTATTCCAAAGGGATGACGTTCTCCATATAAAAGATTGCTTGAAAAGCGTCGTACGCGGAGTAACAAGCTATTATATATATATATATATATATATATATATATATATATATATATATATATATATATATATATATATATATATATATATATATATATATATATTTATATATATGTATATATATATATATATATATATATATATATATATATATATATATATATATATATATATATATATATATATATATATATATATATATATGTACATACGTATACCAAAAACCGACATATTCCCTTCGAGGGCTGTCTAGTGCGACAACTACAAATTTCCGTATTCTAAGATTCTAATTTTTGTTATCTAATCCTGAATATAACCCTGCTGTTTATTGCAGTTCAAAATAAAACTAATTGTGCTAAGCCTGCGGGAAAAAAATCATTTCTGCAATTATCACGAGTAAAAACATTTTAATTAGCTGACGTTAACCCTTCATACTTCAAAAAAATGTACCAAGTTAATCTGGCCAGTTTTTTACAAAATTGCTAATTTATTTTCGAAAATAGTATTACATTTACTGTATTTTACTTTAGAAAATAACCGGTCAAGTGCAAGTTGAACTTGCGTAATTAGTGTTCCGTACGTTGATTGCTGTTAAAACAAAAAATTTTGTTACGGAGGTATAAAATGATCAGTGATTTCACAAATCACACCGCAAATGAGTTTTCAACAAAGTTTGTTTCTGATCTTTACTGAATTATTTTGTTTATATACCAGATACATTGTTAAAGCAATGCTCTCGTGATAATTTTCTTTCAATCTACATTCTATGGAGAATATTCTAGAATGTTTTCAAAATTTTTTAATCAGTACTTTTCGAGATAAAGGGGGGGCAGCGATTTTTCACGATTTTTTAAGAATAATAGAAAAGTGTGAGCAAGTATTACATTATATATATTTTTGAACTGGTGTGTTACAAGCTTTCATTTGACACCCTACTTGATGACGATGATTTTTTTTTTCGCTTCCTATTTCACCCCCCCTAACTAAGCCCTTAAGTCAAAATTTAATTTTCAAAACTACACGGCTCTGATGAGGCCATCAGTTTCTATGTTAGTACCAAATTTCAACTTTCTACGTCAAATAATTTCGGAGAAAATGGGGTGTGACAGACGGATGGACGGACGGACGGACACCGAGGTGATCTTATAAGTGTTCCGTACGGAACACTAAAAAGATATTGCTATTTTAGTGCAAAAGGAGCTCATTGCGTAATTATTCAATTTATGAGAATTTGGGATGTTTTAATTTATTAATGTGGCAGGTATTTATTTAATTACTAAGATAGAAGGTGACACCATTCGTCGTGAACTAGAGTGAGACCGTGACGTCATGAGTTAGAATGAGATAGATAGTAATGTCATTTGATATGAGTTAGAGTCAGGTAGATAGTGACGTCGTTTGACAGGAGCTGCATAGCTGTCTGCTTTTGTGTTTGTTGTCAGTATGTTACGCTACTTGCTGTGCATGTTTTCGCATTCGTATTGTTCTTGTACTTACATTCTGACAGTTTTTGCTTTTTATCTGAACTTATGTGGCGTAGTGACTTGGACTTAGTGTACTGCAAATTATAACTAACTGGCCTGGACTGTGTTTGTGTTATCCGTTTGAATTTAAATACCACTCGATATGCTGTACCGGTGTACTACACAAGAATATGGTAACATGCATTTCGTTTATGAGGAATGCAGAGGCAATGGACTTGTTGCAACTAACCTGTACCGCAAAGGATACCCGAGTGCTTTAGGACATTCTAATCTTCACGTATTTATTAATGTACATCAAGCCTCGTTGGAAGGCCGAACACTTGGCAATCGCGGTGGTGGAAGATCACGTATGGATTATGATGAAGAAGTTTTACAAGAGATAGAATATGATGAGACTACTTTAGTGCGAGCAATCGAACGACGTACAGGGAGATCGAAATCCACTGCAAACAGGATTGTAAGACGATATGGTTATCATCCATATCATGTGCAACGCGTGCAAATGTTGCTTCCACGTGATTACGTAAAACGTCTTCAGTTTTGCCGAAGAATGCTGCAAAAGCACAGGGAAGATCCAGAGTTTCTTGATAAAATTTTATTGTCAGATGAAAGCAAATTTAAAAAAGATGGCTTCATGAACATACATAATCTATATAGATTAAAATCTACATTTATTCAGAAAAGAAAGGTCACAGTATAGGTTTAAAGTAAATCTTTGGACTGGCATCTTGAACAGTCAAATAATGTTAAATTACCTGAAAATATACACTGAGAAATTTATCTTAACTTTTTAGAAAATGAACTGCCAAATCTTTTGAAAGATATACCTTTGGTCAGGAGTATGTGGCTTCAAAACGATGGCTGTCCAGCTCATTACGCACGAAATGTGCAAAATTATTTGGATCATGCTTATCCACAGAGATGGATCATCCGTCTTGGTCAAATTTTGTGGCCTCCCGGTCACCGGATTTAAATCCATTAGATGGGGTTGTATAAAGGAGAAAATTGGTGCAAAACCAATAAATAATCTAAACGAATCAAGAGAACGCATTAATGAAGCCGCAGAAGAAATCAATGTCATAGGAAGTGCAAGACGGATCAAAAGATCTTTTTTAAGAATTTGAACACTTGCTTTCATTTTTATTTGTGTTTTATTTAGTTTAAAAAAAATACCTACCACTTAAATTTAACAACTGTTTTTTAGCGTATGAAGAGTTAAAGTTATATAATGAAAATGTTTTTACTCACGATATTTGTAAAAATGTGTTTCCGCCAGGCTTAGCATAATTAGTTTTGTTTTGAACTGTGATTCAGTATTACATAACAATAATTAGAATATTAGAATACAGAAATTTGTAGTTGTGGCATTTCATAAACTGATATAAGGAGTTGATTTTCACGAAATTCATGAAAGTGTCAATATCTCGAAATCTAACGATTTTTCACTAAGGTCATATTTACATATTCTGGTGAGCTGGCTTATTAGCCCTCGAAGGGTATATGTTAGTTTTTGGAACATCTATATATATATATATATATATACATATATATATATATATATATATATATATATATATATATATATATATATATATATATATATATATATATATATATACTGATATACCTAAAGAAAAAAGTTTTTTTTATATGTATAAATAAAATAATCATGAAAAAATTAAATCGTGAGTGTGTGATTGCATAAGGGTTTTAAGACGATATAGAGATTAGTAGTAGTAGATGTAAAGATGTTAGGGTTTTGGCCTAAAATTAAGCGTTTATAGACCGCAGCAAATAAATATACAAATGTCAGTTTAATGATTCTCATATTGACTACTTGAAATACTTTTGTAATGAAAGATTTATTAGCAGGTAAACGATTTGCATTTATATTTCTCTTTGAATTTGGCAAATTAAAAAGGAAAATTTATACTGGAACTAGTTTAGACTGAACTTATTAATTTAAATTTACTTATATACAAGTCAACTTATACGAAAATTAAAAGCCAATTTAGGATTGATGATAAACAGCAAATGATTGGGATCAAAAAATATAACTTATTTATTAAAAAGAACTTTAGAACTGGATTTATTTTACAATTAGGTGTTTATTTTGATAAATTAAATAGTAAACCAACTGCAATATTGAAACTTTCAGTATAAAATAAATATTCTAAAATTGAACTTTGTTTATAGGCGACCTTATATTATACATAAATTAACAAACTTCTAGCTTCTCTGGAAAAGAAAAGAATTTATTCGAACGAAAACATTTGAGAAAATTTGCTTTATATTGGAAAATGACTATAAGAGAAAATAAAACAAAAATTTCTGGATTGATAATTTATTATATTAAAGAATAATTTTCCATTAAAATAATTAAAATTAAGCGTTATTCTAAAGTTAAGCAAGCTTCGTAAGTAAAAATTGTTACTATTTAACTAGAAACAATATAAGCTTTAAGCACTGATCTTACCAATATTTGATTTTTTTAATAGTACCATTTTAAAAAATCTTCGGTATAATTAAAGAATCTATATTTATAATAAATTTAAAATTAACATATTAATATATATATATATATATATATATATATATATATATATATATATATATATATATATATATATATATATATATATATATATATATATATATATATATATATATATATAACATATATATATATATATATATATATATATATATATATATATATATATATATATATATATAATTTTTCTGTTGAACCTTTTGTTTACATAAACTTGATTGGTTTTTCTTGGGTACTTAGGTTCTTTTGGAAAATACAAACTAGTTTATTTGACGTTTCGCCTTATTTTTTTAGGCAGTTTCAAAATTTTTTTAAATTTTTTATTATTCATTCTAACATTAGAAAATACAAGGTTAAAATCTTTTTGGTCAATTTACAGGGTAAAGGTATATGTTTTTAAACCTGTAAATTAACCTAAAAGATTTTAACCTTGTATTTTCTAATTTTAGAATGAATAATAAAAAATTTAAAAAATTTTTGAAAATGCCTTTAATAAATTAGCTAGTTTGGATTTTCCAAAAGAACCTAAGTACCCAAGAAAAACCAATCTAGTTTATATATATATATATATATATATATATATATATATATATATATATATATATATATATATATAGAATAAAGAAAGAAAGCAAAAAATTGCCGTATCTACCAAAATTATTAAAAATACAATCTTAGTTGGGGAACTCGGCAAGAAGGGCGTGATAAGAGATCACACAATTTTCATTAAGACAATATTTCGGTCCTGGATTGGGACCTTCTTCAGGGCAGAACTGAAAAGAAGAACAGAGCGTATTCACTGATCGTGTCTGGGACAACTTTAAATTAAAGATGTTATCATTAGGTTGTTATAATAAATAAAATTAGTGTAGAACAAGAAGAAGATATTAGTCATAATAAGTTAAAAAAAAAACTCAGATGAGAAGTGCAAAGATTTTGTTAGCCTGAATGGCCGTAGGTTATACATACAAAAGTTGTTACATATAAAAGTTGGTTAATCCATAAAATATATAAAATACACATTAAAACACTGTAGACAAAATTCTAAAAAAACCAAATTTAAAACATGGATGTAATTGGGAACCTTGGATGTTGGAACATCGTTAATTATTTCACCTGTGACCACCACATATGGCCACCGCCATTTAGGAAAAATGACAAGGACGACAGGAGACAGCTGCCCGACAGAGATAAGGGGTTTAGTCAAGAAAACTCAATTAACCAGAATGCGATGTCGACACCAGGAAGGTATCGATAGAAAAGGAAGTGCAAATATTGGACCCTAAGTGGGAAGGAGACAGCCAATTGAGCGACCAAAAAACCCAGGTATGTGGTAGAGGAAAGATAAATCATAACCTAATTATAGGTAAATAGTGAGCGAGGGAGCGAGAGAGAGAGAGACAATAATGGGAGCAACGAAGAAGAAGATTATCTAATGAAATAATTATTAATTTATTAATTTCTTGTTGGAATCTGATTGGAGGAAGAGAGGTTATGATTTATCCTTCCTCTACCACATACCGGGGTTTTTTGGTCGCTCAATTGGCTGTCTCCTTCCCACTTAGGGTCCAATATTTGCACTTCCTTTTCTATCGATTCCTTCCTGGTGTCGACCCCGCATTCTGGTTAATTGAGTTTTCTTGACTAAACCCCTTATCTCTGTCGGGCAGCTGTCTCCTGTCGTCCTTGTCATTTTTCCTAAATGGCGGTGGCCCTATGTGGTGGTCACAGGTGAAATAATTAACAATGTTCTCAACATCCAAGGTTCCCCATTACATCCATGTTTTAAATTTGGTTTTTAGAATTTTGTCTGCAGTGTTTTTAGTGTGTATTTTATATATTTTATGGATTAACCAACTTTTATATGTAACAACTTTTGTATGTATAACCTACGGCCATTCAGGCTAACGAAATCTTTGCACTTCTCATGTGATTTTTTTTTTTAACTTATTATGACTAATATCTTATTCTTGTTCTACACTAATTTTATTTATTATAACAACCTAATGATAACATCATTAATTTAAAGTTGTCCCAGACACGATCAGTGAATACGCTCTGTTCTTCTTTTCAGTTCTGCCCTGAAGAAGGTCCCAATCCAGGACCGAAATATTGGCTTAATGAAAATTGTGTGATCTCTTATCACGCCCTTCTTGCCGAGTTCCCCAACTAAGATTGTATTTTTTATATATATATTATATATATATATATATATATATATATATATATATATATATATATATATATATATATATATATATACATAGATATGTATATATATATATATATATATATATATATATATATATATATATATATATATATATATATATATATAGATATATATATATATATATATATATAGATATATATATATATATACATATATATATATATATATATATATATATATATATATATATATATATATATATATATATATATATATATATATATATATATATATTATGAAACTAGTTGAGGAACTCGGCAAAATGGGCATCAACAGATGTTCATACTATATTCATTTAGCCAATATTTCGGTCCTAGGTTGGGACCTTCATCAGGGCACAAACTGAAAAAGAGATAACGAAGCAACCAATAAATTCAATCTCACAATTATTCATATGTAACTATTTCAATTCAACAGTATTATTATTTTAAACAATCACAAATTATTATCATTATTATTAAAAAATGTCAACAAAACTCACTTGTAGTATGAAATTTAATCTAACAAGAATGACCATCAAAAACAATCGCCATAGTAAAAAAACCAACACTGAATTAAAACAACCACTATTCACTAACAATTTAACATAAAAACATGGCATTTACAGCAGGGATGCCATTGATAACGTTGGATGCTGAAATTCAAAACTAATTAACCACCTGCCATCTTAAAGAAAAATGAAAAGTGACAACTTTGACAGGGCGCTGACAAAGGACGACCACCTGACAGATGTAAGGGATCACTCACAAAGAATAAAAGGAAAGGTCAAACGACCAGGAAAGGACCGGTTTAAGTACGAAATTGAGTGCTACGTCATATAGTAAAATTTTTGGTATAAAAGGAAAGGATATCTAATGGGAAGGCAAATTTACGCTGTTATGACTATTGAGAAACATATAAAGGAACCAATTTTGATTTCATCTGGGGGGGAAGTAGAGCAAGGAAGAAGGAAGGAAAGGATTTTTCATTAATTGGGAGCATATTCTTCAATTTATTATTATAATTATTATTATATTAATGTTATCTCAATAGGAATGTAAATTATGAAGAAATTGCGGGGAACCAAGAAAAACATATACCCAAACAGGATGGTACCCAAAGGGGAACATGCAAAAGGACAGAGTTTTCAAATACCAAAACAAAGTTATTATGAGGAGTGTGACGACCCAGAGACGTTATGCAAGGGAAGACGGTCACAAGAGAGAATGCCCTGATGAAGGTCCCAACCTAGGACCGAAATATTGGCTAAATGAATATAGTATGAACATCTGTTGATGCCCATTTTGCCGAGTTCCTCAACTAGTTTCATAATTTAGGATTTTGTTAGATACGGCAACTTTTGCTTTCTCTCTCTTTATTTGTTATATATATATATATATATATATATATATATATATATATATATATATATATATATATATATATATATATATGTATATATATATATATATATATATATATATATATATATATATATATATATATATATATATATATATATATAGGGTGTCCCGGTATTCCGTGTACATAGAGTTACTGTGGATTTCTGGGATGAACTATTTAACCCAACATACCTTAGTCCAAAAATTCGTGATTTACATACAGGTTGTCAAAGTTATACTTTTATTTTAGTTTTTCTTGAGTCGCTTTCTTAATAATTGTACTATTTGTACAAGATTCGGTGCTAAGGGGTTTTCTGAGATGAAAAATCGAAATCAGCTCACAGTTTGGCTGTAAATTGTAGGGGGCACGACTTATTGAACTACGTATACTTTTAAATTGTCATAACTTTTTTTATACCACTCTGTATGATATTTTTAATTAATTAGTTCCGCATTACCCTATCTAAAAAACCTCTCTTGGTAAATATTGCTCCGAGCAACAGTTTCTGAGATAGTGAGATGTTTTTATTTATCGATTACAAATTTATCAGTTTTACCTGGAAGAAGTGTGAAGGAACGCATTAAAAAATGGAAACAAACATCCTATTTTCTCAGAAACTGTTGCTCGGAGCAACATATACCCAGAAAGCTTTTTTTAGAAAGTGGAGGCGGAAAATATGAATATTTAATTAAAAATATATACAGAGTGGTATAAAAAAGTTATGACAATTTAAAAATATACACAGTGCAATAAGTGGCGCCCCCTATAATTTACAACAAAACTGTGAGCTGATTTCGATTTCTCATCTCAGAAAAACCCTTTAGCACCGAATTTTGTACAAATAGTACAATTAATAAGGAAGTTACTTAAGAAAAACTAACGTAAAAGTATAACTTTGATACCCTGTATCTCAAAAATTACGAATTTTTGGACTAAGGTCCATAATAACTCTATGTACACGAAATACTAGGACACCCTATATATATCTATATATATATATATATATATATATATATATATATATATATCTATATATATATATATATATATATATATATATATATATATATATATATATATATACACGTATATATGGGGTGTTATGAAATTCCCAGTATATATTTAAACGGGTAATTTGTATGGCCATGTAAAATCACTTTCAAATCTTTTCCTTTTCAAATTCGAAAATTCTTTGGTAAAAAATTTAAAAAAGGGCATAACTGAATTTTACTAGCCCAACCTACCCGCTTCTGAAAGGCCTTCATTGTACGATCTAGGTCAAGCGCAGGCTTGTGTTGCCAAATTTGATTTTCTTCAACAATTACAGATTTTCAAATTTAAGATAAAATTGATCTAGTATGAAATGAAAATAATATTAGAAAAATAGTAAAAGTAATATTTAACCATAATTGAGCAAATTTTTTTAGCTATTATTTGAAAAGAAATAATTCCCTGGTAACGCGCAAGAACAACTGGATCATTGCTCCTTCACAGCTTATTTTGAATTCTATGTTACCAGCTGTTTGGGTTTCTTGTTACTTCAAAATTGTGCTTAATTTTGCGTGTTTATTTATTATATTTTGCATTTTAAGTACTATTTATATAATGCTTACATTTCTTGCATTTATTGTTAAGCGTGTCAGCATCGCAGATTTCTGTTGTTAATTATATTTGCTTGTATAAGGAGGTAGGTACTAGTTTTTATAATTAAAAGAAGATATTACTTTGTACTTTTTATAATTATTTTTTTAAAGCCGGTGAATTACTCTTATATATTCTATAAGGTAACCTTTGAACTACAAAATCGATTTGATTCATTTTTCTACTGACTTAAATTGAAAAATACCTGATCGAATGCAAAAAAAAACATTAATAAGCATGCATACATACATTCGCCAAATTTGGTATGCCCGTTCGAAAGCGTAAACATGAAAACTAAAACACTTGTCTGAATGCCGGTAGTACATATTTGTTAAATTTTAAATTTTATTCAACTCGTCGTATATAAAAGTTTTTTGCATTTTTACTCTACAAGGGTAAATTGATTAGTCTGGTAAATTTCTACGTAATGGCGGTAAATTTTGTTAAGTGGCATGACTGTTAGTAAGCGTGATTCTTGTAATGTTTGTGTTTAAAGTGACAAACAGATGCAACGCGCAGTTATTTGTTGTCAGTAAGTGATCGGTGTATAAGTTTCGTAGAAACGGATAAGTCCGAGTATCGTGCAGATCATGCAATGATAAAACATTTTTATTTAAAAGGAAGACTGCAGCCCAGAGAGCAACTGAACTGAAGAAAGACTATAGGGTCTCTGCATCAGCACGCAGGATCATATATTACTGGATACACGCATTTAAACGTGGTCGTACGAGTACTGCATTTGCAGTAGCTGCACTTTCAGGATGTTCAATTGAGATTTCTTTTAAAGAAATGGTCGATAAAATTCATGGTATTGTGATGGAAGATCGTCACATTAAGCTTCATGACATTGCTGAGATGGTAGGAATTTAAAATGAACGGGTACATATTATCCTGCATGTAGTTCTAAAAATGAAAAAGCTGAGTGAGTGATGGGTGTCGCGTTTGTTGACTCTAAAGAGAAACGCAGAAGGAAGAACATTTCAAAATTGTATTTGGAAAAGTTGCAGCGTAATTCAAAGGACTTCAGGCTTCACTTTGTGACTGTAGATGAAATGTGGATCCTCTATTACATCTCGGAAACAAAACGGAAATCAAAACAGTGGGTTGGCGAAGGTGAAGAAGCACTGAAAAAAGCGAAAATAGTTTCATCGGCAGGAAAACTGATGTCAATTTTATTTTTGGGGCTCACAGGGTATCATCATGATTGTATACTTGGAAAAGGAAAAAATAGTGGGTCTTATTACGCCATGTTCGACAGTTTGCGTAGCTCCTGCTCGCACATCGGCCGCTATCATGACAAAAGCATAGAGATATTAAAATAGAGCCTGCTGTAAGCGAAAGAGTGGCGTCGTTAAAAAGAGAACAAAATAATATGAGTCATTCTGTCTCTCTTACTCTCGCACGGGTACTCACTCTAACTTAGTATTGTGGGCGTGCGCGGAGTAAAAGAGACAGAATGACTCATATTAGTTCTTTCTCTTTCTATGAAAGCCACGCTTTTCACGAGAATTTTAATATCTCTATGGGCAAAATCGGACGAGCTGGACTTTAAAATAATTCCCCACCCAATCAATTCTCCAGATTTGGCCCAAGTGTTTTTTTTGTTTCTTAACCTCAAAACTTGTCTTGGAGGAAGAAATTTTCGTTGAATAAAGAGATTATATGTGCTTTAAACGAGTCTTATGGACAGCCCGATACAATTTTTTTTTCTGATGGAATAAAAAAATTCGAATCTCGATGGATCAAATGTATTGAGCTCAATAAAGATTATGTTGAGAAATAAATTTTTGTTTTTGCAAAAAAAATTATTTATCTTGGGTTTTTACAAGACTTTTCAATTCACCCTCTCATATTGTTTATTCCTACCTAGAAAGTTGTTGACTTTAGTAGAACCTAGTCAAAGTAGTACCTATTAATAAATATAGGCAGTATAATTTTAAGCATGCAAAAACAATTATGGTAAAACTTGTGCAAGAAGATTAGGTCCGTTGATCCATCTGCCCCAAAATTGTAAGATAGTTGACGGTTTTATGTGCCATCTGAAACAAGAAATTCAAAAAAATATTTTCGTATTTCTAGTCAAAAATTCTACTTTTCAACTTTTTGTGATTATTAAAGTACCGACCATTCAAATTGCAATGCGTGGATTAGGATTTTCTTGAGTGTGAAAAACTGAAATACAATATTTGTTTTAGGGCTGCGTGTTTGCAACGGAAGTACTTAAAAAATCATTTTATCTGTTGTGCGTTCGAGAGTTACCTTGTCAACCGACCGACACAAATGGGTGACAACCCAGCGCACAGTAGGGAAAACATCTGAGAAGGGGGAAAACGTCCTAAAGTACCACTTATTTGTGGTGTCAATTTCAATGTGTTTTTCGTGCTGAATTGAATAGAACAATTTTCAAGCCGATAGGACCAACTGGCTGCATGCTATGCCAATTTATTCATAAAACGCTGAATGATTTCAGAACTAGTGCAATTTTTAATGTACGAGGATGGATTGAAAAGTTTAGCGGCCTAGTCAAGAAAACAAACCAAAAAAACGTACAAAAACATTTTTATTTTTCGACCACCTAGTTCTATGCACTTCTTCCACCTGTTTTTCAAAGTTTCCACACCTGTTTCAAAAAAAGATTTCTCAAGCTCTTCAAAATACTGGTTAACTGCAGCTTCGACTTCTTCATTTGATGAAAATTTCTGGCCACCGAGGTGTTTTTTTTTGGTTTGGAAATAGATGAAAGTCCGAAGGTGCCAAATCAGGAGAATAAGCCGGGTGGGGCAGCAATTCGAAATTACAATCACGAATTTGAGGCTTAGACTCAACAGCCATGTGAACGCGAGCGTTGTCTTGATAGAACAAAACTTTCTTTCTCAGTAATCCTGGGCGTTTCTCTCTAATTTCTTGACGTAAACGACGCAAAAGGGTGCAATAGTAAGTCGAGTTTATTGTTTCGCCTTTCGGAAGATAGTCCACCATAATAATACCTTTAGCATCCCAAAAAACTGACGCCATCACTTTTCCAGCCGACAGAATTGCCTTCGCTTTTTTTGGGGTCGGATCACCAGATTTTTTTTCCACTGCTTGGCTTGTTGTTTTGACTCTAGTATAGTGGTGAACCCAGGTTTCGTTCATTGTCACAAACCTGTTAAGAAAATTTTGCGGATCAGCTTCAAATATCTACATACAGTCGCGAGAAATCGTGAGTCGAATTCGTTTTTGTTCAACTGAAAGCAATCTGGGGACCCACTTAGCGCAAACCTTAGAAAATCCGAGTTCGTTGGCAATGATGTTTTGTGTTCGTTCATACGAGATGTCTATAGTGTCACACACTTTGCCGATGTTTTCTTCAGTCGTAGACGTCGTGAGCCGGTCGGAGCGAGGGTCATCTTCGATGCTCTCTCATCAACGTTTAAATTCTGCAACCCAATTTTTTACAGTGGTATATGACGGAGCAGATTCCCCTAGTGTTGTTTTCATATCATCGTGGATCTCCTTTGATGTTAATTTTTTTTCAAACAGGTTCTTGATGACTGCACGTTGTTCAATTTTTTCCATTTTTGCAAAAACGCTGCACTTCGTCTCACTAAAATCGTTCTAACCTAAAAACCACAAATTCTACAGCAAGAAAATTTTACACTGTGACAAGCCAAGAAAGTATGAACTTATTAAGGGTACTATAATCAATCCATCCTCGTATTTTCGTGTTTAAAATAACCATTTTAGTGTCACTAGGATGAACTAATGTGCAAATATAGTAAGAATACTGTTTCAAAATTAGACATTTTATTTAAGTAGGAACCAGAGATCACTGCTTAAATACGATGCAAATGTTCTTTAGAGGTAGTAAACTCTAAATTGCTTATAATATTTTTCAATGGTTTTTATTCTTGAAGAACTCGTCAAAATTAGACAATCATGCAGCGAACGTGAATACGTTACCGTATATATTACGTATATATTATATTACCGATTTTTTACTTCCATGAAAATGGAAGTATGGTGATAGTTTTTGTTTTTTTTGACTCTTGAAGACTATAGATCAAGAGGGCGACCCGATATTCTATCGGGCGAGTCGAATAAAACTCTTTATCGTTGATTTTGCGGCCCGGTTAAGGTAAATTTCTAAGCAGCAAATTAAAGCGTCATATGTTAAATACATGGAGGATGCACAGGCTTCTCTGACACTGGATTCTCAACGCTTTTGGAATTATGCTCATTCCAAAAGTAATTCTTCTAGGATTCCCAGTGTGATGATGACATTCTGAAGTCTCCGTCGGGCATTGTTAACGCGTTTGCAGATTTTTTCAAGAGTGTCTTCACACTGTCGGAACTATCAGAGACTTGTCATTCGCTTAGTACGTCGTTGACAGTTGTGGAATTCTCGCCCATTACTGAGGATGAAATATTGATGGCTACGAAAAAATTAAAAAATAAGATGACCTCTGGCCCTGATAATATTTACTGATGATACTACTCAGTATATATCACCACTACACCAAACACTTTATTTTTGCACTCGACGCGCGTTTCGCTAACCATGTTAGCTTCATCAGGAGCGATGATTGACTAAAGCTAAACTACAAATCTACCCTATTTATACTTAGCCTAAACCTTGAATTACTCAAGCGGAACTAATGACATAGGCAAGGCCCTCAGTTCCGGTCAAGTAACCAGTAGAGGGGACTGTAAGGAATAGGCCCTCTGTCTTTATTTAAACTACTTTTACATTTTATGATTTCCATACTTTCGTATGCGTTCAACAATCTCCTATCAGATACATTTTTTATTAACCTTAGATTATCTAATGTTACAGTATGATCAGTTTCAAGGCATGTTTCGGCAATGCTAGACTTTTCTGTTCTATTGAATCTTAAGTGTGCTAAATGTTCTTTAAATCGTGTTTTAATTGACCTTTAGTTTGCCCAACATACTTTTTGTCACAATCATTACAACTAATTTCATAAATTCTAATTTTCTCACAATTAGGAATCTTATCTTTGGGATTTCCTAAGATATTCCTCAGATTGTCTGATGACTTATAGACTAAGGTGAGGCCTACCTTATTAAATACCTTATTGAGTCCCTTGCTATATTTCGGATTATATGGTATGGAGACATATTTGGTGTTATTTTCTTCGCGTGTAAAAAAGGTGGAATTCTGAATATTAAACCTAATTTTATGTCTATTTATTAGCTTATTTACTAAGTCATCGTCGTAACCATTAACTCTAGTTATATTTCTAATACGATTCCTTTCTTTATTGAAGTTTACTCTGTTCAGAGGGAAAGTGACCAAACGATGAACTAAAAAATGTAATGAGGCTAATTTATGTTGTTTGCAATGAAATGAATCATTAGGAATATATCTATCTGTTACTGTGTCCTTCCTATAGATATCAAATTCTAATCTATTATTATTTTTAATAATTAAAATATCTAGAAAAGGCAATTGTCCTTTGTTCTCAACTTCGTAAGTGAATTTAATGGAATCATACCGGCTATTTAATTTAGAAACAAAATCATTAATATTTGCTCTCTTTGTATCAAAAAATCGCGAAAATATCATCCACATACCTATACCATACCCTTGGGAAATATTCGAATTCTTGACTGGCTTCGATTTCAAACTTACTCATGAATAAATTGGCTATGAAGGGTGACAAGCAATTACCCATATTCTGAACATAAAATTGATTGTTATATTGGAAATAATTTAGTTTCATACAAAGTTTAGATAATGTTAAGTATTCACGAATAATTTCGTCTTCAAAGTCATTCATTCTAAGTAATTCTTCGAGATATTGTAAAGTTTGTGGAATTGGCACACTTGGGAACAAAGAAACAACATCAAAAGAAATTAAGACTTCACCTTCATTAAGAACTAGATTTTTTGTTTTATTAATGAATTCTAACTAATTCTTCACTGCGAAAGTATTTAATGGTAACTTCTCAGGTTCTTTTGATAACCATTTGGATATTGAATATGTGGGTGATCCGACGGATGAAACAATGGGTCGCATTGTTTTTCCAGGTTTGTGAATTTTGGGTAAGCAATACAATTTTGGTATGGTCGGATTACTCACATTTAATTTAAATTTTAGCGAATCGGAGACAAGATTCTTACATTTTTTTAAAGAATTTTTAACCTCTGATATCATTCTCGGTAATGGATTTCTTATTACCTTTTCATAAGGGCCAGATTCGATAAGATTATCTACGTGTTCAAAGTAATCTTTCTTATCCAATATAACAACCTTATTTCCTTTATCCGCTTTTAAGTGAAGACATCTTTCTTTTTCAATCCTTTAACTACTTTTATGTTTTTTCGTGAATTAGAATTTGTGTTTTTAACTATGTTTTTCGATAGTTGATTGCGACATGCTTCCCTAACAAAGGATTTACTATTTTCTGGAAGTATACTAATGGAACTTTCAATGTGAGCAACTATTTCTGATAAATTATCTCTAGGGAGGGGGTACTGCAAAGTTAAGACCTTTGTTTAAGATGCGAATTTCATTTCGTGTAAAGGATTGAGATGAATGATTTTCTACAATATTTACGAGTTCTTGAGGACTATTTTTCTTCGGTAAGAGCTTTTTTAATTTTTTACTTAGAATAGAGAATTTCTTTTTATATTGAATATTAATAACTAAAAACATTTTTCCTCTGGAACTCGCTCCATACTTCATATTCAATATTGTTTAATCCTGAAGTAAGTTTTTTGAATATGCTGTATGATTCTACTTCTAACATACTACGTTTTTGTGCACAAATTCTTGATTTCTAAGTCAAGCCATTTTTGTTTAGCAAAGAATGAAACTTTTTCTGAAATGTTTGATTTTGGTAAATTAACCTTAATAAAATTAGGAAAAACTTTAAATTTCATTCATGACTTTAAAAACCAATATCTGCACCTACTAATCTAATCTTACTACCGTACTTACGATAAAGGTTTAATTCCGTTGACCGTGAAGCCATCTCAACTAAGTTGGGAATGTGGAATCTTTGGCACAATGATACTACTCAGTATATATCACCACTACACCAAACACTTTATTTTTTGCACTCGACGCGCGTTTCGCTAACCATGTTAGCTTCATCAGGAGCGATGATCGACTAAAGCTAAACTACAAAGAAATATTAATGATTTTGTTTCTAAATTAAATAGCCGGTATGATTCCATTAAATTCACTTACGAAGTTGAGAACAAAGGACAATTGCCTTTTCTAGATATTTTAATTATTAAAAATAATAATAGATTAGAATTTGATATCTATAGGAAGGACACAGTAACAGATAGATATATTCCTAATGATTCATTTCATTGCAAACAACATAAATTAGCCTCATTACATTTTTTAGTTCATCGTTTGGTCACTTTCCCTCTGAACAGAGTAAACTTCAATAAAGAAAGGAATCGTATTAGAAATATAACTAGAGTTAATGGTTACGACGATGACTTAGTAAATAAGCTAATAAATAGACATAAAATTAGGTTTAATATTCAGAATTCCACCTTTTTTACACGCGAAGAAAATAACACCAAATATGTCTCCATACCATATAATCCGAAATATAGCAAGGGACTCAATAAGGTATTTAATAAGGTAGGCCTCACCTTAGTCTATAAGTCATCAGACAATCTGAGGAATATCTTAGGAAATCCCAAAGATAAGATTCCTAATTGTGAGAAAAGTGGAATTTATGAAATTAGTTGTAATGATTGTGACAAAAAGTATGTTGGGCAAACTAAAAGGTCAATTAAAACACGATTTAAAGAACATTTAGCACACTTAAGATACAATAGAACAGAAAAGTCTAGCATTGCCGAACATGCCCTTGAAGCTGATCATACTGTAACATTAGATAATCTAAGGTTAATAAAAAATGTATCTGATAGGAGATTGTTGAACGCATACGAAAGTATGGAAATCATAAAATGTAAAAGTAGTTTAAATAAAGACAGAGGGCCTATTCCTTACAGTCCCCTCTACTGGTTACTTGACCGGAACTGAGGGCCTTGCCTATGTCATTAGTTCCGCTTGAGTAATTCAAGGTTTAGGCTAAGTATAAATCGGGTAGATTTGTAGTTTAGCTTTAGTCAATCATCGCTTCTGATGAAGCTAACATGGTTAGCGAAACGCGCGTCGAGTGCAAAAATAAAGTGTTTGGTGTAGTGGTGATATATACTGAGTAGTAAACTACATCTAAATGCTCAAAAATGCAAAGTTCTAACATATACTAGGAGGATAGCGTCAATAGAGTTTCAATATAGAATTCAAGACCATAATTTAAGTAGGTGTAGCACAGCTAAGGATTTGGGAGTTGTTTTTGATGCAAAATTAACATTTGCTCAGCATATAGCATTGAAAGTTTCTGAAGCAATGAAGTCTTACGGGTTCATCATTAGGAATTGTAGGGGTTTCACTAATATTGCATCACTGAAGGTTTTGTACTTCTGCTTTGTTCGCTCGAAATTAGAATATGCAAGTATCGTCTGGAGTCCAATGTACGAGGTGCATAGAGTTTCACTTGAAAAAGTGCAGAGGAGATTTCTGAAATTTCTGTTGTTTATGATTAATGGAATGTATCTTGAACGGGGAATCAGCAGCGATTATTTGTGTGAACAGACAAATATTCTTAGCCTGAGAATCAGGAGAGTTTGTGCCTCAATATTATTCCTATATAGAGTATTGCACAATATAATTGATTGCAGGGATATACTGTCTCGTATTAACATCAATGTGCCACGGATACACTCACGATCAAATATGTTTTTTAGATGTAACAGACTTAATACTAATTTGTTATTGAATTCACCTATTCATGTAATGTGTACTAATTTTAATCATATTTGTAATGTTTGTGACATATACTGTTGTACTAAGCAGCATTTACTACACACTGTCATTGAATATGTAAATGTCTAAATATTTACCCTATTAATGGGAAACTGTTGGGTAATAAAGCTATTATTATTATTATTATTATTATACAAAAAGCCTCTTCTTTTTCACATTTAGTCAATGTGGTTCCATGTTTGGCTGACGGGCCCAAGCCAAGTCAGCACAAACGCTATTACCATTGTGTATTAAGGAATGACCTGACAATGTTACATGTTTTCAAAATCACTGACTTCTGAATGTTTTTGTGTATGTTTGTGTTGAGTCCCAATTGTACCAAGTGTGGTGTGAATGTTATTGGTGTAAGGCCTGTGGCTGATATAACGAGAGGGACAATGATGACTTTTTTCTTGTTCCCATAGCCTTTTTATTTCCGTTGCAAGGTCTGTGTATTTGGAAATTTTTTCTGTGTATTTCGTTTGGATGTTTGTGTCGTTGGGGACAGCTATGTCAATTAGATAGGTGACTTTTTCTTTTTTGCACTGAAAAGTAATATCGGGTCTATTGGCGGAGACTGTTTTATCTGTATGGATACTGATGTCCCAGTAGAGTTTGTAATCTTTATTTTCAAGTACGGATGTTGGTGTGTATTTGTAGTAGGGATCTGTGTTTTCTATGAGCTTGTATGTTGTGGCTAGTGCTTGGTGAACTACCTTTGCCCCTGAGTCATGTCTGGCTGTGTATTCCGTTCCGGCTAATATTTTACATCCGCTTGTTATGTGTTCAATAGTTTCTTTCTGCTGGTGGCATTTCCTGCATCTGTCTTCTGTAATAGTTGGGTCTTTGATGATATGCTTTTGGTAGTTTCTGGTTAATATGACTTTATCCTGGATGGCAAGTAAGAAGCCTTTTGTTTCCGGGAGTAGCTGCCCATCCCGTAACCAGGTGTATGCTTGTTTTTTATTTGCGTGGTCTTGTTCTATGTGGTATCTGTATTTTCCGTGGAGTGTTTTTTCTGACCACGTTTTCATCTTTTCCTGTTGTAATTGGATGAGACCGTGTGTATCTGCTGGGTGGTCGACCCGGGATAAGTCGAGTGGGGTATAGTTTTTTGTCTGCTTTGACTGTTGCTGTGTGGAGGCTGGTTTGCTTGGTGTGAAAGAATTTCCTAAGTGCTTGTATTTGTTTTGTGTGTAATGATCTGATGTCTATAATTCCTCTTCTCCCGCCTTCCTCTCGATGGTAAGTCTTTCCTTGCATGCGTTGGGGTGTAATTTCCTGTATTTGGTAAATTGATATCGCATAAGGATGTGAATATTTTCTATGTCTGTTTGTGACCATTTGATGATACCAAATGAATATGTGAGTATAGGTATAGCGAACATGTTGATAGCTTTAGTGAGATTCTTTGAGCTGAGTTTTGTTTGTAAAAGTTTCGTCAGTCTGTTTTTGAATTCGGTTATGAGCTCTGTTTTGATGTGTATGGATACTGATGTCCCAGTAGAGCTTGTAATCTTCATTTTCAAGTATGGATGTTGGCGTGTATTTGTAGTAGGGATCTGTGTTTTCTATGAGTTTGTATGTTTGTGGCTAGTGCTTTGGTGAACTACTTTGGCAGCTGAATCATGCCTGGCTGTGTACTCTGTTCCGGCCAATATTTTACATCCGCTCGTTATGTGTTCGATCGTTTCTTTCTGCTGGTGCATTTCCTACATCTGTCCTCTGCAATAGTCGGGTCTTTGATGATATGCTTTTGGTAGTTTCTGGTTAATATGACTTTATCCTGGATGGCAAGTAAGAAGCCTTCAGTCTCAGGGAATAGCTGCCCATCCTGTAACCAGGTGTATGATTGTTTTTTATTTACGTGGTCTTGTTCTATGTGGTATCTGTGTTTTTTTTTCCGTGGAGTGTTTTTCTCTGACCACGTTTTCATCTTTTCCTGTTGTAACTGGGTGTGACTGTGTGGTGTCTGCTGAGTGGTCTGCCCGGGCTAAGTCGAGAGGTGTGTAGTTCTTGTCTGCTTTCACTGTCGCTGTGTGGAGGCTGGTTTGCTTGCTGTGAAAGAATTTCCTAAGTGTTTGTATTTGTTTTGTGTGTAATGATCTGATGTCTATAATTCCTCTTCCTCCTGCCTTCCTCTCGATGGTAAGTCTTTCTTTGCATGCGTTGGGGTGTAATTTCCTGTATTTGGTGAATTGAGATCGTATAAGGATGTGAATATTTTCTATGTCTGTTTGTGACCACTTGATGATACCAAATGAAATATGTGAGTATAGGTATGGCGAACGTGTTGATGGCTTTAGTGAGATTCTTAGAGTTGAGTTTTGTTTGCAAAAGTTTCGTCAGTCTGTTTTTAAATTTGGTTCTGAGCTCTGTTTTGATGTGAGTGTGGTTGAGTTTGGTGCTTTGTTGGAAGCCTAGATATTTGTATGTTTCTTCGTCGAACATGTTATCGAGTGTTTCATTGTTGATGGTTTCTATCTCATGGTGGCACTTCCATTGGCCTTTGTTGATGTGGAGCACTTTGCATTTACTTATACCAAATTCCATATTGACATCTAAGGTGAATATTTCTGTGATTTTGAGGGAGTTCTTTCAGCTGTGTTTGTGTGGCAGCGTAGAGTTTTATGTCGTCCATATATAGGAGGTGGTTTCATTTTATGTTGATTCACTTTTTGGTGTCTGATATTGAAGCCATGCTCTGTTCTGTTTAGTATATTTGAGAGTGGATTGAGACAGAGGCAAAACCATAGAGCACTGAGCGAATCTCCCTGAAATATACCCGTCTGATGTACAGCTCTTCTGTTTGGATCCGTTCGGTTTGTGTTTCTAGGCGTATTTTGGTTTTCCATGTTTTCATAATTTGTGCGAGAAACTGCCTGAGGTGTTGGTGATTTTATAGATTTCTAGGGCCCTGATTAACCAGCTGTGGGGTATGGAGTCGAAGGCTTTTTTATAGTCTGTGTAACCGATGTGAAGGTTTCTGTGTTCTTTTCTGGTTTGTCCCATAATCACGCTATCTATAATCAGCTGCTCTTTGCATCCTCGACTATTTTTCCTGCATCCCTTCTGCTCTTCTGTGAGAATATTGTTGTCTGTTAGGTGTTGTTCTATTTTCTTGGAAATTGTGGCTGTGATGATCTTGTATAGGGTTGGAAGACAGGTGATAGGTCGGTAGTTTGACGGGTTTGTGGTGTCTGAGCTTTTGGGTTTAACGTATGTTATTCCTTCTGTGAGGAAAGTGGGAAATGTGTGTGGTGGTTGTAGAATGGCTTTGTTGATTTGGTGTGTGAGTGCTTCGTGTGTGGTGGTAAACTGTTTGTACCAGAAGTTTTGTATATTGTCTATTCCAGGACATTTCCAGTTGTGTGTGTGTTTGATAGTTTCTGTAATTTCTTGTGTATTTAATGTGGTATTTTCTTGTTCTGTCACATGTTTATGTTTCTCTTCTTCGGCTTTGATCCAGGGGGTCTATTATTATTATTTATTATTATGATTGTTCTCGTTTTTCTTTTCTCACATTTGGTCAATGTGGTTCCATGTTTGGCTGACGGGCGCAAACCAAGTCAGCACAAACGCATTACTATTGTGTATTAAGGAATGACCTGCAATGTTACATGTTTTCAAAATCACTGACTTCTGAATGTTTTTGTGTATGCTTGTGTTGAGTCCTAATTGTACTAAGTGTGGTGTGAATGTTGTTGGTGTACGGCCTGTGGCTGATATAATGAGGGGGGGACAATGATGACTTTTTTCTTGTTTCCATAGCCTTTTTATTTCCGTTGCAAGATCTGTGTATTTGGAAATTTTCTCTGTGTATTTCGTTTGGATGTTTGTGTCGTTGGGGGGGACAGCTATGTCAATTAGATAGGTGACTTTTTCTTTTTTGCACTGAAAAGTAATATCGGGTCTATTGGCGGAGACTGTTTTATCTGTATGGATATGATCCCGATGTCCCAGTAGAGCGTTTTTGTAATCTTTCATTTTCAAGTATGGATGTTGGCGTGTATTTGTAGTAGGGATCTGTGTTTTCTATGAGTTTGTATGTTGTGGCCAGTGCGTTGGTGAACTACTTTGGCAGCTGAATCATGCCTGGCTGTGTACTCTGTTCCGGCCAATATTTTACATCCGCTCGTTTATGTGTTTCGATCGTTTCTTTCTGCTGGTGGCATTTCCTACATCTGTCCTCTGCAATAGTCGGGTCTTTGATGATATGCTTTGGTAGTTTCTGGTTAATATGACTTTATCCTGGATGGCAAGTAAGAAGCCTTCAGTCTCAGGGAATAGCTGCCCATCCTGTAACCAGGTGTATGATTGTTTTTTATTTACGTGGTCTTGTTCTATGTGGTATCTGTGTTTTCCGTGGAGTGGTTTTCTCTGACCACGTTTTCATCTTTTCCTGTTGTAATTGGGGTGTGACTGTGTGTGTCTGCTGAGTGGTCTGCCCGGGGCTAAATTCGAGAGGTGTGTAGTTTTTGTCTGCTTTCACTGTCGCTGTGTGGAGGCTGGTTTGCTTGCTGTGAAAGAATTTCCTAAGTGTTTGTATTTGTTTTGTGTGTAATGATCTGATGTCTATAATTCCTCTTCCTCCTGCCTTCCTCTCGATGGTAAGTCTTTCTTTGCATGCGTTGGGGTGTAATTTCCTGTATTTGGTGAATTGAGAT
>CM032446.1:46621688-46659188 GCA_019049505.1 Pachyrhynchus sulphureomaculatus
TATTATTATTATTATTATTATGATTGTTCTCGTTTTTCTTTCTCACATTTGGTCAATGTGGTTCCATGTTTGGCTGACGGGCGCAAACCAAGTCAGCACAAACGCATTACTATTGTGTATTAAGGAATGACCTGACAATGTTACATGTTTTCAAAATCACTGACTTCTGAATGTTTTTGTGTATGCTTGTGTTGAGTCCTAATTGTACTAAGTGTGGTGTGAATGTTGTTGGTGTGTACGGCCTGTGGCTGATATAATGAGGGGGACAATGATGACTTTTTCTTGTTTCCATAGCCTTTTTATTTCCGTTGCAAGATCTGTGTATTTGGAAATTTTTCTCTGTGTATTTCGTTTGGATGTTTGTGTCGTTGGGGACAGCTATGTCAATTAGATAGGTGACTTTTTCTTTTTTGCACTGAAAAGTAATATCGGGTCTATTGGCGGAGACTGTTTTATCTGTATGGATACCGATGTCCCAGTAGAGCTTGTAATCTTCATTTTCAAGTATGGATGTTGGCGTGTATTTGTAGTAGGGATCTGTGTTTTCTATGAGTTTGTATGTTGTGGCCAGTGCTTGGTGAACTACTTTGGCAGCTGAATCATGCCTGGCTGTGTACTCTGTTCCGGCCAATATTTTACATCCGCTCGTTATGTGTTCGATCGTTTCTTTCTGCTGGTGGCATTTCCTACATCTGTCCTCTGCAATAGTCGGGTCTTTGATGATATGCTTTTGGTAGTTTCTGGTTAATATGACTTTATCCTGGATGGCAAGTAAGAAGCCTTCAGTCTCAGGGAATAGCTGCCCATCCTGTAACCAGGTGTATGATTGTTTTTTATTTACGTGGTCTTGTTCTATGTGGTATCTGTGTTTTCCGTGGAGTGTTTTCTCTGACCACGTTTTCATCTTTTCCTGTTGTAATTGGGTGTGACTGTGTGTGTCTGCTGAGTGGTCTGCCCGGGCTAAATCGAGAGGTGTGTAGTTTTTGTCTGCTTTCACTGTCGCTGTGTGGAGGCTGGTTTGCTTGCTGTGAAAGAATTTCCTAAGTGTTTTGTATTTGTTTTGTGTGTAATGATCTGATGTCTATAATTCCTCTTCCTCCTGCCTTCCTCTCGATGGTAAGTCTTTCTTTGCATGCGTTGGGTGTAATTTCCTGTATTTGGTGAATTGAGATCGTATAAGGATGTGAATATTTTCTATGTCTGTTTGTGACCATTTGATGATACCAAATGAATATGTGAGTACAGGTATAGCGAACGTGTTGATGGCTTTAGTGAGATTCTTAGAGTTGAGTTTTGTTTGCAAAAGTTTCGTCAGTCTGTTTTTGAATTCGGTTCTGAGCTCTGTTTTGATGTGAGTGTGGTTGAGTTTGGTGCTTTGTTGGAAGCCTAGATATTTGTATGTTTCTTTGTCGAACATGTTATCGAGTGTTTCATTGTTAATGGTTTCTGTCTCATGGTGGCACTTCCATTGGCCTTTGTTGATGTGGAGCACTTTGCATTTACTTATACCAAATTCCATATTGACATCTAAGGTGAATATTTCTGTGATTTTGAGGAGTTCTTTCAGCTGTGTTTGTGTGGCAGCGTAGAGTTTTATGTCGTCCATATATAGGAGGTGGTTTATTTTATGTTTGATTCACTTTTTTGGTGTCTGATATTGAAGCCATGCTCTGTTCTGTTTAGTATATTTGAGAGTGGATTGAGGCAGAGGCAAAACCATAGAGCGCTAAGCGAGTCTCCCTGAAATATACCCCGTCTGATGTACACCTCTTCTGTTTCGATGCGTTCGGTTGGTGTTTCTAGGCGTATTTTGGTTTTCCATGTTTTCATAATTTGCGCGAGAAACTGCCTGAGGTGTTGGTTGATTTTATAGATTCTTATTATTATGACTGTTCTCGTTTTTCTTTCTCACATTTGGTCAATGTGGTTCCATGTTTGGCTGACGGCGGAAACCAAGTCAGCACAAACGCATTATCATTGTGTATTAAGAAATGACCTGACAATGTTACATGTTTTCAAAATCACTGACTTCTGAATGTTTTTGTGTATGTTTGTGTTGAGTCCTAATTGTACTAAGTGTGGTGTGAATGTTGTTGGTGTAAGGCCTGTGGCTGATATAATGAGGGGGACAATGATGACTTTTTCTTGTTTCCATAGCCTTTTTATTTCCGTTGCAAGGTCTGTGTATTTGGAAATTTTTTCTGTGTATTTCGTTTGGATGTTTGTGTCGTTGGGGACAGCTATGTCAATTAGATAGGTGACTTTTTCTTTTTTTGCACTGAAAAGTAATATCGGGTCTATTGGCGGAGACTGTTTTATCTGTATGGATACTGATGTCCCAGTAGAGTTTGTAATCTTTATTTTCAAGTACGGATGTTGGTGTATATTTGTAGTAGGGATCTGTGTTTTCTATGAGCTTGTATGTGGTGGCTAGTGCTTGGTGAACTACTTTTGCCGCTGAGTCATGTCTGGCTGTGTATTCCGTTCCGGCTAATATTTTACATCCGCTTGTTATGTGTTCGATCGTTTCTTTCTGTTGGTGGCATTTTCTGCATCTGTCTTCTGTAATAGTTGGGTCTTTGATAATATGCTTTTGGTAGTTTCTGGTTAATATGACTTTATCCTGGATGGCAAGTAAGAAGCCTTCCGTTTCTGGGAATAGCTGCCCATCCCGTAACCAGGTGTATGATTGTTTTTTATTTACGTGGTCTTGCTCTATGTGGTATCTGTGTTTCCCGTGAAGTGTTTTTTCTGACCACGTTTTCATCTTTTCCTGTTGTAATTGGATGTGACTGTGTGTATCTGCTGGGTGGTCTACCCGGGATAAGTCGAGTGGGGTATAGTTTTTGTCTGCTTTGACTGTTGCTGTGTGGAGGCTGGTTTGCTTGGTGTGAAAGAATTTCCTAAGTGCTTGTATTTGTTTTGTGTGTAATGATCTGATGTCTATAATTCCTCTTCCTCCTGCCTTCCTCTCGATGGTAAGTCTTTCTTTGCATGCGTTGGGGTGTAATTTCCTGTATTTGGTGAATTGAGACCGTATAAGGATGTGAATATTTTCTAAGTCTGTTTGTGACCATTTGATGATACCAAATGAATATGTGAGTATAGGTATAGCGAACGTGTTGATGGCTTTAGTGAGATATTTGGAGTTGAGTTTTGTTTGTAAAAGTTTCGTCAGTCTGTTCTTGAATTCGGTTCTGAGCTCTGTTTTGATGTGAGTATGGTTGAGTTTGGTGCTTTGTTGAAAGCCTAGATATTTGTATGTTTCTTTGTCAAACATGTTATCGAGTGTTTCATTTTTGATGGTTTCTGTCTCATGGTGGTACTTCCATTGGCCTTTGTTGATGTGGAGCACTTTGCATTTACTTATACCAAATTCCATATTGACATCTAAGGTGAATATTTCTGTGATTTTGAGGAGTTCTTTCAGCTGTGTTTTTGTGGCAGCGTAGAGTTTTATGTCATCCATATATAGGAGGTGGTTTATTTTATGTTGATTCCCTTTTTGGTGTCTGATATTGAAGCCATGCTCTGTTCTGTTTAGTATATTTGAGAGTGGATTGAAACAGAGGCAAAACCATAGAGCGCTGAGCGAGTCTCCCTGAAATATACCCCGTCTGATGTACAGCTCTTCTGTTTGGATGCGTTCGGTTTGTGTTTCTAGGCGTATTTTGGTTTTCCATGTTTTCATAATTTGCGCTAGAAATTGCCTGAGGTGTTGGTTGATTTTATAGATTTCTAGGGCTCTGATTAACCAGCTGTGGGGTATGGAGTCGAAGGCTTTTTTATAGTCTATGTAACCGATGTGAAGGTTTCTGTGTTCTTTTTCTGGTTTGTCCCATAATCACGCTATCTATGATCAGCTGCTCTTTGCATCCTCGACTATTTTTCCTGCATCCCTTCTGCTCTTCTGTGATAATATTGTTGTCTGTTAGGTGTTGTTCTATTTTCTTGGAAATTGCGGCTGTGATGATCTTGTATAGGGTTGGAAGACAGGTGATAGGTCGGTAGTTTGACGGGTTTGTGGTGTCTGAGCTTTTGGGTTTAACGTATGTTATTCCTTGTGTAAGGAAAGTGGGAAATGTGTGTGGTTGTAGAATGGTTTTGTTGATTTGGTATGTGAGTGCTTCGTGTGTGGTGGTAAACTGTTTGTACCAGAAGTTTTGTATATTGTCTATTCCAGGACATTTCCAGTTGTGTGTGTGTTTTGATTGTTTCTGTAATTTCTTCTGTAGTTAGTGTGGAATTTTCTTGTTCTGTCACACGTTTGTGTTTATCTTCTTCGGCTTTGATCCAGGAGGTGTTATTATTATGTAGTTTGGGTTCTGACCAGATAGTTTTCCAATAATCTGCGAGTTCTTGTTTATTTGGTGGTTCAGTTACTACTGTCTGCTCGTTGTACATAGTTTTTTCGGTAGAACTGTTTTTCGCGCTTCTTCGGAAGAGGTTGTTGGTGTCTTTCCTCTCGTTTGATTCTTTGTATCTACGGAGTCTTGCAGCATATACGGATAGTTTTTGTTTCAAAGTATCAACGATTTCTGGCAGTGTTCGGTTGAGAGATTTAGATTTGATCTTGTCTACACCCTGTGTGACACGTTTGGATGCGTTCCCGTTCATAAACTGGGTAAGGTGTCCCAGATCTCTTCTGATGTTGTTGATCTTGTTTTCTATTCTTATTTGCCATTTAAATTTAGGTTTTCCTTTTCTGCTGTTGGGGGGCCTCTTTGTCGTTGCGGGAGTTTTTGATTATTTTGTGTTATAGTGGTGATTGCTGCTGCATATATTTATTGTGTGGATGTCTTCGATCGTGCTTAAGTCTGTTATGTACTGTGGTATTATGTGCTTGTTTATTGTGTTGAGGATCATTTGAGTGCTCTGTTTGAAAATTAAACGAGGGATGGGATTTCTTGTTGTAGGGTCGGTGCCTGACCATCGAGCTAGATGTGACTGCATTTCTGCTTTGAGTGTTTGTATGAGAAGTGATTCGGGGTGATGTTGTATAGATGTTGTTGAGTATCGTGTATCGCTTGTGGTGCTTGCTATTTGCTCTGAAATATTATTTTGAGTTATGCTCCTGCTGGGTGGTGGGTCTTGTTGTTTTCGACTGGGTGGTTGTGTGTATGAGATTGGTTCGGTATCTGCTCTACTGTTTCTATTGTTTAGTTGGTCTGTGTTCAGTTCAGCAGCTACTTGGTCTGCGTTAAGTTCAGTAGCTACTGTATCTTTGATGGTTTGCAATTCGAAAGGTGTGAGGCGATTGTTCTTGGTAATAACTCTTTTTTGGTCTATTACTCTCTGTTCTGTAACAAGTAATTGCAGATGTGGATATTCGGTCAAGAAAAGTCTGTGTAGTTCCAGTCTGTAGCCTGATGTCACTGTTTCTAGTTTGGTGGCGGTGTAGTAACAGCTCATCACTGTTTTATTCATTTCATCTGTCCACTTTAACCGCTGTCTTGGTTTGCCAGCCTTGGTAGTTGCATGTTGTCCTTGCAAAACATACGCGGTTTGGCCTGGCTTTGGTGGTTGTATTTGTCCCGCATTTACGTCGGTTGCGCTTGGGATTGGTGGTGGTGGGTCCAAGCGGCGAGTGATTCTCTTGTCAGTGATTTCTTTGTCAGGTGTGATTTCATTACAGCAACGCATGACGTGTTCATTGATTCCTGTGGTGCAACTCATGCGTTGCTGTGACTTTCTCTCGCCTTGGTGGGTGTCGGCTTACTCGCCGGCACAACACTTTGGGCAGGTCCATTTTCGGTTGCCTGGTCTTCATCGTTTTGGTCGAGCTGCCATTTCCCGCGACGTCCTCGACCGTTACGTCGCTCGCCCGATGCTTCTTTTATTGGTCTGCTGTTGTCTGGAATGTTCTCAATGTTTTGTGGTGTCAGAAGCTCAAAGTGTCCCGACATTGGGTTGCCTGTTAGTAGAAGGTAAATAGTTTTGTTGTATTTTCCCGTGCTTATTATTGTTGGCCTGTCCGTAAAAGTTATTTTTGTATGTCTTGTTCTTCGTTGTTTTGAGAAGATATGAAAGTTGCTATTTTGTGTTTCCGAGAGGGCAAGTATCTCTAGGCTCGTTCCATAGGTGCCATTTTTCCTCATATAATTATAGTAGTTATTGAAGTCTTTTATATCGTCGACTTCAATTAATGAAAATGTGTGAAGTTCCGACCAGTTTTGTTGTAAATATCTTAGAGCAACCTCTCGAAGTTTCTCATGATGGTTTTGGTGGCCATACAAGTGTAAGCTAACTGCACGAAAAAGGCAATTTCCATCACCTAGAATGTCGGATCTGGTAAAACTATCGGGAGTAGTTTCGGCTGAGGCGGTTGTTTGGGTGGTCTGTAGTTGTTGTTGTTGTTGTGGTGTTGCTATAGCTGTTTGTACGACCGGGGTCCGCCTCCGCAACACCCTTCCATTATCATTACTATAATTATTATTCTTTGACATACAATTCCCACGAGTATCCTAGGAAAGAGGGGTCGACTGCGGCAGAGCCTGGATGCCACAGCAAGGCTACTTACTCCCGGAGGGCGCCCGGTATCCGGGGGAACCGTTCGCGACTCATAAACGCTGAGCCATTCATCTTCTCGGCACGGTAAACACCTTAAGATTGCGTTTTTGTTACACATAATCTGGACAACACAAGACAGCACAACATGACTCAGGTACCTCGGGATCGTCAATGCCCGTACTAGGAGAATCCTGGGATTCCCCTAGCCCCTGAGGGATTATTATGACTGTTCTCCTTTTTCTTTCTCACATTTGGTCAATGTGGTTCCATGTTTGGCTGACGGGCGCAAACCAAGTCAGCACAAACGCATTACCATTGTGTATTAAGGAATGACCTGACAATGTTACATGTTTTCAAAATCACTGACTTCTGAATGTTTTTGTGTATATTTGTGTTGAGTCCTAATTGTTCTAAGTGTGGTGTGAATGTTGTTGGTGTAAGGCCTGTGGCTGATATAATGAGGGGGACAATGATGACTTTTTCTTGTTTCCATAGCCTTTTTATTTCCAATTGCAAGGTCTGTGTATTTGGAAATTTTTTCTGTGTATTTCGTTTGGATGTTTGTGTCGTTGGGGACAGCTATGTCAATTAGATAGGTGACTTTTCCTTTTTTGCACTGAAAAGTAATATCGGGTCTATTGGCGGAGACTGTTTTATCTGTATGGATACTGATGTCCCAGTAGAGTTTATAATCTTTATTTTCAAGTACGGATGTTGGTGTGTATTTGTAGTAGGGATCTGTGTTTTCTATAAGCTTGTATGTTGTGGCTAGTGCTTGGTGAACTACTTTTGCCGCTGAGTCATGTCTGGCTGTGTATTCCGTTCCGGCTAATATTTTACATCCGCTTGTTATGTGTTCGATCGTTTCTTTCTGCTGGTGGCATTTTCTGCATCTATCTTCTGTAATAGTTGGGTCTTTGATGATATGCTTTTGGTAGTTCCTGGTTAATATGACTTTATCCTGGATGGCAAGTAAGAAGCCTTCTGTTTCCGGGAATAGCTGCCCATCCCGTAACCAGGTGTACGATTGTTTTTTATTTACGTGGTCTTGTTCTATGTGGTATCTGTGTTTTCCGTGGAGTGTTTTCTCTGACCACGTTTTCATCTTTTCCTGTTGTAATTGGGTGTGACTGTGTGTATCTGCTGCGTGGTCTACCCGGGATAAGTCGAGTGGGGTATAGTTTTTTGTCTGCTTTGATTGTTGCTGTGTGGAGGCTGGTTTGCTTGGTGTGAAAGAATTTCCTAAGTGCTTGTATTTGTTTTGTGTGTAATGATCTGATGTCTATAATTCCTCTTCCTCCTGCCTTCCTCTCGATGGTAAGTCTTTCTTTGCATGCGTCGGAGTGTAATTTCCTGTATTTGGTGAATTGAGATCGTATAAGGATGTGAATATTTTCTATGTCTGTTTGTGACCATTTGATGATACCAAATGAATATGTCAGTATAGGTATCGCGAACGTGTTGATGGCTTTAGTGAGATTCTTAGAGTTGAGTTTTGTTTGTAAAAGTTTCGTCAGTCTGTTTTTGAATTCGGTTCTGAGCTCTGTTTTGATGTGAGTGTGGTTGAGTTTGGTGCTTTATTGGAAGCCTAGATATTTGTATGTTTCTTTGTCGAACATGTTATCGAGTGTTTCATTGTTGATGGTTTCTGTCTCATGGTGGTACTTCCATTGGCCTTTGTTGATGTGGAGCACTTTGCATTTACTTATACCAAATTCCATATTGACATCTAGGGTGAATATTTCTGTGATTTTGAGGAGTTCTTTCAGCTGTGTTTTTGTGGCAGCGTAGAGTTTTATGTCATCCATATATAGGAGGTGGTTTATTTTATGTTGATTCACTTTTTGGTGTCTGATATTGAAGCCATGCTCTGTTCTGTTTAGTATATTTGAGAGTGGATTGAGACAGAGGCAAAACCATAGAGCGCTAAGCGAGTCTCCCTGAAATATACCCCGTCTGATGTACAGCTCTTCTGTTTGGATGCGTTCGGTTTGTGTTTCTAGGCGTATTTTGGTTTTCCATGTTTTCATAATTTGCGCGAGAAATTGCCTGAGGTGTTGGTTGATTTTATAGATTTCTAGGGCTCTGATTAACCAGCTGTGGGGTATGGAGTCGAAGGCTTTTTTATAGTCTATGTAACCGATGTGAAGGTTTCTGTGTTCTTTTCTGGTTTGTCCCATAATCACGCTATCTATGATCAGCTGTTCTTTGCATCCTCGACTATTTTTTCCTGCATCCCTTCTGCTCTTCTGTGAGAATATTGTTGTCTATTAGGTGTTGTTCTATTTTCTTGGAAATTGTGGCTGTGATGATCTTGTATAGGGTTGGAAGACAGGTGATAGGTCGATAGTTTGACGGGTTTGTGGTGTCTGAACTTTTGGGTTTGATGTATGTTATTCCTTGTGTAAGAAAAGTGGGGAATGTGTGTGGTTGTAGAATGGCTTTGTTGATTTGGTGTGTGAGTGCTTCGTGTGTGGTGGTAAACTGTTTGTACCAGAAGTTTTGTATATTGTCTATCCCAGGGCATTTCCAGTTGTGTGTGTGTGTTTGATTGTTTCTGTAATTTCTTCTGTAGTTAGTGTGGAATTTTCTTGTTCTGTGACACGTTTGTGTTTATCTTCTTCGGCTTTGATCCAGGGGGTGTTATTATTATGTAGTTTGGGTTCTGACCAGACAGTTTTCCAATAATCTGCGAGTTCTTGTTTGTTTGGTGGTTCAGTTACTACTGTCTGCTCGTTGTACATAGTTTTTTCGGTAGAACTGTTTTTCGCTTCTTCGGAAGAGGTTGTTGGTGTCTTTCCTCTCGTTTGATTCTTTGTATCTACGGAGTCTTGCAGCATATACGGATAGTTTTTGTTTCAAAGTATCAACGATTTCTGGCAGTGTTCGGTTGAGAGATTTAGATTTGATCTTGTCTACACCCTGTGTAACACGTTTGGATGCGTTCCCGTTCATAAACTGGGTAAGGTGTCCCAGATCTCTTCTGATGTTGTTGATTTTGTTTTCTATTCTTATTTGCCATTTAAATTTAGGTTTTCTGCTGTTGGGGTCTCTTTGTCGTTGCGGGAGTTTTTTGATTATTTTGTGTTATAGTGGTGATTGCTGCTGCATATATTATTGTGTGAATGTCTTCGATCGTGCTTAAGTCTGTTATGTACTGTGGTATTATGTGATTGTTTATTGTGTTGAGGATTATTTGTGTGCTCTGTTTGAAGATTAAACGAGGGATGGGATTTCTTGTTGTAGGGTCGGTGCCTGACCATCGAGCTAGATGTGACTGCATTTCTGCTTTGAGTGTTTGGATGAGAGATGATTCGGGGTTATGTTGTGCAGATGTTGTTAAGGATGGTGAGTCATTCATTTTGTCGTCTGTAATATGGTGTCGTGTGGTGCTTGTTATTTTTATTGAAATATTATTTTGAGTTATGCTCCTGCTGGGTGGTGGGTCTTGTTGTTTTCGACTGGGTGGTTGTGTGTGTGGGATTGGTTCGGTATCTGCTCTACTGTTTCTATTGTTTGGTTGGTCTGTGTTCAGTTCAGCAGCTACTTGGTCCGTGCTCAGCTCAGCAGCTACTGTATCCTTGATGGTTTGCAGTTCGAAAGGTGTGAGACGATTGTTCTTGGTAATAACTCTTTTTTGGTCTATTACTCTCTGTTCTGTAACAAGTAATTGCAGATGTGGATATTCGGTCAAGAAAAGTCTGTGTAGTTCCAGTCTGTAGCCTGATGTCACTGTTTCTAGTTTGGTGGCGGTGTAGTAACAGCGCATCACTGTTCTATTCATTTCATCTGTCCACTTTAACCGCTGTCTTGGTTTGCCAGCCTTGGTAGTTGCATGTTGTCCTTGCAAAACATACGCAGTTTGGCCTGGCTTTGGTGGTTGTATTTGTCCCGCATCTACGTCGGTTGCGCTTGGGATTGGTGGTGGTGGGTCCAAGCGGCGAGTGATTCTCTTGTCAGTGATTTCTTTGTCAGGTGTGATTTCATTACAGCAACGCATGGCGTGTTCATTGATTCCTGTGGTGCAACTCATGCGTTGCTGTGACTTTCCCGCCTTGGTGGGTGTCGGCTTACTCGCCGGCACAACACTTTTGGCAGGTCCATTTTCGGTTGCCCGGTCTTCATCGTTTTGGTCGAGCTGCCATTTCCCGCGACGTCCTCGACCGTTACGTCGCTCGCCCGATGCTTCTTTTATTGGTCTGCTGTTGTCTGGAATGTTCTCAATGTTTTGTGGTGTCAGAAGCTCAAAGTGACCCGACATTGGGTTGCCTGTTAGTAAAAGGTAAATAGTTTTGTTGTATTTTCCCGTGCTTATTATTGTTGGTCTGTCCGTAAAAGTTATTTTTGTATGTCTTGTTCTTCGTTGTTTTGAGAATATATGAAAGTTGCTATTTTGTGTTTCCGAGAGGGCAAGTATCTCTAGGCTCGTTCCATAGGTGCCATTTTTCCTCATATAATTATAGTAGTTATTGAAGTCTTTTATATCGTCGACTTCAATTAATGAAAATGTGTGAAGTTCCGACCAGTTTTGTTGTAAATATCTTAGAGCAACCTCTCGGAGTTTCTCATGATGGTTTTGGTGGCCATACAAGTGTAAGCTAACTGCACGGAAAAGGCAATTTCCATCACCTACAATGTCGGATCTGGTAAAACTATCGGGAGTAGTTTCGGCTGAGGCGGTTGTTTGGGTCGTCTGTGGTTGTTGTTGTTGTGGTGTTGCTATAGCTGTTTGTACGACCGGGATCCGCCTCCGCAACACCCTTCCATTATCATTACTATAATTATTATTCTTTGACATACTATTCCCACGAGTATCCTAGGAAAGAGGGGTCGACTGCGGCAGAGCCTGGATGCCACAGCAAGGCTACTTACTCCCGGAGGGCGCCCGGTATCCGGGGGAACCGTTTGCGACTCATAAACGCTGAGCCATTCATCTTCTCGGCACGGTAAACACCTTAAGATTGCGTTTTTTTTACACATAATCTGGACAACACAAGACAGCACAACATGACTCAGGTACCTCGGGATCGTCAATGCCCGTACTAGAAGAATCCTGGGATTCCCCTAGCCCCTGAGGGTTTATTATTATTATTACAAAAAAGTTCTTCTTTCTCACATTTGGTCAATGTGGTTCCATGTTTGGCTGACGGGCGCAAACCAAGTCAGCACAAACGCATTACCATTGTGTATTAAGGAATGACCTGACAATGTTACATGTTTTTTAAAATCACTGACTTCTCAATGTTTTTGTGTATGTTTGTGTTGAGTCCTAATTGTACTAAATGTGGTGTGAATTATTATTATTATTATACGAAAAGTTCCTCTTTCTCACATTTGATCAATGTGGTTCCATGTTTGGCTGACGGGCCAAAACCAAGTCAGCACAAACGCTATTACCATTCCGTATTAAGGAATGACCTGACAATGTTACATGTTTTCAAAATCACTGACTTCTGAATGTTTCTGTGTATGTCTGTGTTGAGTCCCAATTGCACTAAATGTGGTGTGAACGTTATTGGTGTAAGGCCTGTGGCTGATATAATGAGGGGGACAATGATGACTTTTTCCTGTCTCCAGAGCCTTTTTATTTCCGTTGCAAGGTCTGTGTATTTGGAAATTTTTTCTGTGTATTTCGCTTGGATGTTTGTGTCGTTGGGGACAGCTATGTCAATCAGATAGGTGACTTTTCCTTTTTTGCACTGAAAAGTAATATCGGGTCTATTGGCGGAGACTGTTTTATCTGTATGGATACCGATATCCCAGTAGAGCTTGTAATCTTCATTTTCAAGTATGGATGTTGGCGTGTATTTGTAGTAGGGATCTGTGTTTTCTATGAGTCTGTATGTTGTGGCTAGTGCTTGGTGAACCACTCTGGCAGCTGAATCATGCCTGGTTGTGTACTCCGTTCCGGCCAATATTTTACATCCGCTCGTTATGTGTTCGATCGTTTCTTTCTGCTGGTGGCATTTCCTACATCTGTCCTCTGCCATAGTCGGGTCTTTGATGATATGCTTTTGGTAGTTTCTGGTTAATATGACTTTATCCTGGATGGCAAGTAAGAAGCCTTCAGTCTCAGGGAATAGCTGCCCATCCCGTAACCAGGTGTATGATTGTTTTTTATTTACGTGGTCTTGTTCTATGTGGTATCTGTGTTTTCCGTGGAGTGTTTTCTCTGACCACGTTTTCATCTTTTCCTGTTGTAATTGGGTGTGACTGTGTGTGTCTGCTGAGTGGTCTGCCCGGGCTAAGTCGAGAGGTGTGTAGTTTTTGTCTGCTTTCACTGTCGCTGTGTGGAGGCTGGTTTGCTTGCTGTGAAAGAATTTCCTAAGTGTTTGCATTTGTTTTGTGTGTAATGATCTGATGTCTATAATTCCTCTTCCTCCTGCCTTCCTCTCGATGGTAAGTCTTTCTTTGCATGCGTTGGGGTGTAATTTCCTGTATTTGGTGAATTGAGATCGTATAAGGATATGAATATTTTCTATGTCTGTTTGTGACCATTTGATGATACCAAATGAATATGTCAGTATAGGTATAGCGAACGTGTTGATGGCTTTAGTGAGATTCTTAGAGTTGAGTTTTGTTTGCAAAAGTTTCGTCAGTCTGTTTTTGAATTCGGTTCTGAGCTCTGTTTTGATGTGAGTGTGGTTGAGTTTGGTGCTTTGTTGGAAGCCTAGATATTTGTATGTTTCTTTATCGAACATGTTATCGAGCGTTTCATTGTTGATGGTTTCTGTCTCATGGTGGCCCTTCCATTGGCCTTTGTTGATGTGGAGCACTTTGCATTTACTTATACCAAATTCCATATTGACATCTAAGGTGAATATTTCTGTGATTTTGAGGAGTTCTTTCAGCTGTGTTTGTGTGGCAGCGTAGAGTTTTATGTCGTCCATATATAGGAGGTGGTTTATTTTATGTTGATTCACTTTTTGGTGTCTGATATTGAAGCCATGCTCTGTTCTGCTTAGTATATTTGAGAGTGGATTGAGACAGAGGCAAAACCATAGAGCACTGAGCGAGTCTTCCTGAAATATACCCCGTCTGATGTACAGCTCTTCTGTTTGGATCCGTTCGGTTTGTGTTTCTAGGCGTATTTTGGTTTTCCATGTTTTCATAATTTGCGCGAGAAACTGCCTGAGGTGTTGGTTGATTTTATAGATTTCTAGGGCCCTAATTAACCAGCTGTGGGGTATGGAGTCGAAGGCTTTTTTTTATAGTCTATGTAACCGATGTGAAGGTTTCTGTGTTCTTTTCTGGTTTGTCCCATAATCACGCTATCTATAATCAGCTGCTCTTTGCATCCTCGACTATTTTTCCTGCATCCCTTCTGCTCTTCTGTGAGGAAAAATAATAATAATAATAATAATAATAATAATATTATTATTATTATTATTATTATTATTATTATTATTTTTAATTTAAAAAGTTTAATATTACCGTCAATTTGGAAATTACATTGAACAAAACTGAAAATCACAGGAAGTAGATCAAGGTGACAAAATTTTACAGAACAACAAAAAGCATAATTTTATGGTTAAAATTCGTTTATTAAGTCATTTTTTATCGCTTTATTTGCAATAGGTCACTTAAAGTCACTTCTCTTATTGAAATTTGCTTAAAAGTCACTTTTGGGTCAGTTTTTTATCGTCTATTGCTAAGTAACTAAAATCAAACAAATTTTTATATTGAATTCCTCGGATATGATGTTTTTTTAAGGGGTCTAACACACGTGCTGCAGGGAAATCCCTAAAACGCTACAGGAGCTACTCGTATGCGGAAAGAGCGATTCACGTTGGTCTTGAATCGCTCTAAATTGTATTCGGTCGGAAACACAGTCCTGGGCAAATTATTCAATGGGATGAGGTTCTCCATACAAAAGACTGCTTGAGGGTTGTACGAGGAGTAACAAGCTGAACCTCATAGGGATCTAAAGTATTAGCACGACGTGTATTTCTAGCATGCACCCTTCTGGGAGGAATTAAACGGGCTACATCCATCGAACACTTTTCATGAAATACTTAGAATAGACTCAAGTCTTCAACCGTTCTTCGATGTTCCAATGAACCAAGGTTGCTGGCCAGTTCCGGGTGTCTAATCAGGCGAATAGCTCTGTTCTGATTAGAATCCAACAAATGCAATGTATGTTTGGGAACAGAGCCCCAAACATGAGAGCAGTATTCCATCGTTAGTCGAATTTGAGCTAAGTACAGAATTAACAGCCGTTGTGGAATGTAAAGCTTTCTAGTTCGAAATAATATTCCTAGCTCTTGAGAAGCTCTCTTTACTATGCTTGCAACATGTTCATGCCAAGACATATTCGCTTCCAAATTAACGCCCAGCAAATTGAATGACGAACCTAGAGAAATAAGTGTCCCGACGTAACTGTGTCGGGTTCAGCAATGTTTACTTTTTTAGGAAAAACTGCCGCCTAGGTTTGTGTAGCGTTAAATTCTACTTGGTTACTGTCACCCCAAGATAGAATTTCTTCCAGGTCTTGTAGATTGGATTCATGGTCTTTTTCAGCAGCACCATATTTGGCTTTTTAAAAAGAAAAACCCATCATACATCAAATATAACAGTCGCTGAGCCATTCATCTTCTCGGCACGGTAAACACCTTAAGATTGCGTTTTTGTTACACATAATCTGGACAACACAAGACAGCACAACATGACTCAGGTACCTCGGGATCGTCAATGCCCGTACTAGGAGAATCCTGGGATTCCCCTAGCCCCTGAGGGATTATTATTATTATTATTATTATTATTATTATTATTTTTTTTGTTTTTCTTTTTCACATTTAGTCAATGTGGTTCCATGTTTGGCTGACGGGCGCAAACCAAGTCAGCACAAACGCATTACCATTGTGTATTAAGGAATGACCTGACAATGGTACATGTTTTCAAAATCACTGACTTCTGGATGTTCTTGTGTATGTTTGTGTTAAGTCTCAATTGTACTAAGTGTGGTGTGAATGTTGTTGGTGTAAGGCCTGTGGCTGATATAATGAGGGGGACGATGATGACTTTTTCTTGTTTCCATAGCCTTTTTTTTTTTTCATTATTATTATTATTATTATAAAAAGTTCTTCTTTCTCACATTTGATCAATGTGGTTCCATGTTTGGCCGACGGGCCAAAACCAAGTCAGCACAAACGCTATTACCATTATGTATTAAGGAATGACCTGACAATATTACATGTTTTCAAAATCACTGACTTCTGAATGTTTTTGTGTATGTTTGTGTTGAGTCCTAATTGTACTAAATGTGGTGTGAATGTTATTGGTGTAAGGCCTGTGGCTGATATAATGAGAGGATTAATGATGACTTTTTCTTGTTTCCATAGACTTTTTATTTCGGTTGCAAGGTCTGTGTATTTGGAAAATTATTATTATTATTATTATTATAACAATTGTTAACACTAAAAAAGTCGAGCGTCCCAAACCGTCTGCCTAGTTGTTCATTCTATCGGGCGAGTCGTGCCCTAGAATGCCCGTATAAGGCCCAAAATGCTACATCCAAAAATGACGTCATTTAACCACTTGAAATCAAATACCATACCATTTGTTGACACTGGAAAAGTCGAGCGTCCTAAAGGGCAGACGCCGCCGAGACCAGACCCAGCTTTAGGGCCCAAAAAACAGAACATTTGCAAACAAAAATGTTCGTTTTTGGCTGGAAAGAGCAGGTCCAGCTTCGTCCTCCGGTTTTGGCGGCGTCTGCTTCTGCCGTCTTATTCTATCAAAAACAACCAAATTTATTGATTTTATGGTTAAATGACAGTCCATTTTTGGATCGACGTTTTTTGAGCCCTAAAGCTGGATCTGGTCTCGGCAACGTCTGCCCTTTAGGACCCTCGACTTTTCTAGTGTCAACAAATGTTATGGTATTTGATTCAAGTGGTTAAATGACAGGTCATTTTTGGATGTAGCATTTTGAGCCTTAGCTGGGCATTCGAGGGCACGATTCGCCCGATAGAATGAACAACTAGGCAGACGGTTAGTCGACAGGTAAAAAATTCGAGTCGCCCTCTTGGTCTACTAACTCCACTCGCCTTCAAAGAACTGTTTGCTTAGATAGTAGGTATTATGACGTTCGATTTTCCGCAAAATATGCCACCGAATATCACCGAATGCGATTTCAGTTGATAATCCAGTAAACAGGAGCCATTTCACGAAAAAAATCTAGAAGTTTTTTTTCAATTGGTCTTTATGTTTTTTGGGGTGCTCAATCCGAATTTAAAAACACATCGTAAATGTTGCACGTTTTAAGTAAAATGTAAAAAAAACAGCCAAAAAAGGTATTTTTTTTTAGTTTCTCGCTTATAACTTAAAAACTACGCATTTTTCGAGAAGTTCATTCTTAAATAAATTTCCTACAAATCATGTTTTTTTTTTATCAGGTGAACTGATTAGTCCCCAGAGCGCGTCGAAATTTAGTAAAACTCCCCCATTTCTTAAATATGGGTATCGTGAAAACAGAACTCCGAGTGAGAAATGAGGGAGTGCTTTTGGCTTAGCGATATGTACAAAATATCACTAAATTTCAAATGTTATGGTATTTGATTCAAGTGGTTAAATGACAGGTCATTTTTGGATGTAGCATTTTGGGTCTTATCTGGGCATTCCAGGGCACGACTCGCCCGATAGAATGAACAACTAGGCAGACGGTTAATCGACAGGTCAAAATTTCGAGTCGCCCTCTTGGTCTACTAACTCCACTCGCCTTCAAAGAACTTATTGTTTGCTTAGATAGTAGGTATTATGAGGTTCGATTTTCCGCAAAATACGCCACCGAATATTACCGTATGCGATTTCAGTTGATAGTCCAGTAAACAGGGGCCAAAAAGTGGTCATTTCACGAAAAAAATCTAGAAGTTTTTTTTCAATTGGTCTTTATGGTTTTTGGGGTGCTCAATCCGAATTTAAATTTTAACACCTCGTAAATGTTGCACGTTTTAAGTAAAATGCAAAAAACAGCCAAAAAAGGTGCTTTTTTTTTAGTTTTCTCACTTATAACTAGAGACCTGATTATATGCAACATAAAAATCTTGAAATATGCATGCAAATATGCATGAAAAATGCTTAAAATATGCATGAAAAGAGTCAAAATATGCAATATTAAATAATAATAAAAGTAGTAATTTTTAGTTTTTTGTTTCAAAATCAGCATAAAATTAACAAGTTATCGACGATGTTTAAATTTAATTAACAATTATTTAACATTTTTTAAAATTATTTAACATTTGTATTCTTGTACACGTAAACAATAAGGTAATGTTTCAAACGTTGGGGAGTAAGAGTGTGTCTTCGATTACTTAAAATATTTTTATAAGTGGAAAAAGACCGTTCCACATCCACTGAGGTAACTGGGCAGTATTTGAATTTGGGTGCACTTATTGTTTCTGGCAAAAGTTCACCCGTCCCATTAATAAAACTATTAATTTGACACAAAGGTTCAAAGCCTGGGTTATTGCACAAAATGTTTTCAAACTTTTTTAACTCTACGCGGGAATACATCTGGCAATGTGGAGTTTATTTGACGGATTTTATTGATTGATTTGGTCAACGCCAAACCTCGAATTTCAAGCTTTTTAATACCCGCAGGTATGTGGGAAAAGTGAGTGCTAACCAAAGCTATGTTTTTTTAATATCAGAATCGTTAAATGCTTCCTTGGATTGACGAACTGCCATAGTCTCTGCACTATCGAAGCCATTTACTACACCTTTGATGGCCTCGAAATGTTCATTGTAAAATAGTACAGTAGAGACACTTTTTTTGCGGGTGGTATGGTACACGTTAAACTTTAACATAACACGTTAAAAAGTGCAAAAACACTACACTGATGCAAGCGCGTCAACAATAATGTTAAAAACTGATATCTTGTTTTAAAATAAAAATTCGTCTTCGAGAAAATTGTTTATTTGATCCACGTTCAAATAAATATTCTTAGAAACTAACTACTTATCACTTAATATCCCGATCAAGAAACAAAGGAATAAAATACCGTCGTAATTTTGGGTATTCCCTTGGCACTATAACCTAATTGATGTTTAAACTATTGCAGGTAATGTCCCGGCGATAACATCGGTTCCAGACGGCGACATTAACAATACCCTGAGCAATTCAATTGCCTAATAATATCGAGAAATATTGTAAATATAGGGAAAATATGCATCATTACTAGATTTTGGGTAAAATATGCAATAATCGGTAAGAATGGTCTAAATATGCAAATGCATATGAAAATTTGCAAATGCATATAATCCGGACTCTACTTATAACTTAAAAACTAGGCATTTTTCGAGAAGTTATTTCTTAAATAAATTTCCTACAAATCATGTTTTTTTTTTTATAAGGTAAACGGGTTAGTCCCCAGAGCGCGTCGAAATTTAGTAAAACTCCCCCATTTCTCGCTCGGAGCTCTATTTTCTGGTCACAAATGTAGGTTAATAATTTTATTAAATATAACTAATTAAATTGTTTTAAATATGGGTATCGTGAAAACAGAGCTCCGAGTGAGAAATGAGGGAGTGCTTAGCGATATATGTACAAAATATCACTAAATTTCAAATCGCTCTACCGACTAAACTTGAATTTGTTTGAAATTCAGTGTAGATTATTTTTGTGTAGAAAGACTTTTATCGAAAAGTGCGTAGTCTTCAAGTAAAAAGCAAAAAAATTGAAAAAGGAGCACTTCTCCATTTTTGCATTTTACTCAAAACTCACAACATTTACGAGAACGCACAGTTGAAATTTGGATTCTGTACACCAAAGAATATAAAGAACAGTTGAGAAAAAACGTCTAATTTGCGGTTGAACAAATTTATTTTATACAGCATTTTGCTACGTAGTTTAGTTAAAGGTTGTGTATGCGTGTTTTCTGTTAAACATGAACACTAAAAACCTAATATTTTAAAGTTTTTATGATAAATGTACATTCAAAACATTTAAAGCTGTGCGAAATAATAGTTTTATTCCATAATTTTAATGATTATACGGTTTTACATTATTTATTAAAATGTATTTTTTTCAAGTTAATAGTTTTCTGGCAACTTTAAGTGTATTTTCTGAAAAACCCTCGAGGTAGATTTCTTTTTTAATGATTTTTTTGGATTCAGCATAAAAAATACTTAACAAAACACGCGTCTCACTTAAAAGACAGAGAATTTTTTTTATTTCGTATACCTGTGTAATTTTTAAAACTGTTTTAAATTTAGGGTTTTTTTCCACTTATTTCCCACTGTGCAGCGGTTGTTGTTTCGCTAATATTAGATGTACAAATTGATTCTGCGCTCCTACATTTTATCTACTATAGAACCCCTCAAACTTGATTTTTTTCCCGTCCTGTGGTCCTTTAAAAGTGTCATATTTTCACTTTAAAACGAGGTTTAAGACATGATTCTATAGCGAACATAACCGGAAAAAAAACAGTCGTTGATTTGATATTGTTCGAAAAGCAATATTTCTGCCTTAGTATTATTCGAGATAAGGCTGGCGGGACAGCGATTTTTCGCGATTTTTAAAAATAGTACAAAGTAAAGTGTACGCAGGTATCACATTATATATGTATTTTTTACTCGTATTTTCACAAGCTTTGATTTGACACCACACTCGATGACCTCGTAAAAAAAATTTTTCTTCACTTCCGATTTCACCCCCCAAGACTAACCCCTAAGTCAAAATTTAACTTTCAAAACTACACGGCTCTGATGAGGCCTTCAATTCCTATATTATTACCAAATTTTAACTTTCTACAACAAATAGTTTCGGAGAAAATCGGGTGTGACAGACAGACAGACAGAAACCGAAGTCGTCTTATAAGTGTTCCGTACGGAACACTAAAAACAGGCAAGTCGGACTTGCGCAATTAGTGTTTCGCGCCGTGATTGCTTTTAAAATAAAAATTTTTGTTATGGAGGGAGAAAATGATTAGTGACTTTACAAATTAGTTTTCAACAAAGTTTGTTTCCGATCTTTGTTGAAAACTGATGAGCTTGAAAAAATTGTTTTTCTTTAATACATCAGACAAATTACTTAAGATAATGTACTCGTCATAACTTTCATTCAATCTACACCTTATGGAGAATATTCTAGAATTTTTTCGAAATATTCTGATTAGTTCGCTGGGGGGTAGCGCTTTTTTAAGTTTTTTTTTTTTAAATAATATAATTTAAAGTTTTACATCATATATATATATATATATATATATATATATATATATATATATATATATATATATATATATATATATATTTTACATCATATATATTTTTGAACTCGTGTTTTCACAACCTTTCATTTGACACCCCACTCGATGACCTAAAAAAAAAAATTTTTCTTTCACTTCCGATTTCACCCCCTTAAGTTGAAATTTAACTTTCAAAACTACACGGCTCTGATGGGTCTATCAATTTCTATATCTGTGACAACTTTATATGTCAAATAGTTTCGGAGATTCATAAATGTTCCGTACGGAACAGTAAAAACGCGACTCGGGCAAAAGAAATGATTTGGTTTGGTTGACAACACTGTATCATATGGTATGTATAAAAAGTGTTTCTGTTTTCAAATGGAAATTTCAACCTTTTGGATGATAAATTTTATGATGAACCACTAAAAGTAGAAGATGAGGAGTTCCAGCAAATTTTGGATGAAAATTTTTGCCCAGACCTTGCTCTCCAAGTTCAAGAAGAAAACATTTTTTGCACCAAATTGTTACTTATGAAGGAAAGTTAATATTTTATATATTACTGGATATTATATATCCTAGGGTGTAAAAAATCATGGGCCTATCCATATGAGTCATCCATACAAAAAGGTATTGTTATGCGTTTAATGGGATCAGAGAGACGTGAGGTGCTTCGACCTGGCCAGATCGTCACTTCTAAGCTCTATTAACAACAGCCGAGCCGTGTGAGTTTGAAGAAAAGTCGTTTACTGGAAGCAGGAGAAGAACCGTGATACTGTTGTAGGATAATGCTCGGTCCCATACAGCATAAAGGATCTTGGAAAACATCTCAGATTTAGGCTGGGAAATTTTCCCTGTTGGTGCACATTCATCATATCGAAATAACTATAATTTTTCCGAACTGAAATCCAACAACTGAGTGAGATATGCCAGGGATTCGTAAAAAGTGGGCAATATTATTTGAGGATTGAGCTGGTATTAAATTTTAGATAAATAACACTCAAATTTCGACTCTAAAGGCACATAATTTTGTTGTAGTACAATACTTAATAAGGAAAGTAAAATTGAAGTCTAAGTCATAATTCGCATAAATATTACTTAAATAACGTTTGAGTTACGTTGAGACTTTTGAGACAATGATACAACGTTGGTCTCCACTGCACTAAACACTTTCTTGCACTCGATGTTCGTTTCGTTAATCTTATCGACACCATCAGGCGCGATGACTGACTAGATTAAAAACCAATTATATTACTAATATATATTAAGATTGTGATTACTCAAATGGTTCAATGAGAGGCGTCGATTTAGTTTTGATCAAGTAACCAGTACAGAGACTGTCTTCTCCATAGTTAGAATATTTTTACATTTTATTTGCAAATTTCAGTACCTTCGTATTCCCTAATAATTCATTATCAGAAATATTTTTAATTAACCTTAAATTATTTCATGTTACGATATGATTATATTCAAGGGCATGTTCAGCAATGCTCCGTATTTCTGATCTACAATATCTCAAATACTCTAAATGTTCTTTAATCTTAACTAGTTCTGAAGGAAGTTGAAATTTTACTCTCCTTTGATGCCAGTTCGTTATTTTCAAGTGTGCCAATACCATAAACTTTGCAACATCTCCAAGAATTACTTAGGATGAATGACTTGGAGGACAAAATTATTCATGAATACTTAATATTAGCAAAACTTTGTATAGAACAAAATTATTTTCAATATAACAGTCAATATTGAGTTCAGAAAGGAGGAACTGCTATGGGTAGTTGCCTATCACCTTTCATAGTCAATCTATTCATGAGTAATTTTGAAACTGAATCCAGCCTTATTGTAATGTAAATAAGATCCCCCACCTTGCGGCTCCACATAGGTCTGGCATAGGTTTTGTAACTATATACTGATCTGGCAATGTTAATATACTATAAGATAACTAATGTAAGTAACTATGGATTAGAAAACAAAATACCTTTAACATTATTACGTGTTTACCTCGTTTTTTTGGCAGTTACATAAGCCTTTAAGCTAATGCAATCGCCGTAGCTAGCCAGATGCTGGACACAGATAACTTAAACCGGTTTTGGGTAACGACGAAGTACCGCCCTTTTATAATAAAATGACGTGTTTTTTTTTACTGCCTCCTAGACTAATAGGTTTAGGTTAAACTTTTATAATCTTATCTTTTTTAAGGCCCCCACAGACGTCGTTCTTTTTTTGCAGTTTTACCCAAACGGGTAAACACGAACAACGACCACATCCACACACTAGGCGTTGTTTCGTTCAGTTTTACTGAAATCACAGCGTCATTATCATCATTTGATCTATGACGGATCCTAGGACAACATTAGCAGTGGCAGCCGCAGTGGCTGTAAAATTAAAATTTTTAAAAAGAAAACGTTCAAAATGGACTAAAGAATGGTTACTTAAACGAAGACAATTTTCACATGTAAAACTTTTAAGTGAATTACCACTAGAACTAGATTGGTTTAATTATCAGCGAATGGACAAAGAAACGTATTTAGAGCTGCTCACTTTAGTAACACCATTAATACAAAAGCAAGATACGTGTATGAGACAAAATATTTCATCACATGAGCGTCTTACCGCCACACTAAGATTTCTTGCTACTGGAAGGAGTTACGAAGACCTAAAATTTTCAACTGTTATATCACCTCAAGCTCTTGGGCAGATTATACCAGAAACGTGCAGTGCCATATACTCTGTTTTAAAACACAATTACTTAAAGGTAAGAACAAATTATTTATTCTCTTCAACGGGCGACAAAACTAAAAATTCATTACTGAAAGAAATATAATGAAGGATAGGACATTTATTTACAAATTAGAATATCGGGTGAAAAAGTTTCCAAAAAGGATTTCGCATTTCCATGTGTTTTGTTGAGAAAAAAGTATTTGATTAGATGTATTTCCGTAGTCTCTTCCGTAATCTAAATCAACATAGGAGCTTGTACCATCAGATTGCTGATTCTGATAATAGTGGGCTGAGTTAATATAAGGATTTGTAGCAAGCTGTTGTTGATTTACTCCATTTTTTGTTAAAGATATTTTTGTATTTCTCGTAATGTTTCCCAATGCAGCTTCAAAGAGAATATCAGCAATAAATTTTTCCGCCATTACAGCAGCATCACGGGGTAACTCTCTTAATTTGTTGGCAACATTTTTTCTTATCATGTCAAAGTTGTCTTCTTTAATATTCAAATCCAGCTTTGCACTCACTTTCTCCAAAACTTCGTCGGCTCTGTCCTTTATGTAACGCTTTCTTGTGCTACTAAAGGAAGAGCGTACTGAAGGAGTATTGGAACATACTGATAGCGACCGATCTGTGCATACATTATTTTCAAAAGATGCCGGGGATTGTATGGGGGTATAGTTAGTTTCATCCTGAAAGAAAAACAATTAATTATATTAAAATAAATTATACAATAATTAACTATGAATGTTAAAAATTTATTATATATTGATAATGATTTTTTATTATAGTTTCCTAGAACCGAAGAAGAATGGAAAATCATAGCCCAAACATTTGAAAAAAAGTGGAATTCTCCTCATTGTTTAGGTGCTGTAGATGGCAAACATATAAATATAGTGCCACCTCCAAATAGCGGTTCTTTTTATTAATTACAAAGACAGAAATAGTATCGTATTAATGGCGATCGCTAATGCGAATTATGAATTCATCATGTGCGATAGTAGCACAAACGGAAGAGTATCTGATGGTAGTGTAATGGAAAACATTTTATTTTATGATAAATTTATAAATGATACTCTTCAATTACCATCCAGTTGTAAAACAGATACCAGTAATGAATCACTGCCCTATGTATTTATTGGAGATGAAGCTTTAGCGTCGAGAGACAATTTTTTAAAACCATTCAGCCAAAAACAATTGAACAAAGAAAGAAGAATATTTAACTACAGATTATCCAGAGCGCATTGGATAATAGATAATGTATTTGGAATAATAGTTGCAAGATTCAGGATCTTTCATGCTACAATTAATTTAAAATTAGAAAATATTGATAAAATCGTTATGACATGTTGCATTCTTCATAACTTTCTAATTAAGAAGCGCCAGGAAAATTATGCACCTTAAACTTGTTTTTATTCAGAAGATTACGACACAGGGCACAGAAAATGGTTTAAGTGCAGAACAAGCAACTATTAATTTACAGCGTGGACACAACAGACATGCATCTGAAGAAGCAAAAAGAGTTCGTAATTTATTTATGAGTTATTTTCATAATGAGGGATCAGTACCCTGGCAAGAAAACTTTGTTTAATACTTTGTTGTATTAGATTTTAATACTTTGTTATATTAAGATTTATTATTATTAATAAATATAAGTACATATAAATAAAAGATATATGTTTTACTTACTTGATTGCTATTTGTCTCTTCACCAATATTAGTTACTGTTTCTTTCAGTGTTTCCTGGTCTGCAAGGAATAATAAATATTCGTAATACCACAAATGGGGCTTGTACACCTCATGAGTCCCCGAACCAGATTTTTTAGATTGCATGACTTTTTTTAATTCCTTCCGGAAGCAACCACGTAGAGAGTCAATTTTCTTTTTAACAGATTCTTTCGTTGTGGAATTATCTACTTCCTATAATTTTATTATCATGTCTTCGTAGGCTTTATTTTTTTTTCTCTCTATCAGAATACTCAGTAGATTTAACTTTCCAAAGGCACGGATGGCTTCTATATAGTTCTATGAACTCAATTATAAATTCTTTGTTATAATTCCTTAGGTCTGTCATTGTGAAAAGAACAACATTTCTATTAGCCACAAAACATAAAATTCTCCAAACTAAAATCACTGGCGATTAATCAGAGGACAGAGTCGACACTGACAAAACCCGTCCTTTTTAACTGCGTCGTCACACACACGAGCCGACTTGAACGAACATGTTAGAAAACGGACGGTTATAATCAAGCTGCAGCAGATATTTTTGAACGCCGGCAAGAAGGACGGTTTTTGGCCACACACTGACCATTTTACCCGTGCAGTTTTACCCGCACGGGTAAAACTAGTCAGTGTGCAAAAAAAGAACGACGTCTGTGGGGGCCTTTACATGTGAGCTAAACAAAATGAAATATGTTTGATATTCTAACATGGTTATCGAAACACACGCTGAAAGTAACACCATCGTACCACAAATTCTAAAATCCCATTGTAACATATTTTGTGTGGAACTCAGTTAAAATATACAGTGTTTACAGTGCTTTAAACAATTTATCCTGTAAACATATTTTTACAAAGTTATTGGTGGAAATTAGTTGAAATCAACAACTTTTATGCAGTTTTTTAATTTTTTTTTTTTCTCGTTTCTCGTGCCTATTTCTCAACAGAAAAGAAAATTATAAATTCAGCGGGGTAATTAATAAGATATACTCCTAGGAAAGCAGTAGATTCTAAATAATTCCGCGATTCAGCTCCTACATGTTTTAAGTGATAAGAGTGACGAAAATTTCATATTTGCGTCCCTCACTAGGACATAAATATAAAATATTCTTACCCAGATTCCAAGAGAATAATTTAGATATAATACTCCAGTTTTAATAAATCCAGGTTTCTCTAACAGGAAAGAATGTATCAGCATTATTTTACGATTGGTTTTATTGAATGTGTCCCATGGTAATCTGTAGAATGCTCCGCGAAGATCTTCTGTCTAAAAAATTATATTGTAACAATTAGCAGTACAGACAAAAAAATTTAACCGATATATTGCTAGTTTGAACCCTGCGTGGAATTTTGTTTTGCGCTGTTGATTTTGCAGATTTTGTACACTTGAAAGGTTCTATCAATGGAAGTAACGAAAACACAAATAAATAATTTTGAAAGAACACGTAAAGAGCAAAATATATAACATTGCGAATGCCTTGTGGACATTTTATCGAGCCTTTGGTTGCTTTTGGGGATTGTATCCCACTCCAATTGATATATTCGGCTGCAATAAAAACTCATACATCTCTAATAACTCAGAAAAATGAGTCATGTTTAAGTGAGGCAAAGTTGACCTGCCTTGGTATATGGTATCACGGATTGTAGGAGAACAGTACCTAGTAAGGCGTTGGGGGCTCTGTTATACTTACCACTCTATCATATCTATATACAGTGAAGTCCGTTTATAAAGAACTCCAAAAAATCACTAAAAATGGTTCGCTTATCCGAAGTTTGTTACAAACAGTAAACAAAATCTAATATCATTTTTCACTACTTTTTTATGTAGATTAGGTTCTAATGCTTAGAAAAATGAATAATGATAATTATTAAATTTAAAAAAATGTTCAAATGAAGTCATACTAAAGTTATTATTATGTATGTTGGTACATATAAGAGTATAAACGAAAACTTTAAAATATGTAGTTTATAAAATAAAATCAGTAATGGTGTTTATATAATTGTCAAGGTCACAAAAACTACTCCATATATGTTTAGGAACTTCACGAGATTCCAAAAAGCTTCAGTCATTGTCTTAGTCATTTCTGAAATGAATGTCACAGAAGTCACTGATGTCACAATTTGATCATTAGTTAATATTTCTCTCGTCATTAATTTATTATCAGCACATCCATATTCTTCAAAATTAAAGTGATTAATCCCGATTTCCACTGTACTTTGTTGAATGTCAGCATCGTAAATACATTCTAGACAATCAGTAGGATCTTCTCGATGTTTTTCAATCCACTGAGTCAACGGTAGCTCAGCATCTGAGTCATATCTACATTCCTTCCTTAAAAATCCGCCATGCTTAAAACAATTTGCAATGGTTTCTCCACTGACTCTTTGCCAAGTTAGTTTATAGCGTCCAAGAGAGTTACAAAAAAAGTTACCTTTATCGATCGTCTCTAATATTTTCATAAGTAAAATCTTTCTATAATGACATTTTAAAGGAGCTTTGCATTTGTGTTTGAGGCATAAAAACCAATTTTATTTGCTTGAGATCTGTTTGTAAATTTTAATTCTTTGTTCCATTCGATCAGATCGTTTTTAAAAATTTCTGATATCATCCAGGCTTTACTGTTTGATTTGTACTTTACTAGTAACCAACAATTTTCTTTTCTCTGTTTCAGACATATTTGCAGTTACCAACATAGTCATCCTTACTTTTGATAATTTTCCACCAGCACGATTCTCTCCGATAAACTTTAATGTCTTTACAGGCGTATTGTAAAACAAACCCGTTTCATCCGCATTAAAAATGTCTACATATTCATAACTTTCTCGAATTTCCTGCCATACATTGGCCAACCAATGATCAACAGTCATATCCACTCCTGCAGTTTTTTCTTCTACCTTACCCCCACTAATATGTTGCCTTTTAAATCATTTAATCCAACTTCTACAACAGTTAAACTCGGTGTTCTCTATTTTCCTTCCCAATTCACTAGCTTTCTCTTGTAAAGTATAGCCGGTAATAGGAACATGTTCATGTCGTTTTTGATTAAACCATTTAAGGAGTCCTTTATCGTCTTGGTCATGTGTAGATTTTCTTACTGTTTACAATCAAAGGATTGATAAGATTTCTTGCCTCTTCTTCCATATGGTAGAAACCGTAGATTTGTTTGCAAACATCACTTTGTTTAACTTCTATTTTCCTTATAATATCGTGTTTGCATTTTAAAGTAAACGCTTTATGTTTTTGTGTACTCCTTTTAAAATAAAAACTTAAACATTCACTTTGCTATTTGGTTCAAATATGCATTAGAACAGCATAACACAACAAGTGAATTGAAAATAATACTGCTCGAACTAGTGACGCGGCAGAAACAAGTAGAATAGGGGTTCTCAGTGAGTTTCGGTGAATTCCCTAGACCAAGTTGCGCGACATCGAGCACAGGGAGTGGCAAGTTCGTTATAAACGGACAGAAAGTTAGTTATAACCAATAAAAAGTTGCATTGGTCTTATGGAAGTTTTTTCGTGCATTATAAAATAGTTCGTTTTAACCGCTATAAACGGATTCGTTATAAGCAGACTTCACTGTACCAGGTGTACAAGTATGAAATGCGGATTTCAGACAATAGATGGTGCATCAATGCAGTTTGTGCTATAAAGATTTGACACTGCGCCATTTTGTTGTGTCATCAACAAGTGTCAGACGCGCACGATTGATAAATTGGAAAAGTGTGTGCATAGTGTTGTGTTGTTGTGTACAATATGTCGAAATTTATACCGAACAAAGAGCATTCGCGGACAGCATTAATTTTTTGTTTTCATTTGAAGAAAACTGCTATTGAATCGTACCGATTACTTCGAAAAGCTTATGGTGAATATGCTCCATCGCAAGATACGTGCGAACGATGGTTTCAGCGTTTCAAAAGTGGTGACTTCGATGTTGCAGGCAAGGAACGTGGAAAACCGCCAAAAAATACGAAGATGTGGAATTGCAAGCACTGTTGGACGAAGATGATTCGCAAACACAAAAACAACTCGCCGTCCAATTACGTTAGTCAACAAGCTGTTTTCAATCGGTTACGAGAGATGAGAAAGATTCAGAAGACTGGTAGATGGGTACCACATGAGTTGAACGACAGGCAAATGGATGGGAAAAGCGCAAAAACACGTGTGACATTTTGCTCGCTCGATACAAAAGGAAGTCGTTTTTGCATCGTATAGTTACAGGGGATGAAAAGTGGATTTATTTTGAGAATCCCAAGCACAAAAAATCATGGGTAGACCGAGGCGCACCATCCACATCGATCGCAAGACCGAATCGCTTTCGCAGAAAGACGATGCTCTGTGTTTGGTGGGACCAGAGGGAAGTGGTCTATTATGAGCTATTAAAACCTGGGGAAACGCTTAATACTAAACGTTACCAACAACAATTGACCGATTTGAACCGTTCGCTGCTTGAAAAAAGGCCCGAACACCGAAAGAGGCAACACAAAGTCATTTTTCTTCATGACAATGCTCCATCACATACGGCAAAACCAGTTCGCGACACGTTGGAAGCACTCAGCTGGGAAGTTCTACCCCATGCGGCTTACTCACCAGACTTGGCTCCTTCCGATTACCACTTGTTTGCATCGATGGGTCACGCACTTGCTGAGCACCGCTTTGGTTCGTACGAAGATGTGAAAAATTCCTCGATGAATGGTTCGCAGCAAAAGGGGATGATTTTTACTGGCGTGGTATTCACAAATTGCCCGAAAGATGGGAAAAATGTATAACAAGCGATGGAGCATACTTTGAATAAAGCACTTTTTATCATTCTTCCCGAATTTAATATGTTTTTCTAGAAAAAAAAATCCGCATTTCATTCTTGTACACCTGGTATATATATATATATATATATATATATATATATATATATATATATATATATATATATATATATATATATATATAATATGAAGCGTTGTGGGCGGCGTACTGGTTGCTTGCTCGATTATATTTGAACACGAATGTCCAAGGACACTGCAGCATATGTTTCAGAACTGTGGATGACTAATTACTGTAAAGGAGAATCGACAGTCTTCAAAGCGCACATTGATTAGTTTCTAAAGGTACTTATGCCAGGAAGACTGGACCAATGGAACCGACTTTCCAAAGAATAGAATATAGATTAATCCAAACAGAAAGAAGGCGCAGGAGCAAGCGCATACTTGACCCTTTTGAATGATTCCGTTCAATATGGTCGGTAAGTCCATCCCAGATTTGCTGAATATTACGTTCGTTAGAAACTGGAACGAGACACTAGGGATAGGACAATCAAAGTGTCTCGTAAGATGATAATATATTGCTTTCTAAATGAGCATCTCGCCCCAATTGGTGTTAAACACAATTCAGACTGCAGATAGTGCTTGAAGGAAGAAGAGACAGCCCCTCATATCTGCATAATTATGTCTTGTACGGAAGTCACTAAGACTAGACAAATACCTGGAATTTTCAATAATTCTGGACAAGGAGGGTGGTAAGAGGATTCAGTCTGGAAGGTTGCTATCGTTTTTAAACGATATTGGCCCTAAAACAAGAAAGGGGAGGTTTAAGTAGTGTAGTCATTAGAGGCTTCTATGTTATACTGACAGAGAGAGCATTGTCGAGTTATTCAACACCAATTGACGAATTGTAAATGCAAGATCTGTGAAATTAGCTTACTTAAGTTTTGCAGTGTCCTTTTTAGGTTGAAACAATGATTACCACTTTACTGTGTAATCCAAAACAACATCGCATAACGTGACACTTATCAGATCTACATCACATTAGCATTTGCAATATATTGGTATTAAATATGTAGTTTTATAAAGTAAAACTAAAATTTTGCTTATTTTTATACTATCCTTAATACAAACCTGTTGTGCAAAAATTTCTCCACCCAATGTTACTATATATGCTAAAAGGACACCCATAAAGAACTCTAATCTGAAGGCAAAAATATTTGGATTGTCAGTTTGCTCAAATAAAAAAAAAGCATTATGAGAGAGAGGCCAATACCATGGTCAGCGTATCGTTAAGAACATACAGATAAAGCAGCTGAAGCTTAACGTACTCTATAAAAAATACCATATTGAAGGTAAAGGGTTTTGCGTACAAAGCCCGATGATTTGTGCCTGTTCTCAATACACATAAAATGGATCATGATCAAAATCACTTTTCCGGCTTAAAATAGTACCTCCTTTCAGTTTCATAAAACATTGACAGACTATATAATAACAAATAAAAAAACAATTACGGCAAAAAATAATATAAATAATAAAATAGCTGATCATGAATCTATTGATATTTTAATCGAGTGTGATACCAAGCAGCAAAACTATCATATTAAAGAAATAAGCCTTTTTAAGTACAACAAAAACAGATTCAAAAATGAATTAAGTGCAATATTAAGATGTGATGAAATTAATGATTTAAACGAATATGTTCACAACTTTGATGATTGTATCGAAAACGTAATAAAAAAATTTACTTTTAAGAAAAAAATGTCTAAAAAAGTTATAACAAATGGTTTAATAATGAGCTCAGAGCATTAAAACGAGAAAAAGTTCTTAAATACCAAAGGGCAATCTTAGAAAATACAAATGAGGCATGGAATAGTTATAAAACAATAAGAAATACGTATAAAGTCAAAATTGAAAAAAAAAAGTAATTATACTAATAATAAAATAAACAATGCAAATAGCCAAAAAGAAATGTGGAATAAAATTAAAGAACTAGTCTTAAGAAAACCAAAAGTGTGATAAAAACTGTGATATATAATCAAATAGAATATAAAGACAATTTCCAAATAGCTGAAAATTTTAATACATATTTTGTAAATACGAGTAGTAAATGAAATCAGATGCTCCATCGAAGATATACAATACGAAAATGAAATACCTGAGATTGACACTAAATTCAAATTTCGTGCAGTAAATCTACAAGAACTGAAAACTATTTTTAAGAATATTAAGAAAAAACCAGACTATACAAAACTATCAAGTAACATAATTCTAGATAATTGGGGCATAACAGGAAATATTATACTGAATATTATAAATAAGTCACTAGGGACAGGGTTGTTTCCAAATAACTGGAAGGAATCAATGATATTTCCTATCCAAAAAGTAAAACATACATTAAAATATGAAGAATACAGACCCAATTAACACTTTAAAAAAATATGTAAAAAATCAATTGGAAGAATACATGGAACAACACAGACTACTATCAAAGTTTCAATCAGGATTTAGAAAGAAATATTCATGTGAAACAGCAATCAATTATGTTATAAACAGATGGAAATGTAAAAAGATAAAAAATAAAATATTAGCAATTTTCCTTGACTTCAAAAGAGCATTTGAAACTATAGATAGGGATATTCTATTGCAAAAAAAACTTACTTACTAGATACGGTATTCAAGATACAGAGCTAAAATGGTTTCAGTCCTATCTGACAAATCGTAAACAGTTCACAAATATCAATAACGAAATATCAAATGCAATAGAAAACGATTTTGGAGTACCACAGGGCTCAATTTTGGGAGCTCTTTCTCTTTGTAATATATATAAATGACATGGAAAATGTATTAAAAAAATGTGAAATTGTATTATATGCAGATGACACATTAATTTTCACAGAAGCAGCAACAGAGGAGATATGTCATGAAAATTTAAAAAATGATATGGATAACATTAACAAATGGTTAAAAATGAATAAGTTAAAATTAAATGAAAACAAGACAAAATTAATGGAAATTGATATGAACACTGACAGAACATTCAAAATAAATAATGTAATAATAGAAAAAGTAAGTAATATAAAATACCTGGGTTTCCTCATAGACAGGGATTTGAACTTTAAAGAACATGTCGAATATATATTTAAAAAAAATAGGGGAAAAAAATCGGGTTTTTCAAACGTTTAAGAAGTAAAAGTAACAATATTAACTGCAATAATATATACAACACCATGATAAAACCTCATTTTGAATATGGATCAACTGTGTTATTTACATGCTGTTCAGACCAACAACAGGCAAGGCTACAAAAACTCCAGAACAAGGCTATGCGCTCTATTTTGAAATGCAATCGTTTCACATCAATAAGATATATGCTAGATGCACTGAAATAGCTAAATGTAAAGCAAAGACTGCAGCTAAATATAATATGTTTTTATCCAGAAAATGAAAATGGGAAATGCACCGGAATACTTGATTGAACAAATAAGATATGTTGGGGATGTTCAACCGTACAGCCTGAGGAACGCATTAGATTTTAGACCGCAACGTGCAGATACCAGTGCAATGCAAAAATCTTTATTTTCAAAAGGCCTGGACCTTAACAATATGATGCCGAACAATATAAAGAGTGAAACAAATATAAATATGTTTAGAAAAGGAACAATAAATTTTGTAAAAAATATTAGTTTTTAATCAGAGTATGAAATGGTTTGTTAAATTTTATTTTAAATGTAAATTAAAAAGTATTGCGAATACTACTACTAAATAAATAAATAAATAAAATAAAATATATAATACTCTGCCATTGAGTATTTTAAACTTTTTTGTATTTACTGTTGGACTATACTTTTGGCTCCGATTGTCATGAGTGAACCACCATAAATTACACACGCGTTTAATAGTGTCTATTAAATAATATTTTTTGACATCCTAATAGCGATTCAGTACATATGAAAGTAATATAATCGAATGTTAAAACTTAACATTACAAAGTTCAAAGTTTCGAAAGTAATTTTTTACTTTCTTTATAGTACGAGGATGGTTCAATAAGTACCCGTGTTTGAAGACAGATGGCGTTGCTAAGGCAAGTTAATGTTACCATCGTGTGATGTCATCTTATAGATGACACCAAAAAAATTTGAGACTGATTCATAGGTTAGTATGCATTTAGTAACCATTTTAGTAAGTAATGTAACGTGTTTGTCGTTAAGACGGAAAAAGAGCAGTATCGCTCAGTGATTCGCTTTTTGCTTTTGGATGGGAAAACGTGTGAGGAGATAACAACGAAATTGGATGCTGTTTATGGGGACAGTCAGATATTGGTTCAACGAATTTAAAACGTTTTTGACGAGGATCCCCCGGGACGCCCCATCAGATATGGTTACCGAGAAAATCATTGAAAAAGTCTACGACATGATTCTCTCTATCGAACGAAAGTGCGCGAATTAGCAGAGGTCATAAGTGTGTCGATGAGAACGGTAATTAATATTGTACATATGTTGGCTATGAAAAAGTTATCGGCCCATGGATGTCGCGATTGCTTAATGTGGACAACGAGCGGGTGCGGCTTTTAACATCGAAGCTGTGTTTGGAGCAATCCGTAGGACTTTTGGTGTCGAGTTGTCACCGTCGATGAGACCTGGATTCATCATTATAAACCCGAAGCCAAGCAACAGTCAAAACAATGGGTTGTTTCCGGTGAATCTGCTCCAAGATCGTCCGGAAAAGTTATGGCGACGATTTTTTGGGATGCAAAGGGCATCATATTCATTGCCTTCTTAGAAAAAGGAAGAACATCACTGGACTATACTATAGTGAGTTATTGGTCTGCTTCGACAAGAAATTGAAGGACACACGGCCCCATTTAGCGAAGAAGAAAGTGGTGTTTCATCACGACAATGCTCCAGCACATTCATCGGGAGTTATCGCCGCCAAACTGTATGAATTGCGTTATGAATTGCTGCCACACCCCTCGTATTCTCCCCACCTGATTCGCTGCGATTTCTTCTTGTTTCCAAACGTGAAGAAATGGCTCGCAGGAAAAAAATTCAGCTCAAACAGAAGCGTATTTTGGAGAGCTGGACAATTCCTATTTTTTGGAGGGGTTAAAAAATGGTAAGGATGTTGGGAAAAGTGTATAGACCTGAAGGAGACTATGTTGAAAAATAAAAAAAAATAACGAACAGTAATGTTACACAATCACTAACTTGCTTAGCCAATCTGGCTATACAGGATAGCAGCAGGGGCGCCTGTGTAAGTTAGAGGCACAGATTTTCTCACGTTGGACTTACCTTTTTAGAATAATAATAATAAGTTTTAAATTCCTCAAGTAGCTATAAGCAAATGAATAAAAAAAAACAGAAAAGCGAGCTACCTAACAACGGAAAACTAAACATAATAATAATTTAAAAAGTACATTGCCTAAAAATAGGATAGAGAAAAAAAAATTATGCTGGGATACAATTACACACTAAGACTAATATAGAGTAAAAGGTCCCGAGATTTTCCGAGAGATGGACAAAAAACCATAGAATGTTAAGTTAGTGTCCACTCTCAGAAGATTTGGGTATAATTTTCATAGCATTTTGTCTATTAGTTTACAAGCTACAGCTGTTTAAGTAACACTACTTTTGATTTTTACGAAATGATGAACAAAAAGAATTTCCTTGTGTTGATTAAACATTGCTTTTTAATGGGAAGTATCACGGCACTTCTGCTCTGTCGAAAGCAACTATATGTCGATAGTTTAGTGAACTTAAATGCGGTCGTCCAAGTACCGATGATGCATCACGTTCCGGGCGTCCAAATGAGGCAGTCATTCTGAAGAGACACAAAAAAGATCCACCATAATGTTCTGAACGACCGCTAAGTGAAAGTAAAAGAGATAGCTGCCATCGTCAAGATATTAACAGAACGCGTGAGGTATATTTTGAATGAATATTTGCATATGAAAAAGCTATATGCCCGATGGGTGCCGCTCACTCACACGATTGATCATAAACAGCTACGTGTTGAAGATTCAGAAGGCTGTTTGGGACTGTTTCGGCGTAATCAAAAGGAGTTTTTGCGCCGATTCGTAAGAATGGACGAAACATGGATCTATCACTACACGCCTGAGTCTAACAGGCAGTCTGCAGAGTGGCTGGAACCTCATGAAAGCCGACCTAAGTGTTCAAAAACACAAACTTCAGCTAGCACGATTTTGGCAAATACTTTTGGATGCGCATGGAATAATATTGATCGACTATCTTGAGAAGGGGCAAACAATCACCTATTACGTTGGTTTATTAGACCATTTGAGTGGTGAAATCAAAAAAAAGCAAAGAAAAAAGTGTTAAAATTATATAAAAACAACACTATGTTTTAATTTACCACCTATTTAAAGTCATTTGACAATTGTTTCAGCATACAATGGCTTCTTCAGAAGTAAATAAGAAAGAAACATATTTGGTAGTAATCCTGGTTAAATAGTGCTTAAAACTATCCTTAATTGCCTAAGATTATGCTAACCTGAACTAATAAAGATTAAGTAAGGATGAATGGTTTAGGTCTACCTGTTCGTTTAATAATAGATTGAAGTTTTTCCGTTTGTCAATTTCAAGACATTCAAGCAAATTTAATTTTTTAGATTTATTTTCTACATGTAGGATTTTTAACGTATCATCAAAATTATTAGATTCGTTTGTTATATGGGTTGCGTAATGTAAATTGTTTTTATTTTTTAAATAGCTATGTTTATGTTCTTTAATGCGAGTTTCAAAAGATCTACCAGTTTGTTCTACGTAGGTTCTAGTACAAAATCCACAATTTAATAAATAAACTGCTGATTTTAAGGATTTCTTAGATTTGGTTTTGTTATTCAAAATAATTAAAGAACATAAACATAGCTATTTAAAAAATAAGAACAATTCACATTACGCAACCCATATAATAAACGAATCTCATAATTTTGATGATACGTTTAAAAATCCAACATGTAGAAAATAAATCTAAAAAATTAAATTTGCTTGAATGTCTTGAAATTAACAAACGGAAAAACTCCAATTTATAATTAAACGAACAGGTGGACCTAAACCATTCACCCTTACTTAATCTTTATTAGTTATTTGAAATAGTACCACAGATTTGCATTCTTAAAATAATTCTGTCTGTAAATAATATAATAAAATGATTAGCATAATCTTAGGTAATTAAGGATAGATTTTTTCTTTCTTATTTACTTCTGAAGAAGCCACTGTATGGTGAAACAATTGTCAAGTGACTTTAAATATATTGGAAATTAAAACATAGTGTTGTTTTTATATAATTTTATTATGAATTTTCAACAAGTATCGGCTAACACAATCAAAGAAAAAAGAGTTGTTTCAAAAAGATAATGCACTAGCTTACAGCTTTATAAAATCGATGGTGAAATTGGACTATGAATTGTTTCGTCAGTCGCCGTATTCACCTAATCTGGCCCCCAGCTATTATTACCTCTTTTTAAATTTGAAAAGATGGTTCCAGGGAAAGAGATTTGGGTCAAATGAAGAAGTCGAATGGGAAATTGAAGTTTATTTTAGAGGGCTTGACAAATTATACTATATGAAATATATCCAAATGTTCGGAGAGC
>CM032446.1:46664188-46667227 GCA_019049505.1 Pachyrhynchus sulphureomaculatus
ATTGTTAGTTTCAATAAATCGCACAAGAGAAATATAATTTTTAAAAACAAACACTACAGAACAAATTATGGTATATAGATTCCTGTTTTTGTAAATATTTTGTAAACATGTCGTACGTCTTCAATCCCTTCATTGAACTATACATCTTTATTTTCTTTTTTTTTTCAATATATTTTTTATGGATCATACTTACATATACTACAAGATAAGATATCATGGTTAGTACAATTACCGCATTGAACGAATGAAATATCATAGTCACGTTAAGATAATTCTCAACTGCTCTTCTAAACCTAAAAATGAAGATTGATTAGTACAATTTACCGGCCTCGGTGAGTTAGCAGGTTAAGAGCCGGCATCTTTCAACGCCTAGGCAACTTTGACAAATGTGATGACATCTCCGTTAATGCACGAGGGTAGACTGAACAGACTTGTAAAAACCAAGGTAAGTAACATTTTTTGCAAAACATAAATTTGGTTCTCAACATAATCGCCACTGAGCTTAATACGTTTGGTTCAGCAAGATTACAATTTTGTATACTTTCAGAAAAAAAAAAAATATGTTTGGAACTGTGCATAATACGCATTTATAGTACACATAACTTTTTCATTCAAAGAACATTTCTTCTCCTCAAGCCAATTTGTGAGGTTAGGAAACACAAAAAGTCACTTGGGGCCAAATCGGGGTAATAGTGGTTGGAAACTATTTCGAGGCTCAGCTTATGTACTTTTGCCAATGCAACGACCGATGTGTGAGCAGGCGCATTGTTCTGATGAAGTAGCACTTTTTTGGATGCTAATCTTGGTCGCTCCTGCTTCAACTCACTAGGCAAACGATCCAGTAACAATGCATAATAAGACTCAGTTACTGTTTTACCCTTTTTTATAGTCCCAAAGAACAGTTGCGTCACCTTTCCCACCGACTAAAACTGTTTTCACTTTTTTGTGCACTTTCAGCTTCGCCAACCCGGTGGTTTGATTAGTGTTTTATTTCTGAGGCTTAATGGTGGATCAATGCTTCTTCTACAGTCAGAAAACGACGCCAGAAGTCCTTCGAATTATGCTGCAACTTTTCCAAACACGGTTTTGAAATGCCATTCCTCATGAGTTCTGGCACTGTAGTTAACGCAGCACCCACCGCACATTCAGCTTTTTCATTTTTAGAACCTCATGCGGAATATTATGTTACCGTTCATAAGAGATGCCAACCATCTCAGCAATTTCACGAAGCTTAATGCGACGATCTTCTATCGCACGGCTACGTTTAAAAAACAATTCATTTATTCAGTAATAAATGATTTTGAATGCTGGTGCAGAGTCTCCATGAATTTCCGTTAGATCATGTTTTTACCTAGGGCCGCTGTCTACTTTTTTAAATATTAATAACTTATCAATCAACTCTCCTATCCGTAGAGATATACAAAAAAGGGTAAAAATGTCTATCAAGACAGGGATCTAAACGAAAAAAAAACACTATTTCATGCATTATATGGGTAGTTAGTTTGATTAACCGTCATACTTTTGGCATTCTTTCCATCCTTAATTATTTGTTGATATAGTTATTTCCCTAATAAATTTGAAAAGTAACACGTTTCAGCATGCGACTGCTAGAAAGAAAATTTCTTCTGTTAGTAACATAACTTTTTCTGTGAAGGTTAGGGAAATAAAAAAATTATATCTATAACTACGTATAGTTATGCTCAACATTTATTCATTATCTCAATCAAATATCAGAGAAAATTATCATAATAATGTAGAAAATAGATAAAATTTACTGACTCTCATTCCTTTCAGCGCAGCCCCTCCCTTTAAAGCTGATATTGATCAAAAATTATAGGTTGGCATTCCTCGTCAAGTGTATATTTGGTCACCAAATTTGAAATCGATATCTTATTTTGTTCGAGTGTTATCGTGACAATAGAGAGATAGAGAGCCGAGCGGACAGATAGACTGAAGGAAATGAGTTACTATGTTTTCTAGGAACCCTGAAAAGATATGTAAAAATCTTGGAATGTAATTTTTTCACGATATTTTCCTTTAGTAAAGGAAGTAAAAAGTTTATAGTAATTTGGTTTCGCATAGGGAGGCTGGAGAAGACGGTGAGTACGGTCGAAATAAACTCTAATTGACGACAACTGCACCACTGAAACAAGATATATTTAGGGAGAGCACTAACAGGTTTTATTTGTAAGTTAGAACAGAAAGGGACGAAAGATTAGTGACCACCAACTATTTACAATCATGTTACTGGAAGACGAATAGATTTACCATAGACGCCGATATGACTAGAAGTGGAAGGTCCACTTGAAGACCTTTCTCTAACTAACTTGAAGGTAGTAGAATGTAAAAAAAAACTGCTGATCGACAATATTTTATTTTTTTTTTTTCGTGCAATTCTCCAGGTAATGCTCGGTACTTATGTGGGACATCCAGCCCCAAAGACATATTATGTTAGTTTTTTTGTGTGCATGGAAATACGTACAGAAAGTTGGTAATTTCCACACACCCGTAGAAAAAAATAGGTCTACCTTTATAGGGTACTGTACTTACTTTAATAGTTTAATATTGAATTTAAAACATTCAACCAACTCTATGCCAACCCATTTTTGATAGCTCTCAAGGTCATTTAAATGTAAATCATCAACTGTTCCACAATACCTGATTTTCTCAATCCTACCCTTATAAGCAAAATATGTTGCATTTTTTATATAGCAGAGGACATATGTAAAATGTGAAATTGCAAACATTTACCATCGCTTACGTTCCTGGGTAGATAATACCATAGTTCAAAAATATAAGAAAGTTGCTTAACCAGTATAGGAAGGTTAGCACTACTTATAAATGCTATGATGGGCCACATTGTTATTTCATAATTTATTCCACTCCATGGGAATACAGTCAAAACTCCAAGTACAAGTGTTTTACTGCATAAAACCCAAGTAATACTACAAAAACGTTTAGATCTTTTCGAATCTGTTGAATATTCCTTTTTTGTCAACTTTCTGAAGAGGCCACATATGATATCGAATAGTCATCATT
>CM032446.1:46667327-46784827 GCA_019049505.1 Pachyrhynchus sulphureomaculatus
TAAATCGTTTGAAATTATTAAAACTATGGTGGTAGATCTTGAAAACAAACTAACAGATAAAATTAAGTTAGGTGAAACTAGTATTAAAGATAATAAGGAAGAAATAGAATCGTTTAAAACAATTTTATGATGAATCCCGAGTAAACGTTATAAGAACCACAACTGGATTAAAAACCTTGAAAGAACAGTTTGAAAAACAGAAAAAAGAAATAGAAGCTTTTGTTCGAAACACAAGTGCTGAATCTATAAACAAAGTTATTGAGGTGCGAGAAGATTTTAATTCTGCAATAAAGGAATTGAAGAAAGAAATTTTTATAAATAAGGCTGTCATGGAAACTGAAATTAACGTGAAATGTAATGAACAAAAAAATAAAATACAAGAAATTGATGATAAAATTAATAAAGCAATCACATCTATTAATGATATTAAAGTTAAAGCGGATAAAGTGGTCAAGTAAACATTATTTAAGGAAGATCTTCTATAAAAAGTCACTAGTAAGAAAAATGCCATTATGAAGGAAAATATTAAAGAAACCATTGTTAAAGAATTACATAAACCAGCTAGAAAAAATTATCGGAGACGTAGAACGATAGTAAAAGGTTTTAAATGACTTATGGCAAGCTGATTTAGTCGAAATGCAGCCTTATGCTAAATTTAATAAATCGAGCAGATATATTTTAGTAGTAATAAATGCTTTTACAAAATATGTTTTGGGCTGAACCTCTTAAAAATAAAAGCGGAAAAGAAGTAACATCAGCAATGAAAAAAAATTTTAGATAAAACTACAAAACCTGTTAATTTGCAAACAGATCTGGGAAAAGAATTTTACAACAAAGAATTTGAAAAAACTAATGCGCGATTATAAAATAAATCACTACAGTAGTTTTTTTCTAATTTAAAAGCAAGTACAGTGGAACGTGTTAATCGTACTTTAAAAAATATAATGTGGAAGTATTTCAGTAATCAAGGAAACTATAAATGGTTAAATATTTTGCCAAGTATTGTGGAAAAATACAATAATACTGTTCATAGAACTACGGGATACAAACCTATTAATATTAACCGGAAAAATGAAGAACACGTACTATTAAATTCTTTTACTTTCCAGAAAATTTTCGATGTAAAGCATGTCAAGTTTAAAGTAAACGATTTTGTGAGAATTTCGAAGCGAAGAGAGGCATTTGACAAGGGATATACTCCCAACTGGTCAACTGAAATATTTCAAATTAGAAAAATACAATTCACAAACCCTACTACTTATCTTTTAAAAGATGCCAATAATGAAAATATTGAAGGTAGCTTTTATAAAGAGGAATTGCAAAAAGTGAAACATCCTGACGCGTATTTGGTGGAAAAAAGTTATAAGAAAAAAAGGAAATAAAGTTTTTGTTAAATGGCTAGGATTTGATAAATCTCACAATTCTTGGATTTTAAAAAAAGGTGTATTTTAAAAAATAAAACTATAATAAAATTAAAAAGTGTGTTTATTACAAATTATTATTTTACAATAATCATTTATTGTATTCCATTAATGTTAATACATGTTCAATTAGCCCTAACTCAAGAAATTCCTTAATAAGTTTATCTTTATTTTTACTACTAAGAAAACTCACGACATGCTTGAGCTGCTAATTTACATTTAAATGCATGCTCCATATACTCCAGGAATATCGTAATACTCTGCGCTTCAGTCTCCTGACCATCCTTCGCATAATACTCCGAACATGCCTCCGACATTATAAATTCCTCACACATTTCTCTCACTAAATTCTTCCATCACTTAAACTTCTACTCTCTTCAGTTTGCAATACTTTAATAGAATCGTCAGAGTATGAAATATTGCAAACCTTCTTATTCACTTTCCTGATTTCGCTTTTCGTTACGTTGCCACAGCATTTTCTTATTGATGGCGGCGGCCCATCGAGGTGTGCACTTACGCCTGGTTGATTATAATGCTTGTAACACGGTAAATTTAACTGTAGTTTTCCTTATCTCTTCGATATCGTTCTGGCAACTTGCTCCAAACTTTCTGCAATTCAATTGAGCTGATATATTCTTTCATATAACTAAGGGGTAGAAATTTGAGATCCCCTTCTTTCAACTCCCACACAGATGTTGAAGTACTTTGTAGACGACAAATAACCTCACCTACGTGATCGATAATGGTATCGAAAATCAAAGATGCCATGAAAATCTTGATAAGTACTGGACACCTTGCTTCTTGCAACTTGGTTTGCAAATGAGGCGCTTGCTCTTAAGTAGTTGTATGTTACTGTAAGCTGTGTGGAAGGGGTGATGAGAAGAAAGTGGTGAGAGGTAGTATGCGGAGCCAAGTCTGACCAATCAGGAAAGGGGTGGGGAGCCGAAGCATTAAAGTATACGGGGCCAAAATTAGCCCCGACCAATCAGAGTTAAGTTAAATTTTATAACTTTTTTTATTAATAATGTTATATACCTCAACCTAGTAGTTTTTTCAATTTTTTTTTTTAAAAATACTAGTTTTCAGTTTTGTAAAAAATTGCCAGTAGTGCCATTGTTTCTTAAGGTGAAATACTATAATTGGTACGAGCGTTCTATAGAGATGAAAAAAAGAAATTTGAGTTAGATGCTACAGGGTGTTCAAAATAAATTTATACATTTCGACTATTTTTAATTGAAAAATATCAAATTTTTTTAACGGCACACCCTGTATATTATTATTTTTTCTGATAAATTTTACAAAATCCTCCAACTTTTATTAGGTATGTCATATACCTATTTCTAATAGTTTTCGGTTTATTTTGAATTTTTTAATTTTTACTCCTGTTTTTAATACACTTACGCTATTGTGAAAACATAAACAAATAGTTAATAATAATTTTACTATAGTTTAATGATGATGATTAATTATTATGACGTAATAAATGTACAAAAATATGCCCGTTTACTTGAATACACATGTTTAGTCGTTTTACTATATTTTCCTTCACTCTCATTTGCATAAAGGGCGTTATTGTCCTGCACGCATCCCGTATTCTATTTTCCATATCTACTGGTGTTGTAGGAGGATTCACAGAAACACGATCTTTAATATAGCCCCACAAAAAGAAGTCTAAAGATGTTAAGTCACATGATCGAGGAGGCCACTGAATGAATCCATCCTTACCGATCGATTTTTGTGGGTAACGATAGTTTTAAAAATTCCCGAACTTCCCGGTGGTAATGAGCAGGAGCTCCATCTTGTCGAATCCACATTTGTTTCCTTTCAAAGTTATCAACTTCTTCAAGAAGCTCGGGTAATTCGTTTTGCAAAAAATTTAGATATCCAGGCCGGTTAAGCGGTTCGCAGAAAAAATATGGACCAATAATTCGAAAATTTAATATTCGACACCATACATTAAGCGACCAATGGTTTTGGTTTTGAACTTCCCGGACCCAAAATGGATTAACTGTTGAATAATAATGCATGTTATGGCTGTTAACTGCTCCATTACTACGAAAAGTAGCTTCATCAGAAAACATTATTTTGGATAAAAAATTTGGATCGGCCTCTATTGCTCCATTCATGGTGGTACAAAAGTTTACTCGTCGTTCAAAATTACGGTCTTGAAGTTCTTGGTGTAGTTCCATATGAAAGGGAGGATACTTGTATTTTCTCGTGGTGCGATTAGCCGGAGATTGGGATGTGTCAGATAAGTCAGCTAGTTGACTGCTGCTGACCAACATGAAGTAAAATCTCCATTTCTTTTTCCTCATTGGTAGCACTCTGGTTTACTACTTTCCGTTTCGTATACTCAACGCTACCACTACCATCAAACCGTTCCATTATGTACTGAAAAGATTTTCTAGATGGTATGCGTCTGTTAGGCTACTTCGCTCCGTAAAGCCTTACTGCCAGAAGACAATTTTTTTTCCCCGCCTCGCCCATTATATAAACCATATCAATTAATTCATTTTTAGGAAAATCCATAACTATTACCTTTATACGTCACTTACTACAACAAATTAAACTATTTTTTACTTGCTTAATGGACATGTCAAAATTTGACAATACCTACATTTTTGTTTTGTCTTGGCAACTATGATGTTATAGCGTAAGTGTATTAAAAACGAGGGTAAAATTTGAAAAATTCAAAATAAATCGAAAACCATTAGAAATAGGTATAATCACATACTTAGTAAAAGTTGGAGAGTTTTGTAAAATCTATCATAAAAAATAATATTATACAGGGTGTGCTATTTAAAAAATTTGAGATTTTTTCAATTTAAAATAGTCGAAATGTATAAATTTATTTTGAACACCCTGTAGCATCTAACTCAAATTTCTTTACATATATCTTTTTTTCATCTCTATAGAACGCTTGTACCAATTATGAGTATTCCACCTTCAGAAACAATGGCACTACTGGCAATTTTTTACAAAACGGAACACTAGTATTTTAAAAAAAAAAAAATTGAAATAATAGAAAATCTACTAGGTTTAGGTATATAACATTATTAATAAAAAAGTTATAAAATTTTACGCATAATTTAAAAATAAATTAGAAAATAGGACATTCTATTTAAAAAAAACATATGTTATATCGGCAACACTTTTTTTGAAATACCCGGAATACTCAAAAATAATTTTAAACTGTGCACCTTAACATTCCCTAAAACTATCGTTTTTAACATTTTTTTCGTCATTCCCGAAACAAATGAGACGATGAACTTTAGTCTATCGTTGACTCACCCTGTACAGTCTGTCAAGTAAGAACGGGACCTTTCGTATTCTAGAAAAAAATGTGTTTCGAGAATATTTTCAATGTATTCTTTGGTGTGCTAACAACGGCGCAATTACCTTAGTAAGTTGTTTTTGTAGCGTTAAATGCCACTTGGTTACTGTCACCCCAAGATAGAATTTCTTCTAAGCCTTTGGTAAGTTGAACGACCTCCTGCTATCTGCGGATATTCGCCTGAGTATCCGATGTCCGAGCGTTTAAAGTGAATGAAGAGATAAGCGTACTGTCATCTGCAAAGCCGTAGATTGGATTCCCGGTCTTTTCCAGCAGATCGTTAAAGTAAATGAGAAACAGAGTAGGAGATAGTATAGAGCCTTGGGGCACACCGGCGTTGATAGTGAAGGTGTTAGAAAGAAATCCGTCGACCGCCACTCGTAAAGAACGTTCTCTGAGGAAACATAAGAGCCACAAACAGAACTTTTCAGACATACCATAAGAGCGTAGCTTAGCCAACAGTCCATCGTGCCAACCACGGTCGAATGCCTTGGATATGTCAAGAGCAACCGCTCGAGATTCACCAAAGTGTTCAATTGCGTTATTCCAAACATGTGTTACATAAGTCAGAAGATCTCCTGTTGATCTTTACGAAAGCCATATCGGTGATCGCTAATAATGTTGAATTCTTCAAGATATTTTAGAAGATGCTGATTGATAATCTTTTCCATGACTTTCGATGTTATTGAAAGCAATGCGACTGGTCAGTAGTTATTCGGCAAGGTCTTCTTGCCTTTTTTAGGTATCGGCTGAACTGTGGCACATTTCCAGCAGGAAGGAAATATTCCCTTTCTGTAACATAGGTTGAAAAGTCTACAGAAAACTGGTGTTAGTTCCCTCGCATAGTTTTTGAGAACTATGACAGGTATTCCGTCAGCGCCAGAAGCCTTTTTGGTGCCTAGCTTCATTAAAATACGCTTTATGATATGCTGTCTGAAGACAACATCGGGCATCCTTGCCTGAAATATGGGAATAGTAGGTGGTGTTTTTCTTTGGAAATCGACAGTAGAATGTGAAGCAAAGAGTTCAGCCAACAAGTTCGCTTTCTCAACAGGTGTCGTTGCAATAGAATTATCTGGCCGTGTGAGTGGTGGTATGGTAGATTTGGTGAAATTTTGACTGACTGCCTTAGCGACTGACCAAAAGGACCTGGCATTGTTGGGACAAGCGAGAAGTTTGTTTCTAATTCGTTGATTGTGTGCCTCCTTGGTTTCGTCGATAATTCTTTAGTATCTCTTCCGGGCACGAACAAAGGTGTTACGATTTATGATGTTAGGATTTTTACGCCATTGTCGGTAGGCAAGATGTTTAGAAGCAACAGTCTCTTTGCATTTTCGGTCAAACCAAGGCTTGCTGTTGGAGGAGCATTTCTTCGAAAAAGGGATGTAAGCTTCCATACCAGCCAAAATAACATCGGAGACCTCCCTGGCGCAGTCAGATGGGTTGTCGGATCGAAAACAAATGTCTATCCAAGGGAAAGTTCGAATATTCCATGAGATCTTCCCATTTAGCAGATTTGTAGTGCCTAATCGTGCGCGGCTTAGGCGCCTCTCTGTCACTAATTGGTAGGATACTCGATGTCGAAAGCAGTTTATGGTCGGAAGAACCTAACCGCGGATTAACGATGACCGGTTAAAGACAGATCAAGAGGACTGGCGAACTCCTCGTCTCGATCAGGGATCCGTGTTGGCTCGTCAATAAGCTGAGTTAAGCCACAACTGAGTGAGAATGATTCAGCTTCACGACCTTGTTCGTCGGTAGTATTTGAATATAAGTTGATAATGTGGACATTAAAGTCGTTTTGTTGAAACGCTAGAATCGCATCTACCAACGATTAATTATCGCTGATAAGTTGTTACTTGACAGACTGCGTGTTGTTATTTGGATTTGGAGTAGCACGGATGGGGATTTAAACCAATTTTTGACCTTTTTAAATGCAATTGAACAAAAAATTTAGTTTATGAAACGGAAAGTAACTTTTTAGATATAAACATATAAAAATATTTTAGATTTCGGTATATATACGAGTAGAAAACCAACCACCACAAATATTCATAAAAAAATTGAAACAATCCCAACAAATCAAATTAGTATCATTTCAGAGCCTAATACACCGATACTTCTTCCATAAAATGAGCAAAATTTCAATAAAGAATTGTTAATAATATAACAAATTGCGGGAAAGAACGGCTTCACAAATAAAAGTATAATTTATTGCGGAAGAAGCAAAAGAGGCTTCTATAATAAGAATTTTATAACAATTCCAGGCAAAATGACAATAAAATATAGAAATTGATTGATCAATAATAGGAACAAAACAGACATTATTAATAAATCAGGAATTTATAAAACTAACTGTGGAGATTGTGAAGCAATTTACATAGGACAAACAGGCATATCTTTATATGATGGATTAAAAGAACACAGGTTAGTCATAAATGGAACGCAAAATAGCGGCGTGTCAACACGTTGTATTAAAAATAATCAACTGATAGATCTATATGATGTAAAACTACTACATAATAAGAACAAAGACAAAGGGTTTGACCTCTTAGAACAGCTAGACATAAAAAAAAATCGGCATGTGCAAGTTGGACTTGCGCAATTAATGTTCCGTACCGTGATTACCTTTAAAATAAAACTTAGCTACCTAATAGCTAATAAATCCATCTAGCTCAATCTAGAAACTAGTAGTAAAAGCTTAAATCAAATATTTACTACCTAAATATTTATTATTAATTATTTATTTAATTATAAATAAATAAAATAAAATTATTTTGTCTTGGGTACCTATTCCTTAGTCATCATTCCTCATATTACTGATTGTATCGAATACGAATTGATATTTCCTAGCTCTTAGTCCTGGTTGAATTCCCAACTTTCCAAACCTTCACCATTCTGTGATGTCACAAAATGTGTTTTGTACCAAAAAAATTATCACCTGTAATGCACGATCAATCTATTTGTGCCAAATTTCAACTTTATTTTTTAAATTGCTTCGGAGAAAATCGGTTGTGACAGACGGACACCGAAGTGATTTGATAAGTGTTCCATACGGAACACTAAAAAATGTTTAAAATTAATTCGGAACATACCACTAACAAACAAAAAAAATTCTTAAAAACTCCAATAAGCGATTCTTTTTTTTATAACCTTTAGACAACATTAGTTTGAAACATTTTACAGATTTCAGCCATTCCAGGTGTTTCTTAAGAATATAACGTCAGTATTACATTTACTTTTGAAAAAGCGCTAACAAAGCAAAACATACGTCGAGTTGAAACATTAAGAAGCAAATTAGTTTAATTTCTACTTTTAAATATTCCAACAATATTTCAGAAGGAATCAAGTGCTGAATCAGTTCGAGTTATTTTAAATTATAGACATTTGGATAAGTATTCTTAGCACAGTAGCTAAATTGTTCAAAACTATAATTACAAATAAGTTAAAAACTATATAAACTTGGCCGAGTTTCCTCACCTACCTCTAACACGGCGTGTTTTACTCAGTTTATGTTGAATGCCATGAAGAGTTATTCTTAGGTTGACTTATTTTAAATGACTTTTTTCAAGGCATGTTAAATGAGGTAAACTTGGGCGGAGCTTGATTAGCTGGTTGGAGAGTTATTCTACTAAGGGAGCTCAGTCAGTGTCATAGAGGGGTCCAGTGTCTAATGAAACGAATGGTAGTTAATGGGTTTCTCTCTAATACTTTTATTATCAACGTTGGTGTGCCTTAAGGCTTCATACTGTCTCCTACTCTTTTTTTATTTAAAATAACGATCTGCTGCAAAAGACCAGGAATCCAATTTAAAACTTTGCCGATGACAGTACGCTTGTGTCTTCATTTATCTTGTGTTCGATGTCAGCTATCCACGCAAACATTCTCAGACAGCAGGAAGTTGTTCAAATTAACAAAGACCTGGAAGATATTGTATCTTGGAGCAACAGTGACCAAGTAGAATTTAACGCTGCAAAATCTCGAGCTTCTCTCAAACCTAACGTTGTAGAACCCGCCATCGTTACCTCGAGATATTCTCAAATGCTGGATTAGAAAGCGTTACACTTCAGAATAACTTTTAATCCTGTATAAAGCTTAAATGTGACCAACGATGGAATAGTGTTCCTACATTTGGGGCTCTGCTCCCAAACATATGCTGCATTTGTTAGACTCCATTCGGAAGAGTCCTACTACTATTACTACAAATTACGCTAATACATTACGTCCTAAAGAGCTTCAGCTTGTCACTTTTCTTAACACCCTTTCCACCCCCAAAATTCGTTTATATCGAGAACCTCATCCCTTGGAAATGATTTGCCCATCGATCAAGACCTTCGTGAATTACTTTTTCCGCGCACATGTCGTTTCTGTAGCGCTTTACAGATTTTCCTGTAGCAAGTATGTTGTGCTAAAAAAAAACCATTCTCGTTTATAATTAAGGGGACCAACTTTTTGAAACAGTATAAATAGAAGAGCGAACAGAAGATGTTTACAGCAATCAAATTTTAGAGAGAATAAGCATCTGTTTTAATTCCGTCAATTTTGATTGCTTTAAACATCTTCTCTGCGCTTTTTTAGTGTTCCGTACGGAACACTTATGGGATCACTTTGGTGTGTGCCCGTCTGTCTGTCACACCCAATTTTCTCCGAAACTATTTGACATAGAAAGTTGAAATTTGGAACAAATATAGGAACTAATGACCTTATCAGAGCCATGTAGTTTTGAAAGTTAAATTTTAACTTAGTTTTTGGTGCAAAATCCGAAGTGAAAAAAAAATGCAGATCACTGCATGTGTTAAATGAAAGCTATCTCGGAAAGTACTGATCAAAAAATGTTGAACAAATTCTGGAATTATCTTTATAAAGTGTAGATTGAGCATAAATTAGCACGAGCCCATTATATTTGATAATTTATCTGGTATCAAAAAAAAAACAATGAAAATTATGTGACTTGGCAATATGGTGGAGCTTCTCTTAATATATTTTTCAGTACATTAATGTCGCGCTTCGCTTTTGTATTGAGATTTTATTTTATTTGTTTATAATTAAAACAATATTTTGGTAGTAAATATTTGTTTTGTACTTTTATTACTAGATTCTAGATTGAGCTAGATTGATTTATTGACTATTAGGTAACTAAGATGCTATGACTATTATTCATTATTGACTAAGAAAAAACTCGAAAATATATATTAGATCTTAAGATGTCAGGGATCTAATTAACTTAGCCTAGGTAAGAATTTTATTTTATTTTAAAAGCAATCATGATATGGAGCACTAATTGCGCAAGTCCAACTCGTACTTGTCAGGTTTTTTTTATTTACAATGTTGTACAACAGTTGTACAACATAATTACAAACGCCTTTAGTATACCCGCAGATCCACCCTCTAGACCAGAGCTTCCCAAACTTTTTTTTCTCGTAGACCACTTTCAGAATTTTACTGGTTTGGGTGGACCCCTTGCTGCTACATTTCTACCATATTCCCAAAACTCGTCAAAAAATGTGAAAATTAGATCTAACGATGGAAATTTGCGTCGTGGCTGAGTTCCAACCCTAAATTCGGAGTGGTAAAAATAAAAAAAAATAATATATTTTCTTGTGTTCTATTTATTAAAATAATATGATTACAGACTTAATAGAATTAAAATTAAACATTAATAACGTAACTTCAACAATGCAAATCAACAATTGAAAAAAATAGTCATAATTTTAATGGGAGGGATGTACTTGATGGATTGAAAGCAAATTATCAATATTTGGCTTCAGTTTTGTAAGGAATAACCGCAAATCTCCCCGTTCTGTGATGTTCAATCTGCTCCTTTTTTTTGTTAATAGGTTTGTAACGACACTAAAACTTTCTTCGACAAGGTATGACGAGGGAAACGCTATCAAAAGTTTCCTCGCAATTTTCCACAGCCCAGAATATTTTTCGGCTATTTCTGCCTGCAGCCAAAATGTTTTATAGCCTTTTTTAAATTTCACCTTCAGCTCGTCATTGGTGCTAAGCTCGAGTAGCTTCTCTTGTAATACCACATTCGCCACTTCCGTTTCATCAAATGGATTTATGATCCATGGTGGTATTTCCATCGTCAGAATATCTTCAAATCTATTTTTGAAGTCATTATGCAGGGCATTTAAATGTTGAACGTATGTCTGAATATCCTCATCAAGGCATTCTGCCTGTGACAAGTTTGGAAACTGGGAGAATTCCCGCCGACTAATATTTTGCTTCCTAAATTTCAGTTTTCCAAGAAAAGCCGAAATTACACCCTTTGTTTTTATTAAATTGAGGCTGTCCCCTTGTAACTGCAAGTTAATGTAGTTAAATTTTTTGAACAAATATGTCAAATACGCGATGTCTGCTTTCAATTTGATCAGGTTTTCTATTAAATCTGGATCTTTACTTTCCAGAAACTCTAAAACTGATTCAAAAAGTGAGTAAAATCTTGTTAAACATGCACCTTTCGACAACCAGCGTACTTCAGTATGTAAGAGCAATCGTTGGAAGTCTTCATTATTTTCGTCGCACAATTGTGCAAATAAACTGGTATTCAATGCATTGCTTCTTATTTTGTTAACTGCTTTAATCACAAATTAAAGCGATTGGTGCAATCTATCACTCAAATTTTTCGCTACCAGGTGTTGTCGGTGGATGACACAGTGAATTGCAGTTACTCCTGGTATAATTCTTTTAAGATGGCTTATAAACCCACGATATCGCCCGAAGATGGCAGGAGCTCCATCTGCTGCCACCGAAATAATGCTTGTAAATGGAATCGATTTTTCCTTAAAAAAATCACTCAGGACATTAAATATTGATTCGCCTTTAGTGTCCGTCTCTAAAGTTTACGCGAATAGCAGCTCTTCATGGATTTTTTCGTCCATAACAAATCGAACATATGCCAATAATTACCAGGTAAAGTTGAATAGAAAAATGAGTTGTTTGCAGATAATTACACAAGAAGCTTTCAATATCAGAGCTCATTTCATCAATACGTCTTTGTACAGTGTTGTTACTCAAAGGAATTCTTTTAAGTACGTCAAATGGAGGTTTGTGCAGAACAGTTTTTTACAACCTCTTCAACAGCGGGTAAAATTAACTGTTCTCCGATGGTGTGCGGTTTTCCAGATTTCGCTATAAGCAATGAGATATTGTAAGATGCCCGCAAGCCATCATCGTTACTTTGAGACGTTGAAGCGAACATACTGTGCACGGTGGGTCTCTTTTCACATTTTTCCTTCAATGTTTGAAAACATTTTAAATCTTTACCTATTTTATCAGGATGACACCTTCTTAGATGATCTTCGAGCTTCGATGATTTTCATAGAGTTATTGCTCAAAACTTTGTTGCATAAAAGGCATATGGGCAATCGTTTGTCTGCCTTTGATGGAAGAAAACCAAATTTCAAATAATCAACACTGTACTGTAGACATTTCTTCTTAGATTCAGCCATGTTTCGTATCAGTTACCTACCTGAAAAAAAAAAAAATGTTTGTTTTAGTAATCATAAGGCGACTTTTAACAGGATAAGGCTATTTTAACAGAATAAAATAGGATTAATTAATTATTGCAATGAAAAAACCAAAAAACGCCGGAGGCAAAACTGATTTTAATTATTAACAGCAATAAACTACTAAGACCCATATAGAGGTTTTCACAAAACGGCTGAACCTATTTTAATGTAATATAAAATATTTTTTGATTAATTATATTTTGATATATTTCTGTAAATTCCAGAGAAAATACTTTTAAAGAATATTTTGACATCAAAACTCTGTGATTTTAATGATTTATTTATTACTTTGATGTATGTTACGAGTGGTACATAAAGACACGTACAATTTATGAAAATATTTTTAGTCATTTAGCATTAGAAACTACGAGGGCACTGAAATATGTACAAACATGCAGGTCAATCATATATCTCTCCTTTAGTGAATCACCACAGTCGGGTAAATAAATAATAAAAAGTACTAAAAGTTCAATCTTTCTTGGCTTTCTGTTCTTTTATGGAAGTATCGAATAATGGCCCTGTTCAGTATTTAATTTTTATTATGTACCTACTACACGCAAACATAACATATAATATTATTACAATATAAAATAAAAGTATGAATAACAAATAGGCAGGTACTTACTTTTTCCGGCACTGGTAAACATTGATATAGATTCACTCACAGTTTTCTTTTCAAAATTCCGGAAACAAATGAGCATGGCAATGGCATTCGTATTATATTGGTGAAGAATCAAACAAGTTCATGCAAGATTGCAAGCACAGCACAAGTCGTATTTCGTCCCTTTGCAGGTCTGAACGGGTTGCGTTGCGGGCGGGCGGTGCTTTGCAAGTCTCGACGCGCGTTGTACTGAATATCGAATATGCAAGTTTTTACAAGTAACAGTGGCTGACCTTCTTAAAATACACTACTCAAAAAAATTTAGGGAGGTTTTAAAACAAGGAAATTAATGCTAAATAAACGGGCTATCTGATCCATATGCCGGCCTAACTGAAAAATTTTTTTTCAAGCCCGTGGACCAAAAAAAAAGCAAACTATTTGCAATATTATTTTTTCGCGCTGTTAGGATTGCATGAGAATCGTAGCTCCTAAAAAATTTTAGCCAAAAAATCTGAAAATTAGAATCTTAAAGCTTCAAAATGCTTTTTTTTTAAGTCTCAATACGACCATTTTTCACCGAAATACAGCCTGTCAAAAATCACCAACAAATTTGGAATTTTTTTTTGCTCCCTTAATTTTTTTTGAGTAGTGTATTATTTGCCTACATTGATAGGTAAAGCCAAGCCAACATTTTTGTTCTTTACTATCGAAACCAGATAAATTTTCGTGGACCCCCACTTACAACTTGTGAAACCCCATTTTTTTTTCACGCCAACGTAGACCCCCGTCGAGTCTCCCGTGGACCCCTGGGGGTCCACCTGAACCATTTTGGGAATCACTGCTCTAGACCATCCAAAACAAGACCCTCCGCATCATCGTAAAAGCTCCATGGTTCGTCGGCAACACTCGACTCCACTGAGACTTCCAGATGCCAATCCGTAAATTCATCAGCAACGCCCAGACCAAATTCCTCGATAAAGCACCCACCACCCAAACCCCACAATCAGGACCACCTACCGCCCCTTTCCACGTCATTCCCGCCGCCGTCCGTCAAGATCCAGCGACCCCCTGCCTCCGGATTAGCTTAACACATGGGCTGAAAAGTCCCGGGCCTAACACATAGATGGCGCTAGTTTTATTGCAGTCACCTTTTTTTCAGTTAATACTAACCTTCAAAAGACAGCTGTTAAAATTTCATGATATTCTATTCATTAGTTTGTGAGTTATTGTGCTAAGAGTGACGCTACTTTTGTTATTTTCAAAACAATGGATCAAAAACAATTTCGTGTTTTAATTTTACACTGCTTCTTGATGGGAAAAAATACGGTTCAAGCGAAGCAATGGCTTGAAAAGTGTTATGGGGACTCCGCTCTATCAGAAACAACAATAAAACGTTGGTTTGCTGACTTCAAACGTGGTCGTAGAGACACCGATGATGCAGAACGCAGTGGACGTCCAAATGAGGCGGTAACACCAGAAAACATAAAAAAAAATCCATAAAATCGTTTTGAATGATCGAAAACTGAAGTTGCGTGAGTTAGCTGACATCGTAAAGATATCAAAAGAACGTGTTGGCTTTATATTGCATGAGCATTTGACTATGAGAAAGCTCTGTTCAAAGTGGGTGCCGCGTTTGCTCACTGTTGATCAAAAACAAGAACGTGTTGATGATTCTGAGCAGTGTTTGGCCATGTTTAAACGTAACAAACCGGAATTTTTGCGTCGATATGTGACAATGGATGAAACATGGATCCATCACTTCACTCCGGAATCAAAACGATCGTCATCTGAGTGGACAGCAACTGGTGAACCTCGTCCAAAGCGCCCGAAAGCACAACAATCGGCTGGAAAGGTTATGGCCTCGGTATTTTGGGATGTGCGTGGTGTAATATTCATCGACTATCTTGAGAAAGGAAATACCATCAACAGTGAATATTATATAGCGTTAATGGAGCGTTTGAAGGCCGAAATTGCAAAGAAACGACCGCATATGGCAAAGAAAAAAATTTTGTTTTATCAAGACAACGCACCGTGTCACAAGTCAATCAAAACAATGGCAAAACTACATGAATTGAACTTCGAATTACTCCCACATCCACCGTATTCGCCAGATTTGGCTCCCAGCGACTACTGGCTGTTCGCAGACCTGAAAAAAAAATGCTCGCCGGTAAGAAATTTCGCACGAATGAAGAGGTTATCGCTGAAACTGAGGCCTATTTTGAGGCAAAAGATAAATCGTTCTACAAAAGTGGTATTGAAATGTTAGAGCGGCGCTGGAATGATTGCGTTGCTCTTGATGGAGATTACGTTGATGAATAAAGCTAATTTTGAACCAAAAAAACCGTGTTTTCTTTGTTAGGCCCGGGACTTTTCAGCCCATGTGTTAAGTTAACCGTAATTAATATTAAGTTTATGTTCAAGAAATATCTTAAGTTTTCTCAATACACTTATAAAAATTCCTTACCTAGGCTAAGCTAATTAGGTCCCTGCCATGTATATATCCTAAGACCTAAACTGTTAATCATGTTCTATCTTATCATTGTAAAAATAGTTATAGACTAGCTAGTTGCCAATAAATGAAATGTGAGATGTGAGTATTCCATGAATAGTCCGTTTTCTGTACCACGGGGATTCTGTGTGGGCTTAAAATCACTTCTTTCTGATCAAACCGATGGTTTTACTTATTTAAAATTTGGATATTCTGTTTTCAATAAAAGAAAGATAAGGGTTTTTTTAAATTATGTAATTATGTATCAACGAGCAAATAAAAATAAATTTAAATATGGTGAAGGAAAATCAAGTTCTGAATCATTTTTTCAGTCTCAGCGTTGTAAATTGTAATTAATATATACTCTGTTCGTAATAATAAGTAAATTCTTGTTCTCAAAGTTGCCTTAAAAACCGGAATAAAATTCACCAAAACATTATAAAATAAGAAATATCTAATCATTTACTTTTTTCCTAGAAATAATTTGTAAGCAAGCTTAACTAAATTATTTTATTTACTAACACAATTGTCGACTGTGACATATTTTTAAAATCGGCGCGGCGATTCTTAAGATATCACACGAAACGTTTTCGAGCATTACTGTGGATCCGGCACACAAAATAATTTTTATCAATCTTACCTATTTCCATGCCATATCGAAATGACTTTTCATAAAGACGCGAGACAAAAGAGATCATGTTGAAAGTTTACTACTATGGACGGACAGAAACGACAAAAGCTGCCAATAAGAAGTTTATATATCACTAATTTAAATATGCATATCTAATGGTTTTTATGAGGACTATATAGGATAACTGTGCAATAAAAGATTGTTAAGTTTTATTGAGATTAATGTTGGATTTGTATTTATATTTCCTTTGGATTCCTGTAAATTGAAAGGAAGAATTTATACTGGAAACTGAACCAAGCATATTAATTTATGTCTATATACCTAGAAAGCAATTTACTTTTATAAAAGGGGGTTTGAGGGGCGAGAAAGATACACTGGTGACGAAAAAATCGACTCAAAGTATTTGGCTTGATTTAACACGAATCCAACAATCCTACGGTTATAGTATCATTTGAAAGCCCATTATTCTATTTTCTTTCTATTGATACTAAATTCCATAGCATACTTCGTGCTTTTTACTGATTAAAATGATTGAAAGGGGAAACAAGGAGAACAAGGGTTGAAAATAGGGGTAAGAGAAAGAAAATATAAAACAAATTTTAAGTTTAACAATTATATTTATCTATAAAAACCAAAATTGATATTTTATATTACCCCCCTAGCTCTTATTACTGCTTCCAGTTGGTTTTTCATGGAGCGGGTGAGCTTCTTTACCACTGTATGTGGGTTTCTTCTCCACTCTTCCGCCATTGCAACCTTTAGGTCCCTCGGCGATGCAGAGGCTGGATTTCTGACTAGAACCCTTCTTTTGAGCTTATTCCACATGTGCTTCATTGGATTCAGGTCAGGACTCCGCGCAGGCCAGTCTAATGTGGGTATTCCCATTGCCGCACCAAGGTAGCAGCATGTGGCCTCGCATTGCCATGCATTAGCACGAAGCTATCGCCAAAAACCCAGGGTTTCGCCTCCAGTCAGATACCTCCCCACACCATGACAGAACCTTCTCCGTAGGCGACCGTTTCAGTAATGCAGCACTGAGTATAGCGTTGCCCAGGCCTCCTATAGACTCGTCTTCTTCCATCAGTAACCCATGTAGGCACATTCGGGACTCGTCAGAGAATAAATCGGAGCGCCATTACTCTAAGATCCAGTTGACATGTTCTCGAGCAAATCTGAGTCGCGCTTAGCGATGGGCGGCTGTTAATTTGGGGTCCGTTCGGAGTAAGTTTAGCTTCTTTAAGTCTTCTTCTGACTGCCCAATGACTGACAGCCCGATCACCAACTTGTCGGAGCTCCTGCTGGACCTCAACGCCGGTCAAGTGACGATTTCTTAGAGTTGTGTTGACAATGAAGCGGTCGTCTCGCTCCAAGGTACACCTTCTTCTTCTTGATCTCCGTGTTAAGGTGCTAGTCTCTTATTAAAGTCTGTAGTCTCCGGAGACAGCTGACTGAGTCAGGTGCAGTTGCGTAGCGACTACACGTTAGCTATGCCCTTCTTGCAACAGGGCAATCACTTGTTCCGTTACTTTTGGGGTGGTATCCATTTTTCCGATGACGTAATTAATAAGCAGGTATAGCAAAGATGTTGACGGTTCAAGTTCTGATAAAAAAATGATAGGAAAATGCAGTTGCATGTGTCTTTATAGGAATAAATAGCGCGCAACGAGTACGTTGCTGAGCGAGCAAAAACGGTTCTATTGAGTGAAATCGTCTTAATTAGTAAAACTTTTTGGCAATCCAAATGTTTTTGGTATTATTGGAAAGAGTAGAAATTTAGCATTTTAATGATACCAAAAATAATACTACTGCTTAAAAATTAAATTGAAAGATCGGGGTTAAACGAACCTAAATCGTTTGATTCGATTTTTTTGCTCGCCAGTGTAATTTAAATGTTTTTAAAAGAAGTTAATTAGGGCTATAAGATGGTGCCAGAACCGTAGCCAGGGGGCAAGTATAATTTAGGAGGGAGCAAGTTTTTCAAATAAAGTAAAAAAAAAATAGTTTAAGAGAACAATGGCACGATGATATTTCTATGCGTATAATGGAGAACTGTAAATGGTTAGAACAACTTACTGTTATCGGCTTGAACCAATCGAACCACTTGAGAAGACTTTATTTCGTATCTATATAAAGCTGTTTTCTTTTTTGCGTTAAACTCCTTCTAAATCGAGTAGTGACGTACAATTTGTTAATAGGGGACACGTATAAGGAAAAATACGAAACTTTTTTTTAACCACTTATATCAGGGGTGCTCAAATGGTCGATCGCGAGTGCTTTTTGAGTCGATCTCGAGAAAAAAATTCCGATATAGAACTATTCACAGATTTTGTTTTAGGTAACTAAAACAAAATGTAATGAATAAACTACTAAAATTTATTCGATCCACAATTAGGCCAGAATAACCCCCTCATCACTTTCTTTTATCGTAATAACCCCCTGCTAGCGGCAAAAGGCGGTTTTATCAAAGGAACGCGCGGTACTTGTCAAAGAAAAGCCGCGTTTTTGATTCCCGCCGATTTTTCTAGAAACTTCGGACGGCGTGTTTGACGGGAACATTCGAGACTTCGTCCGCGCCGATATAAATGTTGCGCCTGCAGGAATAGGAGTCAGTCTGAGTTGTAACTTGAAGGCGATACATCGATACAAAGTTTATTAATAAATAGTCCAAAATGAGTGCGGCGAAGAAAAGTAAAACTTATCATTTTAATAACGACTGGGAGGAAGAATTTTTCTTTTGTATGGTAAAGGATAAGTGCATTTGTCTCATTTGCCGTGCGTCAGTTGCAATACCTAAGCGTGGGAACTTAGAGAGGCATCATAAAACGGTTCATAAAAACTATGAAAAGAATTTTCCGCCACAGAGTGAATTAAGAAAACGAAAAGTACGTGACTTGATAACTTGTTCGAAAAAAGAACAAGCCATGTTCACAAGATCAGCCAAACAATCAAAAGCTGCAACGATAGCGTCATTTAAAATATCTCATATATTGGCGAAACACAAGAAACCATTTGATGATGGATTGGTTGTGAAGGAAGCATTTATTGAAGCGGGTGAGACTTTATTTGGAGATTTTAAAAATAAAATAGAGATTATGTCTGCTATTAGAGAACTTCAGTTATTTCGTCCGACTGTCACAAGGCGTGTTGAACTCATGAGTCAGGACATGGCAGATAAACCAAAACATGATATCATGGAATGTACATACTTTTCTTTACAGTTCGACGAATCCACCGATATGACAGACACTGTCCAGCTGTGTATTTTTATTCGAATGGTATTCAATGATATGTCGGCTAAGGAAGAGTTTTTGACAATGAATCCTCTGAAAGGAAAGACCCGTGGCGAAGATATATATGACGTTTTCTTCAATTTTGTAACAAAGTACAAGCTACCAATATATAAACTAGTGTGCATTACAACCGATGGAGCACCAGCAATGACTGGAAACAAAAACGGTTTTGTGGCATTGTGTCGAGCTAATGATGATTGTTGGAAGATAGTGAGTCAGCTGAACACACTGATTTAGTTCTTCACACGGACGTCAGGTGGTTGAGTCGCGGAAAATTCCTAGAAAGGGTTCAAGAATTATTGCCTGAAATAACAGCTTTTCTGGACGAAAGAGGTGATGACACTCAGATGCTGAAAAACGGAAAATGGCTGACTGATTTGGCATTTTTGACAGACATCACAATGCATTTAAACACCATTAATTTGGAGCTTCAAGGTAAAGGAAAAACTATTATTGAGGTGATTAGCGCAATAAACGCATTCAAAAGTAAATTGCAACTTATGATAGATCGACTGAAAAGAAAGGATCTGAAAAATTTTCCTTCTTTGAAAGCAAGGATTCCTCAGTTGAATTATGATATTTATGAGGCAGAATTATCAAATATTTTGGGCCAATTCGAAATACGTTTTTATGATTTCAGTAAACTGGCAAATATCGCATCATTTATGAGTTATCCTTTTTCGTGTAAAAACATTGAGGAATTAGCTACTGAAATAACAAGTCAGTTTAACATGGACTCATGTTCTGTTGAAAATGAGTGCAGATTATATCAGATATACATCTCAAAGCCACAGCATCTGATACAAAATTCTGGTGTTTTATATCTGAAGATAAATATCCGAATCTAAGGCAAATCGCCCTTCAATGCTTGGGTCAACTTACTTGTGCTAGTCTGCATTTTCTGAAATGAAGATAATTAAGTCAAAATATCGCAATCGACTAACTGACGAACATATGTCATCATGCTTGCGATTAGTACTCGGTAATTACGTACCATCTTATGAAAAGTATGCTGAGGACATGCAGTGCCACGCTTCAACAACCAAAGTCACCCTTTAGTTAAGTTTAGACACTAGAACTCGTTTGTTTTGTAAGAACCAATAAACTCGCAATTTTGAATAATTATGAGTTTTTTTCATTGACATTTTAAAGCAGACCTACACTTACCTTGACTAAAAAAATGCATATTGTGCGGAAAACTAATATCTATGCCACGATGTACCCTACCTAGACGACAATCCTGCATCACACTTACTTGCAGCCTCTCAGAGTCGATCGATCGCAGTCTAACAATATTGAGGTAGATCGCCAGCAGTTCAAGTTTGAGCACCCCTGATATAGAGATATCCCAATTCAAGCAAATAACGCTCTGAGACACTCCACAAATTATTTCTTTAACTTAGATGTCAAATGCTTTTAAATTATTAATTCCTGTTATGGTCACGAATCCTATTTTATGAATTCGTCCTTCAGAAGCTTTCATTTTTCTTTGAAGAAGAATAAATATCTTTTTTAGAATAGATGTTTGATCCTGTGTAGGAAAACAGTAACCTAATGTGTTTAAATTTATACATAAAATTATTGTTAATTCAGGGTTATAAAATCATTGAATGTTACTTTCTCGATATTTCCGATTTGGGTCAAACATTTGGCGCTACTATAATAATATAAAATCACTGCCAACCATATTAACATTTTTTTTTTTTAATTCTATATATATATATATATATATATATATATATATATATATATATATATATATATATATATATATATATATATATATATACATATATGTTACAATAGAGGTTTTTACGGATGGTGGAATATAATACATCAAAATTCCGGGTTTCAATCCGTTCGTCTAACAATGAATTTGCACGACGTTTCGCCAAAATCTCATTTGGCATTTTCAAATGCCTTTGCTGCTGCTGCTGCTCGATACTGTGATCTTGCTGCTATTGCCGCTCGAAGCTAACTTCTTGAGTGATATATAAATATTTGTCAGTGCTATTATGGTATAAAATCACTATATCACTCATAATATATATATATATATATATATATATATATATATATATATATATATTATATTATATATATATATATATATATATATATATATATATATATATATATATATATATATATATATATATATATATATATATATATATATATATATATATATATATATATATATATATATATATATATATATATATATATATATATATATATATATATATATATATATATATATATATATATATATATATATATAACCAAGATAGTCCCTTCGAGGGCTGATAAGCCAGCTCATAACTCACCAAAATATATACATATGCACCGTAGATCACTTTGTCTAGCTTGACAACTACAAATTTCCTTATCCTAAGATTCTAATTATTGTTACGTAGCCCTGAATATGCCAAATGATTGTTATTGTCGATTTTTATACCACTCCCAGAAAAGATGAATGCAATTAAATGCTCCGACCACAGAATAATCAGTCTGATAAGCCACGCGCTTAAGGCCTTTCTTAACAACATCCAAACGTGCATATATAGGAAGCTTGACGAAAACATAAGTAATACCCAATTCGGCTTCAGAAAGAGACTTGGCACCCTTATTTTCCATACAAGTTCTGATACAGCGAGCACGTGATGTCAGCGCAAACGTATTTGCATGCTGTGTTGATTTCAAAAAAGCTTTTGACAAAGTTTGTAACTTGTACACTTCACCCCGAATTGACAGCGTCAATTTGTGGGGTGTCAACTTTCACTTCGCCCGCACCTGAGGCGCACCTTTTACAGCCCTGTTTTAATTTCTGAGAATGGATTGAGTGAATACTGATTTTAAAAGAACTAAAGAAATTAAACATACACTAGCTCAGTTTTTCTTGGTAGAGTAATATGGGTAAGAGATAATTTTTGTACGTCTTTTTGGAATTAGTTTCTATCGTTGTTAAAAAATTTTTAGTTGTACTAATTTTTGGGCACCATTCATTTTAAAATAGAAAGGATCTACTTTCAGCTAAAAAAATGAAAAAATACTGAAGTGTTATGCAGTTGTTAAGAAAAGGAATTTGTCTGGTACAACCCTTTTATCCTGAAAAGTAAGATAGGTGTACAGTGAAACACTAGCTTTAATCAACAGAAAGAAAATTTATTAATGATTTAAATTAAAAGTTCTAACTCTTGCAGTTTAGTAATTACAAAAACTTTAGCCTAAAAGGTAGTTATTACTAAATAAAGTTCTTAAATTAGACATTTTACTTTTAAAATTTTGCTAGACCCGATATTGAAGATTCGTGACGTTCACTTCACGATTTATCAGTTCAATTCGGTGTTAAATCACTTATCTGCGGGAAATAGGTCTACTGATGTATATATTGGTGACTTACGATTTTCCTACGGGCTTCTAGGCCTTAAATTGAACACTTAAAACCGCTTTCACACATTCCATCACTAATTTATCGGTACTGCTTCATGACGAGAAGAGCCTACAACGGCTACTTCGTGTTAAAAAACAAAGCCCACTACGGCTTCACTTTAAAAAACTCGTACTCGACTTGGCTCTCAATAAAATTGACGAAGCCTCTACTGCGGCTGGATGGACAAAGCCTGGCTGCGGCTTGATCGGAGAAAAGCCAACTACGGCTACTGGTTGCAGAACAGCCTTCTGCCGCTACATGTTGGAAATAAGCCTCGGCGGCGGCTTGATGGGAAAAGCCTCGGCAGCGGCTTGATGGGAAAAAGCCAACTCTGCGGCTCCATGGAAAAAAGCCTCGTCTGCGGCTGGATGGAAAAAGCCTTCTCTGCGGCTCGATGGAAAAAAGCCCTCTCGGCGGCTGACTGGGAAAAAGCCTCGATCTGCGTTCTGCAGACCCTTAAATAAGCCGTGAGAACTCTGTCTCTAAAATGGCTACGCCGGATACAAACATTTGACCAGTCACGACGTACTACGAATTGAATAAATTCGGTCGGAAACCCGCACTGCACATTGTACCACGAGCGGCTAGAAATTTCTGCGAAATACACTGCTCGATATAAAAATGAAAAGAAGTACATTATAAAGCCAAAAATCAGTAACATTACATGCTCTTAAAATCTAGGAAAAAATGAATGTTACATTTACCCCCTTCCAAAAAGAAATAGACTACACTAGTCTATTAAACTAAGCCTATTTATGAAAAGAAGTACAAATGGTACACTATCACTTAATACTAAGGTCAAAACTTAAAACAAAATTATAATCTTCGGACCTTACTACTAGACTTAATTTAATTAAGCACTAATATTAAGTACAATGAAAACCAAATGAAAGTCTTTGCATGATCACAAGAATCTTATAACTAGACTTAACTTAATTAAGCACTAAGGTTAAGTACATCAAAAAGTAAATAAAAATCCTTGTATGAACATAAGAAATACCTTTCACAGTAACAATAGTGGTCTTCCTATATAAAACAATAGCTCTGTTATTGTTACCAAAACAAAAAAAAATATAACTTTGTCTAGACTCTTGCCTAAATCAAAAAAATTAAACTGAAACAAAATATGAACACCCCCCTTAAAATAGTTTAAGGATTGTCAGAAAATTTTCTATTTCAGCAAAAGAAATTTAGAAAAATTCTTGAATAAAGAAAATTAAAAAAAATAAATGATTCTAGTGCAAACACTAACACTAAAAAGGAAAAGTCTTGTAAGACCCTTTAGCACAAGGCTAAGGAAAGCATCTGGATGAAACTCCAGACAAGCTCGGGAAAAATCGCAATTAATGTCCTAGCTCACCGCTAAAAGAACATTCCAAATCTAGTATCATTACTAGTCGCATTCAAAAAATAAACGCTCCATCGCGCAATGTCGACGTCCTGAGATATCCAGACATGCAAAAAATCGCTAGAGAAAACGTTCTGGTTGATCGCCAGAAAACACGTCAGCTCATCGCCAACAAAACACTCTGGTACATCGCCAGAAAAACATTGGCTCTTCGCCAAGAAACATTCTGGTACATCGTCAGAAAAAACATCTGCTCATCACCAAGAAAAAACTCTGGTACATCGCCAGAAAAAACCTCGGCTCATCGCCAAGAAAACACTCTGTAAATAGTCCTCGACTACACAAAGTCCGCGTTCTAAAAGAACAATCTCGCCATTAACATAGTGAGTAGCTATAAAAGCTAACAATATCACTATAAGCACAGTGAATAGTTATAAAAGCTAAAATTCACCCTAAACAGAGTGAATAGCTATAAAAGCTAAAATTCACTAAACTGAATGATCCTGCTTCAAAAAGCAATGTTTACAAAGAACAGAATGATTAGTCCGCGCGCAACTAACATTCAAGGAAACATTCCCAAAACAACTATATGAGACAGCAAGTCTCGAAATAGGACCTCCCTAAAATCACAATTTTATATAAAGGAGTCCATAAACAAAACGACTCAAAATCACTCATTTTGAGCACATGCCCTCAGGCAGCTAATATACACCGAAATATATACTGAAACATATACAGAAACATATACAGGAGTCCAAATCCCAAACTCTTGGTTATGACAACTCCATATCGAGCTTGGTGAAAGCTCTTAGCAAAAGCTAAACAAATCATCGGCACATCGCACCAAAGTAGCAAATCTACCTAGGAACATGAGTCGGAAAAACGCTCTCCGTCATTCTTTACGGTGTCTACCCAGAGATATAAAACCTAACCAGCATTGCATTTCCCCAAGTTGCATGAAGAACCCTCGTGTACTGGTCTCGCCCTAGAACAACAACGAAAAACATTCAATTCATCCCACATAACAGGAGACCTCACCACGATATACTGAAAGGTGGAGAGAATAAAATACAGAATTGGTGACCCTGGTGTCCACCAACAAAAGGGAGTAGATTATAGCATCCACTAAACTGAAACGGTGTCTACCACACCACCATAAGTCAAAAAAAATAATTAGTAGGGTGTCCCGAAACAATACTACTGCCAACAGCCTGTCACCACTAATAGGCTAATTGGAGCTGAGGTCGACTACAGTAGTTAGGCTCTCCTTTGGCTCAAGTAGAAATAACCATTGAGTAACAAAACCTCTTAAAGGTCCCAAAGGTCAAACGTTCGCCCCCCATAGACTACCCTTCCAATCCGTCTGTTCCTCAGGAAGACTAACTCCCTGCCAAACGTCGTAACGGCATCTGTTAGCACCCGATGTATCACAGCCTGTAAAAAAATAACTTATGGGATACAACCTAAAAGGTTTGCAAGGTTACTTAACCCAGCTTCTAACTGAAATTTTCCAAAAAGCGAAAATGAGCTTACAAAAATCTAATCGAAGGGAAAATTTCTCAACCTTTCTGTGGCAAAACAAAAAAATATTGAAGATGACTTTTTCCAACAGAACCAGGAACAAGAACAAAACATCGTTAACAGTGAAAATATTCGATCATGGTGTTAATCGTCTCCCCAGATGATAGCCTCTAGAAGAAACTGCTACAGGTATCAGGCATAACCGGTTTCTGTCAGCCCAAACTTCTAGAATTATCTAATGAAAATCTAAAAATTCGGTTAGGAATCTTCCTTCACTGCGCTTAGCCTCTCTTAACAAGGTTCTCATCTTGGTATCAGATTTTGATCATTTCTTTGTGAAATGACTGTCTTACTTTGCTCTCATCTCCTGTAAATGATCAGCCTTTAGTTCTCCCGCAGGACTTCAATTTTCCATCCGCCTGATAGTGAAACAAAAAAAATTTAACGTGTACGCCTATGAGTCTATGCAAAATAAAACCATAAAAAAATTAGTGACTCAAAGGTAACGTTTAAACGACCCTAAAAAAAATAATACCCTCAGCTTGTTAATTCAGAAAAAAAACTAAATAAAAATAATCCGAGTTTTAGACTAACTGGAATCGATTTACTCTTAATTGCACCCAAAATATACCATTGAGGTAATAAAAATACATCCACTCGGGTAACAAACTTTGAAATTGCTCATAAAATCTTTTGACTCAACATCATACCACACGAGCTACATCTTGCGCTTGTCCAAACTCAAGATCACTTTGGATTGCCTCTTATCAAGATTTCGCTCCCAAGTGTCAAGAACTGGATATTATTTGGGTCATAAGCAAATCAAATCCCGCGACCACCGACATACCAGTCATATGATATATCCTGAGTGTGACTCTTTCGCAAGCTCGCTAAAACTGAGTCGATGCTAAACATCAACCACAATCAACCTAAGTTTGGATATGGCCAATACCCAAAACCTTAGCAATAAATAATAAAAGTAAGCTATACTCTGCTCAACTTTTATAACAGTCAAAGAACGAGGTCGTCACCTCTACAGAGCAACATCAAAAAAGATAAAAATAAAAATCATATTGGGCAATTAAGATAATGTAAATATAAATATAAATCATTCTTCTGACAAAGTATCCTTAGGGTTAGGTCTATTGAATGGTTTTAAGTCTATAATATGCCATTGTCCTACTTTAGACGCATTTAAATTAACCAAACCATAAACTAAATCCGAAATCTTTTCTCTTATCACGCAATGCACATACTTAGGTACTAACTAGGATGTGAATTTATCAACTGCACTGGAAAGAATTTTATTTTTCCGCCAAACGTGATCACCTATGTTAAAGGAAACATCCCTTTTTCTAAGGTTATACGACTTACTGTTTCGTTCATAAGCCTTATATATCCCACTACGCACGTCTGTGAAAATATCTCTTAAACCCTTTAAATTTTCGGAGTACGCATTCCTGTTACAAGGAATTATCTCGCTGTCAATACTGACATCCAAATCTAAATTTTTATAATACGATCCAGATAGAGGTATCTGTCTGCCGTAAACTAAGAAAGACGGTGTAAACCCGGTTACTTCGTGTTTGAATCTTTGAAATTCCTTTATCCCGAATTATCACGTGAATCAACGATTATTACTTTCAACGAAATTATATTGTAGAGGGCACACGGGATTGAAACGTATGTTAAAACTATATGTCTCACTTAAGCTTTTAAAACTCTCAGAAGTAAACTGAGTACCGTTATCGCGTATCAAAAGCGATGAAACTCCGTGGATTAGAAAATATCATTTTCTAAAATTTTCAAAAAGCATTCGGCTTTAGAGCTTTTCAAAGGAAATAACACGGTATTCTTTGTTAACCAGCAAGAAATTACGAAAAGTCATTTATTTCCTTGTTTTGAACGTGAATATGGACCTACTAAATCGGCAGCTATGACTTGAAAAGGGTAACTAACCGTAGAATTTATATGAGAATTAACCTCGCGTAACTGTGGATACCACGAGTTATCATTAAAATTTACTAAAATTCCGAATTTTTGTGCAAAATCACATCCTAAAAGAAACTTGTGTGATAAAGAAAGGTAAAAACTATAACCATTGCAGACCAGCGGGCAACTCGACCGTACTTGAAAACTCTTTGGGGTTGCCATCTGCTGTGGTAACACTTCTATTTTAGACATGGCATATTTTTATACCCAAACAATTTTAAAACCACTCTGACCTATTACTGATGAATTTACGCCAGAGTCTAGTAATGAAGCAGTCAACACCTAACAGATTTATCTTTATATGCGGCCTGTTATCTAAATACTTATGCTGAATAAAAGAGATATGTGACTATTTAGAGAGACAGGAATTTTAACTAGAGAAAGAGAAAACATTTATTAGACTTAAAAAAATTAGAAACTCTTTGCAACTATTTAGTCCAATCAGATTTATGGGAATATTTTTTGGTCGTCTACGTCTCTAGAACCTTCTAGACTAGTGACCTTACTGTGAAAAATTAGCTTGAAATGATTAATGCATAATTCAGAGTTCATATTCCAACAGGTGATTGACTTTAAAATTGGAAGCTTCCATGCCAATGGATTTAAGTAAAAAAATTTAAAAGAATTGTTTAAAAATCGTAAAAGTATTTCTTCCGTGCTCTCTAACAGTCAAAATACGAAATATGTAAAGGTAACTAAAATATGTAAACTTCTTTACCAAATATCCGAAAAATTTTTAACAATTTAGAAAAATTTCTAAGTACCTTTCTATATTAAAATTTCTTTACTAAATATTTTAAAAATTTTCAACAAAAAAATCTCTAAATACCGTTCCGTATAAGCAAACTATTTTCAACATTCATGCAAAAAATAAGTAGACAAAAAACGTATAGGTTTTTTTTTGCTAACATCGCATTTTCAAGATAAGAAATAAATTCCTAAGTGCAAAATTTGAATAGACCAGCGCATCCGCCAATCTGAACTATAAAGGTAGCTTTTAAGAAAAGGAGGAAATTCTTAAATTAGGATCAATTAACAAAATTCAAATATCTATAACACTATCAAATAAATTGAAATAATTAATCCTTCAAATTTCCTGCTTTTGTCTTATTACTATAGTGTAGTTTCGTTTAATAAACAGTATGAAATAGAGCAAAATTATATGGAAAGTTAGAACTTTTACTTTGTTCAAAAGCTAGTACACTAAACCTCGTAAAATATAAAAGAAAATTCCAAAAGCCCCAAAACGATGGCAGCGCCATTTTGTAACTTGTACCCTTCACCCCGAATTGACAGCGTCAATTTGTGGGGTGTCAACTTTCACTTCGCCCGCACCTGAGGCGCACCTTTTACAGCCCCGTTTTAATTTCTCAGAATGGATTGAGTGAATACTAATTTTAAAAGAACTAAAGAAATTAAACATACACTAGCTCAGTTTTTCTTGGTAGAGTAATATGGATAAGAGATAATTTTTGTACGTCTTTTTGGAATTAGTTTCTATCGTTGTTAAAAAATTTTTGGTTGTACTAATTTTTGGGCACCATTCATTTTAAAATAGAAAGGATCTACTTTCAGCTAAAAAAATGAAAAAATACTGAAGTGTTATGCAGTTGTTAAGAAAAGGAATTTGTCTGGTACAACCCTTTTATCCTGAAAAGTAAGATAGGTGTACAGTGAAACACTAGCTTTAATCAACAGAAAGAAAATTTATTAATGATTTAAATTAAAAGTTCTAACTCTTGCAGTTTAGTAATTACAAAAACTTTAGCCTAAAAGGTAGTTATTACTAAATAAAGTTCTTAAATTAGACATTTTACTTTTAAAATTTTGCTAGACCCGATATTGAAGATTCGTGACGTTCACTTCACGATTTATCAGTTCAATTCGGTGTTAAAATCACTTATCTGCGGGAAATAGGTCTACTGATGTATATATTGGTGACTTACGATTTTCCTACGGGCTTCTAGGCCTTAAATTGAACACTTAAAACCGCTTTCACACATTCCATCACTAATTTATCGGTACTGCTTCATGACGAGAAGAGCCTACAACGGCTACTTCGTGTTAAAAAACAAAGCCCACTACGGCTTCACTTTAAAAAACTCGTACTCGACTTGGCTCTCAATAAAATTGATGAAGCCTCTACTGCGGCTGGATGGACAAAGCCTGGCTGCGGCTTGATCGGAGAAAAGCCAACTACGGCTACTGGTTGCAGAACAGCCTTCTGCCGCTACATGTTGGAAATAAGCCTCGGCGGCGGCTTGATGGGAAAAGCCTCGGCAGCGGCTTGATGGGAAAAAGCCAACTCTGCGGCTCCATGGAAAAAAGCCTCGTCTGCGGCTCGATGGAAAAAGCCTTCTCTGCGGCTCGATGGAAAAAAGCCCTCTCGGCGGCTTACTGGGAAAAAGCCTCGATCTGCGTTCTGCAGACCCTTAAATAAGCCGTGAGAACTCTGTCTCTAAAATGGCTACGCCGGATACAAACATTTGACCAATCACGATGTACTACGAATTGAATAAATTCGGTCGGAAACCCGCACTGCACACTGTACCACGAGCGGCTAGAAATTTCTGCGAAATACACTGCTCGATACAAAAATGAAAAGAAGTACATTATAAAGCCAAAAATCAGTAACATTACATGCTCTTAAAATCTAGGAAAAAATGAATGTTACAAGTTCCACACAATAAACTCATGTCAATCTTACGTGATTCTGGAAATGATGACAGGGACATTGACGTAATATACAAACTATACTTGTAACAAAGGGTCAGCGTCGGAGTGGACAACGAAGTGTCTGAGGAATTCAGTGCGAGGAGAGGGGTTCGCCAAGGATGCATAATATCACTCTTGCTGTTCATTGTGTATTCAGAACACCTTTTTAAAGAGGCACTAAACAATTCTAACGATGGTCTGGTAATAAACGGAGAAGTAATAAATAATCGGAGATACGCAGATGACACCGTTCTCATAGCTGATACTGCCGAAGGTCTGAAGATTCTAATAGATGTAGTGGTGAATGCATGCTTAAGATATGGCATGAAGATAAACTGTAAGAAAACTCAAGTACTAATTGTCAGTAAAAACAACATCGGCAATCAACAGTTTACCGTAAACAACATCGCCCACAAAGTAGCCGAGACAATAACATATCTAGATTGCTCTTTGAATAGAGATTGAGAGCACCCTAAGGAGATAAAATATCGGATCGAAAAAGCAAGAGCTAGATTTAATAAGATGCGAAATATACTGTGCCACCTATCCCTCAGTATACGTACTATAATAAGGGTACTACAATGCTATGTTCTTTCGACGACGACTTTGGACCCCCTCACTGACGCATCATGCAAGCGCATAAATGCTTTTGAGATATGGTGCTACCGCCGTATGTTGAGGATCTCATGGGTTCACCGAGTGACCAACGAGACGGTAATGTAACGCATCGGAGGTGAACTGCAATTTTTAACATGCGTTAAACTCAGAAAAGTGGAGTACTTTGGACACATCCTGTGAAATGACAAGTACTATCTTCTCCAGCTTATCTTGCAAGGGAAAATAGAGGGTCGAAGATCAGCTGGACGCCGACGAATATCATAGCACAGGAACCTGCAAACATGGACTGGAATGTCGTCGGTGGAGTTGTTCAGATCGGCGATAAACAAAGTGAGATGGACCAGTGTGATTGTCAACATTCACAGAGGATAGGCACTTGAAGAAGAAGAATCTTGAATATAACCCTACTATTGATCACAGTTCAAAATAAAACTAATTGTGCATTTCTGCAAGTATCATGAGTAAAAACATTTTAATAAGCTAACTTTAATTCTTCATATTCTGAAAAATATACCAAGTTAACCTGGCCAGTTATTTACAAAATTGCCAATTTATTTTCGAAAATGTTGTGACATTTACTGTATTTTACTTTAGAAAAAAATATATTGCTATTTTAGTGCAAAAGGAGCTCATTGCGTAATTATTCAATTTATTAGGATTTCGGATGTTTTAATTTCTTAATGTAGCAGGTATTGATTTATTTACTAAGATAGGTGACATCATTCAACGTGAGATCGTGACGTCATTTGATATGATTTGGAGTGAAATAAATTGTAACGCCATTAGATATGAGTTAGCATGAGATACATAGTGACGCTATTTGATATGAGTTAGAGTGAGATAGATTGTGAGCTGCATAGCTGTCTGCGTTTGTGTTTGTTGTCAGTATGTTACGCTACTTCACTGTGTATCTTTTCGCATTCGTATTGTTCTTGTACGTACATTCTATCGGTTTTTGCTTTTTATCTGAACTGTGTTACGTAGTGACTTGGACTTAGTGTACTGCAGATCATCACTAACTCGCCTGGACTCTGTGTCTGTGTTACCTGTTTGAACTTAAATACCACTCAATATGGCGCACTCGTATACTCCACAAGGATATGCTAACATGCATTTCCTTTATGGGGGATGCAGAGGCAATGGGCCTGGTGCAGCTAATCTGTACCGCAAAGGATACCCGAATGCTTTGGATATGATCTTCGCGTGTCCATCAATCCTTGTCGGTAGGCCGAATATCTGGCTATCGCGGTGGTGGAAGACCACGTATGGATTATAATGAAGAATTTTTGCAAGAGATAGAATGGAATGAAACTACTTCAGTGGGAGCAATCCAATGACGTATAGGGATATCGAAATCCATTGTAAACAAGATTGTAAGACGATATTGTTATCATCCATATCATGTGCAACGCGTGCAAATGTTGCTTTCACGTGACTACACAAAACGTGCCCAATGTTGCCGAAGAATGCTGCAAAAACAGGGAAGATCCAGAGTTTCTTGATAAAATTTTATTGTCAGATGAAGGCACATTTGAAAAAGATGGCTTCATGAACATACATAACTCACATAGCTAAGCACTTGAAAATCCACATTTATTCAGAGAAGAAAGTTTTAAAGTAAATCTTTGGATTGGCATCTTGAACAGCCAAATAATGTTGAATTACCTGAAAATGTAAACGGGGAAATTTATCTCAACTTTTTTAGAAAATGGACAGCCAAATCTTTTGCAAGATGTACTTTGGCCACGCGCAGAAGAATGTGGTTTCAAAATGATGGCTGTTCAGCTCATTACGGACGAAGTGTGTAAAATTATTTGGGTCATGTTTATCTACAGAGATGGATCGGCCGTCTTGGTCACATTTTGTGGCATCCCTGGTCACCGGATTTAAATCTATTAGATTTTTTTCTACTAGTGTTTCATAAAGGAGAAAGTCTGTGCAAAACCAATAAGTAATGTAAACGAATTACTGAAGCTGCAGAAGAAATCAATGTCACAAAAGGTGCAAAACGTATCAGAAGATCTTTTTTAAGAAGATGCAACGCTTGCATTCGATCTGGGGGCCGGCAATTTGAACACTTGCTTTAATTTTTATTTGTGTCTTATTTAGTTTTGAAAACATACCTACCACTTAAATTTAACAACTGGTTTTATTCGAAACCCGAATAAATTGAATAATTTGGCAATGAGCTCCTTTTACGCTACAATATCTTTTTTTTTCTAAGTTAGCATTTCTTTTTAAATAACTGGCCAGGTTATCCTGGTACATTTTTTTAAGAGTGTGAAAATTCAAAGTTAGCTAATTAAAATGTTTTTACTCATGCTACTTGCAAAAATGTCTTTTCTCCCAGGTTTAGCGTAATTAGTTTTATTCTAAACTGTGATCAACAGCAGGGTTATTCAGGATTAATTAACAATAACTAGAATCTTAGAATACGGAAATTTGTAGCTGTGGCACTCTATACTGATCTAAGGTTTTTTCATGAAATTCATCAAAGTGTAAATATCTCGAAATCTAACGATTTTAACTAAGGTCATATTTACTTATTCTGACGAGTGATGAGGTGACCCTCGAACGGAATAAGTTTTTGGAACACCTATATATGTACTGATATACCTAAAGAAAAAGGTTTTTAGAAGTAATCATGAACTTAATAAAAATAACCGGTCAAGTGCAAGTTGAACTTGCGCAATTAGTGTTCCGTACGTTGCTTTTAAATTAAAAAATTTTGTTACGGAGGTATAAAATGATCAGTGACTTCACAAAACACACCCCAAATGAGTTTTCAACAAAGTTTGTTTCCAATCTTTAATGAAAACTTATGACCTCGAAATTTTTGTTTTTTATATACCAGATAAATTATTAAAGGTAATGCACTCGTGATAATTTCGTTCAATCTACACCCCGTAGAGAATATTCCAGAATTTTTTCAAAATTTTTTGATAAGTACTTTTCGAGATAAGGCGGGGGGACAGCGATTTTTTCGCGATTTTTTTAAAAATAATTCAAAGAAAAGTGCGCGCAAGTATTACATTATATATCTATTTTTTACTCGTGTTTTCACAAGCTTTCATTTGATACCACACTCGATGACCTAGTAAAAAATTTTTTTTTTCACTTCCGATTTCACCCCCTAAAACTAACCCCTTAACTCAAAATTAAACTTTCAAAACTACACGGCTCTGATAAGGCCATCAATTTCTATATTAGTACCAAATTTCAACTCTCTATGTCAAATAGTTTCGGAGAAAATCGGGTGTGACACACAGACAGACAGACACCGAAGTGATCATATAAGTGTTCCATACGGAACACTAAAAATTAAATCGTAAGTGTGGGATTGCATAAGGGTCTTAAGACGATATATAGATTATTAGTAGTAGATGTAAAGATGTTAGGGTTTCTGGCCAAAATTTAAGGGATTATAGACTGCAGCAAATAAATATACGGATATTTACATATGACAATTTAATGATTTTCATGTTGAAATATTTCTGTAATTAAAGATTTATTAGCAAGAAAATGATTTGCATTTATATTTCCCTTTGAATTTGGCAAATTAAAAGGGAGAATTTATACTGGAACTAGCCTGAACTGAACTTATTAATTTAAGTTTTCTTATATACACGTCAACTTATACTAAAATTAAAAACCAATTTAGCATTGATAACAAACAGCAAATAATTGGAACCAAAAATATAATATATTCACTAAAAAGGTTTAACTTTATTTACTTGACAAATGTGTGTTTATTTTGACAAATTAAATAGTAAACCAACTGCAATATTAAAACTTTCAGTGTAAAATGAATATTTCAAAATTGAACTTTGTTTATAGGCCACCTTATAAAGGGTGTTTTTTATAGAGGTATAGAACTTTGAAATGGAATAAGACAAAGATGAATTTTTTAAATTGACAAGAAATTTACTTTATTCGAAAGATAATCTTCTGGCATTATAATTTAAATATGACTTCTGGCATATGACCGCCACGGCTGGCTCGGACGTAGTCTAATCTGGAGGTCCAATTTTCGATGACTTTTTCCAACATTTGTGGCCGTATATCGGCAATAACGCGGCGAATGTTGTCCTCCAAGTGGTCAATCGTTTCGGGCTTATCGGCGTAGACTAGCGACTTCACATATCCCCACAGAAAAATAGTCTAGCGGCGTTAAATCGCACGATCTCGGAGGCCAATTGACGGGCCCCGAAACGTGAAACTATGCGGTTACCAAACGTTTCCTTCAATAAATCAATTGTGGCACGAGCTGTGTGACATGTTGCGCCGTCTTGTTGAAACCATAGCTCCTGCACATCATGATTGTTCAATTGATGAACGAAAAAGTCAGTAATCATGGCTCTATAGCGGTCACCATTTACTGTAACGTTCTGACCAGCATCGTTTTTAAAGAAGTACGGACCAATGATTCTACCAGCCCATAAAGCACACTAAACAGTCAGTTTTTCTGGATGTAACGGTGTCTCAACATACACTTGAGGATTATCATCACTCCAAATACGGCAGTTTTGTTTATTGACGTATCCATTCAAACAAAAGTGAGCTTCATTGCTAAACAAAATTCGCTTATGAAAATCGGGATCAACGGCAATCTTGTTTTGGGCCCATTCTCCGAATCTACGCCTTGCTAGGTGATCGTGTGGCTTCAATTGTTGCACGAGTTGGATTTTGTAAGCACGCAAACTAAGATCTTTCCGCAAAAATCTTCCATAAAGTGGATGGACACATATCCAATTCCTGTGCACGATGGCGGATAGACTGATTCGGGTCTTCCTCTACGCTACGCTCTACAGCAGCAATGACTTCTTCTGTACGCACTGTACGAGGTCTCTGTGGATGCGTATTATCATTTAAAGTAAACGTGGTGCGAAAACGTTCCATAGTTAATCGAATTAATTGCTCTGATGGACGATTATGTTGACCGTAAAATGGACGTAGTGCGCGATATATTTCGAACAGAACTATGATTTTCAAAATAAATTTGCACAATTTTGAAGCGTTGTTCAGGCGTTAGTCTATTCACGTTGAAATGCCAAACCAAACTAAACATAAATCACTTGACAGCTGACAAAATGGCCGCCAGTTAAAAAAGTGTTGCCAACTTAAAGTTTTATACCTCTACAAAAAAACACCCTTTATTACCAATAAATTAATAAACTTGTAGCTTTTCTGGAAAAGAAAATAAACATTTGAGAAAATTTACGTTAAATGAAAATGAAAATGACTACTAGAGAAAATAAAACAAAAAATTCTGAATTGAGAATTTATTATATTAAAGAATAATTTTCCATTAAAATGTTTAAAATTAAGCGTTATTCTAAAGTTAAGCAAGCCTCTTAAGTATTAATTGTTACTATTTAACCATAAACATTATAAGCCTTAAGCACTGAACTTACCAATTTAAATTTTTTTAATAGTATCATTTCAAAAATTGTTCGGTATAATTAAAGAATCTATATTTATAATAAATTTAAAATAAACATACATATATATACATATGGTATATATTTATATATATATATATATATATATATATATATATATATATATATATATATATAAATATATATATATATATATATATATATATATATATATATATATATTTATATATATATATATATATAAATATATATATATATATATATATATATATATATATATATATATAAATATATATATATATATATATATATATATATATATATATATATATATATATACATATATATATATATATATATATATATTATATATATACAGGTGTATGCATAAGTTTTTGCCGGTTTCACTAAGAGATGGCACCAGCGAACAGTACGCAGTGTATGAATTTGATAGATACGTCAGTTTGTTTCGTCTGACATTAACCTAACCAACATACACAAGTTGAGTCCGCCAAACATTAGCGTCTGTATTGCATCGTTCAGTGATCATGTCGACTTTTGTACCTGAAAAAGAACATTTGCGCACGCATTGCTTTTCTTATTTAATCAAAAGAAAAATGCTGCGGAAAGTCATCGTTTGCTGGTAGAAACATATGATGAACACGCTCCATCGATTAGAACATGTGAGACATGGTTTCGATAATTTAAACATGGTTATTTCAATGTGAAAGACAGTGCGCGCTCTGGTAGACCTACAAAAGTACGAAGAGGAGGATTAATTGCAGGCGTTACTGGATGATGACCCAACTCAAACACTACAGCAATTGGCAAAAGCATTAAACGTGTTACAAGAAACAATCAGCAGACGTTCACGAACAATGGGGAAGATCAATAAACTCGGTAAATGGGTCCCACACGATTTGAATGAACGGCAAATGGAAAATCGTAAAGTCACTTGTGAAATGTTGCTTCAACGCCCCGAAAGAAAATCATTTCAGCACCGAATTGTGACGGGTGACGAAAAATGGATTTATTTTGAAAACCCGAAGCGGAGAAAATCGTGGCTGTCACCTGGCGAAGCCGGTTCTTCAATACCAAGGCCAAATCGCTTCGGCAAGAAGACCATGCTTTGTGTCTGGTGGGACCAGAGCGGTATTGTATATTATGAACTCTTGAAGCCCGGCGAAACCGTTAATGCACAACACTATCGCCAACAAATGAATAATTTAAATCACGCATTAATCGAAAGACGACCGGAATGGGCCAAAAGACATGGCAAAGTGATTTTGTTACACGACAATGCGTCGTCTCATACAGCAAAACTAGTGAAAGACACCTTGAAATCGCTTGTTTGGGACATCCTTCCGCACCCGCCGTACTCTCCCGACCTGGCGCCATCTGACTATCACCTCTTCGCATCAATGGAGCACGCGCTTGCAGAGCAGCACTTCAGCAATTTCGAGGAAATTGGAAAATAGTTCGACGAATGGGTTGCCGCACAAGACAAGCAGTTTTTCTGGCATGGTATTCAAAATTTACCTGAAAGATGGGCGAAGTGTGTAGAAGCCAATGGCCAATATTTTGAACAAATAAAAAATGAATTTCCCTTGAAAATTACGTGTTTTCTTTACCACAAAAACTTATGCATACACCTGTGTGTGTATATATATATATATATATATATATATATATATATATTATATATATATATATATATATATTATATATATATATATATATATATATATATATATATATATATATATATATATTATATATATATATTAATATATATATTTATATATATATATTTATATATATATATATATATATATATATATATATATATATATATATATATATATATATATTGTGAAACTGTTAACATGTAAACCAAAAGATTCAAATAGATATAAGTTCTAAAGATGGTTTAAATAAAATAAACCGAAACGTTAACCAAAAGTAAACTTGTTTCATTAAAAATTGACCGCAAGACCAAGAACAAAAACTATCCTAAATATATATATATATATATATATATATATATATATATATATATATATATATATATATATATTTTAGCACATGTGACCATCTATTAACAATGAAAATGTTAATAGAGAATAGAAAAGTCGGTTGAATACAACTTGGACATATGTTTTGCTTTTGTCGATTTCTATAAAACATTTGATACCATCGAACCTTGGGCAATTATAAATAGTTTGAAAAAGACACGACTTGACCACAGATACATAGAAATAATAAAGAATATATATGAGAAGGCAACATCAACTATTAAACTGCAGACAGACACAGAAAAAATTAATATTATCAGAGGAATTAGACAAAGAGACGTCATTTCACCAAAATTATTCCATTCAACATTAGAAGAGGTATTTAAACATCTATAATGGCAAGACAAGGGTATTGAAATAAACGAAAGCAGAGTGAATAACTTAAGATTCGCTGATGATGTAGTTATCATATCCGAAAATCCAGGTGATTTGCAGCATATGTTATGAGAATTAGAACAAAAATCAAGTAAAGTTGGTCTAAAAATATATCTGAACAAGACCAAAATCAAATAATAATTAATAATAATTAACAACTATCAAATTGAAAATGTCGAAAAATACATTTATCTGGGTCATTAAATACAACTGGAAAGAGAAAACCAAACAAGTGAAATACATAGAAATACATGGTTTGCGTTCGGAAAATTATCACATATACTTAAAAATAAAAACAATGCTTTAAAGCTTAGATCGAAAGTATATATATATATATATATATATATATATATATATATATATATATATATATATATATATATATATATATATTGTAAACTGTTAACATGTATGAATATATATCAACCGTCCCGTTGTGAACATAGGCCTCCCTGATTCAGCCCGGCAGTCAACTATAGATCATTTGTCCAGCGGATTGAAAGACGTCCCCTTTTTTTCTTCCCGGTATACGGTCTCCAAGGTTGATGTTCCATCTTGAGTCGGTAAATCTCGCGATATGTCTAAAAATATATCTGAACAAGACCAAAATCATATGTAACAGAGACCCGCACATAATAATTAACAACTATCAAATTGAAAATGTCGAAAAATACATTTATTTGGGTCACCAAATACAACTGGAAAGAGAAAACCAAACAAGTGAAATACATAGAAGGAGAAGGCTGGCATGGCTTGCGTTCGGAAAATTATCACATATTGCCTTAAAGCTTAGATTGAAAGTATTCGATCAATGTGTTCTTCCATTGCTTACGTACGGATGTTAGATTTGGACAAAGCAAACCCTAAAAAGAATAGCTGTTACATAAAGAGCTATGGAGAGGCAAATGATTGGCATATCTTTGAAAAACAGGAGACCAATGAATGGATTAGACGAATAACAGGAATGACAGATGCTGTTAAAACAATCACCACTTTAAAGTGGAATTATGCAAGACATATCGCGAGATGTACCGACTCAAGATGGAACATCAACCTTGGAGACCGTATACCGGGAAGAGAAAAAGGGGACGTCTTTCAATCCGCTGGACAAATGATCTATAGTTGACTGCCGGGCTGAATCAGGGAGGCCTATGTTCACAACGGGACGGTTGATAGATATATATATATATATATATATATATATATATATATATATATATATATATACATACATATATATATATATATATATATATATATATATATATATATATATATATATATATATATATATATATATATATATACATATATCGAATACTTTCGATCTAAGCTTTAAAGCATTGTTTTTATTTTTAAGTATATGTGATAATTTTCCGAACGCAAACCATGTATTTCTATGTATTTCACTTGTCTGGTTTTCTCTTTCCAGTTGTATTTAATGACCCAGATAAATGTATTTTTCGACATTTTCAATTTGATAGTTGTTAATTATTATTAATTATTATTTGATTTTGGTCTTGTTCAGATATATTTTTAGACCAACTTTACTTGATTTTGTTCTAATTTTCATACCATATGCTGCAAATCACCTGGATTTTCAGATATGATAACTACATCATCAGCGAATCTTAAGTTATTCACTCTGCTTTCGTTTATTTCAATACCCTTGTCATGCCATTATAGATGTTTGAATACCTCTTCTAATGTTGAATGGAATAATTTTGGTGAAATGACGTCTCTTTGTCTAATTTCTCTGATAATATTAATTTTTTCTGTGTCTTTCTCATATATATTCTTTATTATTTCTATGTATCTGTGGTCAAGTCGTGTCTTTTTCAAACTATTTATAATTGCCCAATGTTCGATGGTATCAAATGTTTTATAGAAATCGACAAAAGCAAAACCTATGTCCAAGTTGTATTCAACTGACTTTTCTATTAACATTTTCATTGTTAAAAGATGGTCACATGTGCTAAAAATATTATAATATATATATATATATATATATATATATATATATATATATATATATATATATATATATATATATACACACAGGTGTATATATATATTATATATATATATATATATATATATATATATATATATATATATATATATATATATATATATATATATATATACACACAGGTGTATGCATAAGTTTTTGCCGGTTTTTGTGGTAACGAAAACACGTCATTTTCAAGGGAAATTCATTTTTTATTTATTCAAAATATTGGTCATTGCCTTCTACACACTTCGCCCATCTTTCAGGTAAATTATGAATACCATGCCAGAAAAAACTGCTTGTCTTTTGCGGCATCCCATTCGTCGAACCATTTTCCAATTTCCTTGAAATTGCTGAAGTGCTGCTCTACAAGCGCGTGCCCCATTGATGCGAAGAGGTGATAGTCAGATGGCGCCAGGTCGAGAGAGTACGGCGGGTGCGGAAGGATGTCCCGTCCAAGCGATTTCAAGGTGTCTTTCACTGGTTTTGCAGTGTGAGACGGCGCATTGTAGTGTAACAAAATCACTTTGCCATGTCTTCTGGCCCATTCCGGTCATCTTTCGATTAATGCGTAATTTCAATTAATCATTTGTTGGCGATAGTCTTGTGCACTAACTTTTTCGCCGGGCTTCAAGAGTTCATAATACACAATACCGCTCTGGTCCCACCAGACACAAAACATGATCTTCTTGCCGAAGCGATTTTGCCTTGACATTGAAGAACCGGCTTTGCTAGGTGACAGCCATGATTTTCTCCGCTTCGGGTTTTCAAAATAAATCCATTTTTCGTCACCCGTCACAATTCGGTGCTGAAATGATTTTCTTTCGTGGCGTTGAAGCAGCATTTCGATTTTCCATTTGCCGTTCATTCAAATCGTGTTGGACCCATTTACCGAGTTTATTGATCTTCCCCATTGTTCGTAAACGTCTGCTGATTGTTTCTTGTGACATATTTAATGCTTTTTCCAATTGCTGTTGTGTTTGAGTTGGGTCATCATCCAGTAACGCCTGCAATTCTTCGTCTTCGTACTTTTGTGGTCTACCAGAGCGCGCACTGTCTTTCACATTGAAATCACCACGTTTAAATTGTCGAAACCATGCCTCACATGTTCTAATCCATGGAGCGTGTTCATCATATGTTTCTACCAGCAAACGATGACTTTCCGCAGCATTTTTCTTTTGATTAAATAAGAAAAGCAATGCGTTCCGCAAGTGTTCTTTTTCAGGCACAAAAGTCGACATGATCACTGAACGATACAATACAAACGCTAATGTTTGGCGGACTCAACTTGTGTATGTTGGTTAGGTTAATGTCAGACGAACAAACTGACGTATCTATCAAATTCATACACTGCGTACTGTTCGCTGGTGCCATCTCTTAGTGAAACCGGCAAAAACTTGGGGTGCCATAAAATTCCCTGCCTATATTGAAACGGGTGATTCGTAGAATCGCCTTCAAAACTTTTTCTTTTCAAATTCGAAAATTGTTTGGTGAAAAATTTAAAAAAGAGCACAACTGGATTTTACCAGCCTGCTCCTGAAAGGCCGTTATTGTACGAACTAGGTTAAGCGTAGGCCTGTGTTGCCAAACATATGATTTTTTTTCAACAATTACAGATTTTCAAATATAAGATAAAATTAATCTAATACGAAATGAAAATAATAATAGAAAAATAATTGAAAAAATATTTATCCATAATTAAGCAAATTTTTTATTTATTATTTGAAACGAAATAATTTCTCGGTAACGTGCGAGAACAACTGTATCATTGCTCCTTAACAGCTCATTATGAATTCTATGTTAACAGTTGTTTGGGTTCCTTGTTACTTCAAAATTGTGCTTAATTTTGCGTATTTATTTATTATATTTTACATTTTAAGTACAATTTATATAATGCTTGCATTTCTTGTATTTATTGTTAAGAGTGTCAGCGGCGCAGATATCTGTTGTTAATTATATTAGCTTGCATAAGAAGGTAGGTACTAGTTTTTATAATTAAGAGAAGATATTATTTTGTACTTTTTATAATTATTTTTTTAAAGTCGGTGAATTACTTTATATATTCTATAAGATAACTTTCGAACTACAAAATCGATTTGATTTATTTTTTTACTGTGACTTAAATTGAAGAATACCTGATCGAACGCAAAAAAAAAAAAAACATTAATAAGCATGCAAGCATGCATACATACATACATTCGCGAAATTTGGTATGCCCGTTCGAAAGCGTTAACATGAAAATTGAAACAATTGTCTGAATGCCGTTATTACATATTTGTTAATTCTAAATTTTATTCAACTGTTGTATATGACAGTTCATTTATATTTTTACTCTACGAAGGTGAATTGATAAGTCTGGCAAATTTCTACGCAATGGCGGTATATTTTGTTAAGTGGCATGACTATTGGTGATTCTTGTAATGTTTGTGTTCAAAGTGTCAAACAGATCTAACACGCAGTTATTTTTTGTCAGCTATAATAAGTGATCGGTGTTATAAGTTTCGTAGAAACGGATAAATAAATCAGAGTACCGTGCATATCGTGCAGTGATAAAACAGTTTTATTTAAAAAGTGGACTACAACCCAGAGAGAAACTGAACTGAAGCAATTCCATGAGGATTCTGTGACGGCACGCAAGACCATTTATTACTTACTTCTTCTGGTTATGCTTATCCGTTCCGGATGTTGGCGATCAATCTGGCAATCTATACTTTGTTTACATCTGTTCGAAACAGTGTTGTGGATTTATTGAACCACGTTCTTGGTTCTTTAGCCAGGATATTCTTCTTCTTCCAGGCCCTCTCCTTCCTTCCACCTTGCCTTGCAGTATTTGTTGCAGCAAGCCGTATCTTTCGTTGTTTCTCATGACGTATCCGAGATATTTCAACTTCGTTGTCTTTATTTTCATCATTATCTCCTCGTTTTTTCCACTTCTTCTTAGAACCTCCTTATTGATAATGTGTTCAGACCAAGGTATTTTTAAAATTTTCAGATATAACCACATCTTAAAGGTTTCGACCTTAATGTTCACAACTCCATCCCATACAACAACACGGGAAAAACATAGTATTTTAGTAATTTTAGTAATTTATCCTTTACCGGTAATGATAAGTCGTAGTATCTAAATAATTTAGCAATTTTTAGGAATGCGACTCTCGACCTTTCTATACGATTTTTGATCTTTGCTGAGTGATCCTATGCATTGTTTACTCTCGTCCCCAGATACCTACGTGCTTGTCTTTTTTTCTGTCTGCTGGTTATTTACTACCAGTCTTTCGTTTTGATTGTTGTTCTTTGATATTATCATGTGTTGAGTTTTCTTATTGTTAAGTGATAAGCCATATCTTTCACTGATTTCACTCCCTCTATTCATTATGTCTTGAAGGTCTTCACTGCTGTTGGCAAATACAACTGTATCGTCCGCGTATGGTATGTTGTTTATGTATTCCTCCTGTATTACTAGATACATGAATTTAAACGTGGCCGTACGAGCACTGCACATATTGTACTTTCAGGATGCCCGATTGAGATTTCTCTTGAAAAAATGGTCGATAAAATTCCTGGTATTGTGATAGAAGATCGTCACATTAAGCTTCATGAGATTGTTGAGATGGTAGAAATCTAAAATGAACGGGTACATATTATCCTCCGTGAAATTCTAAGAAATGAAAAAGCTTCAACGAAAAACGCAAGAGGAAGAACATTTCAAAATTGTATTTGGAAAATGTGCAGCGTAATCCAAAGGATTTCAGGCTCCGTTTTGTGAAATGTGTATCCACCATTACACTTCGAAGACAAAAAGGCAATCGAAACAGTGGGTTGGCGAAGGTGAAGCACCGAAAAAAGCGATAATAGTTTTATTGGCGGGAAAACTGATGTCAATTGTTTTTTTGGGGCTCACAGCGTATCATCATGTTTGCATATTTGGAAAAGGGAAAAATAGTGGTTCTTATTACGTCATGTTATTGGATCGTTTGCGTAGCGCCTGCTCACACATCGGTCGCGGCAAAGGAATAGAGATATTAAAATAGAGGAGGTAAAGTATAGAGCCCGCTGTAAGCGAAAACGTGGCTTCGTTAAAAAGAGAAAAAGTAATATGAGTCATTCTGTCTCTCTTACTCGGCGCACGCCCACAACACTCTCGTACGGGAACACGCTCTAACTTAGTGTTGTGGGCGTACGCAGAGTAAGAGAGACAGAATGACTCATGTTGTTTTTTTTCTCTTTCTCTGAGCGCCAGGCTACGCGAGAAGCTACCGCCTTTATTTTATTATCTCTATGGGCCAAATTGGACGAGCTGGGCTTTGAAATAATTCTCCAAACACTCAATTCGCCCGATTTGGCCCAAGTGTTTTTTTTTTGTTACTTAACCTCAAAATTTGTCATGGGGGAAGAAATTTTCGTTGAATGAAGAGATTATCTGTGCTGTAAGCGAGTATCATGGACAGTCAGAAACAATTTCTTTCTGAGGGAATAAAAAAATTCGAATCTCGCTGAATCAAATGTATTGAGCTCAATAAAGATTATGTTGAGAAATAAATTTTTGTTTTTGCAAAAAATGTTTTTTACCTTGTTTTTTACAAGACTTTTCAATTCACCCTCTCATATTGCTTATTCCTACCTAGAAAGTTGTTGACTTTAGTAGAACCTAGCCAAAGTAGTACCTATTAATAAATATAGCCAATATCATTTTAAGCATGCAAAAACAATTATGGTAAAACTCGTGCAAGATTAGGTCCGTCGATCCATCTCTCCCAAAATTGTAAGGAAGTTGACGAATTTATGTGTCATCTGAAACAAGAAATGCAAAAAAATATTTTCATATTTTCAGTCAAAAATTCTACTTCTCAACATTTTATGTTTAGAATCCATTATTGAAGTTGAAATGTGTGGATTAGGTTTTTCTTTAGTGTGACAAACTGAACTTTAATATTTGTTTTAGAGCAGCGTGTTTGCGACGGAAGTATTTAAAAAATCAATTTAACTATTATTCATTCGAGAGGTATCTTGTTATGTTATGTTTTTTATGTGAAAAAATGTGACTACCCGTCAGTTGTTTCGCTAATATTAAATGTATAAATTGATTCTGCACCCCTACACTTTATCGACTATAGAACCGTTCAAACTTCATTTTTCTCCCGTCCTGTGGCCCTTTCAAAAGGGTCATATTCTCACTTTAAAATGAGGTTTAATATGTGACTCTACAGCGAACATAACCGGGAAAAACAGTTGTATATCTGGTATTGTTCAGAAATCAATATTTCTGGCTTTTTCCCGCATTTCAAATTAAAAAAACTGGCAAGTCGGACTTGCGCAATTAGTGTTTCGAGCGGTGATTGCTTCTGAAATAAACGTTTTTGTTATGGTGGGGTAAAATGATCAGTGATTTCACAAAACACAACCCAAATAAGTTTTCAACAAAGTTCGTTTCCGATCTTCGTTGAAAATTGATGAGCTTGAAAAAAATTTTTTTTTTGTATAGCAGATCTCGAAGGTAATGCAGTCGTGATAATTTTCATTCAATCTTTATCTTATGGCAGCGTTTCTCAACCTTTCAGTGTTTGCGACCCAATTTTCCAAAACATAATTTTCACAGCGCCTCCCCCCTCTCATACAATAACAATGCATGCAATAATAATGTATTTTCAATATTTTGATGCTAAAACCTTTATTACATACCTTACAAACTACCAAGAATAAGTAAATTTATTTATATTTGGAAACACATATCTGCTGCGTTGACAAAACTAGAATCGATGCCTCTCTATTGATCTCTGTCACGTCCACTATATCGGTAGGGGCTTCGCGAGGAGTTCCGAGTTGTCTCGAACATTCTGAAAGTCTACCCAAAAGTGTATAAATGCTGCACCTCGTTCAATTACAGCTCGTCTCAATCGAGTTGATCCTTCTACTGCTATCGGATTTATCGTGAATGTGTATGTTGTAATTTACGTGTTAATTGAAATTCAAGGTATTAAGTATTCACGGTAGTAAATTTATACAGAATCATGGATACATTTTTATGTGGGCGTAAGCGAGCATTAGACGATCGTGATGCTTCAACAAGTGCACAAACGAGCGTGATTCCGAAAATAAAATCAAGAAAATATTCTCAAGAATACTTAAATTTAGGGTTTATCAGTACTGAAGTAAATGAAGAAGAAAGGTGTGTGTTATTTGCTCAATAATCTTGGCAGCAGTCGGCATGAAATCAAATAAACTTAACCGACATTTGGAAACGTTCATAGTGAGCACCTTAACAAACCACGAGAATTCTTCAAATTAAAATTAAAATTATGTGTAAAGCAGAAATCATTTTTTTAAAAAACTTTGTCTGTGAATGAAAAAGCTTTACTTGCCTCTTACAAAGTTTCATATAAAAAAGCCAGATGTAAAAAGCCTCACACCATTGGTGAAGAGCTTGTTTTGCCAATAGCAATTGAGATTGTAGAAACTATGTTTGGAGATAATGTTGCCTGTCGAATTGGTGATATAGCTGAAGATGTACAGCATCAGATTTTCGGGAAGTTGGGTGACAAATTGTATTCAATTCAGCTTGATGAGGCAACAGATAACAATAAAGATGCTCATTTTATTGCCTATGTTCGATTTTGTGATGGTTTGTCAGCAGTAGAAGAACTATTTTTCTGCAAACCAATAGAGCTCAAAGCAACATCACTCGTATTATTTGCTATCTTAAATGATTTTATAAACGAGGCAAATATTGAGTGGAAAAATTACGTCGGAATATGTACCGATGGTGCTCATTCAATGTGTGGAAGATTTCAAAGTGTACAAGAACTTGTGAAACAAAAATCTCCACTGTGTGTGTGGATACATTGTATGATCCACAGAGAAGCTCTGGCTTTTAAAGAAATGAGTCCTGCTCTGAATATTGTGCTCACTACAGTTGTAACCGTAGTAAATGATACCCCTAAAATCTAGAATTTTTTCTGCATTTTGTAAAGATATGGGTGCCGAACACTCAGCGTTACTATTTTATTACGAGGCAAGATGGTATCACGTGGGAAATGTTTGCAACGTGTTTATGAATTAAAGAATGAAATCGCCATTTTTCTAGTAGAGGAAAACCGATCGGAAGCCGAGAAGTTTCGAGATAGTTTATTTGTGATGAAATTGAGCTACTTGATCGATATATTCGAGAAACTAAATTCCTTAAATCTTCAACTCCAAGGAACAAATACACATATATTCGATACAATAAATGCTTTTTGTAGAAAATTGGAATTGTGGAGGAGAAATGTAAAGCAAAAAAACCTAGAAATATTTGCAAATGGGGGTGAATGTGTTAAAACATACAAGGCTGAAGAACAACATGTGAAAGTTGTTTTAGTAACCATTAAAAATTATCTAGCCATGTTGACAAAGAATTTTAAAAAGTAGTTTCTTACTGACGACAACTTGGTAGCAAGTTACGAGTGGGTTAGGGATCCATTTCAAAATACTCCCGAAGGGCTCTCAACTTCCGAAGAAGAAATCTTCATAGACTTTCACGGCAAGTGGCAAAATCAAAAGACAATATAATAATAAATCACTCTTTGAAGTTTGGGCAGGGGTGAATGATGAGTTTTCTGCACTGAAAACAAGAGCATTTCGCATACCATTACCATTTTCACCATCTTACCTTTGTGAAACCGGATTGTCTGCGGTGGCTGCTTTGAAAATAAAATATAGATCTCAACTAAATATAGAAAAAGAACTCAGAGTGTCTATTTCTAATATTAAACCATCCTTTGAAAAATCATTGCCCTGTAAAACAGGCCCAAGGGAGTCACTAATAATTATTAAACTTGTTTTTAATTTAGTATTGATATGTTAATTATTAGGTAAATACATTGTGCAGTACTAATACAATCTTATTTATAGGTGTATCATATCAGTGTTAATGTGTATTTTATTTTTATTATGTTAGAATGTATTTTGTTTTGCTTTCCTTTCAATATATTATATTAAATGTTTTTATTGAATGTTTTTAATAATAATTTCTTTTCGATACACTCGCGCCACCCCAATAATGTAATCACGCCCCATAGGTTGAGAAACGCTGCCTTATGGAGAATATTCTATAAGTTTTTTGGAAATTTTCCGATCTCTTAGAGATAGGGTGGGGGGACAGCGCTTTTCGATTTTTTTTTAATTATATAAAGAAAAGTGTGCGCGGGTATTTTTAAACTCGTGTTTTCACAACCTTTCATTTGATACCCCACTCGATGACCTAGAAAAAAAATGTTTGTTTCACTTCTAATTTCATCCCCCAAAACTCACTCGTTAAGTCGAAAGGCTGATAGGGCCATCAATTAATATATTTGTGACAAGTTTCAACTTTCTGTGTCAAATAGTTTCGGAGATTCATAAGTGTTCCGTACGAAACACTAAAATTGCGACTCTGGCAAAAGAAATGATTTAACATATTTGGCATTGGTTGAGAACACTATATCATATAGCATGTATAAAAAGTGTTTCTAACGGTTTTCAAATGGAAAGTGCTACCTTTTGTTTGATAAACTTTATGATGAATCAATAAAAGTAGAAGATAAGGAGTTCCAGCAAATTTTGAATGAAAATTGTTGCCCACTATAACTAGAAATTGCAAATGCATTCGGAGTGACTGAACAAGATATTTTTCATCGTCTACAGAAGCTAGAGCCTATCCACAAGGAGTCTATGTGAGTTCCTTATGAGCTTATCAAAATAGTCCTTACGATACGGTTCAGATCTTGCTCTCCAGGTTAAAGAAGAAAAAATGTTTTGCCAGAATTGTTACTTATGAGGAAAAGTGAATATTGCATGTATTACTGGATATTGTATATCTTAAGATGCGAAAAATCATGGACCTATCCAGATGTGCCATCCATACAAAAACGGTATTATTATGCATTTAGTGGGATCAGAGAGAGGTAATCGACTTTAAGCTGCTTCGACCTGGCCAGATCGTTACTTCTAAGCTCTATTAACAACAGCTGAGCCGTGTAAGTGATACGTTTGAAGAAAATCCGTTTACTGGGAGCAGGAGAAGAATCGTGGTGCTGTTCTAGTATAATGATCAGTCCCATACAGCGAAAAGGACCTTGGAAAACATCTCAGATTTAGGTTGGGAAATTTTCCCTGTTGGGGCATATTCAGTATATCGGAACAACTATATTTTTTCCAAACTGAAATCCGACAATTGCGTGAGATATGACGAAGATATGTAGAAAATGGACAAAATTATTTGGGGATTGAGCTTGTATTAGATTTTAGATAAATAATAATATATAAAGGCACATAATTTTGTTGTAATACAATACTTTCCTAAATAAGAGAAGTAAAATTGAAGTCTAAGTCATAATTCGCATAAATATTACTTAAATAATGTTTGAGTTACGTTGAGACTTTTGGGACAATGATACAACAGTTATCTCCACCGCACTAAATACTTTTTTGCACTTGACTCTAGTTTCATTAATCTTATTGGCACCATCAGGAGCGATGATTGATCAGATTAAAAACCAACCATATTACTAATTTATATTAAAATTGTGATTACTTAAGTGGTTCAATGCGACACGTCGATTTACTTTTGGTCAAGTAACCAGTACAAAAACTGTCTTCTTCATAATGAAAATAGTTTTACATTTAATTTTCCAATTTCAATACTTTCTGTCTAATAATTCATTATCAGAAACATTTTTAATTAGCCTGAAATTATTTCATGTTACGATATGATTATATTCAAGGGCATGTTCAGCAATGCTCAGTATTTCTGATCTAGAATATCTTAAATACTCTAAATGTTCTTTAATCTTAACTAGTTCTAAAGGAAGGTGAAATTTTACGCTCTTTTGAGGTCAGTTATTTGTTTCCAAGTGTGTCAATACGTGTGCCAAGAATTATTTAGGATGAATGACTTGGATGATGAAATTATTCGTGAACGTGAGCAAAATTTTGTATAGAACAAAATTATTTTCAATATAATAGTCAATACTAAGTTTACAAAGGAGGAATAGCTTTGGATAGTTGCTTATCACCTTTCATAGCCAATCTATTCATGCGTAATTTTGAAACTGAAGCCAGTCAAAAATTTGAGTATTTTCCAAGGGTATGGTATAGGTAAGTGGATGACATGTTCGCAATTTTTGATACAATATAATCCCAAAATATAGGAGGGAAAATAGAGTATTTAATAAGGCCTCGCTTTTATTTTATAAGTTATTCTGAGTTAATCTGAGGAATATCTTAGGAAATCTCAAGGACAAGATCCCTAATTGTGAGAAAAGTGGAATCTATGAAATTAGTTGTAATGATTATGACAAAAAGTGTTGGGCAAACTAAAAGGTCAATTAAAACAAGATATACAGAACATTTAGTACATTTAAGATATGGTAGAATAGAAAGGCTAGCATTGCCGAACATGCTCTTCAAGCTGATCATACTGTTACAGTAGATAATCTAAGATTAATGATAAGAGATTGTTAAACGCATACGAAAGGACGGAAATTATAAAATGTAAAAGTAGAGTAAATAAAGACCGAGGGCTTATTGTTTATAGTCCCCTCTACTGGTTACGTGAGCAGAATTGATGGCTCTGACCATGCCATTAGTTCCATTTGATTAACTCAGAGGTTAGACTAAGTATAAATACGTTAGAATTGTAAGTATAGCTTTAGTCAGATTAGAAAGATGATTCTTTAATCTTGTTTGAATATCGATTTTCTAGTTTACCTAACATTCACAATTATTGCAACTTATAACATATATTTTAGGAGGGTTATTTGAAAGGTAAAGTAAACGAGGAAGGCAACATGAACAAAACTGAAAAATTCTCCTTTATTTCTCAATATAATCTTCGTCGAGCTTGATACATTTCATCCAGCGATGTTCCTATATCATTTAGCAATCTTCATAAAATGATTTCTTTCGACGTGCAAAATAGTCATTCACAGCGTACATCACATCGTCGTTTCCGTGAACTTGTTGTCCTCCGGAAAATTTTTTGAGACTCGGGAACAAAATGACGTCCGAAGGGGCCAAATCAGTCGATGGCTAAGCAATTCGAAGCGAAGTTCATGACTTTTGGCATGGCAACGAGTGACGTGCGAGACGAGACGAGAGGTGCATTGTCGTGACGCGGCATCCCTCATGCACACAGCTGCATACCCAAATGTTTATGCAAAATGTTATAAACGTGTTCGCTTGAGATCCCTACAATGTTAGCAATCTCTCAAACTTTCAAATGGAAGTCATTCAAAATTATTTTGTGAACAATATTCGGAGTTGTCACATCGCTGGGGCGTCCACTGCGATGCTTGTCATTTGTGCTTGTTTGGCCACGTTTAAACTCCGAAAATCAGTAGTTTAGGGATGAAGAGAGTCACCGAGAACATTGTCAAACTTCACTTTTATTTCGGTGGCGGTTTTATTTTTCAAAAAGTAAAATTTTATCACAGCTCGAGTCTCAGTGTTTTCAATGATGTCAGAAATTGCTTATACACGTTTGTATTTCCCCCGAACAAACAATAACTGCACTGAACTCTGAAATGAAACTCTGCATTTGATTTTCTAAGGAATCAAACTAAATGGTCCAATACTGATTTCGATGATAGGATTGCTACATGTGTGTCATGTATCTTATGAGCCTCGTACTCTTTTGACATTCCTGGACTCCCTAAGATATTTTTCAAGTTGTCTAATAATTTACTTTAACTTTACAAACGCGCTGCTGCATTTTGGTTTACGTAACATATTTCGTCTCATAGTATATTGCTCACATGGTTTATTATTTCCTTTTTAAAGAAGTAAGTTTCGAAAATGAAAGGAACTGTGTTAGAAATATAACTAAGATCAATGCTTATGATGAAAACTTAGTACACACGTTAATAAATAGACATAGGTTTAGGTAATATATTGTATACATGTGAGCAAAATAAAATGAAACATGTTTGATTGATATTTTAACATGGTTGTCGAAATACGCGCTGAAAGTAACATCATTGTACCAAAGATTCCAATATCCCAATGTAATATTTTGTGTGAAACTCAGGTAAAATATATAGTTTCTACAATGCTTTAGACAATTTACCCTGTAAACACATTTTTATAAAGTCCTAAAACATTATTGGTGGAAAGTAGTTGGAATCAACAAATTTATGAAGTTTTTTCAATTTTTTTCTTGCTTCTCTGGTTTATTTTTTAACAGAAAGGAAAATTATAAATTTAGCTGCGTAATTAATAAGATGTACTTCTAAAAATAAAATATATTCTAAATAATTCTGTGATTTAGCTCTTACATATTTCTAAAACAGTCGTGATCCAGTAATAAGGTTCTCAAGTGATAAGTGTGACGAAAATTTCATATTTGCGTCCCTGACTAGGCTATAAATATAGATAATCTTACCCAGATTCCAAGCGAATAATTTATATAAAATACTCCAGTCTTAATAAACCCAGATTTCTCTAAGAGGAAAGAATGCATCAGCATTATTTTACGATTGGTTTTATTGAATGTTTCCCATGGTAATCTATAGAATGCTGCGCGAACATCTTCTGTCTAAAAAATTATATTTTAACAATTAGCACTATAGATAATAAATTTAACCAATCTAGTTTTAACCCTGCGTGGAATTTTGTCTTGTGCTATTTTACAGATTTTGTATACTTGAAAGGTCCTATCAATGGATGTAACGAAAACACAAATGAATAATTTTGAAAGAACATCTAAAGAGCAAAATAAATAACGTTGCTAATGCCTTGTGAGTATTTTAGCGTGCCCTTGATTGTTTTTGGGGATTGTGGCCTAGAATACTCCAATCGAAATATTCGGCTGCAATAAAACCACAGCTCTCATGTGTCTGTCATACCTGAGAAAAATGAGCCAAGTTTAAGCCAGGCAAAGTTGTGTGCCTTAGTAAATAGTATTGCGGAGGAGAACAGTACCTAGCAAGGCATTGAAGGCTCTGTTAAACTTACCGCCCTGGAATATCTAAATATATGTATGTATGTATATATAATACATTAAAATTTAGGGATTCAATCCGTTCGTCTAAGCAGGAATTTGCACAACGTTTCGCCAAAATCTCATTTGGCATTTTTCCATGCCAGTGTCAAATGAGATTTTGGCGAAACGTTGTGCAAATTCATTGTTAGACGAACGAATTGAAACCCGGAATTTCAATGTATTACATTCCAACATTCGTGAAAACCTCTATTGTACTATAGCAACAGCAAGAAAGGAGTATAACAGGCCCTTGAGAGGTGTAAGTAGTATAGTCATTAGAGACTCCTATACTGACAGAGCATCATCTAGTAAATCAACACCAATTGACGAATTTTAAATGAAAGATCTGTAAAATTAGCTTAGTTAAGTTTTGCAGTTTCCTTCTTAGGTCGAAAACATTGGACTGCTACTTTACTGTGTAATCCAAAACAACATCGCATAACGGGACACTTATCAGATCTACATCACATTAGCATTTGCATTATATTGGTTTTAAATATGTAGTTTAAAAAAGAAAAACTAAAATTTTGTTCATTTTTATACTATCATTAATACAAACCTGTTGTGCAAAAATTTCTCCACCCAATATTAGTATATAGGCTAAAAGGATACCCATAAATAGCTCTAATCTGAAGGCAAAAATATTTGGATTTTCACTTTGCTTAAATAAAAAAAAGCATTAAGAACATATAGATAAAGCAGCTGAAGGTTAACGTACTCTATAAAAAAATACCATTTTAAAGTTAAAGGGTTTTGCTTACGAGGCTGGTTTGAAAAGTCCGTGCAAAGTCCGAGAGATGGCACCACCGGCGCGTATCGAGGTCATGTTTAGTTAGTAGCATCTCTTGAATGAACGCACACCAAGTTTCAGCCATATTGGCCTATTTCTTTGTGTTTGGCATTCGTGTGAATCAAGGAAGTCGAGTGATTTTCAAGAAATGGACGAAAAAGAATTTCGTGTGGTGATTAAACATTACTTTATGAAAGGCAAAACGCTTCAGGAGACTAAAGAGAAGCTTGATAAACATTATGGTGACTCTGCACCTTCGATTAGAACAGTTTATAAGTGGTTTCAAAATTTTCGGACTGGCCATATGGGCACAAGTGACGCTGAAACGTTCTGGACGGCCTGTGGAGGTTACGACTCCAGAAATCATTGATCAAATCCATGATATGGTGATGGATGACAGAAGAGTTAAGGTGCGTGAGATTGCTAGTGCTGTGGGGCATCTCGACTGAACGGGTACATAATATTTTGCATAAACATTTGGACATGAGAAAGCTATCCGCAATATGGGTGCCGCGATTGCTCACGCTTGACCGAAAACGGAATCGTGTGAAGTGTTGCAAGGATGGTTCGCAGCTGTTCCAGAAGAATCCGAAGGACTTTAAGCGTCGTTTCGTCACTGTGGATGGATACATTACTATACTCCTGACACCAAACAACAATCTAAACAATGGGTTACCAAGGGGGAATCTGCACTAAAAAAGGCGAAGACCGTTCCTTCGGCCGGAAAGGTTATGGCGACTGTCTTTTAGGATTCGCAAGGGATAATCCTCATCGACTATCTAGAAAAGGGTAAAACTATTACAGGTGAATATTATTGATCGTTATTGGACCGTTTGAAAAACCGAGCTGCAAGAAAAACGCCCGCGATTGTCCCACAAGAAAGTCCTTTTCCATCACGACAACGCACCAGCACACACCTCAGCAGTTGTGGTCGCAAAATTAATGGAAATAGGATTCCAACTCGTTTCACATCCCCCCTATTCTCCAGACTTGGTTCCCTCGGACTACTATTTGTTCCTCAATTTGAAGAAATGGCTGGCGGGACAAAGATTTTATTCAAACGAGGAGGTGATTGCAGACACTAATGGATATTTTGCAGACTCAAAATCCTATTATTCGGAAGGGATCAACAAACTAGAAGATCGTTGGACGAAGTGTATAAGCCTAAAAGGAGACTATGTCGAAAAATAAAAAAGGTTTACCCCAAACACATAAGTAGTTTTTATTTTTGCACGGACTTTTCAAACCAGCCTCGTAAAATGTCCGATAATTTGTGCCTATTCTCAATACACATAAAATAGGTCATAATCAAAATCACTTTTTCGGCTTAGTACCTTCCTTTCAATTTTCATAAAATGTATTTAATTAAATATTTGCTGGCTCTCTGGGATATTCCACATCTACAGGGTGGTCCAAATTGGACACTTTTAAAGGTAAACCCCTTTACCTAAAGGAGATAGGCGAAAACTAATGTCGGTGTCTGAAGCTCAATTTTTATGATAAACTTAATGGTGAAAACCGCATATCGATATCTAGTACCGTTGGGTGGTCCAAATTGGACACTTTTAAAGGTAAAACCCCTTTACCTAAAGGAGATAGGCGAAAACTAATGTCGGTGTCTGAAGCTCAATTTTTATGATAAACTTAATGATGAAAACCGCATATCGATATTTAGTACCGTTTCAGATATAAAGAGTGTTTTTCAAAAATCTGCATTTTGGAAAAATGTTTGGAACCCTTTTCCTAATGAAGATTTTTGATTTCTGTAAAAACATTCTCAAAGCACTTTTTCACGTGGATTTCAACAGTGTAAGTTACATTTTTTTACAACTAATATTTTAATAGTTATTAACGCAAAAATATATTTTTTAAATGGGATACCCTGCATATTTTTCCTTATTCGAAGAGAGCTTTGAATTGCCATTCTAAAAATATAGCACACTTTATATTTTGCTTAAATCTACTTCAAAATATAAAGGTTTTTAGTTTTCACGCGAGTTTTAAATGCACATTTTGTGAAGTAGGACGGAACAGTAATATCAATTGTTTACCAATAGCAGTTAAATCGTAAAAAAAAATTCCCAGAAATAACTCTAAGAGTCATAATTACAATGAAATTTACAAAATGTTATAGTACTTTAAACTATGTAGAAAATAAAACAAAACAACAATAAAACAATTTATTTCGAGTAAAGCAAACTAAAACAAAACAATTTTCTATAAGAGATGTTCGAAATGTCGACCAGTTTCATTTACACATAGGCGGCACCTTTTCTGGACTCTTCTTACCGAGTTAATTAGTTCAAGAGGAGTGAGAGCTGCGACTTCTAACTCTTGCCTGGTGTTTGTCGGCAATTTAAAAATTAGGTCTTTCAATCTTCCCCAGAGATAGAAGTGTGACCTTGCCGGCCAACGGTTCGGACCTTGGCTGGCTATCCAGTTATTGTCGAAATTGGCCGATAAAAAATTACTGATAGCTGCAGCGTTATGAGGGGGTGCCCCGTCGTGTTGAAAAAATATATTTCTAAAGTTCATTAACGGCAGTTCTGTTTGCTGCCTTAAAATTTCTAAATATCTCTGAGGTGAGTGTTCCTTCGTAAATAAATGGACCTAAAACCCTGCCTCTAAAAATTCCTGTCCACATATTAAATCCAAATCTGCCTTGATTGCTTTGCTTCACAACTAAATGAGGATTTTCTTGCGCCCACGTATAAGAATTGTAACGGTTAAAAATACCTGCATTGCTTACATAAACTTTGTCTCTCCAAATGCAATTTAATGAAAAATTCGGAACATGGTTACAATTCTCCAGAAACCATTGACAAAAATCCATACGCCGTTGAAAATCTCCGTCTCTAAGGTGATGAACTTTTCTTGTCCTATATGGCCTGAATTTGTGCTTCTTTAAAGTACGACTTTCGTTAGTTGTTGGTATTCCAGTGGATTCTTTTCATTGTCGGGTTGAAGTGTTGGGATTATTTCTGAAAGTACCTAAAACTACTATTTCTTCTAATTCCTCATCTCTGTTTGATGCATAATTTTTGGGTCGTTTCTTTTCAAATTGGCCACTATTAACTAAGTTATGTCGCAATTGAGTGAATATATCCTTGAAGGGTCGAAGCCTCTCTGGATACCTTTCGTGGTACAAATTACTTGCCGCTTTCGAATTTTCTCCGGTTTGTATGAAACACACTATCATATCCCATTTTTCGTAATTTGCAGACTTCATTGCGATTTATTTGACAATTCAATAACTGATCCCGAAGTAAAATTTGACAACTACGAGTAAACAATTGAATTCCTCCGTCCAAAGCTTACTTCACAAAATGTGTATTTAAAACTCGCGTAAAAACTGAAAACCTTTATATTTTGAAGAAGATTTAAGTAAAATATAAAATGTCCTATATTTTTAGAATAGTAATTTAAAGCTTTATTCAGATAAGGAAAAATATACAGGGTACCCCATTTTAAAAATAAATTTTTGCGTTAATAACTATTAAAATATTAGTTATAAAAAAATGTAACTCGCACTGTTGAAATCCACGTGAAAAAGTGCTTTGAGAATGTTTTCACACAAATCAAAAATTTTCAATAGGAAAAGAATTACAAACATTTTTCCAAAATGCAGATTTTTGAAAAACACCCTGTGTATCTGAAACGGTACTAGATATCGATATGCGGTTTTCACCATTGAGTTTATCTTTAAAAGTGTCCAATTTGGACCACTCTGTACATACATATGTTGTATAGTCGGCAATTTGAATGATGTTAATAGAAACCTACAGTTTTTATTTTGCGTGACTATCAAACTACAGATTTACCGACAGGTATTTACTACAGAACAAACTATGGTTTATAGATTTTTATTTTTGTAAATATTTTGTAAAAATGTCGTACCTCTTAAATCCCTTCATTGAAACAGACATCTTTATTTTATTTTTTTGCGATATATTTTTAAAGGATCATACTTACATATACTACAAGATAAGATAGCATAGTTAGTACAATTATGGCATTGAACGAATGAAATATCATAGTCACGTTAAGATATTTCTCAACTGCATTTCTAAACCTAAAAATAAAGATTGATTATGGTAGTATAGTTTGCCGGCCTCGGTGAGTTAGTAGGTTAAGAGCCGGCATCTTTCGGCGCCTAGGCAACTTGGACGAATGTGTTGACATTCCTGTCAATGCACGAGGGTGGATTGAACAGTCTTGTAAACATAACATAACATTTTTTGAAAAAACAAAAATTTAGTTCTCAAGGTAATCTCTACTGAGGCTTAATACATTTGGTACAGCGCGATTTTTTTATACTCTCAGAAAATAAATATGTCTGAAACACACATAACTTCTTCATTCAAAGAAAATTTCTTCTCCCAAGGCCTGAGGTTAGGAAATACAAAAAGTCACTTGGGGCCAAATTTGGGTAATAGTGGTTGAAAACTATTTTAAAGCTCAGCTTGTGCACTTGTCCCATTGCAACGTCCGATGTGTGAGCAGGCGCATTTTCCTGATGAAGAAGTACTTTTTGCGCGCTAATCTTGGTCACTCCTGCATAAATTTACTAGGCAAACGATGTGTAATAAGAGTCAGTTACAAATGTTTTACCCTTTTTTAATAGTCCCAAAGAACAGTTGCCATCAAGTTTACCGCTGATAAATCTGTTTTTTTTTACTTTTTTGGTGCACTTTTAGCTTCGCCAACCCGGTGGTTTGACTGGTGTTTTTTTTTTCTACAGTCACAAGACGACGCCAGAAGTCCTTGGGATTACGCTGCAACTTTTCCAAACACGGTTTTGAATTGCCCTTCCTCGTGCGTTTTGGGACTGGAGTCAACACAGCACCCATCGCACAATCAGTTTTCTCATTTTTAGAACTTAATGCAGGATATTATGTACCCGTTCATAAGAGGTGCCTACCATCTCCGCAATTTCACAAAGTTTAATGCGACTATCTTTCATCACGGTACCATAAATTATATCTACCATGCAGTGTTCACACGGTCACATTTAAATTAATTTATTCAGTAATAAATAATCTTGAGTGTAGTCTCCATGAATTTCCGTTAGATCATGTTTTCACCTAGGCCGCTGTCTCGTTTTTTAAGTATTAATAATTTATCAATCAACCCTCGTATCTATAGAGATATAGAGTGTGTAGATCCCCGTCTCGATAGAGACGGGGATCTACACGATACAAAAAACATTATTTCATGCATTATATGGTTAGTTAGTTTTGATCACACTTCTGGCATTCTTTCTATCCATAATTATTTGTTGATATAGTTATAACACGTTTCCGCATGCGACTGCTAGAAAGAAAATTTCTTTTAATAGAAACTTAATTTTTTCTACGAGGGTTAGGGAAATAAAGAAATTATATCTATAACTACGAATAGTTATGCTGAATATTTATTCATTGTTTCATTCAAATACTAGAGAAAACTCCTCCCCCATGCCCGCAACCAATTCCCGAGACCCTCAGACCCTCTCTCGGACGAAGACAATGTCCCATCCCAACCCACCATGATCGAAGAATATAAAACTAGGTTCAGTTAGCTAGGCCCTAGATCAGTAAGGTTAGGTCATAATTATGTTAAAAAAACACATTTCCTAGGTTAAGTTTAGTTTAAGAACACTACTGTAAATACTTAGGTTAAGTTAGAATAAGTATACTTTCTCACCATGTTAGAACAATGTTTATTTAATAGAAGTAAGAGGCTATGCCTGTCTTGTAAATCAATAAGGAAAATTAAAAATAGAGAAAACTATCATAATAATACAGAAAATATACAGGATTTACCGACTCTTATTCTTTTTAGCGCAGCCCCTCCCTTTAAAACTGATATTGCTAAAAAATTATAGATAGATATCTTATTTCATTTGAGTGTTATCATGACAATAGACAAATAGAGAGCCGAGTGGACAGATAGACCAAAGGAAATGAGGTACTACGTTTTTAGTGTTCCGTATGGAACACTTATAAGATCACTTCGGTGTCTGTCCGTCTGTCTGTCCGTCTATCCGTCCGTCTGTCCGTCTGTCCGTCTGTCACACCCGATTTTCTCCGAAACTATTTGTCATAGAAAGTTGAAATTTGGTAATAATATAGGAATTGATGGCCTCATCAGAGCCATGTAGTTTTGAAAGTTAAATTTTTACTTAAGGGGTTAGTTTTGGGGGGGTGAAATCGGAAGTGAAAAAAAAAATTTTTTTACTAGGTAATCGAGTGTGGTGTCAAATGAAAGCTTGTGAAAACACGAGTAATATATATATATACATATATATATATATATATATATATATATATAATGTAATACTTGCGCGCACTTTTCTTTGTATTATTTTTAAAAAATCGCGAAAAATCGCTGTCTTATCTCGAAAAGTAATTATCAAAAAATTTTGAAAAAATTCTGGAATATTCTCCACGGGGTGTAGATTGAACAAAAATTATCACGAGTGCATTACCTTTAATAATTTATCTGGTATATAAAAAAACAAAAATTTCAAGGTCATCAGATTTCAGTAAAGATTGGAAACAAACTTTGTTGAAAACTCATTTTTGGGTGTGTTTTGTGAAGTTACTGATTATTTTATACCTCTGTAACAAAATTTTTTATTTGAAAAGCGATCAACGTACGGAACACTAATTGCGCAAGTTCAACTTGCACTTGACCGGTTATTAGGGATCTAGGAACCCTGTAAAGAAATGCAAAAATCTTGGAATGGGACTTCTTCCCGAGTCTGATAATTTCCTTTGGTAAAGGAGGTAAAAAGTTTATAGTAATTTGGCTTCGCATAGGGAGGCTGGAGAAGGGGCAGGGTACAGTCGAGATAAACTCTAACTGACTACAATTGCACCACTGGAACAACACCTGAACTCACAGATTTAATTTGCAAGGTAGAACAGAAGGGAACAAAAGATCATCAACCATTAACTATTTACAGTCATATTACTGGAATAAGATACATTTACGACAAACTCCGATTGACTGGAAGTGGAGGGTCTATTTGAAGACGTTTTACTAACTAACTTGAAGGCAGAATGTAAAAGATTACTAATGGATAATATTTTATTTGTGTTTCGTGGAATTCTCCAGGTAACGCTCGGTACTTATGTGGGCATCCAGTCCAAAGACATATTATGTTAGTTTTTTAATTACCTTTCGTTATCTTAGTTAAAAAAATTACTAAGTGCAACTCACTGCATCGATATACGTGCAGAAAGTTGGCCATTTCCGTACACCCGTAGAAAAAATAGGTCCACTCTTATAAGATACTGTACTTACGTTAAAAGTTTAACATTGAATTTAAAACATTCAACCAACTCTTTGCCGACCCAAGTTTGATAGCTCTCAAGGTCATTCAAGTGTAAATCATCAATTGTTCCACAGTATCTGATTTTCTCAATCCTTCTTATAAGCAAAATATGTTGCATTTTATACACCAGAGACATATGTAAAATGTGAATTGCAAACATTACCATAGCATACGTTGATGGGTAGATAGTAGCATAATTAATAAATAAAAGAAAGTTGCTTAACCAGTTAGGAGGGTTAGCATTATTTATAAATGCTATGGTGGGCCACATTGTCATTTCATAATTCTCTCCACCCCATGGGAATACAGTCACAACTCCAAATACAAGTGTTACTGCATAAAATCCAAGTAATACTAGAAAACGTTTAGATAGCTTTCGAATCTGTTGATATCCTTTTTTGTCAACTTTCTTAAGAGGCCACATGTGATATCGAATGGTCATCATTAATTTTCGATACTTATCTCTTAGTGTAATATAGGGAATGATGCATGAAAAAGTCTAAAAAATTTTAATTAAAAAAATACAGCAGTAAAATAGGTTAGTTTAGGTCAGTGCAGTTTAAGGGGACTCTGACGATTTCCGTTCGGAAATGCCCGACTTCTTTCTCAACTCGATTGTCTAAGAAGTATTCGATATATTCTAACAATTTTTTTTTGTTTATACCATTATGTTTTAAGCTTTGATTTAACTCTGATCCTATGAAAAATTTTCAATTTTCAAGCTCATGGTAACCCAGGAAACATGACTGTAAAAGGGATATAAAAATCTGTTTTTTTGCATGTAATTATTATTAATAATGTTTCCCAGTTATCGTAGTACATATAGTTACGATTTTTTAAAGTAATTAAGGACATGTTCCTGAATATTTTGAGCGGCACGGAATTTTCCATAAGCAAAAAACTCAAAAAAAAACTTTAGTTTTTTTTTTGGAGCTGTAATTAGCCAAAGCAAAATTTTAGAAATCCACGTTCGAATTGTTTCCTAATAATCGAGATATAGCTGGAAAAAAAAGAAGTTCAAAATCGGAGCAGTAGAATTGTAGAAAAGGAACATTTTTGTGTAAAAAAACACAGATTTTTACATTGCTTTTACAGTCATGTTCTCTAGGTTATCACGACCTTGAAACCTGAAATTTTTTATTAGACTGGGGGGTTAAATCAAAGCCAAGAATTCAATGATTCAAAAATGAACAAAATTGTTAGAAAGTATGGAAAAGTTTTCAGACAATCGAGTTGAGAATTTCCTGATGGGGGGCCAAGCGGAAATGGTTAGAGTCCCCTTTAAAAATAATGGTGAAGTGATTTACTTAATATTTGCCTTGTAAATACGTAGTTATAAGGAGAGAGTATTGAATTACAATAGAAAATAATAGATAATAACATCCAAGCGCTGCATGTCAAAATTTTTAATGATAGGTACTTTATGCTGGGATATTTATTCCAAAACAAAAATTGAACAGAGGGTGGATTCCAAAGATATTTAGACATGAAACTGTTTTTCTCTCTATACACTATGTTAATTTAATTTAATTGAAAATGATGGAAAAATAACGCCATTTAAAAAATTCCTCGAATTCAAGAACACAGAAAAGGAGGTATAATACAATATATATGAAGCAAGCACTTTAACATTCCCCGCCACTCCTTTATCTCCTTGTATGTTTGAATATATGTAATTATAAATAATTAAAAGTAACAACATTTTCAAATTTGTCCACTCCAAGAACCCTGAAAAAAAGCATATAATACGATACATATGAAGTAAACTTTTAACTCCTTATAATCTTTTTTTGTATATTTAAAAATAACACAATTTTCAGACTTTTTGACTAGAAAAACTCTGACAAAGACGTATAATAAAATATATATTAAGCAATCCCTCTAACCTCAGCTTATTGACGAACCAACACGGATCCCTGATCGAGACGAGGAGTTCGTCAGTCTTCTTGATCTGTTTTTAACCATCAATCCGGAGATTTACACGGTCACCGCAAATCCGCCATTAGGTTCTTCAATCCATAAACTACTTTCGACACCATACCACCACTCACACGGTCAGATAATTCTATTGCAATGACACCTGTTAAGAAAGCGAGCTTGTTGGCTGAACTCTTTGCTACACATTCTACTGTCGATTTCCAAGGAAAAATACCACCTACTATTCCCATATTGCAGTCAAGGATGCCCGATATTGTCTTCAGACAGCGTATCATAAAACGTGTTTTGATGAAACTAGACACCAAAAAGGCTTTTGACGCTGACGGAATACCTGCCATAGTTCTCAAAAACTGTGCGAGGGAACTAACACCAGTTTTCTGTAGACTTTTCAACTTATCCTACAGAAAGGGAATATTTCCTTGCTGCTGGAAATGTGCCACAGTTAAGTCGATACATAAAAAACGCAAGAAGACCTTGCCAAATAACTACCGACCAGTCGTACTGCTTTCAGTAATATCGAAAGTCATGGAAAAGGTTATCAATCAGCATCTTCTAAAATATTTTGAATAATTCAACATTATTAGCGATCACCAATATGGCTTTCGTAAACATAGATCAACAGGAGATCTTCTGACTTATATAACACATGTTTGAAACAACGCAATTGAACACTTTGGAGAATTTCGAGCGGTTGCTCTTGACATATCCAAGGCATTCGACCGTATTTGGCACGATGGACTGTTGGCTAAGCTACGCTTTTATGGTATGTCTGAAAAGTTCTGTTTGTGGCTCTCATGTTTCCTCAGAGAGCGTTCTTTACGAGTGGCGGTCGACGGATCACTATCAACTCCGGTGTGTTCCAAGGCTCCATACTGCCTCCTAGTCTCTTTCTTATTTACATTAACGATCTGCTTGAAAAGACCGGGAATCCAATTTACAGCTTTGCAGATGACAGTACGCTTATCTCTTCATTCACTTTAAACGCTCGGACATCGGCAGCTCAGGCGAATATCCGCAGACAGCAGAAAGTCGTTCAACTTAACAAAGACCTGGAAGAAATTCTATCTTGGGGTGAGAGTATCCAAGTGGACCTTAACGCTTCTCAAAAGTTGGAAATATTATTTCGAACCAGAAAGCTTTACATTCCACAACAACTGTGAATTCTTTACAAAGCTCAAATTCGACCAACTATGGAATACTGCTTCCATGTTTGGGGCTCCACTCCCAAACATACACTGCATTTGTTGGATTCTGTTCAGAGAAGAGCTGTTCGTCTGATTGGAGACCCGGAACTGACCGGCGGCCTTTATTCGCTGGAACATCGAAGAACGGTTGGCCACTTGAGTCTATTCCACAAGTATTTTTATGGAAAGTGTTCGGAGGATGTAGCCCGCTTAATTCCTCCCAGAGCGGTGCATGTTAGAAATACATGTCGCGCTAATACTTCACATCCGTATAAGGTTGAGCTTGTTACTCCTCGTACAACGCTTTTCAAGCAGTCTTTTATATGGAGAACATCATCCCTTTGGAATAATTTATCCAGGGCTGTGTTTCCCACCGAGTACAATTTACGCATGTCGCTCCTGGAGCGCTTTAGGGATTTCCCTGCAGCATGTGTGCGAGACCTATAAAAAAAAAACCTTGTATGTTGATGATAGATAAGACAGAGATAAAATAGATTCTTGTTTAAAATGTATTTTTGTTCAGTGCAGAGTGTACTCGTTATCTTGTTAACGGGAGAAAACTTTGAAGCCTCAAAACTTTGATTTATATAGTTAAAAATAACGATTCAACAAACTATAAGGTTTATCTGCTGCGTATCGACCACCAAGTGATACTAATTTTAGAACAGTTTTCGTTTCTCTTGCAGACACCAACGTTTTTTTTGCAGATTAATTATCTAAGTGCGAAAAGTCTCTTCCTGAGCAGCTTTAATGTCCACAACATCAAATGGCTTAAGTATTCAAATACCCCCTACGAACAAGGTCTGAATCATTCTCATTCAGTTGTGGCTTTCCTTATCTTATCGATGAACCAACGCGGATCCTTAATCGAGACGGGAGAGTTCGCCAGTCTTCTTGACCTGTTTTTAACCACCAATCCAGAGATTTACACTGTCACCGTAAATGCACCGTTAGGTTCCTCCAACCATAAACTGCTTTTGACATCGAGTATCCTATCGATTAGTGACAGAGAGGCGCCTAAGCCGCGCAAGATTTGGCACTACAAATCAAGAACTCATGCAATCTTAGACGTTTGTTTTAGATTGGACGACCCATCTGAATCCCCCAAGGAGGTGTTCGATGTCATTTTGGCTGATATGGAAGCTGACATCTCTTTTTCGAAGAAATGCTTTTCCAACCGCAAGCCTTGATAAGACCGAAAATGCAAAGAAGCTGCTTCTAAACACCTTGTCTACGGACAATGGCGTGAAATGGCATAAATCGTAACTTTTTTGTTCGTAGCCAGAACAGATGCAAAGAAATTATCGACGAAAACTAAGGGGGCACATAATCAAAGAATTAAAAACAAACTTCTTGCCTGTCCCAACGCTTCTAGATCCTTTTGGTCAATCGCTAAGGCCATTAGCCAAAATTTCACTAAATCCACTATATCACCACTCACATGGCCGTATATTACTATTGCATCAACCCCAGTGAAGAAAGCTAGTTTGTTAGCTAAACTTTTTGCTTCATATTCTACTGTCGATTTCCAAGGAAAAACATCACCTACTATTCCCATAGTGTAGTCAAGGGTGCGCAATATTGTCTGCAAAAGTATCATAAAACATATTTTATATCGATGGATTTCTTTCTAATACCTTCATTACACAGGCCAACAAAAAAATATTTGTAGAAACTTTTTAAACCAATACATCTAAGTGTTATGTATTTTTGGGTGCTGGTATACTTTTTTTTGTATCACTCACAGTTCTCTCACAATATGACATCGATTAAAATTCAAAATCAAAAAATTTGATACATAAAAAATAAAAACTTAAACCGTACTTTTATTTGATTAGGCCACAATTTTTACTCACGATAACATCTGTGAAGTTTTTTGTATAGCTGTTTGTGATGTGATGCATTTTGTTGTTCTCTATGAAGTGACCAACAGTAATCACCCATCATGTTATATATTCTACCGTCCCTAGTACCGTTTCTCCCTCTCCTTTATGTTCATAGTTACTTCATTGCCCAAAACCTTAGTCACAACTTCTTTAAATGATATCCAATCCTCCTTTTCCTTTGTAATCATCCTTGCTTCAAAGTTGGAATTGAACATCATTTTACGAATATCAACCCCTTCTTTCAGTTTGGCTTCTGATAAATGAGGAAATCTTTTGCACAAATATTTAAAACATTTACCATCTTTAGGCAAGGCTTTCACAAATTGTTTTATTAAGCCTAACTTCATATGTAGTGGTGGTAGAAGAATCTTTTTTGGGTCTACTAAAGTTTTATGCAAAATGTTCTTCTCGTCAGGTGTTAAAGTTTTTCTTATGGGCCATTGTTTTTTGAACCAATGTTCATCCCTTGCTCTGCTGTCCCACTCACATATAAAACATGGAAACTTTGTAAATCCCTTTTGTTGACCAAGGATCATAAAGACAACTTTTAAATCTCCACATAGCATCGTGAGCTGGATAGATAATTTTCTGTAAAATCATGTTAAGATTTTCGTAAATTTCCTTCATATGGACTGAATGAGCAACAGGCAGTTAAGCATAAGTATTTCCGTTGTGTAAGAGAACATCCTTTAAACTAGTTTTTGATGAGTCTATAAAAAGCCTCCAATCTACTTTCTTGTACTTATTGCCAAATTCTTTCATTAGACTACCAATATCATGGCAGTAAACCAAATCCTCTTCCTGCTTGAAAAACTCAGGAAAGTGTTGATCTCTGGTTCTATAATGGTAAATAGATGTTTAAGATCAAAATAAATACTTTTCTTTCAGCCTAGAACCAAGCAATTCTGCTTTCTCTTAATTCAAATCCAAATCTCTCACTCAATCATTTAACTCAGCTTGTGTAAACAACTGTGATTTTAAATTTTCTAGAGAACATTGAAACTTATCATCATCCGGTCGACTTAAATTTTTATTTAATTCGGGACTGGACTGTAAAACGTCATCAATAAACTGAGGTAGCTCAGGGACAGGAAGTCCCCGTCCATGTCCTACCGAAGTAAAGTTCGGATAGACAATTAGTTTCTTATTTTTGGAGTTTTATCTAGAAACATCAACGCTGCAAAAATAACAATCATCTCTATCTCTATACCCTGGGTACTGCAAATCTAAAAGCTTTCTTTTCTTTCCTGTACCATTTCCAAAGATCCTCGAAACAAACATAACATACTTTGTGAGGAGCCCAACATTTTTCTTGTTTACCGATTTCTATACCAAAATATGCAAAGTCAGTAATGTTTCTTTGATGTTTTTTAACTACAAACTCACCACATATATAACAAAAAGTGTTGGGAGAGTTTTTAAAACCACGATTATTCATGCTTTGAGTGTGAATTAAAGCACTTGGGTTAAACACTGCAATGCGCGGTTATATTAACTAGAAGAAAACAAACAGCTGTGACATTTAACGGAACTGCAAACCATAAAATTTGATTTTATTGCCAACCTTATAAATTTCTGATTTTATTGCCAACCTAATAACATTCGAATGACAAAAAATAAACTTTTCACATTTTAATATTAAAATGTGAAAAATTGGTAGGTGATATGACTTTTTTTATTATTATTTTCGGACTTAGCATACCAAAGAACATAGGAATCAGGTAAAATTATTAACAAAGTTTTTTTCATCGTTGGTCTGTGTTATCAACGCCGGCGCCGGGACATTCTATGGCTCTAGCATCATGCAATTTTCTAGACGTTAATTTGGGAGTAAATATGTCGTGGCATGAATATGTTGCATGCATAGCAAAACAAAGCTTTTCAAAAGTTTGGAATATTATTTCGAACTAGAAAGATTTACACTCCACAACTCTTAATTCTATACAAAGCTCAAATACGATAAACGATGGAATACTGCTGTCATGTTTGATGCACTGCTCCCAAACATACACTGCATTTGTTGAAGTCTATTCAGAAGAGAGCGGTTCGCCTGACTGGAAACCCAGAACTCACCAGCAACCTTGATTCCTTGGAACAAGGATTTTCATGGAAAGTGTTCGATGGATGTAGCTCGCTCAACTTCAGAGCGGTATATGCTAGGAATACACGTCGCGGTAATATTTCACATCCTTATGAGGTTCAGCTTGCCACTCTCCGCGTACAAATCTTTTCAAGTAGTCTTTTATATGGAGAACCTCAAACCTTTGCAACGATTTGCCAAGGACTGTGTTTCCTACCGAGTACAATTTAGAACGATTCCAGACCAGCGCTTTTTCCGTACACGCGTCGCTCCTGTAGCGCTTTAGGGATTTCCCTGCAGTGCGTGTGCTATGCTTGTAAAGAGAAGAAACCTGAAAATAACAGATTACTCGATATATACGAACTCTAACATCCTTTTTCACTCCTGTAACCTTTTATAATTATGTCTGGAATTTCTAAATTACTCCCGCCGAAAAATAAAATTATAATATTAAAAATATACAAATTTTTTCGGCCCTCCCCCCCACACAAAACCTATAGGTTCCATTCCTACACAAATATTATAAGTGCATCAAATATATCTCACCAGGTTCGAGAATTATCATGCTAACATCCAGACAGACACACAGACACATCGACAGATAAAAAGACCGACGGAAACAGGGAAACTATGTTTTTTTCATGATCTATGGATCTTGCAGGGTTATTTTTTTTTACTAATAATATACTTCCCCTTCGTAAGGGAAGTAAAAAAATGTTTAGCGGTTGTGGTATTTAGTTCTACGCACTACTTGAAATAATTCGGCAAAAGTTTGTTTTTTTACACAGTGCATTATATTTTAAAATGGAACATCTCGTATAATTTTACTCCAGCACTACCAATTATTGAGCGTCAAAATTTAATAAGAACAACCTGCAATTTGCAAGAATTATTTTATATTTCGGTTTATTGCAATAATACATAGTAAGTGTACGGAATAAATAATTGTCTCTAAAGATATCTATCCCGACTTACTTTAAATTCACTTTTTCCATTACATTAACGCTCTGCTAGGAAGGGCCAGTGATCTAATATACAGCCATTCCGACGATAGTAACTTTGTTTCTTTATTTACCTTTACCGTTCGGACAATAAACAACCCGTACAAATATCTGCAGAAAGCTGTTCAACTTAACGAATACCTACAAGAAATTCTGTTATGTCTAGTTTCTCTAACATAGCTACTCAACTGGCTAGGGGTTAATTTGACAGCAAATATATCTTGGCATAAACATCTTGCATGCATAGCAAAAAGAGCGTCTCAAAAGCTGGGAATAGTAATTCTTACAAAAAAACTTTACAACCCATAACTTTTCATCCTGTATAAAGCTCAAATTCGATCAAGGATGAAATACTGCTCCCATGTTTGTACAGAATAGTGCTATTCTCCTCATTGTAGATCCTGAACTCACCAGAAATCTTATTTTTCTTGAAACGTCAAAAAATGATGGGCTACTTGAGCCTATTCTATAAGAACTTTCTTGAAAAGTGTTCGATGAATACTTATGAGGATCAGTTTGTTACTTCTCGTACTATCTTTTTCAAAAATTCTTTTATAGGGAAAAGTTCCTTTGAACTGATTTGCCCAAGACTGTGTTTCCCACCGAATACAACTTGCAGCGATTCAAGATCAACTTGAACCGCTTTTTCCGCGTAGCGTCGCTCCGCTTTAGAGATTTCCCTGTCGCGCATATGTTATATCCATAAAAAAGAAAAAAAAAACCCTTTATTCACTGTTTGGTTAAGTGAAAGGAACTCTTTGTGCATGTGATGTAATAGAAAAAAAAATGTTACATGGCTATGATTTTTGACCGACCTTAACTGTTTTTTTCCGGTTTTAGTTCACTCTTTGAACGATATTCACTTCATTGGTGCGCTATTTCCAGGTTACATGAATAGATCGATGTCTCATCATCATTCATTATACAGTGCCATCATCTGCAGAAAGCATCTCGCGACCATTGATAATATAATTACAAATGTGAATCCTAAACTTTTTTATTGTCACGTCCATGATATAGGGCTTTCGGAACACAATTCTATTATTTTCTCTATTAAAAACGGTAAGATACCACATATGCCTGAATTTAAAAGAATTTTTTCTCTGTCAAAAATCTTAAAAAGAGTACAGTTTGTATGAATGCTCTAGACTGGACCATACCAGAGGTTGGTACAAAAAAAGGATTTGATTGTTTTTTACAATAAGATGAACCCCATTATTTATGGATGTTTTCCTATTCAGAGGCTGACTAAATTTAAATCGAAGGCCTGGATGACGGCAAGTATTAAATGCTCCTGTCGGCATAAGAGGCAACTCTTTAGGTTCCTTAAAAATAATCCTAATTTAGTTCTTAATAACTTTTATAAGAATTACTCTAAATTGCTAAAAGAGATTATAGAGAAAGCAAAAAGTATGGTTATTGAAGAAGAAATAAAACAGTCGAAAAATATATCTAAAACTGTATGGACAATAGTAAATAATGAAACTGGTAGGGAAAAGCATACAATGAATTATGAATGGAAAATTACTGTAGAAATGATGACATAACGGATGGAACTGCAGTTGCTAATATTTTCAATACTTTTTTTACTGGTGTTGCAAACACCTTTATTTTTCCTAAATTGATATTACCAAGAATAGATAATACGCCTGTTAGTTTTTTCTTTAGTCCTGTGACGAGTATGGAAATAAAAATGATAATTTCATCATTAAAAAATGGCAATTCCGTAGGTATTGATGAGATACCACTAAAATTTATTAAAACTCATCAAGAGATTTTATCCCCCATTCTAACACACCTGATTAATGTACTACTCAGTATATATCACCACTACACCAAACACTTTATTTTTGCACTCGACGCGCGTTTCGCTAACCATGTTAGCTTCATCAGGAGCGATGATTGATGAGTCAATCATCGCTCCTGATGAAGCTAACATGGTTAGCGAAACGCGCGTCGAGTGCAAAAATAAAGTGTTTGGTGTAGTGGTGATATATACTGAGTAGTATCATTGTGCCAAAGATTCCACATTCCCAACTAAGCTGATTAATGTATCTTTTGCTGAAGGGTGTTTTCCGGATCAGTTAAAAATATCTAGGGTAATACCAGTTTATAAAAAAGGGCTACATAATGAAATAACAAACTATCGTCCAATTTCATTAGCTAATGTTATTACGAAGATCATTGAAAAGACTGTACATACATATAAAGAATAATTTGATGACTCCTTCTCAGTATGGATTTAGATCCAATTTATCAACAGAGAGTGCCCTTTTTGAAATTTTAAATTATGTTTATGGTGTGCGAAACCAGGGAAAGTATTGTGTCATTGTACAATGTGATTTATCAAAAGCTTTTGATGTAGTAGATCATAATATTTTATTACAGAAACTCGAGAAATATGGCATGAGAGGCGTAGCACTGACTTGGTTTTGTTCTTATTTGTCTGATCGAAAACAATATGTTTCAGTTCTTACTGACGGGAGTCGCTATGATTCTGATCTTGGGGAAGTGACTGCTGGGGTTCCTCAGGGATCTGTGCTTGGGCCTTTGTTATTCAGTATTTATACAAATGATCTTCCTAAACATATCAAGGCAAAAGTTGTAATGTATGCTGATGACACAACTTGTCTCCTGAGTGACGACAATCCCGAAAAATTGCAGATAGCGACCAAAGATTGTATAAATGAATTAACTAACTGGTTCGCTGCAAACAAGCTAAAGCATAATGTTGATAAAACCTGTCTCTTGGTCTTCAAAAATAGAAATTCGGAACCGCTATGTGAACACACGTTTACAAGTGATTATAAAATCAACCCCATTTTAGAGTCAAAAATCTTGGGTTTAACTGTTGATTTAAACCTTAAATTTGAAACACACCTGAGAGAGCTTAAACTAAAACTTAATGCAATATGCTTCTCTATACGTGTTCTGAGAAATGTAGTGACTCTCAAGGTTTTGAAACTGGTTTACTATGGATATTTCCATTCAAGGATGGTTTATGGAGTTCAGTTCTGGGGGAATGAGCCTGGAAGTATGGGCGTTTTTCGTGCTCAAAAGAGGTGTGTGAGAGCAATTAATAATGTAAAACCTAGAGATTCATGTAAAGAATATTTTAAAAAAGATCGCATTATGACATTACCGTCTTGTTACATGTATAAGAGCCTAGTAACAATACACAAAATGAAGAACAAATATATTTCTGGCTCTAGGATTGCGGCATATCCTCTTAGGAGAGACCTCATTCGCTCGGTCCTGCCAAATACTGCCAAATACTATAATAGTACATTTTACCAAAGTATTGTACTGTATAACTTATTGCCTGTGTCTATGAAAAACCTGGGCATTAACCGATTTAAAAGAGACTCAAGAATATTTTATTGGAAGAGGCATTTTACAATGTACAAGAATTTAAGGATTATCTTGGTCGCCTCTGAAGCGAAAAACTTTTAATTAATTCAGTATGTGTATTGTGTATCATGTATTTGTAGTTATTGTTGTTTATCTGACCTATACTTGTTTTAGGTAATTAAGTGATAATTTTTTATATGTATGTAGTTTAGGACTAAATTTAAGTCTTAACCTTGTCTAAAGCTATTGCAAAATGGACAATAAAGATTATTATTATTATTATTATTATTATTTAGCGACTTCAACACGACGATGCTTTTAGGCTGGTAGAACTGTTATTAATATTTGACAAACATTTTCGTGATATTTCCTTTATTAGATTAAAAATACAACCGAACCTAGTAACTGTAAAATTTTCTTGTTCTTATACCGATCCGCTAAAAATGTTGAGTGTGACGGTTATACATGTTTAGCAAGATCAACAGTTTTCAAATTGTAGAAATCGTTTAAAGAGGGTGGAGAGGTTGATGAACTCTGCTCTAAAAGACCGTTACTGACCGCCACCACAGAAGAAAACATCAACAAAATCAGGCATCTTGTACTCAGTAATCGTTTTTTATTAGAGATCTTTAGTTTAAGAATGATTGATGTTCATCTCGTGAGTTATTTCAAAACAACTTTAAAAAAAAAAAACGTTTTCAGGTTGGTAAAGGAACGCATTTTTGGATGACTTCACTTTCAAATCCAGAGTTGATGCTGTTGATTCCGGGATCTATTCATATGATATCAATAAATGATCTGAATATCGTGTAAAAGGTAAGCCAAAACCGAAAAATCAAACTTTTTTCATTGATTACCGTAGTGTCGTCCACAAAAAGTTCTTTCGAATTGACCAAATAGTTACAAAGAGTGTTATTTAATCGTTATGCGTCGTTTAGGTAAGTTAACTCGTAAAAAAGCAATTGCAATAATTATTTGTAACTTTTCAAGTAAAAATGAAAAGTTTTTGCCAGATCTGGCACCGTGTGACTTTTTTTCTTTCCAAAGCTGAAATTATCGCTAAGGAAACACTAACACTATAGAACTTATAAGAGAGACTTAACTTGCCTCCTATAAAGCAACATCGGAAAATGAATATTTGAAGATAGAATCAATAAATTAAGTTTGTATTTTATTTACTACCTCTCCTAATTTTTCAACAGCTTTTACAATTTTTGGCTAATAAATTTTTCTATGTAATCTTTATACTTACATGAAAATAATTTGTAAATATCGGTCCAAAACGCAGCAGTAGTTCAGTGCTAGGATTATTTATAAATACATACAATGATCCAACTAGTTGAGCAATCATAAAAAAGAAGGTAAAATACATAATGCAGAAAAAATAACCATTTCCCGTAATCTGGGTTATCATCCTTTCTACGACCCATAAAGGATCTCCTGAAATTTTTTTATTTTTTAGCAGTTGGTTTTACAATCTTTTATTAAAGATCAATGTCAAGGATTTGATTTTTTGCCCCTACACACATAAACGGTACAAAATCATACATTTGAAATTATTTAAAAATAGCAAATAAACTAATTTTTTTTTAATGTTTCAATAACACAAGTATACAAAATAAAAAAATTCTCCCTCTTTTAAGTGAGACACGTGTATTGTTAAGTATTTTTTTATGCTGATTCCAAAAAATCATAAAAAAAGACATCTACCGTGAGGTTTTTCAGAAAACACACTAATTAATTAAATGTTCTGAATCTACATTTATCATAAAAACTTAAAAATATGAGGATTTGGTGTTCATGTTTAACAAAAATTACGCATATACCACCTTTAACTAAGCTACGCTACGTAACAAAATGCTGTTTAAAATAAATATGTGCAACGGCTAAATTAAAAAATCGTTTTTAATTTTTATTAATATTGAACAAAACTATTATTTCCAGTGTTTTTTTTGAGGCTCTTAATCCTGATTTGACATCAAAAAATAAAGTTTTATGTCAGTTTCAATAAAAAAACTCGCTTTTAACACTTACAAGGGTGTATTATGGTTGGTAAAATGCTTTTTTTTAAGTAAATAAATGCAACAGCTAAAGAGTTTTTTTTTCGGACAAAACTATCATTTCTAGTTTTTTAAGTTTCAAATTCGAATTTGATATCCAAACATGAGGAATAGGGTTTAGTTCTGAAAAAAAATCAGTTTACTATTTAGGAACACAAGGTTGCCAAATGCAGTTTAATGTATATCCCAGACTGTTTTAGAAGTCAGTTTTGTGGATTTGTGGATTGAGTGAATATGGGGGGAATGTGAGTGGGTGAGTGAGGTAGTGAGTGAGTGATTGAGCGAGCGAGTGAGTAAGTGAGTGAGTGAGTGAGTGTAGAAGTGAGTGTAGAAGTCAGTGAGTGAGTCAGTGAGTCAGTGAGTGTGTGAGTGAGTGAGTGACTGAGCGAGCGAGTGATTTGTTCAGTATTAATAAAAATTGCATAAGTTGCATAAATTTATTTTAAACAGCAGCGTAGCAAGTAGCTTAGTTAACGGTGGGGTATGCGTGTTTTTTTTTTGTTAAACATGAACAGTAAAACCTAATATATTTAAGTTTTTATGATAAATATAGATTTAGAACATTTAAAGATGTCCGAAATAATAGTTTTATTCCATAATTTTAATGATACAGTTTTACATTTTATTTATTAAAATTGATTTTTTGGCAATTTTAAGTGTGTTTTTTGAAAAGAGCTCAAGTGGATGACTTTTTAGTGTTCCGTACAGAACACTTATAAGATGACTTCGGTGTCTGTCTGTCTGTCCGTCTGTCACACACCCGATTTTCTCCGAAACTATTTGTCATAGACAGTTGAAATTTGGTACTAATATAGGAATTGATGGCCTCATCAGAGCCACGTAGTTTTGAAAGTTAAATTTTGACTTAAGGGGTTAGTTTTGGGGGGTGAAATCGGAAGTGAAAAACAATTTGTTTTACTAGGTCATCGAGTGTGGTGTCAAATGAAAGGTTGTGAGAACACGAGTAAAAAATATATACAGTAGAACCCCCGGTTATCCGAGGTAACGTGGGGAGCCCCTCCTCGGATAACTGAAAACTCGGATAATCCGGATTTGTTTTTTATTCATTCAAAAAATAAACACCAATACTTTAAATCGATGTACTAACGTTTTTAACATATAAATAGGTACATACATTATAAAACAGTGAAATAGGTATCTACGCGCTTCTGTTTCATATTGCAACTTCTTTTCCTCGTTGCAATGTTTCTCCATCTATTAAGAAGAAGCAAATCCGCTGGGGTTGCCTTTGGTTGTTGTTCGATATACCTCAAAGCTTTTTCCACAAAAGCAAATCCTTCTTGATGAGAGATCTGAGTGGGAGACTGTTCATCCACCGCCGCTTCGTCATCGTCATCGTCATCTGATTTTTTTCGGTTTCCTGAAAGTCATTCGTTATTTTTTCAATACTCATTTCTTCTTCTAAATCATCTGCTGCAATCCATTCAACAACATCTCCTCTTGTCACATTTTCGCGACCTTTTAATTTTTGCATTAATTCAAATAAACTTTTTTCTTTTTCTTCTATCTCGGTGTCAAAATTTGAACAGTACATTTCTCCATGGCTTCTCAATTTCAAAGCTAATTAACAAAATTGCTTTAATAGGAAGATGGTTTCTGTTCAAAAATTTAGTCACAGATGGCACGAATTCTTCTTCAAACCAGTGAGTAAATAAGGTCGCATCCAGCCGTGCGCTCTTCTGACTTTTGTGATAGACTGGTAGTGCTTTGGGTGAGATGTCTTTTAAAGCTTTTGGACGTGCAGACTTGCCAATCACCATCAGTGGGATTTTGTGCTTGCCAGATGCATTGGAACATACCATTATAGTTGATCTCGCCTTACTTCGTTTGTGCCCAGGAGCTGATTTTTCATGTCAAGGTTCCAATGTTTTTGATGGAAGCATTTTATAATTTGGACCAGTTTCGTCACAGTTGTAAATTTGATCACATGTGAATCCACAATCTCCGATTTGCTTTTTAAAGTTCTGCTTAAACTTCTCAATTGATGACACATCAGCAGAAAGTTTTTCACCACATACAGTCAGTTGTCGTACACCGTACCGTTTTTTCTAGCGGTCAAGCCATCCAGAACTGGAGATAAACTGATTTATCTCTGAGAATTGCCTACTAATCATTATTGCTTTCTGTTGTAAAATTGAACTTGACAGAGGCACACCTTTTGATCTCTGTTGGTTAAATCACATGAATAAAGCTTCGTTAACCTTTTGATAGACGCCGGTTTTCATTGATTTTCTTCCTGAGGACGAGGAGGCTTGATTTATACACCACTCTTCTATTTTTGTGCGGTTTCCTTTCCAATCTCCAACTGTGACCTCACCTACTCCATAATCTCTTGCAACAACTTTAATTATTTCTCCTGCTTCAATTCTTCTGATGGCTTTTAATTTTTCTTCAATAGGAACGACGATTCGTTTACGCTTGTTTTTTCTCCATTATAATACGACAAACAAAAATTCAAACAAAGCAGTTCGCATTAATTACACTTAACTACCAGAACTCCAACCAAATAAATTATGTGAGTATACTCGTACTTCTCCGTAGTAAACGCTATAACGCACTGCATTCACGCAAATTTACTTGCTGAAAGAGTCCAAAAACATAAATAGGGGAACCTCTCACACGGGTCAGGGGGATTCCCCGAAGGCCCCGACAATTTTAAATGCAAATATGTACATACATATTTTAGAAGCTCGCTTAATACGCAGCATAGACGCGCGTACCTCGGATAATCAGGTTCTTAGATTGCCTCGGTTAATTCGGAGCTTCTACTGTATATGTATATATATATATATATATATATATATATATATATATATATATATATATATATATATATATATATATATGTATAATGTAATACTTGCGAACACTTTTCTTTGTATTATTATTAAAAAAATCGCGAAAAAATTCTGGAATATTCTCCACGGGGTGTAGATTGAACGAAAATTATCACGAGTGCATTACCTTTAATAATTTATCTGGTATATAAAAAAAACAAAAATTTCAAGGTCATCAGTTTTCAGTAGAGATTGGAAACAAACTTTGTTGAAAACTCATTTTGGAGTGTGTTTTGTGAAGTCGCTGATCATTTTATACCTCCGTAACAAAATTTTTTATTTTAAAAGCAATCAACGTACGGAACACTAATTGTGCAAGTTCAACTTGCATTTGACCGGTTATTATTTATGATTTTTTTGGATTCAGCATAAAAAAATACTTAAGAAAACACGTGCTTCACTTAAAAGGCAGAGAACATTTTTTTGTATACCTGTGTAATTCATTCGAGAATAACTCGACATAGTTTGGCCTTGTTAGGGCTTTTTCAAGAGTAAATGTAATACTGAAGTTGTCTTCTTAAGAAACAATTCTAATGGCCATAATGTGTAAAATGTTTCAAACAGGTGGTGTCTAAAGGTTATAAATTTAAGAAAGACTCTATTTTTGGAGTTTTTAAGAAATTTGTTCCTTGGTGGTATGTTCCGAGTTATATTTCAAACATTTTTTTTATTCCCAGCCGTCTGACAGTAACGAAGTAAAATTTAAATACGATCCATATAAAAATATAATCTCGTTGGCCCCTATCATCCACCTTTACTCAAAATTCATATGGAACATATTTCTAATACAAGCATTGCAAAGAATTAAATAAAATATTACCAGAAAAATTAAATTTCTTTTCAAAAAATACTATCGAGAATCAATTTTTGAGAAAACAAAAAAATTCGTACGAGGGCTGCCTTTTAAGTTTTTACAAACATCATCATTATTGTAAAATTTGATATTTGTTATTGTTAAAACAGTGGCAGCTCAAAAATTGGTCTAGTAATTTGTTTATAGTGAGCGTTTAAAAAAATCAGCTTTGTGAACACGGAAATTTCACGTGAAGGATTTTTTACGAGATTAGTAAAGGCCTAACTCAACAACGGTGCTTCGAATCGCTTCGTTCAAGTTTTGGTAATAAATCGTCATCAGAAAAGACAGTTTATAACTGGTTTGTAGAATTTCGTTATGGTCGTGCCTCCGTCAGCGATAAATTTTGTGAAAGTCGTACAAAATCGGTTGTTGTTCCAAAGAACATCGATATTGTGCACAACATGATTGAAGAGGATCAGCATGTGACGTACCGTGCGATAGAGGCATCCTTAGGCATATCGAAAACTGCATGAACATTTAGCTGTGAAAAAGATTTGTTTCCGATAAATTCCGCATAATTTAACCGAAACTCAAAAACAGGTTCGTGTCAATTAGTGTAACGAAATGTTCAAAAAATTAGACCAAGGACATGCAAAATCCGTATACAACATTGTAACAGGAGACGAACTTGGATATATTCGTACAAGCCAGAAACTAAGCAACAATGAACTGTTTGGGTGTTCCAAGATGAACCGAATCCAATAAAAATTGTTCGTTCGCGAAGACTTCAAAGAAAATGATCGCTTATTTCTTTGGTTATCCTAGGTATGTTGCAACCATTGCTTTAGAGAATTGAAGAACAATTAATGCTGAATGGTATATAACAATTTGTTTGCCAGAAGTCATGGATGTCACATAATGCCAGCTCTCACACAGCACCTTAAACAATTGATTATTTAACGGAGAAAAACATCGAATTCATGTTTTATTGCCGATATTCACCTGATTTATCGCCTAACGACTTCTTTTTCTTCTCATAACTTCAAGAAGTTGTTGAATCCTTCCAAAATCATATTTTTGAGGTACCAATTTCAGGGTAGAAACGGCCAATATTTTGAGAAACTATAAAACGATATGTATCAAATTTTTTTTCTTTCATTATTTTTGTAAAAACTTAAAAGGTGGCCTTTGTATTGCCAAATAATTCTAAATTAGTTTCATTTGACGTTAGAAGCCTCTTCACGTCCATACTCATGGAAAAACTGTCACAAATTATAAAAAAACCTCGTTGATAATGTAAACACTGATAATAATATCAAAATGATGTTAAAAAGCACTCTTAACATATGTATCAAATAAAATTACTTCCTTCAATAACGAGTTGTATAAATAGAAAGGCGGTCTTCCACTTCGAGCCTTAAATTTTAATTTTTAACTCAAAAAACAAATTAATTGACAATGTATTTAAACCAATTTTCAACCTTATTAAATTCAATTAACCATAAAATTCAGTTTACGATGGAATGCGAACAAATTAACTTTTTTAGATGTAAACATAAAAAGAATCGAAAATATTTTAGAATTCGGTAAATATGGTACACGAGTAGAAAACCAACCACCACAGATAACATGTAGGCTGAAAAGATTTTGGTCTGACACATAGATATCGCCCTTTTCAAAAAATCCATGTAATTTTTAGGAAGTTCCGACCTTCAAACGATATGTGTAAAAATTTCATGACATTTCGATGATTAGTTTACAAGTTACAGTGGTTCTAGTTGACACTACTTTTGATATTGTCAAAACAATGGAAAGAATCGAATTTTGTGTGTTGATTAAACATTGTTTTTTGGTGGGAAAAAATACCGTTCAAGCAACGCAATGGCTTGATAAGTGTTACGGGGACTCTACCATTGGAAAATCATTCAACATTTACTGGTATGCTGAATTTAAACGCGGTCGTACAGACATAAATTATGCTGAACGCTCTAGACGCTCAAATGAGGTGGTTACACCGGAAAACATCAAAAAAATCCACAAAATTGTTTTGGATGACCGTGACATTGCGTGAGATAGCTGAAACCCTAAAAATATCGAAAGAACATGTTGGTCATATTTTGCATGAACATTTAGACATGAGAAAGCTCTTTTCGAAATGGGTACCGCGTTTGCTCACTGTGGACCAAAAGCAATAATGTGTTGATGATTCTTAGCGCTGTTTGGACCTGTTTAAGCGCCATAAAAAGAATTTTTTCATGCGATATGTGACCATGGATGAAACATGAATCTATCACTATACATCGTAATCAAATCGGCAGTCAGCTGAGTGGACAGCAGCCGGTGAAAGCCGCCCGAAGCGATCAAAGACACAACAGTTGGCTGGGAAGGTTTTGGCCCCTGTATTTTGGGATGCGTATGGAATAATTTTCGTCGGCTATGCTAAGAAGGGAAAAACCATCAATAGCGAATATTATATAAAGTTGTTGGTGCGTTTGAAGGCAGAAATCGCAAAGAAACGGCCCCAAATGAGCAAGAAAGAATACTCTTTCTTCAAGATAATGCTCAGTGTCACAAGTCAATGGTTACGATGGCAAAATTGCATCATTTGAAAATTGAATTGCTTCCTCATACACCGTATTCTCCAGATTTGACCCCTAATCACTATTATCTATTCGCAGACCTCAAAAATATGCTCGCGGGAACGAGATTTGGCTTCAATGAAGAAGTTATCGCCGAAACTGAGGCTTATTCTGAAGGCAAAGACAAATCATTCTACAAGAAATATATAGAAAAGTTAGAAAATCGTAGGATTGATTGTATCGCTCTTGAAGGAGACTATGTTGATACATAAAGTCGAATTTTGCAAAAAAAATGTGTTTTAAGTAGCTAGACCAAAAACTTTTCAGCCTACACTATAATAATTCATAAAAATTTGAAACAATCTCAAAAAATCAAATTCGCATCTTTTCAGAGTCGAATAATCGATTACTCGCTTTTCCATTAAATGAGCAAATTTTCAATAAAGAATTATTAACAAAATAGATTGTAAGAAAATAGGGCTACACAAAGAAAATGATAGATAATTTATTGTGGAGGAAGCAAAAGAGGCTTCTACAAAGAGAATTATATATCAATTTCTGGCAAAAAGGCAATAAAATATATAAATTTATTAACTATTCTTCTAGTTTAAGCACCAATACATGTAATAGAATAATAAATTAGAAATCAGAAGTATAAGTGTAAACAAATGCAACTTATGGAAACTAAATAATAACGATACAACAAACCTTATTAATAAATCAGGAATTTATAAAACTAACTGCGGAAATTGTTAAGCAATTTACATAGGACAAATAGGTAGATCTTTCTGTGGTAGATTAAAAGAACAGTCATAAATGGTACGGAAAATAGTGGCATGTCAACATGTTATATTAAAAATAATCAACTGATAGATTTACATAATAAAAACAAAGGCAAAAGGTTTGACCTCTTAGAACACCTGGAAATAAAAAAAATCGGTCAAGTGCAAGTTGGACTTGCACAGTTAGTATTCCGTACCGTGATTACTTTTAAAATAAAAATTAGCTACCTAATAGCCAATAAATGCATCTAGCTAGCTCTAGAATCTAGTAGTAAAAGTTTAAAACAAATATTTACTACTTAAATATTTATTATTAATTATTTAATTATAAACAAATAAAATAAAATTATATTGTCTTCGGTACCTATCTGTCATCATTCCTTATATTTCTGACTGCGCTGAATACGAATTGATATTTCGGTAGCTCTTAGCCCTGGTTGAATTCCCTAGTTTCAAAACCTTCACCATTCTGTCGTGCAACAGAGTTTTTTTTTTACCAAAAAAATGATTACCCGTAAGGGACTCGTGAATATTTTTGCTTAATCTACACATTATGAAGAATATTCCAGATTTTTTTCAAAATTTTTGAATTACTACTTTTTGAGATAAGGGGGACACCCATTTTTCGTAATTTATACAGAGAAACGCGTGCGCAAATATTATATCATATATCTTTTTGAAGTCGTGTTTTCACAAGCTTTCATTTGACATCCAACTGGATTACCTGGTAATTTATTTTTTTCACTTCCGATTTCACCCTCCAGATACCAGATAAATTATCAAACGTAGTGCACACATAATAACTTTTTCTCATTCCTCACTTTATGAAGAATATTCCAGTATTTTTTTTTTATTTTTTGATCAGTACTTTTCAAGACAGACTTTTTGGCCATTTTTTTAAAATAATACAGAGAAAAATGTGAGCAAGTCAGGAACGGAACCAGTCGTCTATTGAGGGGGGGGCGACAGGCTGTTCTTTAACTTGAAGACCTTTTTTTTTCACTAACGACTACACAGAAAATAGTATTTCCGTCGACCGGTACTAGGCAGTGAGTTGCCTCAAATTTCGGTGACTATCTTGTACTCGTAGCAGTCAGGACCGCCTTACCGGATAAATATTACGGAATATTTTGAGGCGCGCGCGAATTAAATAAACCGGTGCTTAGTCGCGCTAGAGAAATTTTATTGGTTACTCAATTTTGATAAATAAATTGTTTTCTTTAAATTTTTTTATAATATTTACTAATAAATGTAATATTATATCTCCATTATACATTTTATTATATAATTATATGAAATAATAATTTTCATCAATAATTATTTGTTACTTAAACAAATATTTTGATTTAAAGTGATATGGATTTTTGAATTTCAGTCAAGTATTTCAATAAAAATATTATTTAATTTAAAGTCAAGTACAACCTAAAAAACAAAATTAAAATTTAAAATTATAGCGGTAGGCCATCTACCTACCCTATGTAAAAAAAGCCTCTGTTAAAAAACCTAATCCAAAGCCTCGGAATCGAACGAATATACGAAGACGAAAACAGCAAAGAAGAAGGACAACGATATGTGGTACATGGAACATACAAGGTCTCTCCAGGAAAGTAAATGAAGTTATAAATGAATTAGAAAATCTTCGAGTCGAAATTGCAGTACTGACGGAAACAAAGAAGAAAGGAAAAGGCTGCGAAAGTTGGGGGCATTACGATCACTTTTATAGTGGAGTGCCCAAAGAAGATAGAGCAAAACAAGACGTATCCATACTAATACACAGAAAACTGAGGAAATTCATAACCACCTGGGAATCGATTAGTGAAAGAATCATATAGATGAATCTCAAAATACTAGGTAATAACACAATCTTACTGGGGGTATACGCTGTCAACGACGACGATCTGGCTAATAACAAGGATTCATTTTTTTGAACAACTAAATGAGGAAATACGCAAAATTGGAACATCAAGAGAGATATTACTTTTGGGTGATCTAAATGGAAGAATAGAAAGGAAAGAACACGATAAAGTGGTAGGAAAATATGGCGAAGAAGTTACTAACGACAACGGAAGAAGAATTATAGAGATATGTGTACAAAACAACCTTACAATATTAAACGGACACTACCAGCATAGGGATATTCATAAATATACGTGGAGACAAACAACAAGAGATTTAAAAAGTATTATCGACTATATGATAATACGTCAGAGATCTAGATTAAACTTCCTAGATGTAAGAGTCCAAAGAGGGGCTTCATGTGGCCCCGACCACTACCTCGTGAAAGGAAAGATAACCTCACGAACAACACGGGAAAGCAAACTGGAAGATACAAGTACACAGCACACAACAAGTGAAACAAAAATAAGATATAATACAGACAGTTTACAAAATGAAAGTATCAGAAATCTATACAAGAGTAGACTGGACCAAAAGATACAACGGACGGGATTTGTTAATATAGAAGAAGAATATAAGTATATAAAGGAATGCCACACGCAGTCGCACTGGAAGCATTAGGGTATCAAGAGAAAAAGGGAAAAAAACAGCAAAAACCATATTGGTGGGATGAAGAAATTAAATACGAAATTGAAGAAAAACGGAAAAGCTATCACAAATACTTAAGTTCAAAGAGCACAAACGACAAAGTAAAATACAAAGAATCCCAAGCTAGAGTACGCAAAATGATTAGTGACAAAAAGAACAACCAATGGGAACAGACATGCTCAAGACTCAACACTTCCATAGGAGGAAGAAAAAGCACAGAAAGCTGGAGACTTCTTAAAAATATGAGAACAGAACGGAAAAGAGAAATCCTCTCACGAATAACACCAGAAAAATGGAACCAATATTTTACAAATATGCTAACAGAAGATAGACCAGAGTTCAAAAGTACCCAACATGGAAACCCAAATATAGTTATACGAGGATCCCCAATAAGGATAACAACATCAGAAGTTAAAGAAGTATGTAAAACGCTAAAAAATGGTAGAGCTCCAGGACCAGGAAACATTCCAGGAGAGATAGTAAAATACGGAACTGAAAAGCTATTTAGCGCTTTGAGGAACTTATTCCAAAGATGCATTAACACATCAGAAGTACCTGAGGAATGGAAAATATCATACATATCAACAATTCATAAGAAAGGAGACAAAAATAATTGCGATAACTATAGGGGAATAACGGTTACAGGATCTATTAGCAGAATATACGGAAAAATACTTAAAAATAGAATAGAAACGAAATACGCGGACGTAGAAGCTGAAGAACAGGCAGGCTTTAGAGCAGGAAGATCCACAATAGACCATCTCTTCTCACTGACACAAATCCTAGAAAAGAAAACCGCATTTGATCAGGAAGTCCATGTCTTGTTTGTTGATTTAAAAAAGGCCTACGACAGCGTGCCCCTAATGAGATTGTGGGAAACACTACAACAGAGTAATGTAAGCACCGAAATAATTAAAGCCGTAAAATCCTTATACTAAGACGCAAGAAGTAGTGTGAAAACCAAATATGGTATAACAACAGGGTTCCCGGTCACAAAGGGTCTCAAACAGGGCTGTTGTATATCCCCAACGCGCTATTTAAAATCTATTTGGAGAGTGCACTGAAGAACTGGAAAAGGAAATGCAGCAGTATGGGATTACCACGGATGACGATACTACATTGTACACGCTATCATTCGCAGATGACCAGGTAGTAGTCGCTCAGGACATCGATGATATGGAATACATGACACGAAAAACTTATGGAGGAATATGAAAAATGGGGCCTAGAAGTCAATATTAAAAAGACCGAGTACATGTGCGTCGGAGGACAACAGCAGGACTTGAAACTAGCCACAGGACATACCATCAAACACTGTGCCAATTATAAGTATTTGGGAACGAGAATATCTAGGGACGGAACACTGGAAGAAGCAATATTCGGGAGGACTATCCAAGGAAGAAAAGCGATTGCAATGCTTAATAGTATACTATGGGACAAAAACATAACCATTGAAAATAAGAAGAGAATCTACAACTCAATAATGAAAAGTATAATAACTTACAGCTCCCAGGTGTGGCCATTAAAGGAAAGAACAGAAAAAATACTAAAAGCTACAGAAATGGATTTCTGGAGACGAGCAGCCAGAAAATCCAGAAAAGACCGCATACCAAATGACACGATAAGGCGAGCTTTAGAAATAAAGCACGATATAGTGGACGAAATCAGAACCCAACAGTTGGTATGGTACGGACATGTATAGAGAATGTCACAAGACCGACAACCTAAAAAGATTTTAAATTGGAACCTTCATGGAAAAAGAAAGCGAAGAAGACCACGCCAAAGCTGGAGAGCAGGAATCAACAAGGAAGTACTAGAGAGAGATCTGGAGGAGGAGGGATGGAGAAACCGGGAGGAGTGGAAATTAGGCATCGGAAGACGGAAGACGGTATAAAACCGATTGATATATATATATATATATATATATATATATATATATATATATATATATATATATATATATATATATATAAAATTTAAAATTCAAGGGTTGCCCCCGGGGGGGGGGGGGATTGCCTCAATCGTCCCTCACTGGATCCGTCCCTGAAGCAAGTATTACATTATACATATTTTTGAGCAGGTATTTTCACAAGCTTTTATTTGACACACCACTCGAAATTTTTGTTTTACTTTCCTCTACAAGTTAACCCCCTAAGTCGAAATTTAACTTTCATTCTACACGGCTCCGATTGGGCCATCAATTCCTATATTTGTGACAAATTTAAATTTTATGTGTTAAATAGTCTCGGAGAAAATCAGGCGTGACAGACGATATCGAAGTGATCCCATTAAGTGTTCCGCACGGAACACTAAAAAATGTTTAAAATATAATCCGGAACATACCACTAACGAACAAAAAAAAAATTCTTAAAAACTCTAATCAATGATTCTTTCTTTTTGTAAACTTTAGACATCAGTTTGAAACATTTTGCAGATTTCGGCCATTCGAGGTGTTCTTTAAGAATACAACTTCAGTATTACATTTACTGAAAAAGCCCTAACAAGGCCAAACATATGTCGAGTTATCCTCGAAAGAAATATTGAAACATTAAGAAAAGGAGCAAATTAGTTTAATTTCTACTTTTAAATATTCCAACAATATTTCATAAGGAATCAACTGCTGACTCAGTTCGAGTTATTTTAAATTATAGACATTTGGGTACGTATTCTTAGCACAATAGCTAAATTGTTCAAAACTATAATTACAAATAAATTTAAAAAACTATATAAACTTAGCAACATGGTTTCCTCAGTTAAATCTGCCACTTTTAACACGACGTGCTTTATTCAGATTGTGTTGAGTACCATGAAGAATTATTCTCAGGTTGACGTAATCTGGACGACTTTTTTCAGGGTATGTTGAATGCTTTGTTATTATAAGAGGTAAACTTGAGGAGCGTTTGATAAGCTGGTTGGAGAATTATTGTACTAAGAGACCTCAGTCAGTGTGATAGAGGGTTCCAGTTTCCAACGAGTTGCTCAAGAGATGCTTAGTGCCATGGAGAGTTGTTCTCAGGTTGGCTTAATTTGATCGATTTTTTTAAGGCATTCAGCACTGTTAATATAAGAATATTATGACTTAAGTTTTATGCGTTCAGTTTTGAGAGATATTTGATAATGTGGCTGACGAGTTGTCGTAGGAGGAGAGCTCAATCAGTGCCATAGAAAGTTGCAGTCTCCGATTAGTTTACTGTTAGTTAGGATGTGCTAAGTGTCACGGAGTATTATTGTCAGGTTGAAGTAAAATTACCGAACGAAAACAAATGGTAGTTAACGGGTTTCTTTCTAATAGTTTTATTATCAACGTTGACATGCCTCAAGGCTTCATACTGTCTCCTATTCTTATTTAAATTAACGATCTGCTGCAAGGAACCAGGAATCCAATTTAAAACTTTACCGATGACAGTACGCTTGTTTCTTTATTTATCTAGGGCTCGATATCAGCTATCTAAGCAAATATTCACAGACAGCAGGAAGTTGTTCAAATTAACAAAGAACTGGAAGAAATTGTACCTTGGAGCAATAGTAACTAAGTAGAATTTAACGCTAAAAAAAACCAAGCGGCAGTTTCTTTTAAAAAAACATGATGTTGTAGAACACGCCATTGTTATGTCAAGATATTCTCAATAGCTGGGAATATTCGTTTATATTAGAAAGCGTTACACTTTAAAATAACTTTTAATTCTGTATAAAGCTGAAATTTGACCAAAGATTGAATAGTGCTCCTATGTTTGGGTCTCTGCTCCCAAACATACGCTGCACTTGTTAGACTCTATTCAGAAGAGTGCTACTACTATTACTACACGTTGCGCTAATACATTACGTTCTAATGAGGTTAGTTTGTCACTTTTCTTACCACCCTTTCCACCACAAAAATTCTTTTATATGGAGAACCTCATTCCTTTGAAATGATTTGACCTGGACTTTGTTTAATATACAATACAACTTACATCGATCAAGACTATCGTGAATCGCTTTTTCCGCACATACGTCGTTTCTGTAGCGCTTTAGAGATTTTACTGTAGCAAGTATGTTGTACTCAAAAAAAAATCATTCGCGTTTATAATTAAGGGGATCAACTTTTTGAAACACTGTCAATAGAAGAGCGAACAGAAGATGTTTACAGTAATCAAATTTTGGAGAGAATAATTATCTGTTTTAATTTCGCCAATTCTGATTGCTTTAAACATCTTCCCGGCGCTTTTTTCAGTGTTCCGTACGGAACACTTATAGGATCATTTCGATGTTCGTCTTTCACACTTGATTTTCTCCGAAAACTATTTGTCGTAAAAATTTGAAATACAAATATAGGAATTGATGACTCAATCAGAGCCGTGTAGTTTTGAAAGTTAAATTTTAACTTAAGAGGTTAGTTTTTGGAGCGAAATCAGAAGTGGAAAAAAAATTTACTAGGTCATTGAGTGGCGTGTTAAATGAAAGCTTAGGAAAATACGAGTCCAAAAATATATATAATGACTTGCGTACATTTTTTGTGTTATTTTTAAAAAATTGCCAAAAATCGCTGTCGATCTCGAATCTCGAAAAGTACTGATCAAAAAATGTTGAAAAAAATTCTGGAATTATTTTATTATTTATATTACCATAAAGTTTAGATTAAGTAAAAATTAGCACGAGTCCATTATCTTTGATAAATTATCTGGTATCAAAAAAAAACTATGAAAGCTATGTGACTTGACAATATGGTGGAGCTTCTTTTAATATACTTTTCAGTACATTACGATCGCGCGTCGCTTCTGTATCGAGACAACTTTATTTTATTCGTTTATAATTAAACAAATAGTTAAATAGTAAATATTTGTTTTGCACTTTTATTACTAGATTCTAGATTAAGCTAGACTGATTTATTGGCTATTTGGTAACTAAGATGCTATAACTGTTATTCATTATTGTCTAAAAAAACGTAAAAATACATATTGGATCTTAAGGCGGCAGAGACTTAATTAACTTAGCTTAGGCAAGGATTTTATTTTATTTTAAAAGCAATTACGGTAGAGAATACTAATTGCGCAAGTCCAACTTGCACTTGGCCGTTTTTTTTTTTATTTAGAATGTTGTAGAATAGTTTTTCTCATAATTGCAAACGCCCCTAGTATTCTATGCTCCAATTTAGAATGGTGCCAGGTGTCAGGCACCCGCAGATCCACCCTCTAGACCGTTCAAAACAAGGCCCTCCGCATCATTGCCAAAACCCCATCGTTGATCAGCAACAACCATCTCCATCGAGACTTCCAGATGCCCACAATTCGTGAATTCATCAGCAACGCTCCAACTAAATTCCCCTACAAAGCCACCCACCACCCAAACCCCACAGTCAAGACCGGCTACCGCCCCCTTCCACGTCATGCCCGCCGCCGTCTGCCAAGACCCAGCAACCCCCTGCCTCCTTAATTAATATTAAGTTTAATTATAAGTTTATATTCAGGAAATATCTTAAGGTCTCTCTATACACTTATATAAATTCCTTACCTAGCCCAAGTTAATTAGGTGCCTGCCATGTATATATCTTAAGATTTAAATTGCTAAGCATGTTCTATTTTATCATTATAATAATAGTTATAGTTATAGACTAGCTAGTTACCAATAAATGAAATGTGAGTATTCTAGGAATAGTCCATTTTCTATACCACGAGTGTTTTGTGGGAGCTTAAAATCACTTTCTTTTGATCAAACCGATGGTTGTAGTTATTAAAAATTTCAATACTCTCTTTTTAATAAAAGAAAGACAAGGGGCTTTTAAATTTTGTAATTATGTATCTAGGAGCAAATAAAAATAATTTTAAATATGGTGAAGGAAAATCAGGTTCTGAATCATTTTTTTAGTCCCAGAGTGGTAAATTAAAATTAAAATATACTCTATTCCTAATAATAAGTAAATTCTTGTCTTCAAAGTTGCTTTAAAAACCGGAATAGAATTAACCAAAACATTATAAAACAAGAAATATCTAATCATTTACTTTTTTTCTAGAAATAATTTGTAAGCAAGCTTAATTATATTACTTTATTTACTAATGCAATTGCCGACTCTGACATCTTCCTAAAATCAGCGACTCTTAAGGAATCACACGAAATATTTTCTAGCATTACTATGGATCCGGCACACAAAAGAATTTTTATCAATCTTACCTATTTCCATGCCATATTGAAATGACTTTTCATAAAGGCGAGAGACAAAAGGGATCATTTTGAAAATCTACTACCATGGACGGAGAGAAACCACAAAAGCTGCCAGTAGAAGCTTAAATAACATTGATTTAAATATGCATATCTAATGGTTTTTATGGGGACTATATAGAATAACTGTGGAATAAAAGATTAAGTTTTATTGACATTAATGTTAGATTTGTATTCATATTTTCTTTTGATTCTTGTAAATTGAAAGGAAGAATTTATATTGGAAACTGAGCCAAGAATATTAATTTATGTCTATAAACGTAGAAAGAAAGTACTTTTATAAGGATGGTTCGAGAGGCGGGAGAGATACACTGGTGAGCAAAAAAATCGACACAAACTATTTGGCTTCATTTAACACAGAGCCTAGAATTTAGTGTTCATATATTTTTACGAATTTCAGTATCATTTGAAACCCCATTCTATTCTCTTTCTAGTGATACCAAATTCCATAGCATACCTCATGCGTTTTACTGATTAAAATGAAACGAAAACAAGGAGAACAAGGATTCAAAATAGGGGAATGAGAAAGGAAAAATTAAATAAATTTTAAGTTTAACCATTAAATTTATTGTAAAAAACCAAAATCAATATTTTGTATTACCCCCCTAGCCCTTGTTACTGTTTCCAGCCGGTTATTCAGGGAGCGGAAGAGCTTTTTCACCACAGTCTATGAGATTCTTCCCCACTCTTCCGCCAACGCCTTTAAGCCTCTCAGCGTTGTAGGAGCTGGATTTTTGGCTCGAACGCTTCTCTTGGGCTCATCCCACATGTGTTTGATTGGATTGAGGTCAGGACTTTGGGAAGGCCATTCTAATGTCGGTATTTCTACTATTATCGCACCGATGTAGCAGCATGTGGCCTCGCATTATCGTGCATCAGCATGAAGCTATCGCTAACAAGCCCAGCGTAAGGAACGACGTATTCCTGCAGGATTTCCTCGATGTATCGGTGAGCAGTTAATCCATCGCTATAAGTCTCATTAGTCACGGAAACCAAATCGGTTTTCGCATCCAGTGAGATGCCTCCCCACACCATTTCAGTAATTCAGCACTGCGCTTAGCGTTCCCCAGCCTCTTATAGACTTGTCTTCTTCCATCATTGTTATGTAGGCACATTCGGGACTCGTCGGATAAAACGGAGCACCATTTTTCTAAGGTCCAGTCGACATGTTCTCGGGCAAATCTGAGTCGCGCTTCTCGATGGGCTGCTGTCAATTTTGTCTGTTATCTGGGCTCTTCGGAGTTAGGTTAACTTCTTTAAGTCTTCTTTTGACTGTCCAACTTGTCGGAGCTCCTGCTGGACCTCAACGCCGGTCAAGTGACGATTTTTTAGAGTTGTGTTAACAATAAAGCGGTCGTCTCGCTCCGAGGTGCATCCTGGTCTCCGATCTTGCTCGCCACTCTATAATTCTCTTTGTCCTTCGTCCATCCTTAAACCTAGCAACATGCCTAGCTCAGTTCCATTTTAGGTGTAGAATGAAATTGACTGCGTCTTGTACTCCTGTTTTCTTCCTGATAATGTGATTTGGGATGTGATCTCTAAGAGTAACGCCTAACATTGACCTCTCCATTTTTCGTTGCATAACACGTATTTTATTCATGTTTTTCTTCGTCATTGTGAGAGTATTGGCTCCGTACGTAAGAACGGGGAGTATGAATCTGTCAATCACTTTTCTTTTTAAACACATAGGAAGGTTAGATTTGAAAACATAGGCCAGTTTGCCATCTGCAACCCAGGAGAGACTTATTCTCCGTTGAATTTCATGTGTTTGGTTATCTCGTCCTATGCTGATTTCATGTTCCAGGTATTTATATTGGTACACTTGCTCGATCTCTACGTTATTCAGTTTTATAGTGTCGCTTAATACAAGATTTGTCATAAACTAGGTCTTGGATAGATTGATTTTTAAAATTATATAAAAACAACACTACGTTTTAATTTCCAATATATTTAAAGTCACTTGACAATTGTTTCACCATACAATGGCTTCTTCAGAAGTAAATAAGAAAGAAAACTATTTGGTGGCTAAATAGTGCTTAAAACTATCCTTAATTACCTAAGATTATGCTAATTTTATTATATTTTTTACAGACAGAATTATTTTAAGAATGCAAATCTGTGGTACTATTTCCGAGAACTAATAAAGATTAAGTAAGGGCGAATGGTTTAAGTCTACCTGTTCGTTTAATAATTGATTGGAGTTTTTCCGTTTGTTAATTTCAAGACATTCAAGCAAATTTAATTTTTTAGATTTATTTTCTACATGTAGGATTTTTAACGTATCATCAAAATTATGAGATTCGTAATGTGAATTGTTCTTATTTTTTAAATAACTATGTTTATGTTCTTTAATACGAGTTTCAAAAGATCTACCAGTTTGTCCTACGTAGGTTTTAGTACAAGATCCACAATTTAATAAGTAAACTCCTGATTTTAAGGAATTCTTAGATTTGGTTTTGTTATTCAAAATTATACTCCCTAAGGAATTACTGGTTTTGAATGCTATTTTATTGTTCTTTTTTATTAAATGTTTGGAAATTGTTCTAGTTATTTTCCCTGTGTATGTGAGTGTACTAAATTTTCCTTTTTTGTCATTAATTGTGGGATAAATTAGAGAGATTGCTTGTTTAAAGGATTTTTTATTCAAGATATTATCTATAATGTTGGGGTCATATCCATTATTAATTGCTATTTGTTTGATTATGTTGAATTCTTTGTTAAAATTAGTTTTAGTCATAGGGATATGTAACAATCTATGTATGAAAGAGTTAAAAGCTGCCATTTTGTGAGGATACGGGTGGGATGAGCTATTGTGTATGACTGTGTCAGTATGCGAAGGTTTGTGAAAAATCGAGAAATCGTGTTTATTGTTCACTTTTGATATAGATATGTCTAAGAAATTTATAGAGTTATTGGTTTCTAATTCTATGGTAAATTTAATATTAGGATGCAAATTATTTAGGAAGTTAAGGAGGATTGTTAGTTGTCTATCTGTTCAAGTGAAACAGGAAATGATATCGTCAACATATCTATACCAGTAAACAATATTTTTGCTTACCGCGTTTTGATGAATTTTTAGTTCTAAATGATCCATGAAAATTTCCGCTAGTAACGGACTTAAAGGATTACCCATTATTAGACCTTCTTTAGATGTATAAAAGTTGTCGTTGAATTCAAAATAGTTTTGATCCAAGTACGTCGTAAGTAAACCTAAAATATCCCGTTTAATAATTTCGTTTACTCTATTCTTGATTAAGAGCTTATCTACTAATTCTATGACTTCATATGGTGGGATACTAGGAAATAAGTTTTGTACATCAAATGAGATAATTCTAGAATTTTCCGGTAAGTTAATATTTTTAATTTTATCGATTAATTCATAGGTATTGGCTATACTATATTTCGGTTTAAAATTGCAATGTTGTCGTAGTAAAGGGATGAGTTTTTGTGATAGTTTGATTGATGGTGCCGTAACAAACGATACAACTGGTCTAATAGGGAAATCCTTTTTATGTAATTTAATTAGGGAATATAATTTTGGAGCCTGTGGGTTCATTATTGTTAAAGTGCTTTTTTTCAAAATCATTGAAAATTGTGAGATCTTTTAAAGTAGATTTTATTAGTTTTTGGTAGACTTTTGTTGGGTCATTATTTAATACTTGAAATTTGTCTGTGTTAAGAAAAGAAAGAGTTTTAAATATATATTGTTCTCTAGAAATAGCTACCACAGACTTACCCTTATCAGCTCTAGTGGATATTATGTTGTTTTCTTTGGCTTTGGTTTTTTGATCGATACTGCTGTTTTCTGTTCTCTAGCTTGTCTTGGTTGTCGTTGTTCAAATAATTCTTTTTTAATCTTGTTGGCTGTCATGTATTTAAAATGTGGGTCTTCATTAGATAATGCTAATTCACATTCAACTCCGATTTTTGGGTATCCTTAGGTTTTAAATTGTACTGTAACAATAATGAACCCACAGGCTCCAAAATTATATTCCCTAATTAAATTACATAAAAAGGATTTCCCTATTAGACCAGTTGTATCGTTTGTTACGGCACCATCAATCAAACTATCATAAAAACTCATCCCTTTACTACGACAACATTGCAAATTTAAACCGAAATATAGTATAGCCAATACCTATGAACTAATTGATAAAATTAAAAATATGAACTTACCGGAAAATTCTAGAATTATCTCATTTGATGTACAAAACTTATTTCCGGGTATCCCACCATATGAAGTCATAGAATTAGTAGATAAGCTCTTAATCAAGAATAAAGTAAACGAAATTATTAAACGGGATATTTTAGATTTACTTACGACGTGCTTGGATCAAAACTATTTTGAATTCAACGACAACTTTTATACTTCTAATGAAGGTCTAATAATGGGTAATCCTTGAAGTCCGTTACTAGCGGATATTTTCATGGATCATTTAGAGCTAAAAATTCATCAAAACGCGGTAAGCAAAAATATTGTTTACGGGTATAGATATGTTGACGATATCATTTCCTGTTTCACGGGAACAGATAGACAACTAACAATCCTCCTTAATTTCCTAAATAATTTTCATCCTAATATTAAATTTACCATAGAATTAGAAACCAATAACTCTATAAATTTCTTAGACATATCTATATCAAAAGTGAACAATAAACACGATTTCTCGATTTTTCACAAACCTTCACATACTGCCACAGTCATACACAATAGCTCATTCCACCCGTATCCCCACAAAATGGCAGCTTTTAACTCTTTCATACATAGATTGTTACATATCCCTATGACTAAAACTAATTTTAACAAAGAATTCAACATAATCAAACAAATAGCAATTAATAATGGATATGACCCCAACATTATAGATAATATCTTGAATAAAAAATCCTTTAAACAAGCAATCTCTCTAAGTTATCCCACAATTAATGACAAAAAAGGAAAATTTAGTACACTCACATACACAGGGAAAATAACTAGAACAATTTCCAAACATTTAATAAAAAAGAACAATAAAATAGCATTCAAAACCAGTAATTCCTTAGGGAGTATAATTTTGAATAACAAAACCAAATCTAAGAATTCCTTAAAATCAGGAGTTTACTTATTAAATTGTGGATCTTGTACTAAAACCTACGTAGGACAAACTGGTAGATCTTTTGAAACTCGCATTAAAGAACATAAACATAGTTATTTAAAAAATAAGAACAATTCACATTACGCAACTCATATAATAAACAAATCTCATAAAACGTAGTGTTGTTTTTATATAATTTTATTATGAATTTCCAACAAGTATCGGCTAACACAATCAAAGATTGATTTTTAGACGAACCTTTTCTGAAGCATGCGTAGCATAGTTTGTGCTTGTTGTATCTTGTCTGTTATTAAGACAATGTCGTTGGAGAAACAGAGGTGATTTAACGTTTCACCGTCAATGTTAAGTCCCATTTTTTCCCAGTTTATTGATTTTAGAGTACTTTCTAGTAGTGTTACGTAAAGCTTGGGAGAGAGCCAATCACCCTGCCGTACTCCTCTTTCGATTCGAAATTTGCGGGTTGATTGGTTAGGTTTGTGTTTTAACATTGTAACATTCATTTTTTCCTTGATTTTAAGATCATGTTATGTTACTGTTTTCTCATTATAATTTACATTTTTTTTCATTTTTATATCGAGCAGCGTTTACTAACTTTTAAGCAGTGTAGTTCTCTCGGATTTCTAAGCCGTTTATATTACAGTGTGCATTGCTGGTTTTCTGCCGAATATATTAAATTCGTTTTTAACGCGTCGATTGGCTCGACATTTGTATCCGGGGAGGTCATATTGAAGACGTAATTTTTGCGTAAGGAGGAAAAATATTTAATGGTCCGGATGACACGGATCTAGGCTTTTTTCCAACCAGTAGCCGCAGTAGGCTTTTTAACATCAAGCCGCAGTAGGCTTTTTCCATCATAGAGCCAAGTCGAGTACTAGGCTTTTTCCAATGTGAAGCCGTAGTGGGCTTTTTTGCAACATGAAGCCGTAGTAGTTTTTTTAACAAGTAGCCGTCGTAGGCTCTTCTCATGATGTAGCCGTACTGATAGATTAGTGATGGAGTGTGTGAAAACGGTTTTAGTGCTCAATTCAAGGCCTAGAAGCCCATAGGAAAACCGTAACTCACCAGAATATACATCAGTAGACCTATTTTCCCGCAGATACGTGATTTAACATCGTATCGAACTGATAACTCGTGAAGTAAACCTCACGAATCTTCAATATCGGGTGTAGCAAAGTTTCAGAAGTAAAAATCCTGATTTAAGAACTTTATTCATTAATAACCTAGTAGGCTAAGGTTTTTTGTAATAACAGAACTGCAAAAGTTAGAACTTTTAAGTTAATCATTAATAAATCTTTTCTTTCTTGTTTAAGGCTAGTGTTTCACTGTACACCTATCTTATTTTTCAGAAAAAAAGGGTTGTACCATATCAAAGTTTTCCTTAACAACTACATAACCCTTCAGTGTTTTTTCATTTTTTTAGCTGAAGGTAGAGCCTTTTTATTTTAAAATGAATGGTGCCAAAAATTTGTACAACCAAAAATTTTAAACAACAATAGAGACTATTTCCAAAAAGACGTACAAAAATTATATCTTACCCATATTACTCTACCAAGAAAAACTGAGCTAGTGTATGTTTAATTTCTTTAGTTCTTTTAATATTAGTATCCACTCAATCCATTCTCAGAAATTATAAGGGGCTGCAAAATTGCGTTCAAATGTGAGGCAATCCTTTTTCACACGACACAAAATTGCGCCTCAATGTGCGGGAGAATTAACACGCCACAACATGAGCGGTGACATTTTCATATATGTATTTAGTTACATTAGAATATCAATGATCAATATGACACTCAGCAAACGCTTCCAAAAGTCTGCTGATTTACAGAATCAAAAGCCTTTTCGAAGTCCACAAATATGAGTAAAAGACGCTTATTATACTCCATATATTTTTCAATGAGGATTTATCTGTAAGCCGATGGTCGTTTGTTCCATACCCCGAGCGGAAACCTGCCTGTTCTTTTGAAATGAAAAACTCCAAATTATTTGGTAGACGTTTGGTAAGTATTTTCGTAAATAACTTGTATACATGGCTCAGGAGGCTAATGGGTCGATAGTTTATAAGGTCTGAGTATCTCCTTTCTTAATGCATGATGACGATAGTTGCATTATTCCATTGCGATGGAGTTATTCCTTTCAGGGGGCATTTATTGAATAACATTTTAAGAGGTTTGATAATTTGTTGTCCTCCTTATTTAACTGCCTCTACTAAAATATTGTCTTCACCCGGAGCTTTGTTATTATTCATGTCCTTCAAGGCTGATGTGATTTCTTCTTCTGTGATATCTGGGATATCCTCCGACCCCTGATTGAGGACTTTGGTATGTTGATTTCTGTTCTTTTATCTTGTAAGGTATATAATTGTTGATAAAATAATTCGATGATCCGTAAAATATCTCTTCTGTTTGTTATTACATTATCATGCATGTCCTTTATCTTGCATATCTCTTTCCTTCCCATTATGTTCTTCCTTCTCAAAACTTTTAAGCTTTTATTCTATTCTACAATTTTTAATTTTCCTCTGCATTTTTTTGTCTTTTGTTTTTTCTAATTTCCCTCGATATCTCTCTATTTATAGTTCTATATTCATGTGTAGTCTTATCTACCATTTCTCTTCTTTGCTTCATTAGCTGTTTTACTCTTTGATTTAATTTCTGTTCTTATTGTTGTTTTGGGTAAGTCATGTCATCAACTGTTATATCTTTATTGTGTTCCAATGAGCTTGCGATCTCTCTTCTATAAGAATCTACATCCTCCGGAGTTATCTATTTCTTAAGGTTTCTTTTGAGAATTATGTTGTTTCTTTCCTGTTTAATATTAATACACACTTTTGCTCTCACAATGCGATGGTCACTCCCAACTGATCATCTATTTAGGACACTTAAGTCTTAGATAATATCTTTCCTGTTGCTTATTATGAAATCTACTGCATTTTTTGTCTTACCATCTGGGCTAGACCATGTCCATTTTCTATTTTTGTTCTTTTTGAAGAAGGTGTTCATTACATATAAACTATTTTGATGTAAAAAGTCTATTAGTGTCATCCCTCTTTCGTTTCGGTCTCCTAGCCCATGATGACCTATTCCAGTTTCCCCGTCATCCTCTCTGCTTCCAATCTTGTACCCGATCAATATCGTAAAATGCGTTTTTTCCGTCTTGTAGAGCAGCGGAAAGTTCTTCATAACATGTTTCTATTTCATCCTCTGAGTGGGTGCTCGTTGGTGCATAGGCCTGAACAATTTTTAGAGAGTATCTCTGATCTAGGTGGATTATCAGATATATGACTCTCGGACTAACATTCTTGACTTCAATAATTCGGTCAACATGCTTCTTATTTACCAAGAAGCCGACTCCTCTAATTAAAGTTTCTTCACCTGCATAATACAGACAGTTTCCGGAGTTCAATATGATTTGGTCTTCTCCAATTCTACGGACTTCGCTTAGACCTATTATATCCCATTTAATGTTTTTAAACTCCTCTTCCAATTCTATTAGCTTTTCATCTGTTGACAGAGTTCCTTCATTATATGTTGCTATATAAAGTGGCTATAATATGCAATTTTTAGATCTTTAGTTGTTTGACGGTAAATTTAACAAGTTTTTGCCTTCCCCAGAATCCTTGATACAAACTTTTTTCAAGGTGTAGGACTTGTTATTTAATGAGCCACCTACCTGGGGTACTTTCCAGAAGTTTTATAACTCGTCATATTTAGTAAGGGGGTTTTAGCTATAATTCGCCACGTTGTCCAAACGGTTTGGCGAATGGGTAGGGATGTAGATATAGGGTTTTTAGGTGATTTTGAGCAGGAAGGGTGAAAGAGAAAATGATTTCCTACCAAAAAAAACTGGAGGTGGGAGAAAATCATGGCTTCGCGTGATGTAGGGTCGGGTCCCTAAAGTAGACCTGTCTTCCACCGCACCGGGATCGTTAAAGAGTGTCTACCCGCTACCTAGTATATATATATATATATATATATATATATATATATATATATATATATATATATATATATATATACCTATATACCTACGGTAAGTTTTTGTTTTGTAGGTCAGCATCGAGAAAAACATTTTTTTTTCTCAAGAACTATGCGAGGTGGCGTTTTTTTACAAGAGACAATAAATAGGAGGACCTTTTCATGAAAAAACATTCAGAGTCGTCGTTAAAGTTGCAAAACATTTCTCCTAGAATTTATGTAGGGGTGAGGGTAGTTTTCACCCTTCTCGAACCCTTTCGGTTTTTTTGTGAAAGTCAAATATTAGAGCGCCTAGCAAAACATGGGCACCCTAAATCTCATTCAAATCGAAATATCGGTTCTTAAAATATCTTAAAAAATGTATTTATTTTTTTTAGTTTGATGCCCTCTAACGGACAAACGAAGCACTTTTGTATAGAGGTAAATTGTGTCCAATCAACTTATTTTCATTCCAGAAATACGTGGTAGTTCTATGTCCACGGAATAATGGAACACTCGGTATATGAATAGAAATAATCATGAACTTAATAGAAAAATTAAATCGTGAGTGTGTGATGCATAAGGGTTTCAAGACGGTATAGAGAGTAGTAGTAGTAGATGTAAAGATGTTAAGATTTTGGCCAAATTTTAAGCGTTTATAGATCGCAGCAAGTAAATATACGGGGATTTATATTTGACAATTTAATGATTTTCATGTTGACTATTTGAAATATTTTTGTAATGAAAGATTTATTGGTGTTTCCCTTTGAATTTGGCAAATTAAAAGGGAGAATTTATACTGGAACTAGTCTGGACTGAAATTATTAATTTAAATTTACTTATATACAAGTGAACTTATACTAAAATTAAAAATCAATTTAGGATTGAGAACAAACAGTAGTTTAAAACAATAGTATGTTCAGATTTTTTACCGCTCACATAAAATGATGATTTTAAAATAACCGAAAAGTAGCCACGATAAACGTTTTGACGACACGCTTTCAAAATAATTGGTATCAAGAAATATAACATATTCACTAAAAAGGTTTAACTTTTGAACTGGATTTATTTTACCATGAGGTGTTTATTTTGACAAATTAAATAGTAAACCAACTGCAATATTGAAACTTCCCGTACAAAATAAATGTTCTAAAAATGAACTTTGTTTATAGGTCATATTATATTACCCATAAATTAATGAACTTGTAGCTTTTTTGGAAAAGAAACGTATTTGTTCGAGCGACAATATAAACATGAGAGAAAATTTACTTTATATTGGAAAATGATTATTAGAAAAAATAAAACAAAAATTTCTGAATTGAGAATTTATTATATTAAAGAATAATTTACCATTAAATTATATAAAATTAAGCGTTATTTATCTATGTTATTCCTAAAGTTCAGCAAGTACATAAGCTTTAAGCGTTGAAATTACAAATATATGATTTTTTAAAAGCATCTTTTGGAAAATTCTGTGGTATAATTAAAGAATCTACATTTATAATAACTTTCAAATTAACGGGGCTTAGATTTCTCTTGTTAATTATATTTTCTTACATAAGGAGGTAGGTACTACTCTTTATAATTAAGAGAAGATATTATTTTGTACTTTTTATAATAATTTTTTAAAGTCGATGAATTACTCTTATATATTATTATAATGTAACTTTTGAGCTACAAAAGTGATTTGAATTATTTTTTTTACTGCGGCTTAAGTTCAAAAATATCTGATAGAACACAACAAAAATATTAATATGGATTCAGTAGTGTTGTAGATATTTCAAGACAAACATGCATAAAGTCCGATCAATGATTCTTTGCATGCACTTCATAAATGTCTGAATGTAGTGTAAACATCCGTCTATATTATTCTTCTTGTCAACATGTTAAGTATATTTAAAAACTCAAAAACGTAGATCTTCTGCCATCTGAAGTTACTGACGACATTCGGTTTATTATTTGTCTCGGTTATTTGTACATATGCAAGAAAGACAGCGAACAACCTGGAATTTGGGTATAGCTTCATGTTTTAGAAGCCAGTACTGCTGAGTTTATAGGCAATAAAAATAATCGATAATTCTTTGACGGATGCGGTTACGTCATCAATTTTTGGAAGTGTCTAATGCACGGTTCATTGGACGTCGACATAATAAAAATTGCTGCACCGTCCACGTTTTGTGTGGTATCCAGGGAGAGTGTTTGTAATAACTTTTTTAAAGCCGCGTTATGGAAGTTTTACCATAAAATCAAACAAAACCAGAATTTCCCACAAAAAACGTGAACAGTGTAGCAATTTTTATTCAACGTATATTGGACCATGCAGTCGGCACTTCCTTAATTTTTACAGCAAACATTTCTATCCCATTATTGAATTTTGGAATATACTTGCCAACTAATAAATAGTTCTGTTCAGAGCTATAATATTTGTGGAATATTGACCAAATACTGCCTGGAAAACGTTTAAATAGTCAAGCAAGAAATTTTGTGGTGAAATTAATAGTGTATTTTACAGCGGAAAGTGATAACAAGGATCCTCTTATATCTCTTAATGTTGTACAAGAGGTAAATAAATCACATAGATATATTTCTTTCATGCGTTTACAATGTTCTGGTTCCAGAGAGTCGCTACTGTTTTACAGATTAGTACGAGAACTGTAGCGAGCATCAAAATTCGTAGTGATAATGAATTGCTCTCAGCACCTGGAAATACACGATCAAGGAAACAAGCTTATCTGAGTGAAAGTTCTAAAATGGACATTCGTAATACGTTATATGATTGTATGCACAAAGTAAGTAGCTATTAATATCTATCAGTTTAAGTGAAATTGAAAGTAAAGCATATTGTACTTTTAGAAAAACATGTTACTATTAACAGCTTACGTAAAGAACTGCGACAAAAAGAGATAATTAATGTCAGTTATGGAACCCTTGGAACATTAATTCTGGATTTGGTTTCAAATTTAAGAAAGATGACAACAGACGAGTATTAATAAAGACATCAAGAATTTGTTCAATGAGGGCAGCTTTTCTTAGAAAGTATAAGGAAAACAAAAATGTACACATTGCCTGACCGCTTGTTTTCATAGACGAAACATGGATTTTTTCAAAAGGCAGTCAAAGGAAATCAAGGATGACAACATTAAAAGTGTTCGTAAGCCTGGGGATTCGATGGTAAAAGGTTTATTGTTTTACAAGCTGGACATAGTGGGGGTTTTGTGAAAAATGCCAATTTACTATTTGCTAGCAAACGTAAATCACTTGATTATCATGGAGAAATGAATAGTGAAATGTTTGGGAAATGGGACAGAAACCAGTTGATTCCTAATTTAGAAGAACCATCTTTAATTATAATGGATAATGCTTCATACCATTCAGTTGAAGTAGAAAAACAGCCACCTTCAGCATGGAAAAAAAGAAGAAATTCTCGACTGGTTACAGAAGAATAGTTTACCTCAAAACAAATAGATGTTTAAGACAGAATTGTTAGATATTGTAAAAGCTCACTAAAAAATCAAAGGAATGTCAAATTGATAAAATTTTTTAAGAGCATGGGCATGGGTGTTGAGATTACCTCCTTATCATTGTCAATTTGATGCAATCGAGCTGATTTGGGCATGCGGAAATATTTTATAACAAGCATATTGGTGAAGAGGGATATGGAGATAAATAAGTACTTCAGATGTGGAATAGAGCCTTAGAAAAGTGTACACCAGAGGTATGGTGTGCCAGCGTACAACATACAGAAAACCTGATTCAACAGTGGTATGATCGTGAGGTAATAAACGAAGAGATTCCAGAAATCATTATTCGTGTTGGGAATGATGAAAGCGAGAGTGAAGAATCTAGTTCTAGCAATTAGTGTCATTATTCAATTATTTATTGACACGTTCCAAGCTCCTTGGGCAACATTCATTGTAAATTTTGCAGGACAAATATAGACTTATCTATCTATTTATTAGTTTGATTCGATAAATCATATTAAAACTGAATTATGCAATTTATATTTCCTATTCATACTTTATACCCTCGTCATGAAATTTCTCTCTGTTTTTAAAAGTATTATATTTCAGTTCTCTATTTTAAAATTTTATTTAATGAGTTCTAAGGTGCAACTTTTTTACAGTTTTGATAATGTCTTATATGTAAATTTGATAAAGCTGTGAGTGCGTGTTGTAATTTCATTACATAAACTTCAAATAACTAACAGATAACAATTGTAAACTTTTCAAAAAATAAATTTAGTCACGAAATAATCTAATAGCAACCTGAAAAATAAAAACAAGTGATATTAGACGTTGAATATATGCAGAGAGGTAAACGCCCTTCACAAGTAGGAACTAGGGTGTTTTACCAGGTATACAAGTATGAAATGCGGATATCAGACAACTGATAGTGTGCCAATGCAATTTGTGCTATAAAGATTTGACACTGCACCATTTTGTTGTGTCATCAACAAGTGTCAGACGCGCACGAGTGATAAATTGGAAAAGTGTGTGCATAGTGTTGTTGTGTTCAATATGTCGAAATTTATACCGAACAAAGAGCATTCGCGGACAGCATTAATTTTTTGTTTTTATTTGAAGAAAACTGCTGTTGAATCATACCGATTACTTCGAGAAGCTCATGGTGAACATCCTCCATCGCAAGATACGTGTGAACGATGGTTTCGGCGTTTTAAAAGTGGTGACTTCGATGTTGCAGACAAGGAACGTGGAAAACCGCCAAAAAAAAAATACGAAGATGTGGAATTGCAAGCATTGTTGGACGAGGATGATTCGCAAACACAAAAACAACTCGCCGAGCAATTAGGCGTTAGTCAACAAGCTGTTTCCAATCGGCTACGAGAGATGGAAAAGATTCAGAAAACCGGTAGATGGGTACTCTATGAGTTGAATGACAGGCAAATGGAAAAAAAAACACGTGTGACATTTTGCTCGCTCGGTACAAAAGGAAGTCGTTTTTGCATCGTATAGTTACAGGGGATGAAAAGTGGATTTATTTTGAGAATCACAAGCGCTAAAAATCATGGGTAGACCCAGGCGCGCCATCCACATCGACCGCAAGACTGAATCGCTTTGGCAGAAAGACGATGGTCTGTGTTTGGTGGGACCAGAGGGGCGTGGTCTATTATGAGCTGTTAAAATCTGGGAAGACGGTTAATACTAAACGTTACCAACAATAATTGACCGATTTGAACCGTTCGCTGCTTGAAAAAAGGCCAGAATACCGAAAGAGGCAACACAAAGTCATTTTTCTTCATGACAATGCTCCATCAGATACGGCAAAACCAGTTCGCGACATGTTGGAAGCATTCAGCTGGGAAGTTCTACTCCATGCAGCTTACTCAATAGACTTGGCTCCTTCCGATTACCACTTGTTTGCATCGATGGGCTACGCACTTGCTGAGCAGCGGTTTGGTTCGTACGAAGATGTGAAAAAATGGCTCGATGAATGGTTCGCAGCAAAAGGGGAAGATTTTTACTGGCATGGTATTCACAAATTGTCCGAAAGATAGGAAAAATGTATAACAAGCGATGGAGCATACTTTGAATAAAGCACTTTTTATCAGTCATCTGAATGATGTTTTAGAAAAAAAATCCGCCTTTCATACTTGTACACCTGGTACACATCATATCATTTAATATATCCGTAGTTTGCGTTAATTACCAAACTGGATGAAAAATTTTAAATTATATTTTGACTTTTAAAATTGTCATTTAAAACTCAGACCGCCGATACTGAATTGACAGCCGATTGAATCGTGTAAATATTCTTGACGTCGCGTTTATCATGTGACTGCAAAGATACATTGATCAGACTATATATAAATACATTTGGGAAATTTGGTATGCCCGATCGGAACCGTAAACATCAGAACTAAAACAATTGTCGGACTGCTCTTAATACGTAACTCTAAATTCTCGTTTATATTTATTGTAAATCCGAGGGTGAATTGATAAGTCTGGTCAATTTCTATGAAATGGTGGTAAATTTTGTTCAGTGTCATGACTGTTGATAAGCATGATTCTTGTAACATTTGTATTCAAAGCTTCAAACAGATTCACCCCACAGTTTGTTGGCAGCTATCGTAAGTGATCGGTGTTATAAGTCTCGTAGGAATGAATAAAGCCTATTATCGTGCGATGATAAAACATATTTATTTAATAAAGCTGACTGCAGCTCAGAGAAGAGTCCAAGACGACTCTGCACTAGCACACAAGACCATTTATTACGGGATACATGAATTTAAACGTGGTCATACGAGAAGTGCAGATGCTGCACGTTCAAGAAGCCCAATTGGGATTTTCTTTGACGAAATGTTGGCTAAACTCTTTGCTTCTCATTCTACTGTCGATTTCTAAGGAAAAACCCTACTATTCCCATAGTGCAGTCAAAGATGCCCGATGTTGTCTTCAGAGAGCGTATCACAAAACGTATTTTAATGAAGCTAGAGACCAAAAAAGCTTCTGGCGCTGACGGAATACCTGCCATAGTTCTCACAAACTGTGCGAGGGAACTGACATCACTTTTCTGTAGACTTTTCCACCTATCATACAGAAAGGGAATATTTCCTTCCTGCTGGAAATGTGCCACAGTTCAGCCGATACCTAAAAAAGGCAAGAAGACCTTGCCAAATAACTACCGACCAGTCGCACTGCTTTCAATAATATCGAAAGTCATGAAAAAGGCTATCAATCAACATCTTCTAAAATATCTTGAAAAATTCAACATTATTAGCGATCACCAATATGGCTTTCGTAAACATAGATCAACAGGAGATCTTCTGATTTATGTAACACATGTTTGGAACAACGCAATTGAACACTTTCAAGAGGTTGCTCTTGACATATCCAAGGCATTCGATCGTGTTTGGCACGATGGGCCGTTGGCTAAGCTACGTTCTTGTGGTATGTTTGAAAAGTTCTGTTTCTGGTCCTCATGTTTCCTCAGTGAGCGTTCTTTACGAGTGACGGTAGACGGATTTCTTTCTAACACCGTCGCGGTGTGCCCCAAGGCTCCATACTATCTCCTACTCTCTTTCCCATTTACATTAACGATCTCCTGGAAAAGACCAGAAATCCAATCTACAGTTTGCAGATGACAGTACGCTTATCTCTTCATTCACTTTGAACGCTCGGACATCGGCTGCTCAGGCGAGTGTCCGCAGGCAGCGGGAAGTTGTTCAACTTAACAAAGATCTAAAAGAAATTCTATCTTGGGGTGACAATAACCAAGTGGAATTTAACGCTACAAAAACTCGGCGGCAGTTTTTTCTAAAAAAGTTAACGTTGCTGAACCCGAGATAGTTATGGCGGGGCACTCCATTTCTCTAACATCGTCACTCAATTTGTTGGGCGTTAATTTGGGAGCAAATATGTCCAGGCATGAGCATGTTGCAGGCATAGCAAGGAGAGCTTCTCAAAAGTTGGGAATATTATTTCGAACCAGAAAGCTTTACACTCCACAACAACTGTTAATTCTTTACAAAGCTCAAATTCGACCAACTATGGAATACTGCTCCCATGTTTGGGGCCCCGCTCCCAAACATACATTGCATTTATTGGATTCTATTCAGAGAAGAGCTGTTCGTCTGATTGGAGATCCGGAATTGACCGGCGGCCTTGATTCGCTGGAACATCAAAGAACGGTTGGCGACTTGAGCCTATTCTACAAGTATTTTCATGGAAAGTGTTCGGGGGATGTGATCCGTTTAATTCCTCCCAGAGCGGTGCATGTCAGAAATACACGTCGCGCTGATACTTCACATCCGTATGAGGTTCAGCTTGTTACTCTTCGTACAACGCTTTTCAAGCAGTCTTTTATATGGAGAACATCATCCCTTTGGAATAATTTGCCCAGGACTGTGTTGCCCACCGAGTACAATTTACACCAATTCAAGAACAACGTGAATCATTTTTTCCGCACACGTGTCGCTCCTGTAGCGCTTTAAGGACCTCCCTGCAGCACGTGTATTAGACCCATAAAAAAAAAATGGTCGATAAAACTTATGGTATTGTGATGGAAGATTTGTGCGATTGGTGAGATGATAGGAATCTCATATGAACGGGTAGATATTATCCTGCATGAAGTTCTAAAAATGAAAAAGCTAAGTGCCGTGGGTGTGCCGCTGTTAACTCCAGACTAAAAACGCACGAGGAAAGGAAAAAAAAATCGTGTTTGGAAAAGTTGCAGCGTTATTCAAAGGACTTCAGGCGTCGTTTTATGATTGTAGACAGAACGTGGTTCCACCATTACACCCCGGAGACAAAACGGCAATCAAGACAGCAGATTGGCGAAGGTGAAAGTACACTGAGCGAAAATGGTTTTAGAGGCAGGAAAAGTGATGGCAACTATTTTTTGGGGCTCACAGCGTATAATCATGATTGAATATTTGGAAAAGGAAAAAAAGTAATTGGTTCTTATTAGGCAACGTTATTGGAGCGTTTACGTAGTGGGTTGAAGCAGAAGCGATCAAGATTAGCGCGTAGAAATGTGCTCCTTCACCAGGTAACATCTTGGCCATTGCAGTGGCAAAAGTGTAAGAGCTGGCCTTCCAAATACTCTCCCACCCAACATATTCCCCAGATTTGGCCCCAAATGATTTGCTTTGTTTCTTAATCTTAACAGTTGCCTTGAGGGGAGGAAAGAAATTTTTATCGAATAAGGAGGTTATGCGTGCTGTAATCGAGAATTATGTACTGTACGAAACAATTTTTTTTTCGGAGGATACAAAAAAATTGGAATTTCGCTGGACCAATTGTATTGAGCTCAATAAAGATTATGTTGAGAAATAAATTCTTGTTTTTGCAAAAAAATGGTATCTACCTTGTTTTTAACAAAACGTTTTAATTCACCCTCGTATATTCCTTGTTTCTACCTATAAAATTGTTGACTTTAATAGAACCTATCCATATTAATAAATATATGCAGTATCATTTTAAGCATGCAAAGACAATTATACTAAAACTTCTGTAAGATGATTAGGACCGCTGATCCATCTGCCCCAAAATTGTAAGGAAGTTAAAGATTTTATGTGTCATCTGAAACAAAAAATGTAAAAATTATTCTTCTCTTTTTAGTCAAATATCCTACTGCTCATTTAAAATATTAAATTGTAATGCTTGGGTTAGATTTTTCTTTAGTGTTACAAAGTCAAATTCAATATTTGTTTTAGACCTGCGTGTTTGCGACGCAAGTACGTTACAAATGATTTGTTCGAGAGTTATCTTGTCAACCGACCGACAGAAGTTAGGTGCTATGTTTTTCATGTTTTAGGGATGTCCTTAAAATGTGAGAAAATGTGACAACCTAGCTGTTATCTCGCTAATATTAGATGTACAAGTTGATTTTGTGCTCCCAAATTTTATCGACTACAGAACCATTCAAATTGGATCTTTTTTCCGTCCTGTGGTGTCATATTTTTGCTTTTAAAACGATTGCTTGATTCTACAGCGACCGTAACTGGAAAAAAGTAGTTGTAGATCTAATATCGTTCGGAAAGTAATGTTTGCGACGTTTTCGTGCATTTCAAATTAAAAAACAAAAGTTGAACTTGCACAATTAGTGTTCCGTACGTTGATTGTTTGTAAAATAAAAAATTTTGTTAGGGTGGTATAAAATGATCAGTGACTTCACAAAACACATCCCAAATGAGTTTTCAACAAAGTTTGTTTCCAATCTTTACTGAAAACTGGTGACCTTGAAATTTTGTTTTTTTTTTCTATACCAGATAAATTATTAAAGGTAACGATAATTTTCGTTCAATCTATACTCCGTGGAGAATATTCCAGGATTTTTTCAAAATTTTTTGATCAGTACTTTTCGAGATAAGGTAAGGGGCAGAGATTTTTCACGATTTTTTAAAAGTAATACGAAGAAATGTGTGCGTAAGTATTACATTATATATACAGGGTTACAGGGAAAGTCGTCCTAGATAATTAAGGACATTATAGTTTAGGTCGTTTCTGACCGATTTGATTCTATGACATGATGTCCTAAACTTAACCGTTTTCCAGATATTGAAGTTTAAAGATTTTCTAAAAAAAAACATGTTTTTTTTTTTTGCTTTTATATCGATTTTTTTTTTTATTAGAGGTTCTCGAGTGCGATTTTTTTTGGTTATTTTTAGTTAGTCTGTATGTCAAGTATCAAAAATCATCAAAAAAATTTGAACTAGTTACTAACAGTTTCAAATGGCGGCTTGTTAATGTTTCTAAATTACGAATTTGTGTTTCCTACTTTAAATCAATAAAGAGAAAAAAAATGTATGGAAGTTATTCTGCAAATTATTTTAAAAACTTTTACGTCTTTTTAGCTATCAAAAAAGGTATAATACTAGGAGTTTAATAGGAAAACTGTACACAGAATGACACCTAAAGCGGGCTCGGGTAGCAAAAGGTAAATTTTTAGTTCTAGGTGAAAATATGAAAAATACACAAATAAAACAAAAAACCTTGCAATTTAATATTTTTTATTAATTCTAATTCATGTTCTATATGGTCGCCCCTATTTCTAACACAAATTCTCATTCTTTTTCTTAAATTACTTTTCACAACGCTGGTTTTGAGGTGCCGCCTCATTTCGTCAGCCGCATCAATTATTTTTTGTCTTAGGACATCCACGTTTTCGATAGGAGTCATCTGGTCGTATACGAGACTTTTCATGTGACCCCACACATAAAAATCCATCGGTGTTAGGTCTGGGCTTCTCGCCGGCCAAGGTATGGGGCCCGCCTCTTCCAATCCATTTTGTTGGGATAATTGTCATCGACCCATGCACGAACACTTCCTCTGTAGTGAGCTGGGCAGCCATCGTGTTGAAAGTACATGTTTTGTCTCAAACCAATAGGTAGGTCTTCCGTCAAATTAGGTAAATAGTTCCGCAAAAAATTGTCGTATTCCTCGCCATTCAAATTATCTGGCAGGAAAAATGGCCCAACCAAATAATTTGAAATTATACCCATCCACACATTTAAGCTGAATCTTGTTTGTGATCCTTTCGTTCTTTTTTTGTTTGGGTTGCCTTCCTCTTTAGAAGCTCAATAGTGGGCATTGTGGTAGTTTGTAAGACCGTCTTTGTCGAATTTCGACTCGTCAGTCCATAGTATTTTCTTAAAAAAAGATGCATCTTCGACATCGGTATTGAGCATAAATCTGCAGAATTCTAATCGTCGCAACGGATCCAATTCTTCAATGATTTGCACGGGCGTATAGTGGTAAGGGTGTTGCCCAACAGTTTGCATTACAAACCATACCTTCCACTGCGAAATACCAAGCTGTTGTGCGACAACATTTGTAGATGTGGTTGGGTCCACCTCAAAGAGACTTCGTATTTCGTTTTCTTCGTCTTCGTCAAAGATACGTGGTCGTCCCATGTCAGTCCGCCGTCTTTGTACGGAACCAGTTTCTCGTAGTCTTCGATAAGTTCCATCAAATACGCTAACATCAGGTACACGACGAGTAGGATATCGCAGTATGTATTCATCACGTGCACGCGACGACACTCCTTCGCAAAATCCATAACACATTAGGATGTCACCATATTCCTCGTTGGTATACGTTGCCATATTCACAGGCAGAGATCAAAATCCAGTCACGAACCAATTCACACAGTCAGAAGATGAAACACAGATATTTTTGAAAAGCACGGTATAGCACATCTACCACGGACGAATCGCATGAGCAGACTAAAAATCATTCAATAATGTTGAGTGAACTGAAAATGTCACTCGTACAGAGAGTACCCCGACCGGAAAAAATGCTTACCCAACCATTTTTATTGTTTGAAGGTGCAGATAGTAAACCGGTAATTGGTAGTATCTAAATTCTATTATTATGTTACTCTACATTTGGGCCTATTGAAATCTCATTTTCTTAGAATTTTCAATAGATCCAGTAGATATTATACCGTTTTAGATAGCTAAAAAGACGTAAAAATTTTTAAAATAATTTACAGAATAACTTCCATAAATTTTTTTTTCTCATTATTGATTTAAAGTAGGAAACACTTGGTAAAAATTCGTAATTTAGAAACATTAACAAGCCGCCATTTGAAACTGTTAGTAACTAGTTCAAATTTTTTTGATGATTTTTCATACTTGACATATAGACTAACTAAAAATAACCAAAAAATCGCACTCGAGAACCTATAATAAAAAAAAAATCGATATAAAAGCAAAAAAAAAATGTTTTTTTTTAGAAAATCTTTAAACTTCAATATTTCGAAAACGGTTAAGTTTAGGACATCATGTCATAGAATCAAATCGGTCAGAAACGACCTAAACTATAACGTCCTTAATTATCTAGGACGACTTTCCCTGTAACCCTGTATATATATATATATATATATATATATATATATATATATATATATATATATATATATATATATATATATATTATAATGTGTTTTCACAAGCTTTCATTTGACACCACACTCAAGGACCTAGTAAAAAATTTTTTTTTTCACTTCCGATTTCACCCCTCAAAACGAATCCCTTAAGTCAAAATTTATGTTACGGTGATATAAAATGATCAGTGACTTCACAAAACACATCCCAAATAAGTTTTCAACAAAGTTTATTTCCAATCTTTACTGAAAATTGATGACCTTGAAATTTATGTTTTTTTTATATACCAGATAAATTATTACAGGTAACACACTCGTGATAATTTTCGTTCAATCTACACCCCGTGGAGAATATTCCAGAATTTTTTCAAAACTACTTTCCGAGATTAGGCGGGTGGACAGCGATTTTTCGCGATTTTTTCAAAATAATACAAAGAAAAGTGCGTGCAAGTATTACATTATATATATATTTTTTACTCGTGTTTTCACAAGCTTTCATTTGACACCACACTCGATTACCTAGTAAAAAAAATTTTTCTTCACTTCCGATTTCACCCCCTAAAACTAACCCCTTAAGTCAAAATTTAACTTTCAAAACTACATGGCTCTGATGAGGCCATCAATTCCTATATTACCACCAAATTTCAACTTTCTATGACAAATAGTTTCGGAGAAAATCGGGTGTGACAGACGGACAGACGGACAGACAGACGGACAGACACCGAAGTGATCTTATAAGTGTTCCGTACGGAACACTAATAACCGGTCAAGTGCAAGTTGAACTTTCACAATTAGTGTTCCGTACGTTGATTGCTTTTTAAAAAAAATTGTTATAGTGGTATAAAATGATCAGTGACTTCACAAAACACACCCCAAATGAGTTTTCAACAAAGTTTGTTTCCCATCTTTACTGAAAATTGAAAAAAAACTTTGAAATTTTTGTTTTTTTTTCCTTTTATATACCAGATAAATTATTGCACTCGTGATAATTTTCGTTCAATCTACACCCCGTGGAGAATATTTCAGAAATTTTTCAAAATTTTTTGAGTAGTACTTTTCGAGACAAGGTGCGGGGAGATTTTTCGCGATTTTTTAATAATAATACAAAGAAAAGTGTGGGCAAGTATTACATTATATATACATTTTTACTCGTGTTTTCACAAGCTTTCATTTGACACACTCGATGGCCTAGTAAAAAAATTTTTGTTTTCACTCCCGATTTCACCCCCAAAACTAACCCCTTAAATCAAAATTTAACATTCAAAACTACATGGCTCTGACGAGGCCATCAATTCTTATATTATTACCAAATTTTAATTTTTTATGACAAATAGTTGCGGAGAAAATCGGGTGTGGCAGACAGACAGACGGACAGACAGACAGACGGACAGACAGACAGACACCGAAGTCATCTTATAAGTGTTCCGTACGGAACACTAAAAAGCGACTCGGGCAAGAAATGATTTATATGGCTTTGATTGACAACGCTGTATCGTATAGCACGTATAAAAAGTGTTTCTATTTTCAAGTGGAAACATCAACTTTTTAAATGAGTTCCTGCAAATTTTGGAAGAATTTTTGCCAAACACAACTAGAAATTGCAAATGCCCTAGGAGCAAGATATTTCTCATCGTCTCCAGAAGCTAGGAGTCTAAATGAGTACCTCATGAGCTTATTCTCGAGAGTGAAACCAGACGTTACGATACGATTCATATTTAGCTTTCCAGGTTCAAAAAGAAAAATTTTAGCACAAAATTGTTACTTATGCGGTCGACTGCTAAGCAATTTGAAGCGAAGTTCATCACTTTTAACCATGGTAACGAGAGACGTGTGAGTAGGTGCATTCTCGTGATGCGGCAACCATCATGCACACAGCTTTTACATACCGAAATGTTTATGCAAAATGTTATACGCGTGTTCACTAGAGATCCCTACAATGTCAGCAATCTCCCAAACCTTCAAACGAAAGTCATTTAAAATTATTTTCTGGACTTTCATCATAATATCCGGAGTTGTCACACCGCTGGGGCGTGCGATGCTCGTCATTTGTGCTTGTCCGGCCACGGTTAAACTCGGAAACTCAGTAGTTTACGGTGTTCAATGAAGGAGAAGAGCTCCCGGGAACGTTGTCAAACCTCAGTTTAATTTTTGCGGCTGTTTTCTCTTTCAAAAAGTAAAATTTTATCTCATTTTCAATTTAAATTTTTTTCATGATGTCGGAAATCGCGTATAATGGTTTGTATCTCGACCGAACGAACAGTAACCGCCTAGAGCTTTGAACTATAACATTGTAGGAATCAAATTAAATGGCCCAATACTGATTTCGATCATAGAATTGCCACATGTGTGTCATTTATCTTACTTTTCAAACGACCTTCGTACTCTTTTGATATTCCTGAACTTTGTCCTTCGGACTCCCTAAGATATTTTGTAAGTGGTCTAATAATTTACCTTAACTTTACGAATGCATCGCTGTATTTTGGTTTATCTCTAATCTATAATATATCTATGTAAAATGCAACGTCTCTCTGTCTGTCTGTCCGTTAGTGCGCTTATCCCTCGAGAACCACTTATCCGATTTACGTGATTTTTTTTTAAATTCATACATATGTTCTCTGACCAGGTTATAAGATATATATTATTATGTTAGGTAACATCAGGAATAAGTAGTGATGATAATAGTGAATCAAGCCGGAAAAAAGTTTGTCGCTAGCGCGCTTTCTCTTGCAATACGCTGCCTAAACTGTTAAATCTGGAACAATATCATGTAGCAAAGAATACAATATATATAAAATGCAACGTCTCTCTATCTGACTGTCTTTCTGTCCGTTAGTGCGCTTATCACGCGAGAACCACTTATTCTATTTACGTGTTTTTTTTTTAATTCATACATATGTTCTTTGGTCAGGTTATATAATAATAATAATATATATAATACATATAAAGCGCAATGTCTCTCTGTCTGTCTGTTACTGCGCGTATCATTCGAGAACCACTTATCCGATTGACGTGTTTTTTTTTTAAATCATAGGTTCTCTGGTCAGGTTATAGGATCTATTTTATTACGTTAGGTAACATAAGGAATAAGCAGTGGCGATAATAGTGAATCAACTCCCGCGAGAGGAGCCGCGGACACCGCTAGTGTAACATATTTCATCTTATGCAGTCTGTCAAGTAACCAACCAAAAATCGGTAGAGGGAACCTTTGTCTACGATGCACTTTAGTGAAAGTATCAGTCTATTCCAAACTTTCGTCGAAATCACGTAAAATTCAAAATGAGTTACTTGTTTATGCGTCGATTCGTGGCAGTTGGTTGGTTCTCATCCAGAGTGTCCCAGAATGACACATACCGCGGCCGTTAAATATATTAAAAAGTCGTTTGTGAAGAAGAATCGTTTTAGTGAGAGGAAAAAGTCGACGACTTGCCAAAAGGTGGCTCGGTAGGCAAAGTCACTCCGTAAGTCGAAAAACGAATAGTCTCTTTGTTTTCACGGGACCCGAAATTGACGCTGGGTCAAGAATCGGAAAAATTAAGAAAATCGGGTTTGAATGTGACCCAGGAGACCACTCGACAACATCTTCGTGCTTCGTGCTTCGAAGTACGCTGAAGAAACCTTTGAACCCTATTGAAAATGTTTGGTCCTTTGTCAAGAGAAAGCTCAGAGGAGAGACTCTGAGGACTTCGACTCAGTTATCTTACGAGATTCGAAAACTTAGGAGATTATTGCCGTGTGAGTATGCAGAAAATCTCGATCTCGAAGATGCCAAATGATTATTGATGCAGGTGACGATTGGACAACTTACGAAGGTAATTGTGCCGTTGTTAGCACACCAAAGAATACATTGATGGCAAAAAATGTTCTCGAAACATGTTTTTTCAGGAACAGGATCGGTCACGTTCTTATTTGACAGACTGTATTATAGTGCTCACATGGTTTATTGTCTCCTTTTAGGAATATGGCTAAGATCAGTGGTTATGAACAAAACTTAATACACAAGTTAATAAATAGACATAGGTGCCGGTTAAATATTTATAATTTTATGTCTTTTACATGTGAGCAAAATAAAATTAAATACGTTTGACTAATATTGTAATATGGTTATCGAAACACGCGCAAAAATAAAGTTTTAGCGATGATAACTGTTGCTTCATATCATTGTGCCAAAGATGCCAAAATCTCAATGTAACATATTTTGTGTGGAACTCAGTTAAAATATACAGTTTTTACAATATTTTAAACAATTTACCACGTAAGCACATTTTTACAAAGTTTTAAAGCATTATTGGTGGAAATCAATAACTTTTAACTTTTTAAATTTTTTTTCTCTCTTTTTTTTTCAACAAAAAAGAAAATTATAAATGCAGCTGTGTAATTAATAAAATATACTTCTAGTAATGAAATAAATTCTAAATAATTCTGCGATTCAGATTTTACATCTTTCTAAAACAATCGGGATCCAGTAATAAGGCCCTCAAGTGATAAGAGGGACTAAAACTTCATATTTGCGTCCCTAACTAGGCTATAAATATAAATAATCTTACCCAGATTCCAAGAGAGTAATTGATATAAAATACCCCAGTTTTAATAAACCCGGGTTTCTCTAACAGGAAAGAATGCATCAGCATTATTTTACGATTGTTTCTATTGAATGTTTCCCATGGTAATCTATAGAAAGCTTCGCGAACATCTTCTGTCTAAAAAATTATATTTTAACAATTAGCAGTAGAGCCAAATAAATTTCCTAATATTGCTAGTTTGAACCCTACGAGGAACATTGTTTTGCGTTGTTGATTTTGCAGATTTTATACACTTGAAAGGTCCTATCAATGGGTGTAACGAAAATACAAATAAACAATTTGGAAAGAACACGTAAGTAGCAAAATAAATAACGTTGCGAATGCCTTGTGGGGATTTTAGCGAGCCTTTGGTTGCTTACGGGGATTGTGGCCTAGAATACTCTAATCGATAT
>CM032446.1:46789827-47095046 GCA_019049505.1 Pachyrhynchus sulphureomaculatus
CTGGAAACAAAACTAAATTCGATCATCATGATTATTTTTATCTCTATTATATACATAACATTTTTACTAAAGTTACTAGTGTTGACAACATCTGTTACGTTGGCAATACTTGATGGAAGTGGATCACCGTTGAACTATTTAAAACTGCATTTATCGACTATTTCTTCCCATCTATACTCTACTGGTGAAAATTCAGTTGGAACTGACAGATGAGCATGGCTCCAGAGGTGAGCTATATATGCGGTACGCAAAACTTGTTGATATAACTCCGACTTACATGGCGGAACTATCGCTCCATCGATTGTATTTTTGAAAGTAAAAACAACTGTTTTTATGTTCATTTTATATGCTTTTGTAAATGTAGTAACTGGTGCTACATTTAAGTCATTGATACTTTTAAATCCATATACTCTGTAGATGAATTCTTCTATAGTTTTTTGGAGTCTACGTATATCATAATTATTAATGTTGGAAACGTCTGTAAAGGCTTTGAAATCGGATGTTGAATTTTTTAATATTTTAAAGGTATTTTTTTGTCTCGTCCGTAGAATGCCGAATTAAAATCACACCCTGTGAAAGTATGAAACCCTGGTAATGATGAGCATAAGTCTTGTCCGAGAGTTTGGTACAATCTATTCATATCTATGTATCGTTTAGTATTCCCAGTTCCAAATAGAATGCTAATTTGTAAATTTTTTCGAATATGCTGCATATTGCCCAACAATATAATCAAAACATCCGTGTCCGAGCATCTTATAGTCACATGCGGATCAAAATCTATGTGACAAACTTGAAATACCATTTTTGTATCAGCTTCTTTGTGAGCTTAGCAGTTTAAATTTGGGACTGTACTTTTTACTATTTTCTCATTTAAAATTTACATCATGTAAAATACAGATTATATAATGTCACCATATATAAAAAATAGATTAAAACTACGGAATTTAACTCAAATTAATCTTAGGCCACTTGAAATTTTTATAATTGAGAGTTTAGATGATTTAATAAAAATGATCGTCAGCTACCGACATAAAGGGCTAAAGATCATCAGTTACCTTACCTCCATTGTAAGAATAGTTGACTGTTGTTTTTATCATTTTAATTATATTATGAGTGAGATGTAAAAATTTCATTGAATTTGAAATGACTTTAAAACATTTTTTTTAATACAGGCTTACACAAGTGACTGACGTATAATCCCCCTTTACTTACGCAGCTGAAAATTTTTTTTTTATGGCTACTATCATTTAAACAACAATTGTGCAAATTTTCAAGTGAATTGAAATGATTTTTGGAATTTTTTTTTGCATGATGTACATTTTCTCACGATTAGCTCCACCACTATTAGAGCAGCTGACGGTTAGGTCATCAAATTACTACCCGAGAGGAACAATTTGCATTAGGAATAAAACGGGATGAACTGATGTGTCATTTGCAACGCTACCTCGAGGACTATTAAATATATATAATATATATATATATATATATATATAAATATATATATATAAAGTGGCTGAAGCTTAACGTACTCTATAAAATATACCATATTAAAGGTAAAGAGTTTTGCGTACAAATTCCGACGCTTCGTGCCTGTTCTCAATACATATAAAATGGATCATAATCAAAATCACTTTTCTGGCTTAAAGTAGTATTAGGTGTTTCGGGTAATAATGTCGATTTTGCTAAGAGATGGCGTTACTAATAAACTTATTGATATAGACTAGTGACATCTATGGCGTTTTGGAAGGTAAACATACCCCATCAAAAACCAGTTCGTTATTAATTGTCATTGTGCGAGAAACAGAGTTCTTCATAGTTTTGAATATGTCGTGTTTCGTACCAGAAAACGACCTTCTTGCGGGGTAGTTTAATAACCTTCTTTCATTTGAAAAAAACGGTTGCTGAAAGTTATCGATTGTTGGTTGAAGCTTATAGTGAACATGCTCTAATACCAAAAACTTGGGTAGACCCAGGCCAGCCTTCAACATCACAACCAGTGCGCAATATACAAGGAAAGAAAGCTTTGCTGTGTATTTGGTGGGATAGTAGAGGAACTGTGTATTACGAACTGCTGAAATCTAGTGAAACGATTTCTGGCGATCGATACCGACAACAATTGTTAAAGCTGAATTCTTACGAAGAAGTGAAAATTTGGCTTGATGAATGGTTGGCCTCAAAAGATGAAAAGTTCTTCTTCTGGTGCGGAATCCATTCTTTGACAGATAGATGGGAAAAAGTCATAGCTAACAATGGCCAATACTTTGATTATTAAGGTAATTCATTTTGTGATGGAAATAAACGCTTAAATGTTGCGAAAAAATCGACAATATTAACCGAAACACCTATTACCTTCTTTCAATTTTCATAAAATATATTTAATTAAATGTTTACTATGTAGCTCTCTGGATATTCCACCTGTATATATGTTGTATAGTCGGCCATTTAAATGGTGTTAATAGAAGTCTACAGCTTTTATTTGGCGTGACAATCAACCTAGGATACGATGTGTATAAAATGTGCGGAGGTGTTAAGTTATCTACCTAGTTATGAAAATGACGTCATATATAAAACCTGGGCTGTTGTGTCTGTCGTAGTTTTTACGATTTTTTTCTTGCAAAATGCAATAATTTGGAGCAACACGCTGTGATAATGTGTCTAACTAAAGACGGAAATTAACTAAAATTTATTAATGCAAGAATGTCGGCAATGACACCCCATTTTATTCTTAAGTAAAATTATGATCGCCATTAGCTTTGTGTTGCAACACTGAGCCTGCACATTTCGCATAATTTTCCTCTTCTTGTAAAGATTAATCAGGGCTGGACGCAAGTTATTCTTAAGTAAAAAAGTACAATATGAAATAAGGGATTGGACTGTGCGCTAACGGACGATTGATGCTTTAAACTACACACGAGTTTAATAATGTCTAAGAAATATTATCTATGACAGGGGTCGGCAACCTATGGCACGCGTGCCATCTCTGGCACGCCAAGCAATTTTGAATGGCAAACGCGTACCTATTCAAAGTTTACACATTAATTCTGTAATCTGTGACATGTTTCGAAATTAAGTAAGTAATCGAAGATAGTATTACTTTAACGATACAAACAAAAACGATATATTATATAGGTCACTAGGTATTATTACCAAAAACTACAAAATATATATTTTGTAATGTATAATTTTACTGAATGCATTGGTTTGGCTTTAATTTCGGCAAGTATTAAAGACGGCAAGCCTCAAAATATAAGCCTAGGCAAAAACACAAATAAACGTCCTCAATTCAGATCAAAAGAGCCGCTATAAGGCGGTTTTTGTTTGACTTGACTTCAATCGTTCCGACGCGCGTCGCAACTCTTTTTATATTGCCGAACTTTAGTTTTTGTTAGATTTAACTTCTATGCGGCCCTTTGACAGCAATGGGCGCGTTGTAGATAACAATTTTTGTTCTAAGAAATTTAATAAACGTAATTATTGGAATTTTCTGGAAACATTATTTTTCTATATATAGCAAGCGGCTACACGTTTGGATTATCTAGTATAGAAGTAACATCAGTTCCAGTCGAAAAGTTTAAAAATTAAAATTACGTTGCGTTATGGCCGCGAAGAAACAGAAGGTTTTCAAACTTCATGGACAACAGATTACGGTTTTGTACAGCAAAACGATCGGGCCATTTGTATCCTATGCCGGGAAAGCGTAGTTTTCCGGACATCTAGTGTTCAACGATATTTCCAGATAAAACATGAATCGTCATTTAAAGATAACGCTGATAAAAGGGAGGCAATACAAAGAGCAAGTAAACAATACGAGAAACAGTCAACATTCTTTAGCAAAGTTTTCCAAGGAAAAAATCAGGTAACTGAATGCAGTTTCAAAATTGCACAATCGTTGGCACAAAAGGGTAGGCCGTTCACTGACGGAGAATTTATGAAGCAAACGTTTTTGAATACTGGCGAGATTTTATTCGACGACTTGCCCAATAAGGATACAATATTGGCCAGGATTAGGGATATACCGGCATCAGCGCGGACCATCGAGAGACGAATTACCGAAATGACACAAAATGTCCAAAAACAGCAGAGAGACTCTATCAAACGGAGTTTTTTATTTAGTGTAGCATTGGATGAAAGTGTCGATATTAATGACATTGCCCGTCTGGTAAACGTTGCGCGATACTTCGATGATGGCAGTGTGTATGAAGAGCTGATTTGTCTGCTCCCATTGCAGGGAAGTACAAGAGGAGAGGATATATTTTCAGAATTTATTAAACATTTTGAAAAGCGGAACATTGATTTAAATAAAATTTTTTGCGTAACGACAGATGGCGCTCCTGCTATGATTGGGAGACATAAAGGATTTGTTTCCCTTCTTATTGAACGCATGGGTCGGTCAGGTTTGAATTTTCATCGCATAATTCACCAGGAGAGTTTGTGCGCTAAAATCTCCGCTGGAAGTTTAAAATCCGTGATGGATAGGGTGGTTAAAATAGTTAACTACATTGTCGGTCGTTCTTCACTGAACCATAGACAATTTAAGGCGTTACTGCAGGAATTAGAAAGTGCACATTCAGATATACCATTGCACAATAATGTGCGCTGGCTCAGCCGTGGTAAAGTGCTCTTTAGATTTGTGCAATGTCTGGGCGAAATTAAATCGTTCTTGTTGGAAAAAAATTAAGTGGATGCTTATCTTGAACTAGAAGATAAGAACTGGATCTGTATGTTAATATTTCTTACTGATATTACAAACCATCTCAGTGAACTCAACTTAAAGTTACAAGGTTCAGGCAAAACAGTTCTGGATTTATACGAATCCTAGAAATCATTCAAATTAAAAATATATTTATTTATCAGCGATATTACTACAAACACATATAAATATTTTCCAAATTTAAAAACTTATATATCCAGTGTCGACGATGGTGCACTAATAGACGAAATTCTTAAATATATGACTAATTTAAAAGAGGAGTTTATCGAGAGGGTCAGGATTTTGATAAACATGGTCCTATGTTCGCTTTTTTAATCAAACCAGATTTAATGGATTTTTTCAGCAGTTTCTTTGACATATCTCTTTTCTCATGGATGGACATTAATGATTTTGATCTTCAATCCATTGAATTTAAAAGCTCCGAGTTATGGAACACGAAATTGTAGAATTAAGAAGGGTATTAGAAGATGACTGCCAGAACCATTCAAACGAGATACTCAGTTGTTGGATGAGTTTACCAGAGAAATTTATTTGTCTTAAGAAAGTAGCGTTTGCTATGCTTACAGCTTTCGGATCATTCTATATCTGTGAACAACTTTTTTCCCATATGAGAGTGATTTTAAACCCGTACCGAAGTAGGCTGACAACAGACAACTCGGAAGCATGTGTGACACTGAAAATAACCAGACATGAACCGGATATACGAAAACTCTCTAAAGAACTCCAAGCACAGGGGTCACACTAGGTCCTAGGACTACTATAATAAAATTATTTGTCAATGTTAAAATTTTTTTGTAATTAAACCTAAAAGCAATATTTTAAGTTAATTTAATTTTTGTTAATTTTAGTTGTAGTAAGTACCTATGTCGGCACGCAAAATGTTGTATAGATGAAAACTGGCACGCCTTAGTTAAAAGGTTGCCGACCCCTGATCTATGACATCTTAATGGCGATTCAGTACGTATGAAAGTAATATAATCGAAAGTTATAGTCCGTTTTTAAAACTCAAGCATGGAAGACCCAAAAATTTATTTATTTTAAAGAAAACTAAAGGCTATTCTACATTTCAAAGTTCAAAGTTTCGAAAGTAATTTTTCACTTTTTTATAATATTAATAATGAATTATCCTTGGATCTCTTAAATTTCTTAAAGAGATTAAGTTATCTAACGAACAGTAATGAAACGAGATGAGTTGTAACAATCATTAACTGGTTATACCGTGTAGCAGCCTATGTAAGTTAGAGGCACAGACTTTCTCACGTTAGACTTACCTTTTTAGAATAATAATAATAATAATAATTGACATAGCTGTCCCCAATGACACAAACATCCAAACGAAATACACAGAAAAAATTTCCAAATACACAGACCTTGCAACGGAAATAAAAAGTGTGTGGAAGCAAGAAAAAGTCATCATTGTCCCCTTCATTATATCAGCCACCCGGCCTTACACCACTAACATTCACACCACACTTGGTACAATTGGGACTCAACACAAACATACACAAAAACATTCAGAAGTCAGTGATTTTTTTTTTTTTTATGGGTCTAGCACACGTGCTACAGGGAAGTCCCTAAAGCGCTCCAGGAGCGGCACGAGTGCGGAAAAAGCGATTCACGTTGTTCTTGAATCGCTGTAAATTGTACTCGGTGGGAAACACAGCGCTGGGCAAATTATTCCAAAGGGATGACGTTCTCCATATAAAAGATTGCTTGAAAAGCGTTGTACGCGGAGTAACAAGCTGAACCTCATACGGATGCGAAGCACCAGCGCGACGTGTATTTCTAACATGCACCGCTTTGGGAGAAATTAAGCGGGCTACATCCTTCGAACACTTTCCATGAAAATACTTGTAGAACAGACTCAAGTCGCCAACCGTTCTTCGATGTTTCAGCGAATCAAGGCCGCCGGTCAATTCCAGGTCCCCAATCAGACGGACCGCTCTTCTCTGAACAGAATCCAACAAATGCAGTGTATGTTTGGGAGCGGAGCCCCAAACGTGGGAGCAGTATTCCATAGTTGGTCGAATTTGGGCTTTGTAAAGAATTAACAGTTGCTGTGGGGTGTAAAGCTTTCTGGTTCTAAATAATATTCCCAACTTTTGAGAAGCTCTCCTTGCTATGCCTGCAACATGCCAAGACATATTTGCTCCCAAACTAACGCCCAACAAATTGAGCGACGATGCTAGGGGAATGGAGTGTCTCGTGTACATGTAACATTGTCAGGTCATTCCTTAATACTCGTACACAATGGTATAGCGTTTGTGCTGACTTGGCTTGGGCCCGTCAGTCAAACATGGAACCACATTGACTAAATGTGAGAAAGAAGAACTTTTTTGTATAATGATAATACGTTATTAAATTCCTCAAGTAGCTCTTAGCGAATGAATAAAAAACAGAAAAGTGCGCTGCCTAATAATGGATAAATAACATAATGATAATTAAAAAAGTACGTTGCCAGAAAATGAGACAGAGAAAAAAAATTATACTGGGATACAATTACACATTAATACTAATACAAAGTGAAAAAATCCCGAGACTTTCCGAGAGATGGCTGCACAAACAAAAAATCCATAGGATTTTCAGTTAGTGTCAATTCTGAGAAGATTCGGGGAAAATTTTCATAGCAGTTTGTCTATTAGTTTACTATTTACAGCTGTTTTCAGTAACGTTTCTTTTGATTTTTGTGAAACGATGAAACAAAAAGAATTTCCTTGCGTTGATTAAACGTTGCTTTTTAATGGGAAAAAAAGCTGCTAGAACCCAAGAATAGCTTGAGAAGTATTATAGTACTACTTTGTCGAAAGCAACTATAAGCCGATGGTTTAGTGAACTTAAATGCGGTCGTCCAAGTTCCGATGATGCACCACCATAATGGTCTGAACGACGGCAAAATGGAAGTAAGAGAGATAGCTGACGCGTGAGACATATTTTGAAGGAATATTTGCATATGAAAAAGCTTTGTGACCAATGGGTGCCGCTCACTTTCACGATTAATCATAAACGGCAACATGCTAAAGATTCAGAACGCTGTTTGGCACTGTTTCCGCGTAATCCAAAGGAGTTTTTGCATCGATTCGCAAGAATGGACGAAACATGGATCCACCACTACACGCCTGAGTCTAACAGACAATCCGCAGAGTAGCTGGAATCGCATAAAAGCCGACCTAAGCGTTCAAAAACACAAACATCAGCTAGAAAGATTTTGGAATTTTTTGATGCGCATGGAATAATACTGATCGACAAACTTGAGACGGGGCTGACAAACACCGGAGACTATTACGTTGGTTTATTGAACCATTTGAATGGTGAAATCGAGAAAAAAAAGGCCGCATTTAACGAAGCAAAAAGTATTGTTTTACCAAGATAATGCACGAGCTCACAGCTCCATGGTGAAATTGGACCAATTGGGCCATGAGTTGCTTCCTCATCCTCCGTATTCACCAGATTTGGTCCCAAGCACTTATTACCTCCTTCCAAATTTAAAAAGGTGGCACTAGGGAACGAGATTTAGGTCAAATGAAGAAGTCGAATGGGAGACAAGTTTATTTTAGAGGGCTTGACAAATTGTACTATATCATAGGTTCACAACGGAGACGGTGCTCCCCCAGTGGGCGCTGGAGCCTTCCATAGGGGCGGTAGCGGGTTCAGAGATGGGGGGGGGGAGAGCGTTAAGATAGTCATGGGGGGTGGCTGTGGCCTACCTACCTGTTTAGGAAATCAATATAATAAAATACTTTGAAATATCTATTGTTTTCATGAATAAATATTTTATCTAGCTACCTAAAATCATTTTCTGATTGTTATTGCGTAAATAAACATTAAAAAATTTAAATTAGCATTAGGTATACGTATACCTAATTCGGTTTAGAATTGTCGGTGACAAGTTTTTTTTTGCAAGTTGACCGGCATCGCAAAAAAAGCAAAAGCATACAAGTTGATGCGTGCTCGAAATCAACTCTATAAAAGACAGAGAGATAGCTCAGTCTTATTATTTTTTGTGTGCTTTCGCCAATAATCCATATTCGTGAGTGAGAGTGATAAAAGTCATTATAGCCATTATTTTTATAACTATCTATAAATCTGTTGAAAAGTTAATTTATTTAAACCGTGGCAAATTTTGTATTTTAAAATGTCTGAATTTACGAAGAAATGCCGGCAGTATAGTATTTGAAATATTGATATACGCACTTTCCTACAAACCAATCATTACCTATATGTTTAATTTACCAAAAAGTTTTTTTCAAATGAAGCCATGAATCTTTCTAGACTACAAGAGCATTTGAATAAAATAAATGCTGATAAAAAGGACAAAGTTTTATCATATTTTCAAGGATTTTATAAAAGAAAGCCAACTATATCAAATCATTTTGCGTCGTCTTCTAAACAAGGAGATGATGGATTGCTGCTACTGATGGTGCTCCAGCAATGATGGGGCGTCATAAGCGTTTCATAGCGCATTTGAAATAAACAGTACCGAATGTACTTGGTGTACATTGTGTTATTCATCGTCAGCATTTGGTTGCAAAAAATCCTAATGAACGTCCGCATACGTCGCTTCATTATGTTATTAGAGCAGGTCAATAAGATTAGATATTTGGCCAGCTTTGTAGTGAAAATAATGAAGATTACAATCGCTTGCTGCTGCACACAGAAGTTCGTTGACTCTCAAAAGGCATTTGTCTGAATAGTTTTTTCAATCTATTTGACTCAGTAGTGGGCTTCCTTGAAAACAGAGACGAATAACTGCACGAAAAACTATACGGAGCGATTCCAGGATATTTTAAACATGAATATACCGAGTTGGGTTTTAGATTCTTTCGTAAACGCAGATATAGCAGAATAATCAAATTTAGAAGAGGAACTCGTAGAACTCACAACTAAAAGTAAAATTCAAAAATTGATACCAAGAGTTCTGGCTTCAAAAATCAATACCAGCTCTCTACCCTGGATTGTGGGCAAGAGTACAGAAATTTTTAACTTTCATTGTATTTGGCTGAGTGTGGGTTCAGTGCAGTAGCTAATTTACTGTCTAAGAAAAGGAACAGACTGCACATCACTGAACGTGGCAATGTGCGACTGATGTTAACTAAACTGGAACTCGACATTAATAAATTGTTAAAACTCTACCTGCCTCAATCTTATTATTTATGATTAAACAGATAAATATTAAATATTGGATAAAAGTTCTGTAAATTTATATTTCTTGTTCGAAGGACATTTGTGTTAATCTATATATAAAATTTTCCAACAAAAATCTTTAGGTCCACTGGACCGCCATCAGTTTTGGATTTCACGCAACAGACTAGGTTTAACTTTTAGATCCTTTTAGGGAATCTGGATGGAAATGTTTTATTACTTTAAAAATATTAAAATTCTGGAAACTAATTTAATTAGACACCTATTCTATCTTATATCATACCTTTATTCCCACCCAGTGGGAAGTAATAAGAATACTAACTAAACTAAAACTCTAATAAAAAAAAGGCACTGGTATGTAGGTGAATATTTTCAGTTGTAATTTAACAAGTAAAACTGAGCAAAACCACAGTGGAATTCAGCGTAATCCAAATATAACGTCATGTTCTTACTTTTGACTATATATATATATATATATATATATATATATATATATATATATATATATATATAACAGTATATGATACTAACAACAAAATTAACACATTTCATCTAGAGCAAAGGTTCCCAAACTTTTTTTTCTTGTAGACCACTTATAAAATTTTACTGGTTTCGGTGGACCCCTGCTGCTACATTTCTACCATATTCCCAAAACTCGTCAAAAAATGTGAAGATTAGATCTAAAGATGGAAATTTGCGTCGTGGCTGAGTTCCAACCATAAATTCGGAGTGGTAAAAATAAAAAGAAAAATAATATATTTTCTTGTGTTCTATTTATTAAAATAATATGATTACAGACTTAATAGAATTAAAATTAAACATTAATAACGTACCGTAACTTCAACAATGCAAATCAACAATTAAAAAAAAATAGTCATAATTTTAATGGGAGGGATGTACTTGATGGATTGACAGCAAATTATTTTCGACAAGGAATGACGAGGGAAACGCTATCAAAAGTTTTCTCGCAATTTACCACAGCCCAGGATATTTTTCGGGTATTTCTGCCTGCAGCCAAAATGTTTGATAGCCTTTTTTAAATTTTACCTTCAGCTCCTCATTGGTGCTAAGCTCGAGTAGCTCCTCTTGTAATACCACATTCGCCACTTCCGTTTCATCAAATGGATTTATGATCCATGGTGGTATTTTCATCGTCAGAATAACTTCAAATCTATTTTTGAAGTCATCATGCAGGGCATTTAAATGTTGAACATATGTCTGAATATCCTCATCAAGACATTCTGCCTGTGACAAGTTTGGAAACTTGGGAATTTGCGCCGACTAATATTTTGCTTCATAAATTTCAATTTTCCAAGAAAAGCCGAAATTACACCCTTTGTTTTTATTAAATTTAGGCTGTCCCCTTGTAACTGCAAGTTAAAGTCAGTAAATTTTTTGAACAAATCTGTCAAATACGCGATGTCTGCTTTCAATTTGATCAGGTTTTCTTTTAAATCTGGATCTTTACTTTCCAGAAACTCTAAAACTGATTCAAAAAGTGAGTAAAATCTTATTAAACATGCACCTTTCGACAACCAGCGTACTTCAGTATGTAAGAGCAATCGTTGGAAGTCTTCATCATTTTCGTTGCACAATTGTGCAAATAAACGGGTATTCAACGCATTGCTTCTTATTTTGTTAACTGCTTTAATCACAAATTGAAGCGATTGGTGCAATCTATCACTCAAATTTTTCGCTACCAGGTGTTGTCGGTGGATGACACAGTGAATTGCAGTTACTCCTGGTATAATTCTTTTAAGATGGCTTATAAACCCACGATATCGCCCGAGGATGGCCGGAGCTCCATCTGCTGCCACCGAAATAATGTTTGTAAATGGAATCGATTTTTCCTTAAAAAAATCACTCAGGACATTAAATATTGATTCGCCTTTAATGTCCATGTCCAAAGTTTTCATGAACAGCAGCTCTTCATGGATTTCTTCGTCCATAACAAATCGAACATATGCTAATAAATGCTTCATTACCAGGTAAAGTTGACTCGTCCAGTTGAATAGAAAAATGAGTTGTTTGCAGATAATTACACAAGAAGCTTTCAATATCAGAGCTCATTTCATCAATACGTCTTTGTACAGTGTTGTTACTCAAAGGAATTCTTTTCAGTACGTCAAATGGAGGTTTGTGCAGAACAGTTTTTAAAACCTCTTCAACAGCGGGTAAAATTAACTGTTCTCCGATGGTGTGCGGTTTCCCAGATTTCGCTATAAGCAATGAGATGCCAACAAGCCATCATCGTTACTTTGAGACGTTGAAGCGAACATACTGTGCACGGTGGGTCTCTTTTCATATTTTTCCTTCAATGTTTGAAAATATTCTAAATCTTTACCTATTTTATCAGGATGACACCTTCTTAGATGATCTTCGAGCTTCGATGGTTTCATAGAGTCATTGCTCAAAACTTTGTTGCATAAAATGCATATGGCAATCATTTGTCTGCCTTTGATGGAAGAAAACCAAATTTCAAATAATCAACACTGTACTGTCGACATTTCTTCTTAGATTCAGCCATGTTTAGTATCAGTTACCTACCTGTAAAGAAAAAAATGTTTGTTTTAGTAATCATAAGGCGACTTTAACAGGATATGGCTATTTTAACAGAATAAAATAGGATTAATTAATTATTGCAATGAAAAAACCAAAATGCCGGCGGAAAAACTGATTTTAATTATTAAAAGCAATAAACTGCTAAGACCCATATAGAGGTTTTCACAAAACGGCTGAACCTATTTTAATGTAATATAAAATATTTTTTAATTAATTAAATTTTGATACATTTCTGTAAATTCGAGAGAAAATACTTTTAAAGAATATTTTGACATCAAAACTCCGCGATTTTAATGATTTATATTTATTACTTTGATGTACGTTACGAGTGGTACATAAAGACACGTACAATTTATGAAAATATTTTTAGTCATTTAGCATTAGCAACTACGAGGGCACTGAAATATGTACAAACATGCAGGTCAATCATATATCTTTCCTTTAGTGAATCACCACAGTCAGGTAAATAAATAATTTTATAATAAAAAGAACTAAAAGTTCAATCTTTCTCGGCTTTCTGTTCTTTTATAGAAGTATCGAATAATGGCCCTGTTCAGTATTTAATTTTTACTACGTACCTACTACACGCAAACATAACAAATATAATATTATTACAATATAAAATAAAAGTATGAATAACAAATAGGCAGGTACTTACTTTTTTTCCGGCACTGGCAAACACTGACATCGATTCACTCATACTTTTCTTTTCAAAATTCCGGAAACAAATGAGTAACGTTTGTCCTTGGCATTCGTATTTATATTGGTGAAGTATCAAACAAGTTCATGCAAGATTGCAAGCACAGCACAAGTCGTCTTTCGTCCCTTCGCACGTCTGAACGGTTTGCATTGCTGGCGGGCGGGCGGCGCTTTGCAAGTCTCAACGCGCGTTGTACTGAATATCGAATATGCAAGTTTTTACAAGTAACAGTCGCTGACCTTCTTAAAATACACTACTCAAAAAAATTAAGGGAGGTTTTTAAAACAAGGAAATTAATGCTAAATAAACAGGCTATCTGATCCATATGCCGACCTAACTGAAAAATTTTTTTCAAGCCCGTGGACCAAAAAAAGCAAAATATTTGCAATAATATTTTTTCGCGCTATCTGTTAGGATTGCATGAGAACCGTAGCTCCTAAAAAATTTTAGCCAAAAAAACTGAAAATTAGAATCTTAAACCTTCAAAATGCTTTTTTTTAAAGTCTCAATACGCCTATTTTTCACCGACCCGCCTGTCAAAAATCACCGAAAAATTTGGAATTTTTTTTGCTCCCTTAATTTCTTTGAGTAGTGTATTATCTGCTTACATTGATAGGTAAAGGCAAGCCAACATTTTTGTTCTTTACTATCGAACCCAGATAAATTTTCGTGGCGCCCCCACTTACAACTTGTGAACCTCCATTTTTTTTTTCACGCCAACGTAGACTCCCGTCGAGTCTCTCGCGGACCCCTGGGGGTCCACCTGAACCACTTTGGGAATCACTGATCTAGAGTTATGAATGAAAAGCCGAAGCTTCGAGATCAGTGAGGCTGTCGCATCCTCGTCAGATTTGCAACACATGTGATAATCGTTATGCGCAGGTCCAAATTCCCCTATTTTACAAATTACCTACTCACATGTTATAACACTTTTGCTCTGTGGTTTAAAAGACTCGAATATCTGTGTGGAAATATTTACCGTTCTATTATTTACAAGCTTCCTAATGGCTTTATTGATGAGAGCATTTACTATGTTAAGTTTTATCGTTAATTTCAATAAGTTGTACAAGAGAAATACAATTCTTAAAGAACAATAGTACAGAAGAAACTATGGTTTATAAATTACTATTTTTGTAAATATTTTGCAAAATGCAGTACCTCTTATATCCCTTCATTGAACTAGTTCTCTTTATTTTCTTTTTTTTGCAATATATTTTTTATGGAACATACTTACATATACCACAAGATAAGATAACATGGTTAGTACAAATATCGCATTGAACGATTGAACTATCCTAGTCACGTTAAGATAATTTTCAACTGCTTCTCTAAACCTAAAAATGAAAATTGATTAATATAGATTGCCGGTCTCTCCTCGGTGACTTAGTGGGTCAAGAGCCGGCATGTTTCGACGCTCAGTGATTCGGCAAGAACATGCTAGCGGGACAATATTCATGACGTAATTTCAAGGAACCACTGATAACGACTTGTAAACAACCCCCCCCCCCCCATTTAACGAATTCCAAGAATTAATTTGTTTATTACCTCATAAAGGTATCTTATCAGGGGGTCAAAGTAACCCTTATAAGAGAGGTCATTTTCATTTGCAAATCAGTTGCATTTTATGCACACTTGTGATAACATATTCTAAAATTGGTAGCAAAGTGAAACGAGTTTTTTGTGATGATGGAATATTCTGTTGAAGGTATGTACTCTATTATGACTTATATTTTTTATAAAAAATATGTATACTTTTGGTGTAATATCAATTTGTAAATGTATAGATAAATCCAGCAAATTTTACATTAATTGTAAACTTTAAAAGTAGCAACTTTTTTTATCCACATATATCCACCTAGATTTTTCTATATGTAATACCTACAACATTCAGGCACAGATTCATATATATTATAGACTCCGAAAAGGCCCGAAAGTAAAATTATTTTATTTTTTTCAGAACGAGTCGTGACTATGACGAAAATGGAGTTTTTTGAAGAATGGCTAAAACATGACAAAACTGAACGAAACAGTGGCATTTTTTATTATATAAGTGAAAAATTCAATATGCCTGATGTTTCTGACGATTCTCTAAAACGACTCAAAATGAAAATATCAAGCCTTTCAGCAAAATTCAATCAAAAGTGGACTTCTTTAAAGTGTAACAAAGAAATGTTTCTAATCAAACATAAAGATTGGTTAGAGGGATTCGGAATCAAAATAAAGATGTGTGTTAACCAGCCGTGCACTTAAACATCATCAGCGGCTCTTTCTGTAGGGCGACCCAGAAAATCATTTGAAACCTCATCAACGAAAACGAAGAGACGGAGAGTAGAAGATCTTTTGGAATCGCGAAGTGCAAGTGAGCTTATTACAGCAGCTGAGTTAGCTGCTCGAAAAGAAGGGCATCGAAGTGTTGCTAAACAGATCCATAACGTCGCGGTCAGTGAAACTAGAGAAAAGAATAAGTGTTCTGAACAAAGTCGGCAGTTAACACCAGACGAAGCTTTAGCTTATTATGTGGACTCGAAATCGACTTCTCACTCATATAAACAAACAAGAAAATGGTCAATGAAAGCGGGACATCAAGTGTATCCATCGTTTTATAGTTTAGGTAAGTCCAAAGCTTCTTGTTGTCCTTCTGACGAATATATTTCTGTGACTGAATCTCGAGCTGAAATTAAACTTCACGCGATTTTGGATAAAACGGCTGAACGATTAGTTAAAGCTCAGACGGAAGTCATTAGAAGTGTGTTACCTCGTTCATATTATGCGTTGGTAAGCAAATGGGGCTGTGATGGGAGTTCGGGGCATAGCACGTATAAGCAGAAATTTAAGAACACTAACGCTACAGACGAATTTTTGTTCGTATACTCATTTGTCCCTTTGAGACTGCTTGATGGCGAAACTATGATCTGGCAAAATCCAAGCCCTTCCTCTACTTTATATTGCCGTCCTATTAAGTTTATTTTTGTCAAGGAGACAAAAGAGTTTACGAAAGAAGAATCTTCTAAAATTTTAGATGAAGTAAGTCAGCTTCTTCCAACATTATGTAACGTTGCTGGATCTCAAATCTCTGTTAAACACGATTTGTTGTTGACAATGACTGATGGCAAAGTGTGCAATGCCTTAACAGACACAAGTTCAACACAAAAGTATTATATTTGCGGTGCCACCCCGTCTACTATGAACGAGGAGTCAAAGAAATATCCCAGCAACGAAGAAAGCCTTGCATTTGGTTTATCTACTTTACATGCATGGATCCGCACGTTTGAATATTTGCTTCACATCAGCTATCGTTTAGAAATAAAAAAGTGGCAAGTCAGGGGAAAAAACGACAAAGCTATTGTGAAGCAACGCTCACAAGAGATACAAAAAGTGTTTAAAGATCGTATGGGTCTCATTGTAGATAAACCAAAACGACGTAAACCTTATTCGTAGATTTCATGTAATTTTAAGAACTTTGTCATCGGGATATGACATAAATTATATAGAATTCGAAAAGTTTTGTGTTGATACTAGAAAATTATACCTTGATCTGTATTCGTGGTATTCCATGCCCGTTACTGTGCATAAAATTCTTGTACACAGCGCGGAAGTTATAAAGTCTTTTCTTCTTCCCATTGGACAACTCTCCGAAGAAGCCCAGGAGGCAAGAAATAAAGACTGTCGTAGATTCCGTGAACGGCACACCAGGAAGCGGTCACGTATTGCCACAAATACAGATCTTTTGAGAATGCTTTTAATTACGTCTGATCCTGTTATCAACTTGTATAGAGAATTACCGCGAAGAAAATTTACTTCTTTGCCATCGGAGGTTCTGCAGTTGATTATCCCACCTTCATTGCCATCCGAAGCACGATCAGTAAGTCATCATCACGAATTAAATGAGGAGGATTATTTACTCTCTGAATATTCTACTGAATGGGAGAGCGGTGATGACGACTCATCTGATGGTGATTAGTAGGTTTAAGTATTTTTTTTATTGTAATTATTATTCTTATTTTATTGTGTGTTGTAGTTGCTTATAATTCATGCCTTAGTATATAAGTTATTTAATATTATATTTCTTTTACTTATACACCTTGTTATTGTAAATAATTGATATATAGATACTGTTATTGTACTAATTTATTTTAAAAGAAATAATATTTTGTAAATTAATAAATGTGGGTACTATCATTATGATTTTTATTTTTTTTCTAGAAATTTCTTTGTAAACAAACATGATCGTGCTTTTCACACATAATGAGTAGGTAGACGTATGTAGCTAATTAAAGAACAATTAGCGACAATAGTGAACAAATGAGACACATTAGTAAACCACTTCCGTCTTGCAGCTACATATTTCGATTAATACACATACAGTACACATTTTTCAACTTTTTTTTTCTTAAAATAGCTTAAGATACCTGGAATATACATAAGCAATTGAAATAAGTGAAGAAATAATATTGTCCCGCTAGCTTGTACTAGTCGAGACACTGTGCGACGCCCAGGCAATTTTGACGAACGCGATGACATTCCCGTCAACGCACGAGGGTGGATTGAACAGTAAAAACCAAGGTAGATAACATTTTGTGCAAAAACAAAAATTCGGTTCTAAACATAATCTCCATTGAGCTTAATACATTTAGATCAGCTAGATTACAATTTTTTATACCCTTAGAAAAAACTGTGCATAATACGCGTTTACAGCACAGATAACTTCTTCATTCAAAGAAAATTTCTCCTCCCTAAGCCAATTTGTAAGGTTAGGAAACACAAAAAGTCACTTGGGTCCAAATCTGGGCAATAGTGGCTGGGAACTATTTCGAAGCTGAGGTTGTGCGCTCTTGCCATTGCGCGCTAATCTTAGTCGCTTCTGCTTCAATTTACTAGGCAAACAATCCAATAACATTGTGTAATAAGAGTCAGTTACTGTTTTATCCTTTTTAAATAGTCCCAAAGAACAGTTGCCATCATATTTCCCGCCGATAAAACTGTTTTCACTTTTTTGGTGCACTTTCAGCTTCGTCAACCCGGTGGTTAGACTGGCGTTTTATCGCTGAGGCGTAATGGTGGATCTTCTGCAGTCCCAAAATAACGCCAGAAGTCCTTAGGATTACGCTGCAACTGTTCTAAACACGGTTTTGAAATGCCATTCCTCGTGCATTTTGAGACTGTGGAGTCAACACAGAACACATCGCACATTCATCTTTTCATTTTTAGGACTTCATATAGGATATTATGTACCCGTTCATAAGAGATTCCTACCATTTTAGCAATTTCACGAAGCTTAATGCGACGATCCTTCATTACGGTACCATGATTTTTACCTACCATGGACGTGCAGCATATGTAAGGTCACGTTTAGATTCATTTATTCAGTAATAAATAATCTTGAGTGCTGGTGCAGTCTCTTCATGAATTTCCTTCAGTTCAGTTTCTACCTGTCCTACCTCTGTCGATTTTTTTAAGTATTATTAACTTATCAATCAACCCTCGTATCTATCGAGGTAAAAAGGATAAAAATCTCTATGGCGACGGGGATCTAAATGATAAAAGAAAACTATTTCATGCATTATATGGAGTTTTGATCAACCGTCACAATTCTGCATTCGTTCCATCCGTAATTATTGGTTGATATAGTTATTTTCCTAATAAATTTGGAAAATAATATGTTTCCGCATGAAGCTGCCAGAACTTAATTTTTTCTACGAGTGTTACGGAAATAAAGAAATTATGTTTTTAACTACGTATAGTTATGTTGAAAATTTATTCATTATCGCAATCGAAAACCAGGCAAAATTCTCATAATGATGATTTATCGACTCCCTTTCTTTTCAGCCACTGTCTTTAAGGTTCATATTGCTCAGAAACTATAGGTTATATTTTCCATCAAGTATTATTTGTTTACTAAATTTGAAATCGATATCTGTATTCTTGTGTTATCGTACCAACAGACAGATAGACAGCTGAGCGAAAAGACAAACTGGAGGAAATGAGTTACTATGTTTCTCGTGATCTAAAAACCCTAAAAAAAATGTAAAAATCTTTTAATGGGAGTTTTTTTCACCAGCTCGATAATTTCCTCTGATAAAGGAAGTAAAAAGTTTAAAGTATTTTGACTTCGGATAGGGACTACAACTGCACTACTGGAACAAGCTATATTTAGAGAGAACACTACCAGATTTTATTTGTAAGCTAGAACAGAATGGAATAACAGATTACCAACCACCAACTATTTACAGTCATATTACTGGAAGAAGATACATTTACAACAGACGTCAATTGACTGGAAGTAGAGGGTCCACTTGAAGACGTTTCACTAACTAATATTTTATTTGGGTTTCGTAGAATTCTCCAGGTAACGCTCGGTACTTATGTGGACATCCAGCCCCAAAGACATAATATGTTAGTTTTTTTTTTAATCAACTTTCTTTATTTTAATTGAAAAAAATTACTAATTACAACTTTGTGTATCAAAATACGTACAGAAAGTTGGTAGTTTCCACACACTCGTAGAAAAATAGGTCCACCCTTATAAGGTACGGTACTTACTTTAAGAGCTTAATATGGAATTTAAAACATTCAATCAACTCTATGCCGACCCACTTTTGATAGCTCTCAAGGTCATTTAAGTGTAAATCATCAATTGTTCCACGATATCGGATTTTCTCAATCCTTCTTATCAGCAAAACATGTTGCATTTTATAGACCAGAGACATATGTAAAATGTGAATTGCAAACATTACCATCATATACGTTAATGGGTAGACAGTAACATAATTACAAAATATAAGAAAGTAGGTTAACCACTTAGGAGGGTTAGCACTATATATAAATGCTATTGTGGGCCACATTGTTGTTTCATAATTCATTCCACCCCATGGCAGTACAGTCAAATCCCCAAATAAAAGTGTTACTGCATAGAAACCAAGTAATACTACAAAACGTTTACATAGCTTTTTAATCTGTTGATATCCTTTTTTGTCAACTTTATTAAGAGGCCACATGTGATATCGAATGGTCATCATTAATTTTCGATACTTATCTCTTAGTGCAAAACAGGGAATGATGCAGCAAAAAGACTAAAACATTTTAGTTAAAAAGTACACTGGTAAAACATTTTAGTTTAGGTCAGTACAGTTTAAGGGGACTCTCACTATTTCTGCTTGGAAATTCCTAACTTCTTTCTCAACTCGATTGTCTCAAAAGCATTCCATACATTCTAACATTTTGTTTTAAGCTTTGATTTAACTCCAGTCACATCAAAAATTTTTAATGCTCAAATCAAAGTCTATGTTTTTTTGTACATAATGTTCTGTTTCTCAGCTATCGTACTAGATATAGTTACGATTTTTTTAAGTCACTTAGGACAATTCTGAAAAAAAAATTATTTTAGTTTTTTTGAGCTGTAACAAAGCCAAATTTAAAAAATCCACCACGTTCAGATTGTTTCCTGATAATCGAAAAATAGCTAGAAAAAAATAAATTGAAAATCGGAGCAGTAGAATTGTAGAAAAGGAACATTATGTGCAAAAAACAAAAATTTTTACATCTCTTTAACAGTCATGTTTCCTAAGTTACCACGAGTTTGAAAACTGACATTTTTTTTATGTTTGTGTTTATTAGAATGTATGTTCTGACGAGGCGCCCAGCGGAAATGTCTTCTTTAAAAAACGATAAAGTGATTTACTCAATATTTGCTTTGTAAATACATAGTTATAACGAGGGTACTGAATTATAATAGAAAATAATAGATAATAACATCCAAGCGCTGCGCGTCACATTTTTGATTAGAGGTACTTTATGTAGGGATATTTATTCCAAAAAAAAGTTGAGCAGAGAAACAGTTTCAAAGATATTTAGACATGAAATTAAATTTCTCTCTGTATACTATATTAATTGTAATTTAATTGAAAATAATGGAAAATAACACGATTTAAAAAATACCTCGAATTCAAAAACCCAGGAAAGGAGGAATAATACGATATATATGAAGTCTCCTTATATGTTTTAGTATATTCAATTACAAATAATGAAAAGTAACCAAATTTTCAAATTCGTCGACTCTAAGAACCCTGAAAAAAAAAAATCTAACACGATACATATGAAGTATACTCCTTATGACCTTTTTTATGTATATTTGAAAATAATAAAATTTTCAGATTTCTTGACTAGAAAAACCTTGTATATTTAACTATAAATAATTTAAAATAATAAAAAATACCTCAATTTTCAGATGCCTCGACTGCAATAATGATAGATAATACAGATAAAATAGATTCTTGTTTAAAATGTGTTTTTCTTTAAAATAGATTTTTGTAACATGCAAGGTTTAAACTCGACCATAAATTCAGTGCATCGACATCTGCAATCATACAAGCCTCATGTAGTCGCTCTCTTGCCAACAGGAGAAAATTTTGGAGCCTCGAAACTTTGATGTTATGTGGTTAAAAATAACGATTCAACAAACTAGGTTTATTTGCTGCGTCTATTGACCACCAAGTGATACTAACTTTAGAACACTTTTCGTTTCTTTTGTAGACACCATCGATTATTTACAGATTGCAAATACAATTAACGAACAAGGTCGTGAAACTGCATCATTCTCAATTAGTTATGGCTTTTCTTAGCGTACCGATGAACCAACACGGATCCCTGATCAAGACGGAGAGTTCGCCAGTCTTCTTGACCTATTTTTAACTACCAATTCAGAGATTTACACTCCGACCATAAACTGCTTTTCACATCGAGTATCCTACCGATCAGTGACAGAGAACTGCGCAAGATTTGGTACTATAATTCTGCTAAATGCGAATAACTCATCGAATATTTTCGAATTTTTCTTTGGTTGGACGCTTGTTTTAGATCCGACGACCCATCTGAATGCCCCAAGGATGTTTTCGATGTCATTTTGGCTGGTATGAAAGCTTACATTCTTTTTTCGAAGAAATGTCCTTCAAACCGCAAGCCTTCATTAGATGCAAAGAAGCTGTTGCTTCTAAACATCTTGCCTACCGACAATGGAGTGAAATTTCATAAATCGTGACTTCTTTGTTCGTGCCCAGAACAGATGCAGAGAAATTATCGACGAAACTAAGGAGATACAGACAAAGAGTTAAAAACAAGCTTCATGCCTGTCCCAACAATTCTACATCTTTTTGGTCAGTCGGTAAGGCCTTACTGCTACAGTTTAGCCGATACCTAAGAAAGACAAGAAAAGCTTACAAAATCACTACCGACCAGTCGCACTGCTGTCAATAATATTGAAAGTTATGAAAAAGGCAGCCAGCATTTTCTAAAATATCTAAAAGGATTCAATATTATTAGCGACTATCAATATAGCTGGCATCGTAATTGAACAATTTGGAAAATCTCAAACTGTTGCACTTGATATATCTAGGGCATTAGACCGTGCAGGACATGACTGATGATTGGTTAAGTTACGCTCGTATGGTATATCTAAAAAATTTTGAGTGTTCTTTAAAGGTGGCAGTCGATGGATTTCTTTCTAATACCTTCATTATCAACGTCGGGACAATCTATTCCTCTAGCATCGTTACTCAATTTGTTGGGCGTTAATTTGGGAGTACTAACTAGAAAGCTTTACACTCCACAACAACCGTTAATTCTATACAAAGCTCAGATACAACAAATGATACTGCTTCCATGTTGGGCGCTCCGCTCCTAAACATACACTGCATTTGTTGAAGTGTATTCAGAAGAGAGCTGTTCGCCTGATTGGAGACCCAAAACTCAGCAGCAACCTTGGAACATTAAAGAACGGTTGGCAACTTGTGTTTATTCTATAAGTATTTTCATGGATGGATATAGCTCGCTTAAATTCAGTGCGTTGTATGCTAGGAATACACGTCGCGCTAATATTTCACACACTTATGAGGTTCAGCTTATCACTTCTCCTACAAACCTCTTTAAGCAGTCTTTTATTTGGAAAACCTCATACCTTTGGAACGATTTGCCCAGGACTGTGTTTCCTACTGAGTACGATTTACTGCGTTTCAAGACAAAAGCTTTTTCCGCACACGCGTCCCTCCTGTAGCGCTTTAGGGATCTCCCTGCAATGCATGTGCTATGCTTATAAAAAGAAAATACCTGAAAATAACAAATAACCCGATATATACGAATTCTAACACCCTCTTTCATTCCTGTAACCTTTTATAAATATGCTTGGACTTCGTACATTATTCCTACCAAAAACCGAGAAAGATTATAATAATGAAAATATTTTTTCGGCTCCTACCATACAAAAATGAGTTTCCATTCCTACTTCAAATATTATATGTGCACCAAATATATTTCACTAGGTTCGAGAGTTATCATGCTAACAAACAGACCGACAGAAAACGACTACTTATATCAAACATACTTGGACACACCGGTAGGTAGAAAGACCGACGGAAATAGGGGGGACTATATTTTTCATGATCTATGGATCCCTTTAGCAAGGGAAGTAAAAAAAGGAAAGTTTAGCGGTTGTTGTATATAGTTCTATATATTACTTGAAAAAATTTCACCAAATCCACCATACCACCACTCACACGGCCAGATAATTCCATTGCAACCACACCTGTTGAGAGAGCGAACTTGTTGGCTGAACTCTTTGCTTCACATTCTTCCTTGCTTCCAAGGAAAAACACCACCTACTATTCCTATACTGCAGTCAAAGATGCCCGATGTTGTGTTCAGAGAGCGTATCATAAAGCGTATTTTAATGAAGCTCGACACCAAAAAGGCTTCTGGCGCTGACGGAATACCTGCCATAGTTCTCAAAAACTGTGCAAGGGAACTAACACCAGTTGTCTGTAGACTTTTTAACCCATCCTTCAGAAAGGGAATATTTCCGTCCTGCTGGAAATGTGCCACGGTTAAGCTGATACCTAAAAAAGGCAAGAAGACCTTGCCAAATAATTACCGACCAGTCGCACTGCTTTCAATAATATCGAAAGTCATGGAAAAGGTTATTAATCAGCATCTTCTAAAATATCTTGAATGATTCAATATTATTAGCGATCACCAATATGGTTTTCGTAAACATAGATCAACAGGAGATCTTCTGACTTATGTAACACATGTTTGGAACAACGCAATTGAACACTTTGGAGAATCTCGAGCGGTTGCTCTTGACATATCCAAGGCATTCGACCGTGTTTGTCACGATGGACTGTTGGCTAAGCTACGCTCTTGTGGTATGTCTGAAAGGTTCTGTTTGTGGCTCTCATGTTTCCTCAGAGAGTGTTCTTTACGAGTAGCGGTCGACGGATTTCTTTCTAACACCTTCACTATCAACGCCGGTGTGCCCAGGGCTCCATACTGTCTCTTACTCTCTTTTTCATTTACATTAACGATTTGCTGGAAAAGACCGGGAATCCAATCTACAGCTTTGCAGATGACAGTACGCTTGTCTCTTCATTCACCTTGAACGCTCGGACATTGGCTGCTCAGGCGAATATCCTCAGGCAGCAGGAGGTCGTTCAACTTAACAAAGACCTGGAAGAAATTCTATCTTGGAGTGACAGTAACCAAATGGAATTTAACGCTACAAAAACCCAGGCGGCAATTTTTTCTAAAAAAGTTAACGTTGCCGAACCCGACATAGTTATGTCGGGGCACTCCATTCCCCTAGCATCGTCGCTCAATTTGTTGGGCGTGTGCTAGACCAATAAAAAAAAAAAAGTTTGGGAGCAAATATGTCCTGGCATGAACATGTTGCAGGCATAGCAAGAAGAGCTTCTCAAAAGTTGGGAATATTATTTCGAACCAGAAAGCTTTACACCCCATAACTGTTAATTCTTTACAAAGCTCAAATTCGACCAACTATGGAATACTGCCCCCATGTTTGGGGCTCCGCCCCCAAACATACGCTGCATTTGTTGGATTCTGGTCAGAGAAGAGCTGTCAGTCTGATTGGAGACCCGGAACTGACCGGCGGCCTTGATTCGCTGGAACATCGAAGAACGGTTGGCGACTTGAGTCTGTTCTACAAGTATTTTCATGAAAGTGTTCGAAGGATATAGCCCGCTTAATTCCTCCCAAAGCGGTGCATGTTAGAAATACACGTCGAGCTGGTGCTTCACATCCGTATGAGGTTCAGGCTGTTACTCCGCGTACAACACTTTTCAAGCAGTCTTTTATATGGAAAACATCATCCCTTTGGGATAATTTGCCCAGGGCTGTGTTTCCCACCGAGTACCATTTACAGCGATTAAAGAATAACGTGAATCGCTTTTTCCGCACACATGCCGCTCCTGGAGCGCTATAGGGACTTCCCTGCAGCACGTGTGCTAAACCCATAAAAAAAAATTCGGTAAAAGTTTATTTTTATACAACATAGGGCATTATAATTTAGAATAGAATATCTCGTATAATTTTACTCCAGCATTACCGATTATTGATTTAATAAAAACCACCGGCAATTTGCAAGAATTATTTTATATTTCGGTTTATTGCAATAATAACTAGTAAGTGTACGGAATAAATAATTATCTCAAGAGATATCTATACCGACTTACTTAAAGAAGTTACATATACTTGGACGCTGCAAAAAGTATGCATATTTAAATTTTAAAGGTATTAATACGAAAGAATGGCGATTATATAGTTTTTTATTGTACTTTAAATTATAAGAGTCTTTTTTTTTTTTAAATGGACCACTGATGAAAACTATGGTGCCTCCTTGTCTACAGGATAACTTCACAAAAAATAATCCAATATGTAAAAATAAAAATTAATTTTGTAAAATAATGTAGTAGTTAAAAATGGTCGAAGGGATTTATTTCAAAAATAAAAAATTTACGGTGTTTAAAACTTTAGTATGCAATTTTCGACAAAAAAAAATATGTTTAATTATTTATAAAAAATTAGAAAAATTAAAAAAACCTTTGCACATTTTCTAGAAAAAGTAATTATTAAGATTAAAAAAAGTGAAAAAATATTAAAAATTGATTGAGTAATATTGCAGACAGTCAGCGGCCCCAATCGGACGTCAGATCACATTTAATGCTATAACTTTGTAACGGAATGGAAATTTCTTATTAATATTTTTTTAATAATTCTTAAAAGTATAGAGAACAAAAATCCGTAAGAAAATCGAATTTTTGAAAGTTTGAGGTGTATATTCACTTTTCTTTACTTATTTTTATTTTTTTTTTATGGGTGTAGCACACGTGTTACAGGGAAGCGCTACAGAAGCGACACGTGTGCGGAAAAAGCGATTCACGTTGTTCTTGAATCGCTGTAAATTGTACTCGGTGGGAAACACAGTCCTGGGCAAAGCGTTGTACGAGGAGTAACAAGCTGAACCTCATATGGATGTGAAGTATTAGCGCGACGTGTACTTCTAACATGCACCGCTCTGGGAGTAATTAAGCGGGCCACGTCCCTCGAACACTTTCCATGAAAATACTTGTAGAATAGGCTCAAGTCGCCAACCGTTCTTCGATGTTCCAGCGAATCAAGGTCGCCGGTCAGTTCCGGGTCTCCAATCAGACGAACAGCTTTTCTCTGAATAGAATCCAACAAATGCAGTGTATGTTTGGGAGCGGAGCTCCAAACATGGGAGCAGTATTCCGTAGTTGGTCGAATTTGAGCTTTGTAAAGAGTTAACAGTTGTTGTGGAGTGTAAAGCTTTCTGGTTCCAAATAATATTCTCATCTTTTGAGAAGCTTTCCTTGCTATGCCTGCAACATGTTCATGCCAGGACATATTTGCTGCCAAATTAACGCCCAACAAATTGAGTGACGATGTTAGAGGAATGGAGTGCCCCGACATAACTATGTCGGGTTATTGATGAAAGGTTATTTGCGTATTTGTTTTGATTTGACTAGATTCTTTATATGTTAAGAATTATGGAAATTAGTTAGATAAGATCTAAAATATTATTTATTCGTCCAGTTCTATTTGATTCTGTTCAAGGCAATCCCCTTCATTTGCAACACACATTCCAATGTTTTTTTCCAATTTTTAAAAAACCTGTTATAATTGATTAACAGCTCCACGGAGTGGAAACTTGAGGTTGGGGAGCACGGAAAAAATAAACTGAGTCGTACCTAGCGAACACGGTACTTGTGGAAGAGTTTTCATTTCATTTTGTCTGGAATAGTTACAAATAATAATTATTCCACTGTCTGTTAACGATGCATAACACTTACCAGTTTGCGACAAATAGGCGCTTAAACCGCGCAAGATTTGGAACTACAAATGTACTGAATGGGAAGAACTCATGGAATATTTTCCAACTTTTCCTTGGTTAGACGATTGTTTCAGATCCGACAACCGATCTGACTGTGCTAAGTAGGTATTCGGGGTCATTTTGGCTGGCATGGAAGCTTAGATTCTTTTTCAACGAAATGGCTTTCTAATGGCAAATCTTCGTTCGATCGAAATTGCAAGAAAGACTGTTGTTTATTAACAGCTTACCTACCGACAATGCTGTATACGGAATAGATGCAAACAAATAGTCGAGAAAACCAAGGCACGCATTCAAATAATTAAAACTAAACCTTTTGCCTGTCTCAACAATTCCAGGCCTTTTTGGTCGATCGCTAAAGATATTAGTCAAAATTTCACTATACCACCACATACTCGGCCAGATAGTACTATTACGACAATACCCGTTGAGAAAGTAAAACTTGTTAGCTGAACTCCTTGTTTCACACTCTGTTGTCAATTTTCAGGAGAAAACACCACTCACTATTCTAAATGTGCAGTCAGAGATACTTAATTTTGTCTTCAGATGCCGTGTTACAAAATGTATTTTCATAAAGCTAGACACCAAAAAATTTCTGGCATTTATGGAATACCATACTATCCTACAGAAAGAGAATATTTCACCCAGCTGAAAAAGGGTTAAGGGTAAAAGGTAAAAAACCTTGCCAAACAATTACCGACTTTTAATAATATCAAATTATATGGAAAAGGCTATGAATCAAAAAGCTTTCAAATATCTAGAAAGATTTAATATTACGAGTAATACGACTTTCGTAACCAAGAATCAACATGAAATCTTCCTACTTATATCAAACAAATATGGATCACAGCAATTGAGTATTATGTAGAATTTCGAACGTTTACATTTGATATATTTAAGGCATTCCACGGTGCTTGGCATGGCAAATTGTTGGCTAAGTTGCTCTCTTGTGGTATGTCTGCAAGGTTTTGTTTATGGCCCTTGTGTTTTCTGAGAGAGCGTTCTTTCCTATTTTCCTTTACATTAACGACCTGTTAAAAAGGGTCAGTAATCCAATCTACAGCCAAGCGGACAATAGTTTATTTCTTTATCGCTCGGACATTTACCACCCGTGCAAATATTTGCAGAAAGTTGTTCAACTTAATAAAGACCTAAAAGAAATTTTAGTTCCAGCATAGCTACCCAACTTGCTGGGCGTTAATTTAAGAGCAAATATATCTTGGCATGAACATCTTGCATGTATAGCAAAAAGAGCGTCTCAAAAGCTAGGAATAGTATATCTTGAAAAAAACCTTTATAATTCATAACTTTTCCTCCTGTATAAAGCTCAAATTCGATATAGGATGAAATACTGCTCCCACGTTTGGGACTCCCCTCCCAAACATACGTTACTTTTGTTAAACTCTGTATAGAAAAGTGCTATTCCCCTAATTGTAGATCCAGAACTCACCACAAACCTTATTTTCTTGAAACATCAAAAAACAGTTGGCTACTTGAGCCTATTTTATAAGAACTTGTCAGTCCTCGTTCTACCTTTTTCAAAAATTCTTTTATAGGAAAAAGCTTAATCTTCTGAAATAATTTGCCCAAGACTGTGTTTCCCATCCAAACAATTTGTAGCAATTCAAGAACAACTTGAATCGGTTTTTCCGCGTAGCGTCCTCCTATACCGCTTTAGGCATTTCCCGGTCGTGCATGTGTACCCATAACAACAACAAAAAAATAATACTCCTTATTAAGTGCTTGGCCAAGTGAAAGGAACTCTTTATGCACAACATCACCGTAACAGAAAAAAAAATTGTTACATGACTGATTTTTGACCGACTTTAACTGTTTTTAGTATTCCGTACGAAACACTTATAAGATAACTTCGGTGTCTGTCTGTCTATCTGTCTGCCTCTCTGTCCGTCTGTCTGTCACACCCGATTTTCTCCGAAACTATTAGTCATAGAAAGTTGAAATTTGGTAAGAATATAGGAATTGATGGCCTCATCAGAGCCGTGTATTTTTAAGGGGTGAAATCGGAAGTGAAATTTTTTACTAGGTCATCGAGTTGGTGTCAAATGAAAGCTTGTGAAAACACGAGTAAATATATATATATATATATATATATATATATATATATATATATATATATATATATATATATAAAATTCTTAAATATAAAATTAGTTGGAGAACTCGGCAAAGGGCGTGATAAAATGACATCCCTGTTAAAAATGCAATCTTTTCAATTTGACGTATTAGTTTATAGTGTTTTATTTTAATTGATTGTTAGTCGCTTTTATGTTATAAGCTAATTATGGCCATTCATGTTAACTCAACGTCGCACTCTTCATGTGAGTATTTTTGTCCTTTATTATATCGTTTATTATATTTTACGATATTTTCTACACCAGTTTATTAATAATAATATGAATTATTTAATTTTTTGCCCAAGTTCTCTCAGTTAGTAGACTCATTCTCCTTTTCAGTTTTTGCCCTGAAGAAGGTCCCAACCAAGGACCGAAATATTGGCTAAATGAACATTGTGTGAACATTTATCACGCCCTTGCCGAGTTCCCCAACTAATTTTATATTTAAGAATTTTTTTAGATACGGCAACTTTTGCTTTCTTTCTTTATTACATATATATATATATATATATATATATATATATATATATATATATATATATAATGTAATACTTGCTCACACTTTTCTTTGTATTATTTTTAAGAAATCGCGAAAAATCTCTGTCCCCCCACCTCATCTCGAAAAGTACTGATCAAAAAATTCTGGAATATTCTCCCCGTGGTGTAGATTGAACGAAAATTATCACGAGTGCATTATCTTTAATAATTTATCTGGTATATAAAAAAAATAAAAATTTCAAGGTCATCAGTTTTCAGTAAAGATTGGAAACAAACTTTATTGAAAACTCATTTGGGGTGTGTTTTGTGAAGTCACTTACTATTTTATACCACCGTAACAAAATTTTTTATTTTAAAAGCAATCAACGTACGTAACACTAATTGTGCAAGTTCAACTTGTAGTTGACCGGTTATTTTTTTTCGGTTTTAGTTTAGTCTTTCATGATATTCACTTTATTGTTGCGCTATTTCCAGATCACATGAATAGGTCGACGTTTCATTATTATTCATTATGCTGGGGAATCATCCAAAGAAAGCATCTCTTTAGCGACTTCAACACGACTATGCGTTTAGGCTTGTAGAACTGTTATTTAAATTTGTGATATTTGCTTTATTAGGTTAAAAATACAACCATACCTAGTAACTGTAAAATTTTCTTGTCGTTCTTATAGCGATCCGTTGAAAATGTTCATTGTTACGATTATACATGTTTTAGCAAGATCAAAAGTTTTCAAATAGTACGAATCGTTTAAAGAGGGTGGAGAAGCAGTTGTTGACGAACTCCGTTCTGAAAGACCGTTATTGACCGCCGCCACAGAAGAAAACATCAACAAAATCAGACATCTTGTAATCGATATTTATCTTTTTTTAAGAATTGATGCCCATCTCGTGTGTTGTTTCAAAACAAATTTTAAAAAAAATCGTATTGAGGTCGCTAAAGAGACGCATTTTTGGCTGACTCCACTTTTAAATTCAGGATGGCTGCTGATGAGTCCTTGATCTATTCCTGTGATATGAATGAATGATATGGATATTTTGCACAAGGTACACTAAAACTGAAAAACAAAAACACTCCGTAAGTCAAAAATCAAGATTACGTGAACTGTTTTCTTTGATTATTGTAGTGTCGTCCACAAAAAGTTTGGCATCAAAACAACGCACAATGCAATAATTAACATATATCTATGTGCGTGTATCTTTTGAAGTAAAAATGAAAAGCTTTCGCCAGGTTTGGCATCGTGTAACTTTTCCTCTCTCCAAAGCTGAAATTACCGCTAAGAGAACATTAAAACTATAGAAATCATAAGAGAGACTTTACTGGCCTCCTTTAAAGCAATATCAGAAAATGAGTATTTGAAGATGAGATCAATAAATTAAGTTTGTATCTGACTTACAATGTCCCCTAATTTTTTAACAGATTTTTCAATATCTGGCCAATAAATTTCCCCATATAATCCTTATACTTACATGAAAATAATTTGCATATATCGTTCCAAAACGCAGCAGTAGTTCAGTGTTAGGATTATTTATAAATACATATAATGAACCAACTAGTTGAGCAATAATAAAAAACAAGGAAAAATACATAATGCCGAAAAAATAACCATTTCCCGTAATCTGGGTTATCATCCTTTCTACGACCCATAAAGGATCTCCTGAAATTTTTTTATTTTTTAGCAATACGTTTTATAATCTTTTATTAAAAGCCAATGTTATTAGTATTGAATTTTTCGATTTGATTTTTATCCCTACACACAAAAACGGTATAAAATCATGCATTTGAAATTATCTAAAAGTAGAAATTAAACTAATTTCCTTTTTGATGTTTCAATAATTTATTCGAAAAAAACTCGAATACTGAAGCTGTATCCTTAATACTACTCAGTATATATCACCACTACACCAAACACTTTATTTTTGCACTCGACGCGCGTTTCGCTAACCATGTTAGCTTCATCAGGAGCGATGATTGACTAAAGCCAAAACTACAAATCTACCCTATTTATACTTAGTCTAACCCTTGAATTACTCAAGCGGAACTAATGACATAGGCAAGGCCCTCAGTTCCGGTCAAGTACCCAGTAGAGGGGACTATAAGGAATAGGCCCTCTGTCTTTATTTAAACTACTTTTACATTTTATGATTTCCATACTTTCGTATGCTTTCAACAATCTCCTATCAGATACATTTTTTATTAATCTTAGATTATCTAATGTTACAGTATGATCAGCTTCAAGGGCATGTTCGGCAATGTTAGACTTTTCTGTTCTATTGTATCTTAAGTGTGCTAAATGTTCTTTAAATCGTGTTTTAATTGACCTTTTAGTTTGCCCAACATACTTTTTGTCACAATCATTACAACTAATTTCATAAATTCCACTTTTCTCACAATTAGGAATCTTATCTTTGGGATTTCCTAAGATATTCCTCAGATTGTCTGATGACTTATAGACTAAGGTGAGGCCTACCTTATTAAATACCTTATTGAGTCCTTTGCTATATTTCGGATTATATGGTATGGAGACATATTTGGTGTTATTTTCTTTGCGTGTAAAAAAGGTGGAATTCTGAATATTAAACCTAAATTTATGTCTATTTATTAGCTTATTTACTAAGTCATCGTCGTAACCATTAACTCTAGTTATATTTCTAATACGATTCCTTTCTTTATTGAAGTTTACTCTGTTCAGAGGGAAAGTGACCAAACGATGAACTAAAAAATGTAATGAGGCTAATTTATGTTGTTTGCAATGAAATGAATCATTAGGAATATATCTATCTGTTACTGTATCCTTCCTATAGATATCAAATTCTAATCTATTATTATTTTTAATAATTAAAATATCTAGAAAAGGCAATTGTCCTTTGTTCTTAACTTCGTAAGTTAGTACACTTCCAGAAAATAGTAAATCCTTTGTTAGGGAAGCATGTCGCAATCAAATATCGAAAAACATAGTTAACAACACAAATTCTAATTCACGAAAAAACATAAAAGTAGTTAAAGGATTGAAAAAGAAAGATGTCTTCTACTTAAAAGCGGATAAAGGAAATAAGGTTGTTATATTGGATAAGAAAGATTACTTCGAACGCGTAGATAATCTTATCGAATCTGGCCCTTATGAAAAGGTAATAAGAAATCCATTACCGGGAATGATATCAGAGGTTAAAAATTCTTTAAAAAAATGTAAGAACCTTGTCTCCGATTCGCTAAAATTTAAATTAAATGTGAGTAATCCGACCATACCAAAATTGTATTGCTTACCCAAAATTCACAAACCTGGAAAAGCAATGCGACCCATTGTTTCATCGGTCGGATCACCCACATATTTAATATCCAAATGGTTATCAAAAGAACTTGAGAAGTTACCATTAAATACTTTCGCAGTGAAGAATTCGTTAGAATTCATTAATAAAACAAAAAATCTAGTTCTTAACGAAGGTGAAGTCTTAATTTCTTTTGATGTTAGTTCTTTGTTCCCAAGTGTGCCAATTCCATAAACTTTACAATATCTCGAAGAATTACTTAGAATGAATGACTTTGAAGACGAAATTATTCGTGAATACTTAACATTATCTAAACTTTTGTATGGAACAAAATTATTTCCAATATAACAATCAATTTTATGTTCAGAAAGAGGGAACAGCTATGGGTAATTGCTTGTCACCCTTCATAGCCAATTTATTCATGAGTAAGTTTGAAATCGAAGCCAGTCAAGAATTCGAATATTTCCCAAGGGTATGGTATAGGTATGTGGATGATATTTTCGCGATTTTTGATACAAAGAGAGCAAATATTAATGATTTTGTTTCTAAATTAAATAGCCGGTATGATTCCATTAAATTCACTTACGAAGTTGAGAACAAAGGACAATTGCCTTTTCTAGATATTTTAATTATTAAAAATAATAATAGATTAGAATTTGATATCTATAGGAAGGATACAGTAACAGATAGATATATTCCTAATGATTCATTTCATTGCAAACAACATAAATTAGCCTCATTACATTTCTTAGTTCATCGTTTGGTCACTTTCCCTCTGAACAGAGTAAACTTCAATAAAGAAAGGAATCGTATTAGAAATATAACTAGAGTTAATGGTTACGACGATGACTTAGTAAATAAGCTAATAAATAGACATAAATTTAGGTTTAATATTCAGAATTTCACCTTTTTTACACGCGAAGAAAATAACACCAAATATGTCTCCATACCATATAATCCGAAATATAGCAAGGGACTCAATAAGGTATTTAATAAGGTAGGCCTCACCTTAGTCTATAAGTCATCAGACAATCTGAGGAATATCTTAGGAAATCCCAAAGATAAGATTCCTAATTGTGAGAAAAGTGGAATTTATGAAATTAGTTGTAATGATTGTGACAAAAAGTATGTTGGGCAAACTAAAACACGATTTAAAGAACATTTAGCACACTTAAGATACAATAGAACAGAAAAGTCTAGCATTGCCGAACATGCCCTTGAAGCTGATCATACTGTAACATTAGATAATCTAAGATTAATAAAAAATGTATCTGATAGGAGATTGTTGAACACATACGAAAGTATGGAAATCATAAAATGTAAAAGTAGTTTAAATAAAGACAGAGGGCCTATTCCTTATAGTCCCCTCTACTGGGTACTTGACCGGAACTGAGGGCCTTGCCTATGTCATTAGTTCCGCTTGAGTAATTCAAGGGTTAGACTAAGTATAAATAGGGTAGAATTGTAATTTTAGCTTTAGTCAATCACCGCTCCTGATGAAGCTAACATGGTTAGCGAAACGCGCGTCGAGTGCAAAAATAAAGTGTTTGGTGTAGTGGTGATATATACTGAGTAGTATCATTGTGCCAAAGATTCCATATTCCCAACTAAGCTGTATCCTTAAGAAACACCTCGAATGGCCATAATGTGGAAAATATTTCAAACAGGTGTTGTCTAAAGGTTACAAATTTAAGAAAAAATCTATTTATATAGTTTTTAAGGTTCATTCATTTTTAAAGAAAACAAAAAACCTTGTATTGCCAAATAATTCTAAATTAGTTTCATTTGATGTTAAAAGTCTCTTCCCAGTCCATACCTATGAAAAAATTATCACAAATTAAAAATAGCTTCACTGATAATATTAACATTGTTGTTAATGTCAAAAGAGAATATAAATAGAAAGAAGGTCTTCCAATGTTTTCCTCAAAATCTCCTCTTTTATCGGAGATTTTTGTGATATTTAACTTCGAATCTGTTATTTTTAACTCAAAAAACAAACTAATTGACATTATTTTCTGCTAGGTGAGATATGTAGATGATGTTATTTGGATCTGAAATAGGCCAAATGGTGATTTAAACAAATTTTTAGGCCTTTTTAAATCCAATTAACTTTAAAGTCAGTTTACGATGGAATGCGAACAAAATGGAGAGATTAATTTTTTTGGATATAAACATAAAAAGAATCAAAAATATTTTAGAATTCAGTATATACAGAAAACCAACCATCACAGATATAGTTATTCATAAAAATTTGATACAATTTCAACAAATTAAATAAGCATTGTTTCAGAGTCGAATAACACAGCCCCACAAAAAAAAAAGTGGGGTATACTTTTGATGCGATATATCAGATCCGTAGTATTTTTACCCGCTGATCACGAATCTGACGTCAGAATATCGCCATCACATCTCAATTTTTTTTCTAACCTCAAAAAATAGGTAAAAATTAGTAAAAATTAAGAAAAATATACTCCTAAAAAATTGATTCAAGCTTTTTCATGAATCCAAAGATGTATTAATATGTATTCGGACACGCTAAGCTAATATTCATCGGTTGGATTGAGCCATACAGTTCTGTTTTCTTTCTAACCTCAATAAATCAGACAGATATAGTGCTTCTCGATTGCAAAAACGAATTCAAATTAAAATTCAACCGATCCTTACCAAATTTGGTACACGGGATTTTTTGGGTCGCTGATCACGAATCTGAGGTTGGATTTGCAAAATTCAAGATGGCAGATGTTTTCGCGCCATTTTTTGAACGCCGAGAAAATTCATCGGTCGATTTTTATTCTTCTACCTGCATCCAGGGCACCTCCACGTGGTGACGGTGGGCAACGGTGTTACTCCACTAGCCGGCAGAGTCCTTGGATAACGACTTAGATGCCGTCATGGCAGGTAGAAGAAAGAGAATTACGATGCAGGGACTCGGAAACCCAGTATCGGCGGTTGGTCAGGGTGGGAAAGCGGGCCCGCAGCCGTCGTCATCCAGCGACCGTAGCTCTTCATGTGTGGGTGACTTGGCTCATGTAGAGTATAATGCTACAAGAAAACGGTCTCACGGTACAAGGACTTTTCATAAGTGCGATAAAAACAGTGATTCATTTTGTTATATTTGCTGTCAATACGTATTGAGTAAAATGGGGTCACCGATAACGGATAAGATTAAAACCTTATATAAGGATTGTTTTAACATTGAAATACAGCACCAGGATACAGATTGGGTTCCCCACATCATTTGCAGTTCTTGCAAAATAATGTTGTACATCAATAAGAAGGCGATTAAATATTCCAGACCAGCAATATGGAATAGACCATACAGTGAAAATGATTGCTACTTTTGTATGAATGTTGTATCTAGGCATAACCAAAAAAATAAAGGCACTATTACTTATAACGATGTTTCGACAGTAACAAGAACAACTAAACTAATTCCGCCTCCTGAACCACTTGATGCTGATGTTATGGAAACAAATGATTTCACCTTATCAGTTCATGCCGAAAACATTGAGACTGTCGAAAAAGATTCAAACACCGTTACTAATGAATGTTCTAATGACAACCTATCATATACTAGTGACACAAATAAAGAATTTCTACCATACAACCGTAAACCAGAACCAATACTCGTATCACAGTCAGAACTTAGTGATCTAGTCAGAGATTTAGGCTTATCCAAAGATGGTTCAGAGCATCTTGCTTCCTTTTTAAAGAAAAGACATTTACTTAAGCCAGAAGCTACGATTTCTTATTATAGAAACAGAGATGAAGAATTTCGAAAATATTTCACAATGGACGAGGAATTGTCACTTTCATATTGTACCGATGTAAAAGGTCTAATGGATGAATTTCAAAATAACTCATACGATCCTGAAGAATGGAGACTGTTCATTGATTCTTCTAAACGGAGCATTAAGGCAGTTTTGCTGCATAATACCAACGTTTACGCTCCCATTCCGATTGCTCATTCCACAGTTATGGAAGAGCCATATGAAAAAATGAAGCAGCTTTTGATAAAAATAAAATATGCTGATCATAACTGGAAAATTTGTGGAGATCTGAAAATTGTAACAATATTGCTTGGCCAACAGTCAGGGGTTACACTTTATCCCTGTTATAAATGTCTGTGGAATAGCAGAGACAGGGAACGTCATTATAAGAAAAAAATTTGGCCAACAAGAGAATCGTTCACTCCTGGTGAAAATAATGTATTGTTTCCACCATTGGTAGATCCAGGAAAAGTTCTTATTCCCCCGCTTTACATTAAGCTTGGACTTATGAAGCAATTCACGAGAGCATTAGATACAAACGGCTCATGTTTCAAATATTTGCAAAAAAAAATTCCGAAATTTTCTGAAGCTAAAATTAAGGCAGGCGTATTTGACGGGCCACAAATAAGAAAATTGTTTCAAGATTCATTATTTGTTACTAAAATGAATAAAGTTGAAAAAGCTGCTTGGCTTAGTTTTAAAGAAGTCGCAACAAACTTTTTGGGAAATAATAAAAGTCCTAAGTACAAAGAAATAGTCGAGAAAATGGTAAAAAATTTTTCAAACATTAGGTTGCTTAATGACTCTAAAATTACATTTCCTGGACTCCCACATCGATGATTTCCCAGATAATCTTGGTGACTACAGTGAGGAGTAAGGGAAACGTTTTCACCAAGATCTGAAAATCATAGAAAATCGGTATCAAGGACGATGGGATGACCATATGCTAGCGGACTATTGCTGGTCGCTAAAAAGAGAAACAAGTCCTCAAAAGCGTTTGGGCAGAAAGCCTTTGAATAGGTCATTCGCGGAAAAAAGAACAAGATACAGCCAAAAAAAGGAAAGTTAGGCGCGGGTCTAACCTTCGCAATTCTAGGGCTTAAGGGTCTACTATTTGAGAGTATATGGTTTAAAAGTCCTGGTTCTGAGTTTATTGGGTCTCATTTTTAAAGTTACAGGGTTATTGAGGTCTATTTTTTGAGGTTAAAGGGTGTGGGAGTCTAAGGTTTCAGGGTTTAGGGTTTAAGAGTATCAGGTTTGAGGATTCCCCAACTATACCAAATTTGGTAGGAATCGGTTGGTTTTCAAAAATTTTGTCCGCCATCTTGGATCCGCCATTTTGAATTTTGCAAATCCGACCTCAGATTCACGATCAGCAACCCAAAAAACCCCCGTGTACCAAATTTGGTAAGAATCGGTTGAATTTTAATTTGAATTCGTTTTTGCATTCGAGAAGCACTATATCTGTCTGATTTATTGAGGTTAGAAAGAAAACAGAACTGTATGGCTTAATCCAACCGATGAATATTAGCTTAGCGTGTCCGAATACATATTAATACATCTTTGGATTCATGAAAAAGCTTGAATCAATTTTTTAGGAGTATATTTTTCTTAATTTTTACTAATTTTTTTACCTATTTTTTGAGGTTAGAAAAAAATTGAGATGTGATGGCGATATTCTGACGTCAGATTCGTGATCAGCGGCAAAAATACTACGGATCTGATATATCGTATCAAAAGTACACACCACTTTTTTTTTGTGGGGCTGTGTAATCGATTACTCTCTTTTCCATTAAATGAGCAAAATTTCAATAAAGAATTATTAATAATAAAACAGATTGCAAGAAAACAAGGCTACACAAAGAAAATTATAGATAATTTATTGGAGAGGAAGCAAAAGAGTCTTCTAGAAAAATAACTGTATATCAATTTTAGGAAAAAAGGCAATAAAATATATAAATTTATTAACTATTCTTCTAGTTTAACCACAAATACATGTAACAGAATAAGTAAATTTGGAATCAGAAGTATATGTGTAAATAAATGCAACTTAGGGAATCTATTGATAAATAATAGGAACAAAACAAACATTTTTAACAAATCACGAATTTTTAAAATTAACTGCCGAGATTGTCAAGCAATTTAAATAGGACGAACAGGTATATTTTTACGTAATAGATTAAAAGAACACAGGTTAGTCTTAGATGGCACGGAAAATAGCGGCATGTCAATACGTTGTATTGAAACTAATCAACTGATAGATTTACATAACGTAAAACTATTATAGTACGTAACGAAAATATTGGCAAAAGGTTTGACCTCTTAGAACAGCTGGAAATAAAAAAAAATAGGTCATGTGCAAGTTGGACTTACGCAGCTAGTGTTCCCTACTTTTAAAATAAAAATTAGCTACGTAACCTCCAATAAATGCATATAGCTCGATATAGAATCTAGCAGTAAAAAATTAAAACAAATATTTACTACCTAAATATTTATTATTAATTATTTAATTATAAACAAAAGAAAAAAAATTTTTTCATCGGTACCTATCTGTTAGTCATAATTTCTCATATTACTGATTGCAGCGAATACAAACAGATATTTCGTAGCTAGTTGAACTTTTAAAAGCTGCACCATTCTGCCATGCTACAGAGTTTTTTTTATACCAGAAAAATTATCACCAGTAATGAACTCATGATAATTTTTCTTCCATCTACATTTTATGAAGAATATTCCAGATTTTTTCAAAATTTTTTTGTTCTCTACTTTTCGAGATAAGGAGGGGACATCCATATTTGACAATTTATACAAAAAAAAGCGTGCGCAAGTATTACATCATATGTATTTTAGCACTCCTGTATTTACAAGCTTTAATTTGACACCCTACTCAATGACCTGGTAAATTTTTTTTTTTTCACTTCCGATTTCACCCCCTAGATACCAGAAAAATTATCAAACGTAATACACTCTTGATAATTTTCGCTCAATCCTCACTTTATGAAGAATATTTTGGTCAATACTTTTCGAGATATAGTGGGGGGACAGAGATTTTTTTTTAAATAATACAAAGAAAAGTATGAGCAAGTATTACATCGTATATATTTTTGAATTGGTATTTTCGCAAGCTTTCATTTGACACTCACTTCCCTCTACAAGCTAACCACTTAAGTCAAAATCTAACTATCAAGCTATACGGCTCTGATTGGACCATCAATTCCTATACTTGTGCAAAATTTCAGCTTTATATGTCAAATAGTTTCGGAAGAAATCGGATGTGACAGACGGATACCGAAGTGATCCCATAATCCCCCCACTAAAAAATGTTTGAAATATAATCTGGAACATACATCAGTTTGAAACATTTTACAGATTTCGGCTATTCGAGATGTTCCTTAAGAATACAAGTTCAGTATTGCATTTACTCTTGAAAAAGCCTTAACATTGCCAAACATATGTCGAGTTATTCTTGAAAGAAATATTGAAACATTAAGAAGCAAATTAGTTTAATTTCTACTTTTAAATATTCCAGCATTCTGAATCAGCTCAAGTTATTTTAAATTATAGACATTTGGGTAAGTATTCTGTAGCACAATAGCTAAATTGTTCAAAACTATAATTACAAATAAATTAAAAAAACTGTATAAACTTGGCAGCATGATTTCGTCAGTTAAATCTAGCACTCTTAACACGACGTGCTTTACTCAGTTTGTGTTGAGTGCTATGAAGAGTTTTCTCAGGTTGGCGTAATCTAAACGACTTTTTTAAGGCATGTTGAATGCCTTGTTATTATAAGAAGTAAACTTGAAGGTGGCCGGAGAGTTATTCTACTAGGAAAGCTCAGTCAGTGCTTTAGGGGGTTCCAGTTCTCAACGAGTTGCTTAGGAGATACTATATGCCATGGAGAGTTATTCTCAGGTTGACTTAATTGATTTTTTCAAGGCATTTAACATTGTTAATGTAAGAATGTTATGACTTAAGTTGTATGCGTTCCGTTTTGAAATATATCTCATAAGGTGGTTGGCGAGCTGTCTTAGGAGGAGAGCTCAATCACTACGACAGAAAGTTGCAGTCTCCGATTAGTTTACTGTTAGTTAGGGGGTGCTGGGTGCCATGGTGTATTATTCTCAAGTTTACGTAATCTAAACAAACGAAAACGAAAGGTAGTTAAGGGGGGGTTTCTTTCTAATAGTTTTATTATCAACGATGATGTGCTTCAAGTCTTCATACTGTCTCCTATTCTTTTTCTTATTTAAATTAACGATCTGCTGCAAAGAACCAGGAATCCAAATTAAATCTTTGCCGAGGACAGTAAGCTTATGCCTTCATTCATCTTGGGCTCGATATCAGCTATCTAAGCAAATATTCACAGACAGCAGAAAGTTGTTCAAATTAACAAAGAACTGGAAGTAATTGTACCTTGGAGCAACAGTAACTAAGTAGAATTTAACGCTGCAAAATTCCAAGCGGCAGTTTCTTTTAAAAAATCTAACGTTGTAGAGCTTGCCATCTTTATGTAAGGATACTCTCAAAATCTGGAAATACTCGTGCTCCCAAATATCTACTGCATTTGTTAGACTCTATTCAGAAGAGTGCTAATATTATTACTACACGTTGCGCTAATTACGTCTTAATGAGGTTCAGCTTGTCACCTTTCTTATCATCCTTTTCACCACCGAAATTCTTTTATATAGACAACCTTATTCCTTTGAAATAACTTGCCCAGGACTTTGTTTCCCACAGAATACAACTTGCATCGATTCGCGACCATCATGAATCGCTTTTTCAGCACACACGACGTTTCTGTAGCGCGTTAGAGATTTTTCTGTAGCAAATATGTTGCTACAGAAAAATACAGCTACAGTACTGCTTAGTTTTGGGGGTAATTGATTTTAGAATTGTTTTCAAAACTGACAAAAAAATTTTAAATCATTTTTTTATATTGAGGTTGTCATACGTGTATATGTCATATTTTAAGATAATTTTATTTGTTTAGGTAAAAGCAAATATAAATTTCAATATATCAAATAATATCAATTTTTAATTTCCTGTTTTTAAATAAGTAAAAAACTTTCATCATAATTTTATGTTCCAGATTTTGTGTGAAAGGCAGATACAGCTGTCTCAAAAACATAAGCCACCTACTGTTTCCAACCTATATATAATATTTCCGTATTTTGATTAACTTTGTAGTTGCAGTGGGAGCAATTGACAGTCTGTCACACCTGATTTTCTTCGAAACTATTTGACATAGAAAGTTGAAATTTGGCATAAATATAAGAACTGAGGACCCAATCAGAGCCGTGTAGTTTTGAAAGTTAAATTTTAACTTAAAGGGTTAGTTTTTGGGGCGAAATCGGAAGCGAAAAAAAAAATTACCAGGTCATTGAGTTGTGTGTTAAATGAAAGCTTGTGAAAACATGAGTTCAAAAATATATGTGAGTTACTTGCCAAAAATCGCTGTCCCCCTATTTCGGAATGTACTGATCAAAAAATGTTGAAAAAATTCTAAAATTATCTCATTATTTATTTTATCATAAAGTGTAGATTGAGCGAAAATTAGCGTGAGTCCATTACATTTGATAATTTACCTGGTATCAAAAAAAAAAACTATGAAAACTATGTGACTTGACAATATGGTGAAGCTTCTCTTAATATACTTTTCAGTACATTATTGGCGAGCGTCGCTTCTGTATCGAAACAATTTTATTTTATTTGTTTATAATTAAACAAATATTTATGCAATAAATATTTGTTTTGCACTTTTATTATTAGATTCTAGATAGGGCTAGATCGATGTATTGGCTATTCGGTAACTAAGATTAGGACTTATTCATTATTGACTAAGAAAAAACGTGAAAATACATATTGAATATTAAGATGTCAGGGACCTAATTAACTTAGCATAGGTAAGGATTTTATTTTATTTTAAAAGCAATCACGGTATGAAGCACTAATTGCGCAAGTCCAACTTACACTTGACCGGGTTTTTTATTTACAATGTTGTACAATAGTGTTTCTCATAGATACGCCTTTAGTATTCCATGAATAATCCGTTTTCTGTACCATGGGTATTTTGTGTGCGCTTAAAATCGCTTCCTTTTGATCAAACCGATGGTTGTATTTATTAAAAATTTCCATACTCTCTTTTTAATAAAAGAAAGCAAGTGGCTTTTAAATTATGTAATTATGTATCTAGGAGCAAATAAAAATCATTTTAAGTATGGTGAAGGGGTTGCAAGCTCTGAATAATTTTTTCAGTCCCAGAGTGGTAAATTATAATCAACATATACTTTATTCGTAATAACAAGTAAATTCTTGTTCTCAAAGTTGCTTTAAAAACCGGAATAAAATTTACCAAAATATTACAAAACAAGAAATATCTAACATTTACTTTTTTTCCTAGAAATAATTTGTAAGCAAACGTAAGTAAATTATTTTACTTACTAACGTAATTGCCGCCTCTGACATGTTTCTAAAATCGGCGATTCTTAAGGTCTCACACGAAATATTTTAGAGCATTACTATGAATTCGGCCTACAAAAGAATTTTAAACAATCTTACCTATTTCCATGCCATATTGAAATGACTTTTCATAAAGGCGAGAGACAAAAGAGATCATTTTGAAAGTTTGCTACCATGGATGGAGAGAAATAACAATAGCCGCCAGAAGTTTAAATATGATTGATTTAAATATGCATATTTAATGGTTTTTATGGGGACTATATAGGATAACCTTGCAATAAACGATTGTTAAGTTTTATTGACATTAATGTTAGATTTGTATTTATATTTCCTTTGGATTCTTGTAAATTGAAGGAAAGAATTTATACTGGAAACTGAACCAAGCATATTAATTTATGTCTATAAAGGTAGAAAGCAATTCACTTTTATAAAGAGGGTTCGGGGGGTGAGAAAAATAGTTATATAGGCAATTTTCTCCTTCTATCTACACTGGTGAGCAAAAAAAATCGACTTAAACTATTTGGCTTCATTTAACATTTTTACGGATTTTAGTATCATTCGAAGGCCTATTCTATTCTCTTTCTAATGATACCAAATTTCATAGCGTACTTCATGCTTTTTACTGATTAAAATGATTGAAAGAAAAAAACAAGGAGAAAGAAATGAAAATAGGTGTAAGAGAAAGGAAAAATTAAACAAATTTTAAGTTTAACAATTAAATTTAATGATAAAAACCAAAATCAATATTTGGTATTATCCCCCCCCCCCTCCTAGCCCTGATTACTGCTTTCAGCCAGTTTTTCATGGAGCGGGTGAGCTTTTTTATCACTGTCTGAGGGATTCTTCCTCACTCTTCCACCATCGCAACCTTTGAGTCCCTTAGCGATGCAAGGGCTGTAATTCTGGCTCGAACCCTTCTTTTCAGTTCATCCCACATGTGCTCAATTGGTATTCCCACTTGCGCCAGGTAATGCCGCTTTTTTTACAGTCTGCGTCACCTTATGGGTGTCCCAGAGTGCTCCGGTTATCTGGGGCTCTAAGACCTGAGGGGCTGGCATACCCACTAACTCTTTACTCCTTTTACATACTGCGATTTTAATATGTTTAGACGTTTACGTGTCTAATGACTTGAACTAATCTACCTTATCCTAATTTAAAGCTAAAAGGCATATATATATATATATATATATATATATATATATATATATATATATATATATATATATATATACAGTCGACTCTCTATATAGTGAAAGACCAAAATGTTGACCGAAATTTCACTATAGAAAGTTTTTCACTATATATAAAAAAAATCCGTATATATTGCTATGCATAATAAATATTCTAGGTCTTGAAAAAATTGCACTATAAACAGTTTTTCACTATCTAGAGTTTCACTATAAACAGTGTCGACTGACTGTATATATATATATATATATATATATATATATATATATATATATATATATATATATATATATATATATATATATATATTTCGTAAACGGCTTTATTATAAATATTGAAAATTGCAAGGGTGTAAAATGCAAACTCCTATAACCTGACCAGAGAACATATGTATCAATCTAAAAAGAAAAATACGTAAATCGGATGAGTGTTCTCTAGTGATAAGTGTACTAACGGACAGAGATATCAAACAGACAGACAGAGATACGCTGCATTTTATATATATTATAGAAGATTCTAGACACTTCCGGTCGACAGTTCGTAGCACGCGGACGCATTTACCTGGTTGGGGCTTCTGAAGGCGAAATTCGGGCGTTTTGGGGCTTACGGATTGTGGATCGGTGGTCAATATTGCTTGCTAGAGGTGCGAATCATTTAGGGTTACTAAGCGCTGTGAGGAGTGACTCCTAAAAAACGTCGGTTTAGGTTATGTGACTGGTACAGTTGTTGAACACGTGTGGCCGTGTTTTTTGTGCTAACTACGTAATCGGACGGGCGGGCTGACAGAGAAAGTTATATCCAAAACCAGTAGCAGTTTCCCGAGGAGTTCCTTTATCAATGCCTTTACAATAGATTAATTTTTTTGAACAATTTCCATCGGGATCTGAAAAGGGGAGATCCAAACTCGGGAACGTGTAAAGCATCGCCGAGGGTCGCCGGCTCCCTGCCTAAGCGCAAGACGGATCTTGAGCTGGCAAATTGCCTCAGCAGCAGTGCCATTAACATATTAATCAATCAATCAAGATTCTAGATAACCTAGCCAGAAAACAAATGTGTGAATTAAAAAAAAAAACACGTAAATCCGATAAGTGGTTCTCGAGTGATAAGCGCACTAACGGACAGATAGATAGAAAGACGTTGGATTTTATATATATTATAGATATTCGTTGCTACATGATATTGTTCTATTATTAGTGGTATAGACAGTGTATTGCAAGAGAACGCGCTAGCGGCAAACTTTTTTCCGACTTGATTCACTATTATCGTCACTGCTTATTCCTTATGTTACCTAACGTAATAAAATATAGCCTATAAATTGGCCAGAGAACATATGCATGCTTAAAAAAAAAGCACGTAAATCAGATAAGTGGTTCTCCAGTTATAAGCGCACTAACGGACAGACAGACAGACAGAGAGAAGTTGCATTTTATATATATTTTGGATGTGTATAATCTCCTATTAATGACAAAACCAATGAGGTCAAAAACACTATTCGCGCCTAATTAACAACAATATTAAACTAAGGTACAAAAATATATAAGGAAACAATTTTTAAAAAAATATTAATAAAAAAGTTTTAAGGACCATACAATTTATTAAGGATAATATGACAATACAATTTAAAACTTTAAAAGTAACAAGAAAATATACAAAAAACTCCGTAGCGTTCCAATTAATAACTATCAAACGAAAAATAATATTGTATTTAGAACAGTCTTATCCAAAAACCTCATATCAGAAATCGAAGCAAAACAGCTAATGATACATAATGCCGTGGCTCGGCTCGTTGGAAGGGATCAATTATGTTATATTAGAGACTTAAGTTACCAACTCCCATTATCTAGACTTATCTCTGCTTATCTCCCATTATTTCTCCATATCTCCCAGTATTTATACTTATTTCCCATTATCTCACCTTATCTCCCATTATCTAGGCTTATATCGAATTATATAGAACATATGTATAAATTTATAAAAACACGTAAATCGGATAAGTGGTTCTCAAGTGATAAGTGCACTAACGGACAGACAGACAGACAGAGAGGCGTTGCATTTTATATATATTATATTATTTGCAACATGATATTGTTCTATATTTAATGGTTTAGGCAGTGTATTGCAAGAGAACGCGCTAACGGTAACCTTTTTTCCGACTTGATTCACTATTATCGCCACGGCTTATTCTTTATGTTACCTAACGCAATAAAATATATCCTATAACCTGGCCAGAGAACATATGTTTGTTTAAAAAAAAACACGTAACGCACTAACGGACAGACAGACAGACAGAGAGACGTTGCATTTTATATATATTATAGATAGATAACCTGGCCAAAGAACATATGTATGTTTTAAAAAGAAGCACGTAAATCGGATAAGTAGTTCTCCAGTGATAAGCGCACTAACGAACAAACAGACAGACAAGTGGAGAGACAGTCAGACAGACAGACAGAGTGACGTTGCATTTTATATATATTATAGATAGAAGATTATAGATAACCTGGCCAGAGAACAAATGTATGAATTTAAAAAGAAAACACGTAAATCGGATAAGTGGTTCTCGCGTGAACGCACTAATGGACAGACAGAGAGACATTGCATTTTATATGTATTGTAGATTATAGATATTCTCTGCTAAATAATATTGTTTAATGGTTTAGGCTGTGTATTGCAAGAGAATGCGCTAACAACAAACTTTTTTCCGACTTCAATCACTATTATCATCACTTCTCATTCCTTATGCTACCTATCGTAATAAAACATAGTCTATAACCTGGCCAGAGAACATATGTATGTTTTAAGAAAAAGTACGTGAATCGGATAAGTGGTTCTCCAGTGATAAGCGCACTAACGAACAAACAGACAGACAGGTGGAGAGACAGGCAGACAGACAGACAGAGTGACGTTGCATTTTATATATATTATAGATAAAAGATAACCTGGCCAGAGAACAAATGTATGAATTTAAAAAAAAAAAAACGTAAATCGGATAAGTGGTTCTCGCGTGAACGCATTAATGGACAGACAGACAGACAAAGAGACATTGCATTTTATATATATTATAGATTATAAATATTCTCTGCTACATAATATTGTTCCATATTTAATGGTTTAGGCTGTGTATTGCAAGAGAACGCGCTAACGAGAAGCTTTTTTTCGTCACTTCTCATTCCTTATGCTACCTATTGTAATAAAATATAGTCTATAACCTGGCCAGAGAACATATGTATGTTTTTTAAAAAAAAGTACGTGAATCGGATAAGTAGTTCTCCAGTGATAAGTGCACTAACGGACGGACAGACAGACAGACAGACAGACAGACAAAGAGACGTTGCATTTTATATATATTATAGATGTACGAGTCAGTGTTGAAAATGCTTGGCAATCTACACAGACCTGACCAAGGCCTTCAATAGGGTATCCTACCGATTACTCATCAAAAAACTGTCTAGGCTGGGTGTGCGCGGGCCATATAATCAATGGATTGAGTCCTATTTAACAAAACGGCAACTGTGTGTTAAAATTGGTAGTACCGTATTCCGTGAAATAAATGTGTTGTTGGGTGTACCACAGGGATCTCACTTAGGTCCGATCTTATTTTTAATATTTATTAATGGTGTTACCTCTGTCTTTCGAAAATGTAAATGAGAAAACATGTTTAAATTAATATTTGAAACTTAACCAACGGGGATTAGTATTAAAAACAATTACGGAACATTTTATTTAAAAGTTACATCAATGTTGTAAGAATGTGAACAAAATTAATGTCTCCATACACTTAACAATTACCAATAATAGTTTGACGTAGTTTAACAGAAAATAATAACTTCGTTTAAACTAATATTTAGTGGGACCATCGTTGACCTTAATAATCAAAACAACTGCTGGTGATCGGTAAATTTCAACGTCCAAGATATTTCTGAGGTGTGCATCGGAAAGCTTTGAGCAAATACGAATGACAGTAATAATGTTACTAAGATTACTTTACTCCACGCCATCCTGATGATTTGTGATTACACTTACATAAAGTATAATAAAGACTTATTTTAGACACGTCAGATTTAAACAGGAATCGATCCAAGTTCCAACAACTCTTCTGTAGAGTTCGACGACGAAGACGACATACCGCTTTCCGAAGTTGAGCAATATTCGGATGTCGATAATAATGTTGTCACATGTGAGGATCCCTCCGATGAGTTCATTGTGCAGAATATCATCGCCGAAAGACACGAAAGTGGCGACAACGCCGATGGTGAGATCGAGAGATACAATCGACTCCGAACATTGTCGAGGTCCTGAAAGCTGCAGAAATTCTAAATGTTTCCTACATTCTAATTACGAGGATGACAATGTAAAACATACAATGTCTAGTCTTTATAATTTAATACGCCCATTGCTACTATAAGTTGAAAGTGAACCAGAAACAAATCTAAATTTCGAACTTTTTAAGTCGATCAATGTGCACTACATATGAAGTTTAAGAACTTTGCTATATGTAACTTTAGATTTGTTAATTTTTGCTATAAACGTATTTTTATAATTTTTTTTGTTTTCATTAAATTTACGTGTGTACCTAACACATGTTTCAATAAAATCTGTTTAATTTAATGTCGCTTATAAGGTTGTCTGGTTAGTACGACGGAATATAGTTGTTCTCTGACCGTCGTTATAAGCGGACCCCACCCCACTGTATATATATATATATATATATATATATATATATATATATATATATATAATATATATATATATATATATATATATATATATATATATATATATATATATATATATATATATATATATATATATATATATATATATATATATATATATATATATATATATATATATATATATATATATAATATATAATATATATATATATATATATATATATATATATATATATATATATATATATATAATATATATAATATATAATATATATATATATATATATATATATATATATAATAATAATAATAATAATAATCTTTATTGTCTAACAGATATACCATTTACAAGACAATTAAGCATAAATAACATAATACAAAGGAGATAGAGATAAAAAGAAAAACAAAGTACCAGTATAGAACAAAAGACACAGATAATATAAAAATCACTTAGAAATTACATAAAACTGAAAAATTAAAATTAAAATGATACACTTGGAATAAATATCTATACATGCAACAATTTCTTTTTTAAGCATTTGGCAAATTGCGCAAATGACAGGTTGTTCACGTCAATGTCGTTACAAGTACTGTTGAAAACTCTCATAGCTTGAAACAATGGTGTTTTGATGAGAAAATTAGTTGATGCACTAGGTAAACAGAAAACAGGAGAGGTTCTGACCAATCTATTAGGAACGTGAAAGTTTACTTGAAATAGTAAGTCAGGAGAGTCAATAAGAGATTTACATAGTTTTATAAGAAAACAGACCAGATGGTAATTTCTTCGATTCGTCAATAAAGGTAGCTGAAAACGTTCAGTTATAATGACCTCATTGACACCCCTATCAGGATACACACCATCATATTTTAATATAAGAAATTTGGCAAACTTTCTTTGAATATTCTCTACCTGCTTAATATACTTAGCGTGTATTGGATTCCAAACAACTGCACCATATTCAAGCCGTGAAAGCACATAGCTGGAATATAAAGTTTTTAATGTTTTACTGTTATGAAAACCACTTGAATTACGTATTATGAAACCCAACGTCCTCATCGCAGTAGTGCATATCCAATTAATATGATGGGCAAATGAAAGTTTATGATCAAAAATAATTCCAAGGTCCTTGAAAGTATTACAACGTGTAATATCTTCATTATCCAATTTATACTGGAAGTCGATGGTGCTAAATTTATTTGAGTAAGTCAAAAAGAAGCACTTACCGGCATTCAATGGCAGCCTATTCAACTCACACCATTGATGTAACGACTCCATATCATGTTGTAATGAAAGGCAATCACTAGAGTCTCTTATGGTGCGGAAAAGCTTTAGGTCGTCAGCAAACAAAAGAAAATTACTAGTTATGCCATCACCAATGTCGTTAATGAAGAGTGAAAAAATTAAAGGTGCAAGGTTGCTACCCTGTGGTGCACCACTTGTGGCACTAAACGTTGAGGATTTATGTCCACGAATTTCGACGTACTGCAAGCGAATAGGACTCGAAAAAAGTAATTAGGTTATTGCTGAAACCGAGTCTATCCAGCTTATGTAGAAATATGGAATGGTCAACTCTATCAAAGGCCTTCGAGAAATCATTGTACACAGCATCAACCTGCATTCGTTTGTCCAAAGCATTGCCTGTAAATTGAGCAAAACAAGCCAAATTGATTTACAGAAATCAGGCTTTTAACCTGTGCAAAAATACACTGATATACTGACATCTCAAAGACTTTGGCGAATATCGGTAATAAAGATACCGGTCTATAATTAGATATATCATTTGCGTCACCCTTTTTAAATACGGGAATGATTTTGGCCTTCTTCCATACGTCAGGAAATCTGTTCGTTTTTAGAGACAAATTGAATATGTAAGATAAAGGTAACAACAAAGCATGAGCACAATCCTTCACAATAAAGCTGGGAATATTATCATGGCCACAAGTAAGTTTATCTTTCAATCCTTTCAATGCTGTTAGTATAGTTTGCTCTGGCAAACAATCAAGAGCGATACATAAATTTGAGGTGAAGACATCGTTTTTGGGGACGCGATCTGACGGCGCACTATATACACTCCCAAAGAAGCCAGCAAATGCATCAGCAATTTTATCCGGCTCAGAGAATTGAAGATTGCCCAACTTAAGCACATCAGGCAAATAAGTTGCCGATTTTTTAGCTTTAATAAACGACCAAAACGTAGTTGGATCATCAGTGATGGAATCCTCTACTTTAGAGATATAGTTTTTATACGCCAAATCAATCAATAATTTAACATTACGTCGTAGTTCATTAAACTCTCTACGATGACAATCTGAATGAGAATATTTGAGCTTCCTAAAAATTCTGTGTTTACGCTTTATGCCTTTAATGATATCAGCTGTGAACCAGACAGGAAATGTTCTTTTACGAATGACCGATTTAGGTACACACACACATCAAATATACCAAACAAATTCCGGTAGAGTAAACCGCATGCCTCATCAACATCCTTCAGAATATAAAGATCTAACCAGTCGATATTTAATATCATTTCATAAAGCTTCGGAAAGTTAGCCTTCCTGAAATTGTACTTAGTTTGTGATAAGTTGACAGGAACATTATGGGATTTAACTTTGAGAGATAATGAAATATCTAAGGGTGGATGATGGCTGTCCTCATCCACCAGTGGAAATTGTTCCCTATGTACCGTGCAATTGATGTTAGAAAAAACTAAGTCCAGAACTGAATCATTTCCATTCAGTATATTATTAAACTGTTCCAGAGCTAGCAAGTTCATAAAATTTCCCAACATCTCAGCCTTCACATCCCCAACTGCACGCTTAGTGAAATTTGGATCGTTAAAATCACCTATAATAAACAGGTTATTACCATACATAAATGAGAGCGCCTCAACATACTCCAATAAGGACGAAAATTCCGCATTCGTTATATGCGGAGGCATGTACAATACTAAAACATATAATGTATTATAATTTAAAAATAGTTTGCTACATACCATGTCGACTTTCACTACACTGTCGTGAACAACCTGGAGATCAACCTGTATTGGTTTCAATTCTCTCTTAATAGCCAGTATCACACCATATATATATATATATATATATATATATATATATATATATATATATATATATATATATATATATATATATATATACCACCATATATATATATATATATATATATATATATATATATATATATATATATATATATATATATTATACCGCATTCAGATGAATTTTTCACAATTGAAAAGAGTTGTTACCTTGACTAGAATTTGAATTCGTGACCTTCGGTTTTATAAGTCGGTGCTCGGCCCGTTGAGTTATTGACACTTTTGGATTTGAATAAATCGGTCGTTAATACCCTTTTTAGCAGACTTAAAAGAAGGAACTTCTAAATTCAAGCATTATGTACATCATCTTTGTTAAATCTAAATATATGTTGTTAATTTACATATTCTTCAGAACTAACATACAATTTCGCTTATTATCCTCAAATATCTACAAGACACAGGGTGCTATGGAAATACCGAACTACACCAAATGACTAACATGCAAACCATAAGACAATATATAGAAGATATATCTAATAAATTATACAAATATAAACCATAAATATCTACTCTGACAAGTAACATCACACAAACTAGACAACTAAATGAATCAAAGCCTAAATTATTATACTTGAAATTACCAATTTATTTCGAGGATCCATTATCTCAATAAAATTTGACCAATTCACTTAAAATCATAAAAAAAAAACGGCCAAGTGCAAGTCGGACTTACGCAATTAGTGTTCTGTACGCTGTTTGCTTTTAAAATAAACATTCTTGTTACGGAGGTAATCGATGACTTCACAAAAGACACCCCAAATGAGTTTTCAACAAAATTTTTTTCTAATCTTTACTGAAAACTGATGACCTTTATTTTTTTTTTATATACCAGATAAATTATTAAAGATAATTTTTCCAGAATTTTTTCAAAATTTTTCGAAATAAGGGGGGAACAGCAATTTTCCGAAATTTTTAAAAATAATACAAAGAAAAATGTGCGCAAGTATTATATTATATACACGGTTTTAATGGAGCCATCAATTGCTATATTAGTGTGTCGGCTCGAAAGCTACTGTGTCAGCTTTCGATGGAGTAATAGGTATGCGTATTTAGTACAATTCGTTGTATCCTACCATCGTACTCCGTAACTTCTGGGATAAATACCAGTAAATTCTGTTCTCTTGTTTGTCAATCTTAACCTGACTGACGAGCCGTGATACGGCGAAACGCGTTTCAGGATCGATTTGACGAACAAGAAAACAGCTGGTAAACTGCTGAAATATGGACTTCGCAAAACTGGACTTTACCGCTATACCAACCCAAATCTCATTTGGCATTTTCAAGTGCTCCCGCTGCTGTTGCTACTCGATACTGTGATCTTGCTGCCGCTGCCGCTCGAAGCTGAGTTAGCTTCCAGCGGCAGCAAGATCACAGTATTGAGTAGCAGCAGCGGGAGCACTTGAAAATGCCAAATGAGATTTTGACGAAACGTCGTGTAAATTAACTGTTAGACGAACGGATTGAAACCCGAAATTTTAATGTATTATATATGTATGTATATATATATATATATATATATATATATATATATATATATATATATATATATATATACATGTAAAAATCTCATGCAAAGTCTGCACATCCTTTTACATTGGACAAACTTTCCGCAGCATAAAGGGAAGGTTAACTTTTCACAGGAGTGACTGTAGAAGGGGTATCATCTTGTTCCCTTGCAGAACATGCAATTGATAATGACCATCGTCCAGACTATGACAATGTGGAAATAGTTTACAAAAACTAAAACTACTATAAAAGAAAATTTCTGGAGATGGTAGCGATTGATGCCTGCGATGAATAGAAGGACCAATGTGGAAGATCTTAGCATCATCAATTCTTACATCCTTAAACTTTCCAATGAGCTATTATAAAATTAGGACTTTATACAATAATACTAATTCATAAAAATCGTTTACTTTAGTTCTTTAATAAATAGTGTGTTAAAAGTTTTACACTGTAACAGATCACACTATATATAATTTACTAAAATTTTGTAATTCAAGGTCAATTTTAATCTATCAAGTGAACAATACGACTATCACTGTTACTCTTATGAAACTGCCAATTGCTTAATTTTACTAACCTAAAAATTAAAACCAAATTCTTTATAAAATGTCATGATCCATTTTCCTAGAATCATGTCAGCTCCCACATGATAATCTCACGTTTGTAGGTTTAACTTTCTTATAGTTGTGTTTTTGAAAACCGATTGTAAATAATTTGTAGATGTTCCGAAGAAGAATTGAATATATCTAAAAGCTTAACAATTAAACAAAGAGTTTCAAAGGCCAACTGTTTTTGACTGTATCTTTACTAAATTACTTTTTCTATATATATGTATATATATATATATATATATATATATATATATATATTATATATATATATATATATATATATATATATATATATATATATATATATATATATATATATTATATATACTCTCTGTATAGTGAAAGACCAAAATGTTGACCGAAATTTCACTATAGAAAGTTTTTCACTATATAGAGTTTCACTATAAACAGTGTCAACTGTATATATATATAATATATATATATATATATATATATATATATATATATACATATATATATATATATATATATATATATATATATATATATATAATATATACATATATATATATATATATATATATATATATATATATATATATATACATATATATATATATATATATATATATATATATATATATATATACATATATATATATATATATATATATATATATATATATACATATATATATATATATATATATAATATATATATATATATATATATATATATATATATATATATATATATATATATATATATATATATATATATATATATATATATATATATATATATATATATATATATATATATATATATATATATATATATATATATATATATATATATATATATATATATATATATATATATATATATATATATGCATACTGTCACATAAGCGAGTAAAAGTGTGTGTAAAAAAAGAAACCATATTCACGACATAGTATTACTTAAAACCGAATATGCTACTCTTATCAAAGTTGGAATATTTCCGTTTGATGGGCAGTCTGCTCCAATGGAAAATGTCTTGAAGTACAGAACCTACCAGATTATGGTGAAGGGATCACTTTTTGCAGAGTGTGTTGATAAGCGAACCTCAGGGCTCGGTGTGCTAACCTTCGCTCTTTCGTGTTTATGTGTCTGAAATGACTGGGGCTATTAAACCAGTAAACGCTTGTTCTCTATTATTTCAAAATTTTGCTTAATTTTTCGTGTTTATTTGTTATATTTTGTATTTTAAGTACTATTTATATAATTTCTTGCATGTCTTGTTCAGAGGGCCAGCGGCGTATATTTCTGCTGTTAATTATATTTATTTATATAAGGAGATAGGAACAACTTTTTATAATTAAGAGAAGATATTGTACTTTTTATAATTATATATATATATATATATATATATATATATATATATATATATATATATATATATATATATATATGTATGTATGTATGTCGGTGAATTACTCTTATGAGGTAACTTTTAACTACAAAATTGATTTGAATTATTTGGATAAAGCCGAGTACCGTGCAGTGATAAAACATTTTGATTTAATAAAATTAAGTGCAGCTCAGACAAAAACTGAACTGAAGAAAGTGCATAGAGACTCTGCATTAGCACACAAGACCATTTATTACGGGATATATGAATTTAAACGTGGCCATACAAGCAGTGCAGACGCTGTATGTTCAAGATGCCCGATGGGGATTTCTCTTGAAGAATTGGTCGATAAAATTGATTGATATGAAATTGTGATGGAAGATCGTCGCATTAAGCTTCATGAGATTGGTGAGATGGTAGGAATCTCATATGAACGGGTATAAATTATCCTGTATGAAGTTCTAAAAATGAAAAAGCTGAATGCGCGATGGGTGTCGCCTTTGTTGACTCCAGACCAAAATCGCACGAGGAAAGACATTTCAAAATCGTGTTTGGAAAAGTTGCAGCGTAATTCAAAGGATTTCAGCTTTTTTGTGACTAGAAGTTCGTGTGTTGATGAAGGTGAAAGTGAAAAAATCGAAAACAAGCGGGAAAGGTGATGGCAATTTTTTTGGGGCTCACAGCTTATCATCATCAATGAATACTTGGAAAAGGGACACAATAATTGGTTCTTATTACGCAAAGTTTGCGTAGTGAGTTGAAGCAGAAGCTCGTAAAAATGTGCTCGTTCACCACGACAATGCGCCTGGTAACACTTCGACCGCTGCAATGGCAAAAGTGGACGAGCTGGGCTTCCAAATGGTCTTCCACCCTCTGTATTCCCCAAATTTGGCCCCAAAAGATTTTTTTTGTTTCTTAACCTGTTGGGGGGAGGGAAGAAATTTTCGTTGAATAAAGAGGTTATGTGGGTTGTAATTGAGAATTATGTACGGTCCGAAACAATTTTTTCTTGTAGGGAACAAAAAAATTGGAATCTCGTTTCACCAAATATATTGAGCTCAATAAAAATTATGTTGGGAAATAAATTTTGGTTTTTGCAAAAAAATGGTATTTACCTTTTTTTTTATAACACTTTTTAATTCACTCTCGTATATTCCTTGTTCCTACCTATAAAGTTGTTGACTTTAATAAACCTAGTCAAAGTAGTACCTATTAATAAATATAAGCAGTATCATTTTAAGCATGCAAAGATAATTATGCTAAAACTTATGCAAGAAGATTAGGACCGCTGATCCAACCGTCCCAAAATTATAAGGTAGTTGACCAATTTATGTGTTATCTGAAACAAGAAACGTAAAAATTATTCTTCAATTTTTAGTCAAAAATTCTACGGCTCATTTAAAATATTAAATTGCAATGCTTGGGTTAGATTTTCTTTAATGTTACATAATCTAATTCAATATTTATTTTAGACATGTGTGTTTGCGACGCAAGTACTTTAGAAATCGCTTTATCCATTATTCGTTCGATAGTATTCTTGTCAACAGACCAACGGAAGTTGGCTGCTATGTTTTTTATGTTTAAAAGGTCCTAAAATGTGAAATAACCGGTCAAGTGCAAGTTAAACTTGCGCAATTAGTGTTCCGTACGTTGATTGCTTTTGAAATAAAAAAACCGGTCAAGTGCAAGTTGAACTTGCACAATTAGTGTTCCGTACGGTGATTGTTTTTAAAATAAAATTTTTTGTTAGGGTGGTATAAAATGGTCAGTGACTTCACAAAACACACCCCAAATGAGTTTTCAACAAAGTTTGTTTAAAATCTTTACTGAAAACTGGTGACCTTGAAATTTTTTTTTTTATATACCAAATAAATTATTAAAGGTAATGCACTCGTGATAATTTTCTTTCAATCTATACTCCGTGGAGAATATTCCAGAATTTTTTTCAAAGTTTTTTGATCAGTACTTTTCGAGATAAGGTAGGGGACAGCGATTTTTTAAAAGTAATACGAAGAAAAGTATGCGCAAGTATTACATTATATATATATTTTTTACTCGTGTTTTCACAAGCTTTTATTTGACACCACACTCGATGACCTAGTAAAAAAAATTTTTTTTTCACTTCCGATTTCACCCCTCAAAAACGAACCCCTTAAGTCAAAATTTATGTTACGGTGGTATAAAATGATCAGTGACTTCACAAAACACACCCCAAATGAGTTTTCAACAAAGTTTGTTTCCAATCTTTACTGAAATATGATGACCTTGAAATTTTTATTTTTTTTTATATACCATATAAATTATTAAAGGTAATGCACTCGTGATAATTTTCGTTCAATCTACACCCTGTGGGAATATTCCAGAATTTTTTCGAAATTTTTTGATAAGTACTTTTCGAGATAAGGCCCGGGACAGCGATTTTTCGCGAATTTTTAAAAATAATACAAAGAAAAGTGCGCGCAAGTATAATATCATATATATATTTTTTACTCGTGTTTTCACAACCTTTCATTTGACACCACACTCGATGACCTAGTAAAAAATTTTTTTTTCACTTCCGACTTCACCCCCAAAACTAACCCCTAAAGTCAAAATTTAATTCTCAAAACTACATGGCTCTGTTGAGGCCATCAATTCCTATATTATTACCAAATTTCACCTTTCTATGTCAAATAGTTTCGGAGAAAATCGGGTGTGACAGACAGACAGACAGACAGACACCGAAGTGATCTTATAAGTGTTCCGTACGGAACACTAAAAATGTTGTTACAGAGGTATAAAATGATCAGTGACTTCACAAAATACACCCCAAATGAGTTTTCAACAAAGTTTGTTTCCAATCTTTACTGAAATCTGATGACCTTGAAATTTTTGTTTTTTTTATATACCATATAAATTACACAGGGCAACAAAAAAATATTTTTGTTTTGGTGCCTGGGATTTTAGAGCTGATTTTAACTATATTTGGGACGCTAAATCTATACATGCAATCCGTTTTTCTCTATCAGCTCTACTTTTTTAGATACATCAACTTATCTACCAATGTGGTTTTTATTCAGTATATTCATTTATGAGAGTTCTAAAATTATTATATATTCATTAATGTAGGTACAATGGTTTTATTGTCAGTCTGTAATTGAGTAAATTCCAGGTAAATCTATAAATAGTGGAACCATTGCCTATCAGGTACCTGAACTGACCCTTTCAATCACCTAACTCGGGTAAGTCTCGTCAGTTTGTGCGTTCTTACTAATGAGAGTAGATCGAATTCGGCGTGTTATTTTATGTTAAGAAAAGAGTGTTTTCGTCTTATTGAACAGAATTAAAATGAGTTCAGGTTCCAGTTCAAGAAGAAGTTGTGTAAATCAACCTGATGTGTTTTGCTATATATGCGGAGAATACATCTTTCAACAAAACAGACCAACTATTACTGACTTTGTAAAGCGAGCGAATCTTGGATACTTTGGAGTTAAGCTTGGTGATCAGGACAAAACGGGGATAGTAGGGACAAAACACACCACTGGGTTAGAAAAGATTGGCCTCAGAGAGAAAAAACATGGACGTTAGGGAAAAGAATGCCATTAACGACGCTTTGGTTGAAAGAAAGAGAAAAAAATCATACTTCCTCCGTTACATATAAAGTTGGGCTTAAAGAAGCAATTTGTAAAGGCTCTTGATAAGAAAATGGGTCTTTGTTTTGCATATATAGAGGGTAAAAATGCATCAGTTGAGCACAGAAAAACTCAAAGCAGGGATATTTGATATTTGACGGCCCACAAATAAGACAATTAATTAAGGATCCTGCCTTCATAAATTCAATGAATCAAGTTGAACGAGAAGCTTGGACATCATTTGTTGCAGTTGTAGAAAATTTTCTAGGCAAACATAAAGCTCAAAACTATGTTGAAATGGTTAACAAGATGCTTAATACTTTCAAATCCTTAGGGTGCAATATGAGTATTAAAATACACTATTTACACAGCCACTTAGACCGTTTTCCAGAAAATTTAGGAGACATGAGTTATGGAGGACCGCTACCAAGGAAGATGGGACATGCACATGATGGCAGATTACTGCTGGAGTTTAAAAAGGGACTGTTTAAAAAAACATTCAAGAATGTCGCGGAAAAGAAGCTTTCCAAGTGTTGAGTGACTATTTCATTACTTCAATGTTTTTTTTTTGTTTGTAAGTACGACATAATATTGTATTTTGTATAACTAAAATAAAAATTTCGTATCTACTTTTGTTTACTACACTTACGGATTTGAGTTACAATAATGTAACTTATATTTCTCTAAAATTGTATATCTTAAAAATTTGAGCTCCTAGGTACAAATGAATACGTTATTTGAATTCAGGACATCAAATTGATATAGAATCAGCTCAAAAAACCTCGACACCAAAACAGCTGTTCCCCTGTGTTATTAAAGGTAATGCACTCGTGATAATTTTCGTTCAATCTACACCCCGTGGAGAATATTCCAGAATTTTCTCGAAATTTTTCGATAAGTACTTTTCGAGATAAGGCCCGGGACAGCGATTTTTCGCGAATTTTTAAAAATAATACAAAGAAAAATGCGCGCGAGTATAATATTATATACATATTTTTTACTCGTGTTTTCACAAGCTTTCATTTGACACCACACTCGATGACCTAGTAAAAAATTTTTTTTTTTCACTTCCGACTTCACCCCCCAAAACTAACCCCTTAGGTCAAAATTTAATTCTCAAAACTACATGGCTCTGATGGGGCCATCAATTTCTATATTATTACCAAATTTCACTTTTCTATGTCAAATAGTTTCGGAGAAAATCGGGTGTGACAGACAGACAGACAGACAGACAGACAGACACCGAAGTGATCTTATAAGTGTTCCGTACGGAACACTAAAAATGTAACAACCTAGCGGTTGTTTCGCTAATATTAGATGTACAAATTGATTTCGTGCCCCTACATTTTATCGACTACAAAATCATTCAAATTGGAATTTTTTCCCATCCTGTGGTCCTTTTAAAGTATCATATTTTGACTTTAAAACGAGGGCTAATGCTTGATTCTATACCGAACATAACCGGAAAAAAAATAGTTGTTAATCTAATATCGTTCCGAAAGTAAAATTTGTGGCTTTTTCTTGCATTTCAAATTAAAGTAACCTGCCAAGTGAAAGTCAGACTGACGCATTTAGTGATTTGACTAGACATTTTTGTTTTTTATATATCAGATAAATTATTAAAAGTAATGCACTCATGATAATTTTCGTTCAATCTACACCCTGTGGAGAATATTCTAGAGTTTTTTCGAAATTTTTTGATCAGTACTTTTCGAGGTAACGGGAGCAACAGCGATTTTTCGCAATTTTTTAAAAATAATTAAAAGAAAAATGTACCCAAGTATTACATTATATATATTTTTGAACTTGAGTTTTTACAAGCTTTCATTTGACACCTCATTCGATGACCTGATAAACAATTTTTTTTTTTTAATTCCGATTTCATCCTTCAAAACTAACCCCTAAAATAAAAATTGAACTTTCCAAACTACACGGCTCTGACTAGGCCATCAATTCCTGTATTAGTGCCAAATCTCAATTTTCTATGTCAAATAGTTTCTGAGAAAATCGGGTGTGATACACAGACTCGGGCAAGAAATGATTTGGCTTGGGTTGACAACGCGGTATCGTGAAGCACCTATAAAAAGTATTTCTAATTGTTTTCAAATCGAAACATTTTGAATGATAAACTTTATGGTGAACCAATAACCAATAAAAGTAGAAGTTCCTGCAAATTTTGGATGACAATTTTTGCTAAACACAGGTAGAAATTGCAAATGTGTTCTGAGGGACTGAGCAACAGAAGCTAGAGAGGACTCGCCAGGAGTCTAGATGAGGCCCTCATGAGCTTATTCTGGAGAGCAAAACCAGACGTTACGAAATGGTTCATACCTAGCTCTCCGGGTTTAAGAAGAAACATTTTTGCCCAAAATTGTTACTTATGAGGAAAAGTGAATATTGTATATATTACCAAATATTATATATCCTAGGGGGCGAAAATCGTGGATCTAACCAGATGAGCCATCAACGGGCACTGCAAAACTGAAACTTCATACAAAGAAGACCTGGCCAGATCCATCAAACCTTAAATTATTTATGCTCTTTATTTCTGATATACAATATCTCAAATACGCTAAAAGCTCTTTAATCTTGTTTGAATGTCGATTTTCTAGTTTACCTGACATTCACAATCGTTGCAACTTATAGCATATATTTTACGAGGGCCGTTTGCAAGGTATGGTAAACGAGGAAGATATACGAACAAAATTGAAAAATTCACCTTTCATTTTTCAACATAATCTTCTTCGAGCTTGACACATTTCGTCCAGCAATTAAGCCATTTTCATAAAATAATTTCTCTTGACATGCCAAATAGTTATTCACAGCATACATCACTGCATAATTTTTGTGAAATATTTGGCCTCCAAGAAATTTTGTGAGATTCGGGAACAAAAGAAGTCCAAAAGGGTCAAATCCTTCGATGGCTAAGCAATTCGAAGTGAAGTTCATAACTTTTGGTCATGGCAACGAGTTACGTGTGAGCAGGTGCATTGCCGTGACGCAGCACCCATCGTGCACACAGCTTTTACATACCAAAATGTTTATGTAAAATGTTATAAACGCGTTTACTTGAGATCCATACAATGTTAGCAATCTCCCGAACCCGAAGTCTTTCAAAATTATGTCGTGGTCTTTGGTCACAATCTTCGGAGTTGTCACATCGTTAGGGCGTCCACTGCGATGCTTGTCATTTGTGCTTGTTCGGCCACGTTTAAACTCGAAAACCCAGTAGTTTAGGGATGACGAAGAAGAGTCAAGCTTCACTTTTATTTCGGTGGTTGTTTTCTTTTTCAAAAAGTAAAATTTTATCACAGCTCGAACCACTGAGATTTGAGCTTAGTGGTTTTCATGATGTCAGAAATTGACTATACACGTTTCGACCGATTAAACATTAACTACACTGTGCTCTGAACTGAAACTCTGCATGTGACTTTCTAAGGTATCAAACTAAATGGTCCAATACTGATTTCGATCATGTGCCACATGTGTGTAATCTATCTTACGATCCTCGTACTCTTTTGACATTCCTGGATTTTGTCCTTCGTACACCTAAGATATTTTTTAAGTTGTCTAATAATTAACCTTAACTTCACCAATGTACTGTTGCATTTTCGTTTATGTAACATAGTTCGCCTTATAGTATATTGCTCACATAGTTTATTATTTCCTTTTGAAAGAAGTAAGTTACGAAAAGAAAGGAATTGTGTTAGAAATATAACTAAGATCAATAGTTATGATGAAAATTTAGGACACACGTTATTATTAACGTGTGTAAAGGCATAGGTTTAGGTTAAATATTCATAATTTTATCTTTTTAACATGTGAGCAAAATAAAATGAAATATGTTTGATATTCTATCAAGGTTGTTGAAACACGCGCTGAAAGTAACATCATTGTACCAAAGATTCCAAAATTAAAATGTAAAATATTCTGTGTGAAAATGTGTTGAAAATATACAGTTTTTACAATGTTTTAAACTATTTACCCTGTAAACACATTTTTACAAAGTTCTAAAGCATTATTGGTGGAAATTAGTTGGAATCAACAAATTCTATGAAGTTCTTTTTTAAATTTTTTTCTCGTTTCGTTCATTTATTTTTCAACAGAACAGAAAATTTTAAATTGAGTTGCATCATTAATAAGATGCACTTCTAGAAATTAAATAAATTCTAAATAATTCTGCAATTCAGCTCTGACATATTTCTGAAACAGTCGAGATACAGAAATAAGGCCTTAAAGTGATAAGGGTGACGAAAATTTCATGTCTGCGTCCCTGACTAGACTATAAATATCTTAATATATAAATCTTACCCAGATTCCAAGAGAATAATTTATATAAAATACTCCGGTCCTAATAAACCCAGGTTTCTCTAACAGGAATGAATGCATCAGCATTATTTTACGATTGGTTCTATTGAATGTTTCCCATGGTAACCTGTAGAATGCTTCGCGAACATCTTCTATCTAAAATTTTATATTTTAACAGTCAGCAGTATAGACAAATAAATTTAAACAATATATTGTTGCGTGGAATTTGTTTCGTGCTGTTGAATTTGTATTTTTTGTACACTTAACAGGTTCTCTCAATAGAGGTAACGAAAACACAAATAAATAATTTTGAAAGAAGAAGAACACTTAAAGAGCAAAATAAATAACCTTGCCAATGCCTTTGGTTGCTTTTGGGGAATGTAGCCGAGCACACTCCAATCGATATATTCCGCTGCAACAAATCCACGGCTTTTATATATTTCTCATAACTGAGAAAAATGAGCCAGGTTTAAGCCAGGCAAAGTTGATCTGCCTTGGTATATGGTATCAAGGATTTTAGGAGAACAGTTCCTAGCAAGGCGTTGGAGGGGCTCTGTTATACTTACCACCCTGGCATATATAAATATATATATATATATATATATATATATATATATATATATATATATATATATATATATATATATATATATATATATATATGCAGTGAATTTCCCCCTCGCGGACATCCCCTGAACGGACAGTTTCTCATATAATTAGTATTGTGTTAACTCCCTATTGGACGGACATTCTCTTGAACGGACGCGGACACAAAAAAACTTTCTCTTAACCGGACAAAAAACAATAAAAATACACGCCTTGTGTCGTTTTTCTGTGGCAAGTGTCGCTGTTGCGTTTCCCAATCGCGCCGCGCGCCAACATCGCTGCCTGCCTTCACTGACAGACTTCCCCGAGTACATTGGGAATTAACCGATCTCAATTTTTCGGTACACGCGGGGATTTATTATTAGTCTGACGCCTATGTGAAAAAAAGAGACACAGTGGGCGACACATTCATTGTAGAAATGGCTCCAAATAGAAAAATCCTCACGTTTAAACAAAAAATCGAGAATGTTGAAGTTCACAATAAGGAAAAGTTAAGTGTAAGGGACTTATTCAAGCGTTTTAATATCGGAAAAACACAAGCAGCTGGTATTATTAAACATAAAGAAATCCTTCTCAACAAGTGGATATCGAACAGCAATTTGAATGAAAAAAGAAGCTTTTTGACTGGTGATGGTACCAAAATTGACAAGTTGTGTTATAACTGGTTTATAGCAGCTCGCCATAAGGGGATTCCTTTAACAAGTATACACATGAATTATTTTTTTTTTAGATAAAGTTTTCTGGAATCATATCAATTCAAAGAATGGATAAACGGAGTGAGAGTAAATACGAAGCAAAGCAAAAGAAATAGCCTAGTCTCTGGGACATTCTACATTCAGTGCTTCTTCTGGTTGGCTTAATAAATTTAGAATCCGCCACAACAAAGTTTTAAAGCGATTTCAGGAGAAGGAGCTTCGGTTATTGCTGAAGATGTCTCATCATTTTGAGAAAACTGTCCTTCTTTAATTAAGTGATATTCTCCGAAAGATATCTAGAATGGCGATGAGACAGGCCTGTATTTTAGGGCTCTACCCAACAAAACGCTAACATTAAAAAAAGAAAAATGTGTTGGTGGTAAATATCCCAAAGAGAGGTTTACAAATTTTGCATTGTGCAAATATGACGGGAGAAAAAGAAAAACCCTTAGTCATTGGTAAGGCAGCTAAACCCAGAGCATTTAAAAATATTAACAAAAACAACCTGCTTTTAACTTGGAAATATAATAAGAAAGCTTGGATGACAGGCGAAATTATGAAGATTTTTTTTGTATTTCATTTAAGCGGACACCCCTCTTGAACGGACACTTTCGGTCTGTCGCGTTGGTGTCCGCTCAAGGGAGATTTCACTGTATATATATATGTATATATATATATATATATATATATATATATATATATATATATATATATATATATATATATATATATATATATATATATATATATATATATATATATATATATATTATATATATATATATATATATATATATATATATATATATATATATATATATATATATATATATATATATATATATATATATATATATATATATATATATATATATATATATATATATATATATATATATATATACATATATATATATATATATATATATATATATATATATATATATATATATATATATATATATATATATATATATATATATATATATATATATATATATATATATATATATATATATATATATATATATATATATATATATATATATATATATGCATATATATGCATATATATATATATATATATATATATATATATATATATATATATATATATATATATATACATATATAGCGTCGTGGGCGGCGTACTGGTTGCTTGCCCGATTACATTTGCATTGCGTATGTATATATAAATATATATATATTTCATATATATATATATATATATATTATATATATATATATATATATATATAGATATATATATATATATATATAAATATATATATATATATATATATAAGAACTGTGGATAACTAAATACGGCAACGAGAGATCGACAGTCCTCAAGGCGCACATCGATAAGTTTTTAAAGGTTCTTATGACAGGAAAACTGGACCAATGGAACCGACTTTACAAAAAGTAGAATATAGATTAATCTAAACAGAAAGAAGTCGCAGGAGCAAGTGCAAACTTACCATAGGCAGAAACAAAATTATAAGTGTCTCTAGACGGACAAGCATTTGTCTTCTAGATAGAAATATATTTTATCCTCATGTATGGTGATATGGAATCTAACGCAGAGGAGTAATATATTTGCTAGGACAGCAGAGCTGCCCGAATTACCTTAAAACTGGTAAGAGAGGAACTTGTTGGCCACTTGTGTGACCACACTGGCTTAACCGAACTTGACCCTTTCGAAGGATCCCAAAATGTCTCGTAAGGGGACAAGACATTGTTTCCTAAGTGAGCATCTCGCCTGAATTGGTGTCAAACACGATCCAGATAGCAGACAGTGCTTCAAGGTATAAGAGACAGTCCCTCATACCTGTATAATCATGACTTGTCCGGAAATCAATAAGGCCACACAAATACCTGGAATTTTCTATAATTTTGGACAAGGGGGATATTAAGGGGGTTCAGTCGGGAAGGTTGCTATTGTTTTTAAACGATATTTGCCCTAAAACAAGAAAGGAATATAACGAGCCTTTGAGAGATGTAAGTAGTGTAGTCATTAGAGGCTCCTATACTGACAGACAGAGCATCGTCTAGTAAATCAACACCATTTAACTAATTGTAAATGCAAGATCTGTGAAATTAGCTTAGTTCAGTTTTGCAATGTCCTTTTTAGGTCGAAACAATGGATTGCCACGTTACTGTGTAATCCAAAACAACATCACATTAGCATTTTCAATAAATTTGTAGTTTTATAAAGTAAAAGTGAAATTTTGTTTATTTTTATACTATCATTAATACACACCTGTTGTCCAAAAATTTCTCCACCCAGTATTAGTATATATACTAAAGGGACACCCATAAATAATTCTAATCTGAAGGCAAAAACATTTGGATTGTCATTTCGCTTAAATAAAAAAAATCATTATGAGAGGGAGGCCAGTTCCATGGTTAGTGTATCGTTAAGAACATATAGATAAAGCAGTTGAAGCTTAACGCACTCTATAAAAAATACCATATGCAATCATCGGATTTTGCATACAAATTCCGATGATTCGTATCTGTTCTCAATACACATAAAATGGATCATAATCAAAATCACTTTTCCGGTTTAAAATAATACCCTTCTTTCAATTTTCATAAAATATATTTAATGTTTATTGATGTTTGCTAGCTCTCTGGGTATTCCACATGTATATATGTTGTATAGTCGGCCATTTGAATAATATAAATAGAAGTCTACAACTTTAATTTTGCGTGACTATCAACTCAGGATACGAGGTGTATAAAGGGTGTTAAATTATATCGACCTAGTTATAAAAATGACGTCATATATAAAATTTGGTCTGTTGTGAAATTACTGTCGCAATTTTTACGATTTTTTTCTTGCGAAAAATGAGTAAAAGTAATTTGGAGCAACACACTGTGATAATGTTGCTAACTAAAGATAGAAATTAACTAAATTATTCTATTTTTAAGCAAAATTTTGTCGAAACACTTTCGATAGGGTCCAGACCACATATATATATATATATATATATATATATATATATATATATATATATATATATATATATTTTTTTTTTTTTATGGGTCTAGCACACTTGCTGCAGGGAAGAAGTCCCTAAAGCGCTACAGGAGCGACACGTGTGCGAAAAAAAAAAAAAGCGATTCACGTTGTTCTTGAATCGCTGTAAATTGTACTCGGTGGGAAACACAGTCCTGGGCAAATTATTCCAAAGGGATGATGTTCTCCATATAAAAGACTGCTTGAAAAGCGTTATACGAGGAGTAACAAGCTGAACCTCATACGGATGTGAAGTATTAGCGCGACGTGTATTTCTAACACGTACCGCTCTGGGAGGAATTAAGCGGGCCACATCTTTCGAACACTTTTCATGAAAATACTTATAGAATAGGTTCAAGTCGCCAACCGTTCTTCGATGTTCCAGCGAATCAAGGTCGCCGGTCAGTTCGGGGTCTCCAATCAGACGAACAGCTCTTCTCTGAATAGAATCCAACAAATGCAGTGTAAGTTTGGGAGCGGAGCCCCAAACATGGGAGCAGTATTCCATAGTTGGTTGAATTTGAGCTTTGTAAAGAATTAACAGTTGTTGTGGAGTGTAAAGCTTTCGGGTTCGAAATAATATCCCCAACTTTTGAGAAGCTCTCCTTGCTATGCCTGCAACATGTTCATGCCAGGACATATTTGCTCTCAAATTAACGCCCAACAAATTGAGTGACGATGTTAGAGGAATGGAGTGTCCCGACATAACTATGTCGGGTTCAGCAACGTTAACTTTTTTAGAAAAAACTGCCGCCTGGGTTTTTGTAGCGTTAAATTCCACTTGGTTACTGTCACCCCAAATAAAATTTCTTCCAGGTCTTTGTTAAGTTGAATGACTTCCTGTTGTCTGCGGATATTCGTCTGAGTAGCCGATGTCCGAGCGTTCAAAGTGAATGAAGAGATAAGCGTACTGTCATCTGCAAAGCTGTAGATTGGATTCTCAGTCTTTTCCAGCAGATCGTTAATGTAAAAGAAAAAGAAAGTAGGAGACAGTATGGAGCCTTGAGGTACACCGGCGTTGATAGTGAAGGTGTTAGAAAGAAATCCGTCGACTGCCACTCGTAAAGACCGTTCTCTGAGGAAACATGAGAGCCACAAACAGAACTTTTCAGACATACCATAAGAGCGTAGCTTAGCCAACAGCCCATCGTGCCAAACACGGTCGAATGCCTTGTATATGTCAAGAGCAACCGCTCGAGATTCTCCAAAGTGTTCAATTGCGTTGTTCCAAACGTGTGTTACATAAGTCGGAAGATCTCCTGTTGATCTATTTTTACGAAAGCCATATTGATGATCGCTAATAATGTTGAATCCTTCAAGATATTTTAGAACATGCTGATTGATAGCCTTTTCCATGACTTTCGATATTATTGAAAGCAGTGCGATTGGTCGGTAGTTATTTGGCAAGGTCTTCTTGCCTTTTTTAGGTATCGGCTGAACTGTGGCACATTTCCAGCAGGAAGGAAATATTCCCTTTCTGTAGGATAGGTTGAAAAGTCTACAGAAAACTGGTGTTAGTTCCCTCGCACAGTTTTTGAGAACTATGGCAGGTATTCCGTCAGGGCCAGAAGCTTTTTTAGTGTCTAGCTTCATTAAAATACGTTTTATGATACGCGTCTGAAGACAATATCGGACATCCTTGACTGCACTATGGGAATAGTAGGTGGTGTTTTTCCTTGGAAATCGACAGTAGAATGTGAAGCAAGGAGTTCAGCCAACAAGTTCGCTTTCTCAACAGGTGCCGTTGCAATAGAATTATCTGGCCGTGTGAGTGTTGGTATGGTGGATTTGGTGAAATTTTGACTGACTGCCTTAGCGGCTGACCAAAAGGACCTGGAATTGTTGGGACAAGCGAGAAGTTTGTTTCTAATTCGTTGATTGTCCGTAGGCAACATGTTTAGAAGCAACAGCTTCTTTGCATTTTCGGTCAAACCAAGGCTTGTCGTTGGAAGGGCATTTCTTCGAAAAAGGGATGTAAGCCTCCATACCGGCCAAAATAACATCGGAAACCTCCCTGGCGTAGTCAGATGGGTCGTCGGATCGAAAACAAACGTCTAACCAAGGGAAAGTTCGAAAATATTCCATGAGATCTTCCCATTTAGCCGATTTGTAGTGCCAAATTTTGCGCGGTTTAGGCGCCTCTCTGTCTCTGATTAGTAGGATACTCGATGTCGAAAGTAGTTTATGGTCAGAAGACCGTAACGGCGGATTTACGCTGACCGTCTAAATCTCCGGATTGGTGGTTAAAAACAGATCAAGAAGACTGGCGAACTCCCCGTCTCGATCGATCAGGGAATAAAATTTGTTACGATTGCCATTAGCTTTGGATTGTAACACTGAGTCTGAGCATTTCGCACGATTTTCATCTTCTTGTAAACATTGATCAGCACTGAATGCAAATTATTCTTAAGTAAAAAGTACAATATGAAATAAGGGATTGATCTGTATGCCGAAGGATGATTGATATTTTAAATTACACACGAGTTTAGTAATGTCTAATAAATATTATTTTTGACATCATAATAGAGATTCAGTACATATGAAATTAATATAATCGGACGTTTTTTATGTATTCAGTATTTTATTCTATTATTACTGTTATGTATGTAAGGTATGATATAGCTATGTGGATGATGTTTTCGCGATTCTTGATACAAAGAAAGCAAATATAGATGATTTTGTTTCCAAATTAAATAGCCGAGATGATTCCACTAAATTCACTTACGAAATTGAAAACAAAGAACAACTGCATTTTCTAGATATTTTAATTTTTAAAAATAATAATAGGTTAGAATTTGATATCTATAGAAAAGACACAGTAACAGATAGATATATTCCTATTAGTTCCTTGCAAACAACACAAATTAGCCGCATTACATTTTTTAGTTCATTGTTTGATCACTTTTCCTCTGAATAAACTTCAATAATGAAAAGAATCGTATTAGAAATATAATTAGAGTTAATGGTTATGACGCTGACTTAGTAAACAAGTTAATAAATAGACATAAGTTCAAGTTAAATATTTAGAATTCAACCTTCTTTACACACGAAGAAAATAAGACCAAATATGTCTCCATACTATATTGTCGCCCCAGCCTTTTTCTTTTAATTTCTGAGAATGGATTGAGTGGATATTAATATTAAAATAAATTAAACATACACTAGCTCAGTTTTTCTTGGTAGAGTAATATGGGTAAGAGATAATTTTTGTACGTCTTTTGAAAATAGTCTCTATAGTTGTTCAAAATTTTTGGTTGTACAGATTTTGGGAACCATTCATTTTGAAATAAAAGGATCTAACTTCAGCTAAGAAAATGAAAAAACACTGAAGAGTTATGTAGTTGTTAAGGATAATTTTGATATGATATAACCGTTTTGTCTTGAAAAGTAAAATAGGTGGTACAGTGAAACACTAGTCTTAAACAAGAAAGAAGGTTTATTAAAGACTAAATTAAAAGTTCTAATTTTGCTACTCTGCTATTACCCTTATTACAAAAAAAACCCTTAGTTTAATAAGTGGTATTATTAAATAGAGTCCTTAAATCAGGATTTTTTGATTAAAACTTTGCTATACACGATGTTGAAGGTTCGTGAGGTTCACTTCACGAGTTATCAGTTCGATACGATGTAAAACGCACTTGTCAACAGGAAGCTAGGTCTACGAATTGATATACTGATGACTTACGGTTTTTCTATGAGATTTTGGGCCTGTCCTGGTGGGATATACATAACACTGATGTCTCCCCCTTGGTTACCTCAGTTCCTTTTGGGTTACTAAACTTTTCTTGGCCCCTAAAGGTTTGAGAATAAACAGGATATTTCAAGGAAAAAGGCCTTGAACTGAACACTAAAACCGTTTTCACACTACTACATCACTAATATATCAGTACGGCAACTTGATAAAGAAAGCCTACTGGGCGGCTTTCGGAAAAAAAGCCCTTACTTTGGCTTCACAAAATATCTGCCCTACTTCATCTTGGCTGGGAAAAAAGACCTAGATCCATGCCATCCGAACCCTTAAATATCTTTCTCCCTCCCGTATAAATCACGTCTTCAAGATGGTTACTTCCCGGATACAAATATCTAGCCAATCGACGCATTAGAAACGAATCAAATAAATCCAGCGGACAACCCGCAATGCACGCTGTAATACAAACAGCTTAAAAATTCGAGTGAACTCCACTGTTTAAAAGTTAGTAAACACTACAATAAGTAAAAAAATGGAGAAAAATATAAATTATAGGGAGAAAAACAGTGACGTGACATGATCTTAAATTCTAGGAAAACATGAACGTTACAATATAATCCGAAATACAGCAGGGGACTGAATAAGGTAGGCCTCACCTTAGTCTATAAGTCATCAGACAATCTGAGGAATATCTTAGGAAATCCCAAAGATAAAATTCCTAATTGTGAGAAAAGTGGAATTTATGAAATTAGTTGTAATGATTGTGACAAAAAGTATGTTAGGCAAACAAAAAGGTCAATTAAAACACGATTTAAAGAACATTAAGCACATTCAAAGTACAGTAGAACAGAAAAGTCTAGCATTGCCGAACATGCCCTTGAAGCTAATCATACTGTAACATCAGATAATCTAAGATTAATCAAAATGTATCTGATAGGAGATTGTTGAACGCATACGAAAGTATGGAAATTATAAAATGTAAAAGTAGTTTAAATAAAGACAGAGGGCATATTCCTTATAGTTCCCTTTACTGGTTACTTGATCGGAATTGATGGCCTCGCCTATGCCATTAGTTCCGTCTGAGTAATTCAGGTCTTAGGCTAAGTATAAATAGGGTAGATTTGTAAAAAAAAAAAATATGAGAACAGAACGGAAAAGAGAAATCTTCTCACCAATAACACCAGAAAAATGGAACCAATATTTTACAAATATGCTAACAGAAGATAGACCAGAGTTCAAAAGTACCCAACATGGAAACCCAAATATAGCTATACGAGGATCCCCAATAAGGATAACAACATCAGAAGTTAAAGAAGTATGTAAAACGCTAAAAAATGGTAGAGCTCCAGGACCAGGAAACATCCCAGGAGAGATAGTAAAATACGGAACTGAAAAGCTATTTAGCGCTTTGAGGAACTTATTCCAAAGATGCATTAACACATCATAAGTACCTGAGGAATGGAAAATATCATACATATCAACAATTCATAAGAAAGGAGACAAAAATAATTGCAATAACTATAGGGAAGTAACGGTTACAGGATCTATTAGCAGAATATACGGAAAAATACTTAAAAATAGAATAGAAACGGAATACGCGGACATAGAAGCTGAAGAACAGGCAGGCTTTAGAGCAGGAAGATCCACAATAGACCATCTCTTCTCACTGACACAAATTCTAGAAAAGAAAACCGCATTTGATCAGGAAGTCCATGTCTTGTTTGTTGATTTAAAAAAGGCCTACGACAGCGTGCCCCTAATGAGATTATGGGAAACACTACAACAGAGTAATGTAAGCACCGAAATAATTAAAGCCGTAAAATCCTTGTACCAAGACGCAAGAAGTAGTGTGAAAACCAAATATGGTATAACAACAGGGTTCCCGGTCACAAAGGGTCTCAAACAGGGCTCCTGTATATCCCCAACGCTATTTAAAATCTATTTGGAGAGTGCACTGAAGAACTGGAAAAGGAAATGCAGCAGTATGGGATTACCACTGGATGACGATACTACATTGTACACGCTATCATTAGCAGATGACCAGGCAGTAGTCGCTCAGGACATCGATGATATGGAATACATGATACGAAAACTTATGGAGGAATATGAAAAATGGGGCCTAGAAGTCAATATTAAAAAGACCGAGTACGTGTGCGTCGGAGGACAACAGCAGGACTTGAAACTGGCCACAGGACACACCATCAAACACTGTGCCAGTTATAAGTATTTGGGAACGAGAATATCTAGGGACGGAACACTGGAAGAAGCAATATTCGAGAGGAATATCCAAGGAAGAAAAGCGATTGCAATGCTTAATAGTATACTATGGGACAAAAACATAACCACTGAAAATAAGAAGAGTATTTACAACTCAATAGTGAAAAGTTTAATAACTTACAGCTCCCAGGTGTGGCTATTAAAGGAAAGAACAGGAAAAATACTAAAAGCTACAGAAATGGATTTCTGGAGACGAGCAGCCAGAAAATCCAGAAAAGACCGCATACCAAATGACAGGATAAGGCGAGCTTTAGAAATAAAGCACGATATAGTGGACGAAATCAGAACCCAACAGTTGGTATGGTACGGACATGTACAGAGAATGTCACAAGACCGACTACCTAAAAAGATTTTAAATTGGAACCCTCATGGAAAAATAAAGCGAGGAAGACCACGCCAAAGCTGGAGAGCAGGAATCAACAAGGAAGTACTAGAGAGAGATCTGGAGGAGGAGGGATGGAGAAACCGGGAGGAGTGGAAATTAGGCATCAGAAGACGGAAGACGTTATAAAACCGATTGAGTAATTATTATTATGGTTATAAATAGTTTTTGAAAGCCAGGCATGGACGACCCAAAAATTTATTTATTTCAGAGAAAACTAACGACTCTTCTACATTCCAAAGTTTCAAAAGTAATTTTTTATTTACCCTATTATGTTAATAATAAATTATCCTTGGATCTCTTAAATTGCTTAAACAGATTAATTTGTTTAACGAAGACTAATGACACGATATGAGTTGTAACAATCACTGACTGGCTATACCGAGTGGTAGCCTATGTAAGTTAGAGGCACAGACTTTATCACGTTGAACTTACCTTTTCAGAACAATGATACTAATGAATCATGATATTCCTCAAGTAGCTATTAGTGAATAAATAAAAAAACAGAAAAGTATGCTGCCTGATAATGGATAAATAACATAATGATAATTAAAAAAGTACGTTGCCTGTAAATGCGACCGAGAAAAAAAAATTATACTGGTATACAATTACACACTAATACTAATATGGAGTGAAAAGTGCCGAGACTTTCACAAGATTCGTATAAAATTTTCATAGCATTTTGTCTATTAGTTTACGAGTTACAGCTGCTTAAGTGACGCTACTTTTGATTTTTGCGAAAAGGAGCAAAAAGAATTTCCTTGGGTTGATTAAACGTTACCTTTCAATGGGAAATAAAAAAACAAACCGATCATGCATCACGTTCCGGACATCCAAATGAGGCAATCATTCCAAAAAAACACAAAAAACATCCACCATATTGTTCCGACGACCGCAAAATGAAAGTAAGAGAGCTGACATCGTGAAGAGATCAACAGAATGCGTGAGGCATATTTTGAATGAATATTTACATACGAAAAAATTATGCGCCCGAATAGGTGCCGCTCACTCATGATTATAAACAGCAATGTGTTGAAGAATAAGAACGTTGTGTGGAACTGCCTCGGCGTAATCCAAAGGGGTTTTTGCATTGATTCATAAGAATGGACGAAACATGGATCCACTACTACAGGTCTGAGCCTAGCAGGCAGTCTGCAGAGTGGCTGGAATCGCATGAATCACGACTTGATGGTCGAAATACACAAATATCAGCTAGAAAGAGTTTGGAAAGTATATTTTGGATGCGCATGGAATAATACTGATCGACTGTCTTGAGAAGGGGATACTATTACATTGGTTTATGGGACCATTTGAAAGGTGAAATCGAAAAAAAGGCAGCATTTAGCGAAGAAAAAAAGTGCTGTTTCACCAAGATAATGTTCCAGTTCACAGCTCTATAAAATCGATGGTGAAATTGGATCAATTATGAATTGTTTCCTCATCCGTCCTATTCACCAGATCTGATCTCCAGCGATTATTACCTCTTTCCAAATTTGAGACAGTGCTCCAGGGAAAGAGATTTGGGTCAAATGAAGAAGTCGAATGGGAAACTGAGATTTATTTTAGAGAATTTGACAAATTGTACTATATGAAATTTATCCAAATGTTGGGAGAGAACTGGAATAAGTGTTAAGTTCTTGAAAGAAACTGTGTTGATGAATAAAATCGATTTTTGGCAAAAACATTGTCCTTTCCTTAAAACTCTCGGGCCTTTTTGCCCCATCCCCAGATCTACATCCGGGCGAAAATACCTATAGTTTACTGTTTATTTCATGCCGTTGTAAATAGCTACACCATTTTATCAAGAATTACTTGATCAACTAAAAGAGTTTAAATCAGTTTTTGCCGGTCACCTGTCAAACAAGTGCCAACTTGTGATACATCGTTATATTGAAACTGGCGCCTCCTTGTAGCAACACCGATTGCAGAAAATTCAGCGGATCTCAGTAATAAAGGAAAAAATCGAGCCTTAAAAAATAACGCACCATACAACTGCACAATATCGGCGAGTTTTAACTAGAGAGTCAAGTTCAGATTCAAAAAAACTTTATTAATACAAGGTTGGTTTACAGTTTTTGATTTCAGTGGATACAGTGTGCTTTTTAGTACATTTCCCCACTGTATAGCCTTGCGAGTGTTTTAGTGCAGGGCTGTCAAGGTCATGCACAGTTTGAGCCAATTTCGGAGGTAACGCCTCCCGCTGTCCCCACCACTGCTAGACATTAAGCGGCCGAGCCGCCTATCGCGGCTCGGCCGCTTACCAAACACAATGCGCTCCTCCTATGTCTCTCATAGCCGCTCCTGAGACTGCGCGCACGGCGGCAGCAGCAGTGGTGGGGACAGCGGGAGGTGTTACCTCCGAAATTGGCTCGAACTGTGCATGACCTTGACAGCCCTGTTCTAGTGGTATAGTTTGTATATCAGTCCTTATGTACCCGATAATCTTTTAGTCATTTCCGGGTGGTTATCCTTAATGACTATTATTATTTGTGTTTGGTATTGGTATTAAAATTAGGATAATTTTTTATTTCAGTCTTCTGGGAAAAATTAAAAAAAAAAACAGCTTGGACCAGAATTTAAGGTTATACGGTTACTACAGTATTTCTCACATTTGAATAGGTTTTTTTTTTTTAAAAAAAACAAATTTAATAATTAAAACATATTATGAAAATTGTTATCTCTTCAACTAATTGCTTTTCGACACTAAAAATTTCAATTTCAATTTAATAAGTCCCCTTAAAAAAAAGTTTTTAAGGATGGCTAATTTATTAGACCATCCTCTTTAAAAAACGAATTTATTTATTATTTGTTCAATTCGGCTTTTAAAGTCATTCATATATTTCGGCTTTCTTTTAACACCGAATGCCACACCGTCGAATGAGTACTACTAACTTGAACAAACTTCTCTCATTTCATCGTTTGTAATATATTTTTTTTAATAATCGTAATGAATATTACTTTAAAAAGTACCTTCAAGTTTTTTGAATTTTTTATTTATTTTTTCTTAATAAAAACCGATTTTTTATGAAAAAATTATAAATTTTTAGTGAAATAGATATTTGGATAGTTACGGATCCTGCACATTTACTTGGAAATTTTCCAACGTTATAATAGGTTTTTGGGGTCGCAGATTACGATAAAGTAACCGTTTTTTTAATGTATAGGATTTTCAAGTATTTACCAATTTTGGTTATTTTTCGCCTTTTTCAAGATTGTTTAGTGGATATGAGAATGAACATTATTACATTTAAGATGTCTGACAATTATTTAAAGTTTAAATTCACCAACTCTACCATAAACTTAAACTCAAAATGGCCGGACCTGAGAAAATTGACCAAATTTTTCGAGTTTATTTTCGGACCCCCACCAAGCCAAAATTTAGAGTAACGTAGAGCCGCTTGCGAGGGCTTAAATTAAAGCTTAAAGACTCTAGTTTTGAAAACCGATGGGCGATTTTGAAAATAAAATGTTCCGCATGCGCAGAAGTTCCCGAAAGGATACCGCTTCTCAAAAAAATCATTAAAAGTAAAAAAAAAACAGGTGGAATAGCATTTTTAGTGTTCCGGACGGAACACTTATAAGATCACTTCGGTCACTGTCTGTCTGTCTGTCTGTCTGTCTGTCTGTCTGTCTGTCTGTCTGTCTGTCTGTCTTTCTGTCTGTCTGTCTGTCTGTCACACCCGATTTTCTCCGAAACTATTTGACATAGAAAGGTGAAATTTGGTAATAATATAGGAATTGATGGCCTCATCAGAGCCATGTAGTTTTGAGAATTAAATTTTGACTTAAGGGGTTAGTTTTGGGGGGTGAAGTCGGAAGTGAAAAAAAAAAATTTTTTACTAGGTCATCGAGTGTGGTGTCAATGAAAGCTTGTGAAAACACGAGTAAAAAATGTATATATAATATTATACTTGCGCGCACTTTTCTTTGTATTATTTTTAAAAATTCGCGAAAAATCGCTGTCCCGGGCCTTATCTCGAAAAGTACTTATCAAAAAATTTCGAAAAAATTCTGGAATATTCTCCACGGGGTGTAGATTGAACGAAAATTATCACGAGTGCATTACCTTTAATAATTTATATGGTACATAAAAAAAACAAAAATTTCAAGGTCATCAGATTTCAGTGAAGATTGGAAACAAACTTTGTTGAAAACTCATTTGGGGTGTGCTTTGTGAAGTCACTAATCATTTTATACCACCGTACCATAAATTTTCACTTGAGGGGTGAAATCGGAAGTGAAAAAAAATTTTTTTTACTAGGTCATCGAGTGTGGTGTCAAATGAAAGCTTGTGAAAACACGAGTAAAAAATATATATATAATGTAATACTTGCGCACACTTTTCTTCGTATTACTTTTAAAAAATCGCTGTCCCCTAGCTTATCTCGAAAAATACTGATCAAAAAATTTTGAAAAAATTCTGGAATATTCTCCACGGGGTATAGATTGAACAAAAATTATCACGAGTGCATTACCTATAATAATTTATTTGGTATATAAAAAAAAAAACAAAATTTCAAGGTCACCAGTTTTCAGTAAAGATTGGAAACAAATTTTGTTGAAAACTCATTTGGGGTGTGTTTTGTGAACTCACTGATCATTTTATATCACCCTAACAAAAAAATTTTATTTTAAAAACAATCAACGTACGGAACACTAATTGTGCAAGTTCAACTTGCACTTGACCGGTTTTTTTTTTTTTTATAACTTCACTATAATATTATCATTGTTTTCGAAAAACAAAAAAATGAACCCCCCCGTGGATTTTTTTGAAGTCCCGATCGCGAGTTACAACAGGTTTTGTTGGTGCAAAAATGCAAAATTCGAAAAATCGCTTGATAAAATTTAAAGAAATTCATACTATTCCTCGTAGCAAAACAAAACTTTTTCAAGAGATTTCTACATGGGAAGCGTTTTTCAACAAATGATAAGGTGATAGCATTCGTAGATGAGTATTTTGAAGGTCTTCTGGAGAACCACTTCAGAGATGGGGTAAATGAACTGGAAAAAATGTATTGAGCTAAAGTGAGATTATACTGGAGAGAGAGAGAATAATAATAAATAAATATAAGAATAAATCGAGAATAACTGAAATTATTTTTTAATATTCCTGTGACTGGTTTAGCTGAGTCAAATCTGAGGCAATGTCTCTGAACTTTTGTATGTTTATAGAAAAAAAATACTTTCAAATTTTTAAAGCCCATCTGTATATAATAAATAATAATATAATGAATAAATATAATAAATCCACGATTTTAATTTGTCAAAATTTCCTATAGGATTTTAAAATGAATTTTCCATGGAAAAGTTTAGCACCAATTTTTGAATTTTAGATTTTTTAATTTGTGCAAAAAATTAGAAAAATCATTTGAAAAAATTCAAATAAATTCCTTATTGAATAACAAACCTGTTTTTTCCTATAAACCTGGGTCCTGGGATACACTGCTGTATGCATGTATGTATTCAGAATTTTTTTCTCGAATGCAACGCATTTTAGAATCTAGGTTTATAGAACAAAAAAGTTTTGTTTTGCTATGAGGAATATGTATGAATTTATTTAGATTTTTTCAAGCGATTTTTCGAATTTTGAATTTTTGTACCAACACAATCTGTTGTAACTCGCGATAGGGACTTCCAAAACATATACTGGGGTTCATTTTTTTTGTTTTTCGAAAACAAAGAAAACAGTAGAGTGAAGTTATAAAAAAATGCCATTCCACCTGTTTTTTTTTTCACTTTTAATGATTTTTTTTGGGAAGCAGGGACCTCTGCGCATCCGGAACATTTTATTTTCAAAATCTCCCAACGCCTTTCATAACTAGAGTCCTTAAGCTTTAATTTAAGCCCTCGCAAGAGGCTCTACGTGGCTTCAAATTTTGGCTTGGTGGGGGGGTCCGGTTTAAAAAGAATGACCCATATATAAAACACGTAGGCTAAAAAGTTTTTGGTGTAGCTACTTAAAACACACATTTTTTTTTAAATTCGACTTTATTCATCAATATATCCTTTGATACAATCAGTACAACGCTCTTCTAACATTTCTTTAACTTTCTTGTAGAAGGATTTGTCTTTGCCTTCAAAATAGGCCTCAGTTTCGGCAATAACTTCTTGATTGGAGCCAAATCTCTATCCCGCGAGCATTTTCTTGAGGTCTGCGAATAGATAATAATCACTGGGGGCCAAATATGGAGAACAATTGTTGATTTAGGGCCGTTTCTTGGCGATTTCTGCATTCAAACGCACAAATAACTTTATATAATATTCGCTTGACCATTTTTCCCTTCTCAGCATAGTCGATTAAAATTATTCCATTGCTTCGTCGAAACGGTATTTTTTCCCATGAAAAAAGAATGTTTAATCAATACATGAAATTAATTTTTTTCCATTGTTTTGAAAATATCAAAATTAGCGTCACTAAAACCATTGTAACTTGAAAACTAATCGCCCAAATGTCATGAAATTTTGTCACGTATCATTTGAAGGTTGGTACTTCCTAAAAATCATACTAATTTTTTGAAAAGGGCGATATCTATGGGCCAGACCAAAAACTTTTCAACCTACTCACATGATATAATACTTTAGGCCTGTGGTTTTAAAAGACACGAATATCTGTGTAGAAATATCTATCCTTCGATCATTTACAAGCTTCCTAATGGCTTTATTGATGACAGCTTAAGTTTTATCGTTAGTTTTAATACGTCACATAAGAGAAATACAATTTTTAAAGAACAACACTACCGAACAAACTATGGTTTATGGATTATTACTTTTGTAAATATTTTGTAAAAATACCTCTGAAATTCCTTCGCTGCACTAGACATTTTAATTTTCTTTTTTTTTTTGCAATATAATTTTTTCTAGCCGTGTCCGCGGCTCCGCTCGCGTAGACTTGATTCACCTTTATCGTCACTGCTTATTAGTTATGTTTATATTATTATATAGCTCGAGGGGCGTTAGAGGCTCATGGCTTGGTTGCATACTTGTATCCACTTCTTTTTGTCTCCTGTTAACTTTTTCCAGTGCGGAATTCCCATCAACTCCGGATTTTGCTTTACTGCCTGAATCTATGTAGGTCGAGGTCTACCCTTGCCTCTTCTTTCAACCACTCCTCTTATTAGGGCTTGCTTTGTCTGTCTTTCTTCCTTCATCCTTGCCACGTGTCGCAACCATCTTAATCGCTGGCTTCTTATGATTTGGCTTATGAGGGTTTTCGTATATAGGCATTTTAATTCGTAGTTTGTTCTTCTTCTCCACAGTCCCTCTTCTATCCTTCCTCCGTAGATTCTTCTCAAAGCTTTCCTGTCCCACACCTTCAACGTCTCCTTTTCTCTTGCATTCAGTTTCCAAATGTCACCGTGGGTCTGACAACTGTCGTATATATTCTTTCTTTTGCTTTTTTTGATACATTCTTTGATTTCAATATTGGATTCATTGACCCCAAACATCTCTGTCCTTTTGCTATTCTTTCTTATATTTCCGTCCTTTCTTGTCCACTGTCCGTTATTGTTAGTCCCAGATATTTAAATTTGTCTACTTTTTCAAACATATATCTTTTCCCTAAGTTGTTTGTTATATCTAAACTTTTATTGTTTTTATTATCCTTCTTCTTTGTAATTTCTATGTATTTTGTTTTTTCTTCAATTACCTTTAGTCCTCTCATCCTTCCCCTTTCTTCTATCCTACTTATGGCTTTTTTGAGGTTCTCTTTTGCTCTTGCAATCACTGCTATATTATCCGCATAGGCCAAACATTGGCAGGTTTGTTGGAATATCGTTCCATTTGCTTTTATTTCTGACTCCCGGATTATCTTCTCTAGTACCAAATTAAATAGACATGTCGACACTGGATATCCCTGTCTTAATTCTCTCTTCATCTTAAACTTGTCTGATACTTTGCCCACAACCAACACTCTATTTTCTGTGTCATTAAGGTCATTCTCACCATGCGCAAGAGTCATATGCTTCTCTGAAATCCACAAAGATCAAGTGCAGTGCCAAATTTTGTTCTAAGCTATTATCTTGGATTTGCTTAATCGAAAATATCTGGTCAGTAACCGATCTATTTTTCCTAAATCCACACTGGTACTCTCCGAGAATAGATTCGGCTTTCTCTTCTAGTCTGTTTTTCATAGTCACCACTACTATCTTGTACACCACATCCAGTAAGGCTATTGGTCTATAATTAGCACATATAGTTTTTCTCCTTTTTTTTATATTGGACAAATGAGCGACTCTTCCCAGCTCACTGACGTCTTTTCCGTTTCCCATATTTCTTGCACCAACCAGCATATTTCATTTTCTAGAGCTACTCTTCCAGCTTTTATCATTTCTGTTATACAAGTTCCACCCGGGGCCTTATTTTTTTTTGGGTTCTGAGTATTTCTCTTATTTCTTCTTTGCAGGGTTTGTTTGTCCATTCCTGCCCTTCAGTTAATTTTGCTTCCTATTTCTTATTCAACTCCTCATTTTCATCTCCATTTAATGTTTCTTTAAAGAATTCCGCCCATCTATTCAGTTTTTCTGTCAAGCTTACTACTAAACTTCCATATTTTTTTCTACATATTTACGTTTTGTCTCTGTTTATTCCCTAAGTATTTTATAAAAAAAAACACGTAAATCGGATAAGTGGTTTTTGAGTGCTAAGCGCCACTAATGGACAGACAGACAGAGAGACGTTACATTTTATATATTACATAGAGTATTATTATTATTATATAACCTGGCCAGAGAACAAATGTATGAATTTAAAAAAAAAAAAAATACGTAAATCGGATAAGTGGTTCTCGAGAGGTAAACGTGCTAATGGACAGACAGATAGAGAGACGCTGCATTTTATATATATTACATATATTACAGATATTCTTTGCTACATAATATTGTTCCATATTTAATAGTTTAGGAAGTGTAATGCAAGAGAACGCGCTGGCGGCAAACTTTTTTCTGAATTGATTCAGTATTATCGTCACTCTTTATTCCTTATGTTATGTAACGTAATAAAATATAGCCTATAACCTGGCCAGAGAACATATGTAAGTTTTAAAAAAAAAAAGCACGTAAATCGGATAAGTGGTTCTCCAGTGATAAGCGCACTAACGGATAGACAGGCAGACAGACAGACAGACAGACAGAGAGACGTTGCATTTCATATATATTACAGATATTCTTTGATACATGATATTGTTCCATATTTAATGGTTTAGGCAGTGTATTGCACGAGGACGCGCTAGCGGCAAACTTTTTTCCGACTTGATTCACTATTATCGTCACTGCTTATGCCTTATGTTATCTAACGTAATAAAATATAGTCTCTAACCTGGCCAGAGAACATATGTATGTTTAAAAAAAAACACGTAAATCGGATAAGTGGTTCTCCAGTGATAAGCGCATTAACAGACAGACAGACAGAGAGACGTTGCATTTTATATATATTATAGATGTATCATACTTACATATACTGCAAGATAAGCTAGCATAGTTAGTAGAGTTACTGCATTGAACGCATGAACTACCATAGTCACGTTAAGATAATTCTCAACTGCATTTCTAAACCTAAAAATGAAGATTGATTAGTATATTTTGCGGGCCTCGGTGACTTAGTGGGTTAAGAGCCAGCATGTTTCGGTGCCTAGGCAACTTTGGCGAATATACTGACATTCCCGTCAGTATACGACGGTGGATTGAACAGTCTTGTAAAAACCAAAACATTTTTTGCAAAAACAAAAGTTTATTCCTCGACGTAATCTCCACTGAGCTCAATACATTTGGTTCAGTGAGAGTACAATTTTTTTCTAGCTTCAGAAAAAAAATGTAGTTGGAATTGTGCATATACTCGTTTACAGCACAGATACCGTCTTCATTTAAAGAATTTTTTTTTTCCCAAAAAGTCACTTGTGGCCAAATCTGGGTAACAGGGTTTGTGGGGCGGCCGTTGTGTGAACAGGCGCTCCTTCAACTCACTAAGCAAACAATCCAATAACATTGCGTAATAAGAATCAGTCATTTTTTTAAATAATCGGTCATAACAATACCCTGTAAGTACCAAAGAACAGTTGCCATCACGTTCCCGCCGAAAAAATTGCTTTGACTCTTTTTGGTGCACTCTCAGATTCGCCAATCCGATTGCTGTTTTATCTCTGAGGTGTAATGATGGATCAACGTTTCTTCTACAGTCACAAAACGACACCAGAAGTTCTTCGGATTACGCTGCAACTTTTCCATATACGGTTCTGAAATACTATTCTTCGTGTGTTTTGGGTCTGGAGTCAACGCAACATCCATCGGACATTCAGCTTTTTCATTTTTAGAACTTCGTTCATAAGAGATGCATACCATGCAATTTCACGAAGCTTAATGCGAGGATCTTCCATCATGGTACCATGAAATTTATCCCATGGACATGCAGCATCTGCAGTGCTAGTACGGCCACGTGTAATTATTTAGTATTAAATGATCTTGAGTGCTGATGTACAGTCTCCATGAATTTTCTTCTGTTCAGTTTCTACCTAGGCCGCTGTCCACTTTTTTAAATATTATTAACTTATCAATCAACCCTCGTATCTATAGACATTTAGTAAAATAAGGCGGCCAACCGTCTCGCATTCTGCGGGACCGTCCCGTAATGACAGTCGTAATCCCGCATTGCAACAATTAATAAAATAGCCCCGCAAAATGTCTAATGCGTCCCGCAAGTCACCCATTCCTATATTATTAAATTAATTCATAGATTTCCAAGTCTAACCAATTCCAATGCACCACAAAAAGAAACAAACGAACGACGAGGTAAATACGTACGAGTGAACCACGCTACTACGTACCACAGCGCAGCAGCCGGTACGCGTGAGTGTGGTCGCTTTATTTCGTTTCGCGTCGTGCGAAAAGTGCGTGTAAGAGTAAGAGAGCGAGAAAAATCGGCTAGCGCCAGTAGCAGTGAGTGATTGAATTGAACTGTTTTGATTTCAAATTAGTGCACGCGTGATCGGTGGCCCTGTCCGTGAAACCTATTTGTTGGTCCGTTTAGAAAATCATTTTTGTTTTACCAAATGCCGCCTTGTGAAAAACGCGCTCACTTTTCGAAAAAGCGAAGCTGTGAAAAAAGTTAAGTGAAGAAGAAAATTTTCGAGAATTCTTTTTTTTGCAAAAGTGTTCCTTCGAAAGTACGTTGCAATAAATGGAATGGAACATTTTCTGTTGCTCACGGCGCACAGTACTGATCAAAAAATTTTGAAAAAATCCTGGAAATTCTCCACGGGGTATAGATTGAACGAAAATTATCATTACCTTTAATAATTTATCTGGTATAAAAAAAAACAATATTTGAAGGTCACCAGTTTTCAGTAAAGATTGGAAACAAAAATCGTGTTTCAAAATTGTCTAGAGCCTTCAATTTTGGTTCGATTTGGACTAAGTGAAGAAGTTTTTTTTTTTTAAATTGAAGCTTATTAAATTTTCTGTTGCTCACGGCGCACCGAACAAAGTTGTCGGAGTTCCGATTTTGCAGTTAAACAGTTTTTTTTCAAAATGGCGGACGTCTTCAAAATGGCGGTTTCTGATTATATAGCGACTGAGACACAGAAAACGCTTACAGTTTCAAACCAAGTTGTGTTAAAATGCGTGTTTGTATGTTTTTTTATGTCGCTGATAATATATCTAATATCACAGTTACAAGATTAATAATAATGAACCCAAAATGGCTGCCATGAACAATAAAAGTATTATAAATATGAATAAACGTACCATTATTATTTTATATCCATAACATTTGCATAAATAATTTCTTTAAGGTTGTTAATTATAAATATGTTTCAACAATTGACTTAAAATGACAAATCAAGTATGGCGGATGCATTTTATGTAAGAGTAAGTTAAGGTTAGACATATTTATTTTCTTATTTTTCTAGTCTATTCCTATAATTCAGTAGTTCTGTATATGTACTAAAGGGTTTTCTCGTTAATAAAGATTATTACAAAATACACGCAGAGAAGTGCTAAAATAGGGACAGTTAAATATTTGCTGCATTAGCCACTGTTTAGCAACAGCAGCCACTTTTTTGCTACAACAGCAAACAATGTGGCTAGTGCAGGAAAATATTTAGCTGTCCCTATTTTAACAAAACGTTTTAGCTGTTGTAGCCATTTTCTAGCCGTGTGAGCTGTCCTTTTCTGCGTGTATCGCTGTTTCTTGTATCTGCTAGAAAATTGTCTACGATACTTAAAATTTACAGCAGCAATATTCTAGCAATAACTGCATGAAAATTTAAATCCCGCAACTAAATTGGAATAACTTGAATGATCTGACTGCCACAGTCTAAATGCCACAGAGAAACTTTCTTGCTCGATTCAATTTTTTCATCCGCCATATTTGATTTGTCATTTTAAGTCAATTGTTGAAACATATTTATAATTAACAACCTTAAAAAAATTATTTATGCAAATGTTATGGATATAAAATAATAATGGTACGTTTATTCATATTGATAATACTTTTATTGTTCATGGCAGCCATTTTGGGTTCATTATTATTAATCTTGTAACTGTGATATTAGATATATTATCTGCGACATAAAAAAACATACATACACGCATTTTAGCACAACTTGGTTTGAAACTGTAAGCGTTTTCTGTGTTTCAGTCGCTATATAATCAGAAACCAACGTCCGCTATTTTGAAACAAAAGTTTAATTGAAAAATCGGCTCCGACAACTTTGTTCGGAATTTAATAAGCTCCAATTTAAAAAAAAAAAATCGTCCAAATCGAACCAAAATTGAAGGCTCTAGACAATTTTGAAACATGATTTTTCGTTTTCCCCATTGTGCGGCGCGGCGGCAGGCATGATATACAGAGGAATTTAACATCAGACAAGCACAAAAAATGCACTAACCACCGGAAGTACGTCGTCGTCAGTGACAACTTATTTCCGTCAAGAAAAAGACAGTGTCAAAGAAACAGAGCTGGCAAAAGCTGAAGGTTTGTGGGCTTTCCATGCGGTATGTCCCAATCGATGGAATGCACTTCCAAATTAATTCAGAAAGTTTTTGATAAGAAGTTTGGGTGTGGGAAAACTAAGTGTGAAGCTCTTACAAAGAACGTGAGTGCGCCGCATTCTTCAGATTTTCTTAAAACAGAACTTAACAATGTCTCATTTGTATATATATATATATATATATATATATATATATATATATATATATATATATATATATATATATATATATATATATATATATATATATATATATATATATATATATATATGTATACATATATATATATATATATATATATATATATATATATATATATATATATATATATATATATATATATATATATATATATATATATATATATGCTTCGAACCGTAAACACATGAAAATATTTCGAACGCTAGTGAGGTACTTTTACCTTTCATCCTGCATTAACGTCAAAATATTAGATCTCGGAAATTTACCTGGTTAAACCGCACTTATTATATACGATTCCTTAATGGAATGGAATGAAAAGCACAACCTCAAAGAGAAAGTGGTTGGATTTTGTGCAGATAAAGCCAATACAAATTTTGACGGGGCTGAACTTGAAGGTCAATGTAACGTTTTCAAAAAACTTCAAGAGGAGTTAGGAAGACAAATAGTTGGTGTGAGCTGCGCAGAGCATATCGCACACAACGATATTCAAACAGCAACAGATTTGTTACCAGTGGATGTTGAACACATAGTTACGAAGATTTATTCGTACTTTTATATATACACTATGCGTGTAGAAAATCTTAAAGAATTTTGCGAAGAAGCAGAAATGCAGTACAAAAGAATGTTGGGATACAGTAAGACGAGATAGCTTGCACTTTTGCCTGCAGTTGAGAGAATCTTACAAATGTATTCACCATTGAAATCATACTTTTTATCGCTGTTGTACTTCACCAATTTTTCTCTAATGAATGCTCAGAGCTGTGGTTGAAATTGGTCCATGTGCCAGCATCATTATTTAACGATTCGGTGAAAATAATGGAAGGAGACAAGACTAGCTTTACAGAAGTTTCTCACTTGTTTGTGGATTGAAAAAACAAGTACACCAATCGGTTAGAAAATGATTATATTCCTTTGACCATAAGAAATTAGTTGGCAAGACTTGCGGAGAGTGGTCAAATCGATAGAAATTATTTTATAGGGCATATTCGTAACTTTTATCACAACTGCATCCAATACCTGCAGAAGTATATTCATCAATACAATGAATTCAAAACATATACTTGGATTCAATTAAAACAAAGTCTGAAGTGGGCTGGTGTACAGGGTGGTGCAAATTGGACACTTTTAAAGGTAAACCCCTTTATCTAAAGGAGATAGACTCAATGGTGAAAACCGCATATCGATATCTAGTACCGTTTCAGATATACAGGGTGTTTTTTTCAAAAATCTGCATTTTGGAAAAATGTTTGTAATTCTTTTCCTATTGAAAATTTTTGATTTCTGTAAAAACATTCTCAAAGCACTTCTTCGCGTGGATTTTAACAGTATAAGTTATATTTCTTTATAACTAATATTTTAATAGTTATTAACGCAAAAATATATTTTTTAAATGGGATACCCTGTATATTTTTCCTCATCCGAATAGAGCTTTGAATTACCATTCTAAAAATATATCACACCTTATATTTTGCTTAAATCTACTTCAAAATATAAAGGTTTTCAGTTTTTTACGCGAGTTTTAAATGCACATTTTGTGAAGTAGGCTTTGGACGGAGCGGCATTATCAATTGTTTACCGATAGTAGTCAAATCGTAAAAAAATTTCAAGAAGTAACTCTAAGAGTCATAACTACAATGAAATTTACTAAATGGTATAGTGCTTTAAACTATGTAGAAAATAAAACAAAACAACAATAAAACAATTTATTCCGAGTAGAGCAAACTAAAACAAAACAATTTTTTACAAGAGATGTTCGAAATATTGACCAGTTTCATTTACACATACGAGGCTGGTTTGAAAAGTCCGTGCAAAGTCCGAGAGATGGCACCACCGGCGCGTATCGAGGTCATGTTTAGTGAGTAGCATCTCTTGAATGAACGCACACCAAGTTTCAGCCATATTGGTCTATTTCTTTGTGTTTGGCATTCGTGTGAATCAAGGAAATCGAGTGATTTTCAAGAAATGGACGAAAAAGAATTTCGTGTGGTGATTAAATATTACTTTATGAAAGGCAAAACGCCCCAGGAGACTAAAGAGAAGCTTGATAAACATTACGGTGACTCTGCACCTTCGATTAGAACAGTTTATAAGTGGTTTCAAAATTTTCGGACTGGCCATATGGGCACAAGTGACGCTGAACGTTCTGGACGGCCTGTGGAGGTTACGACTCCTGAAATCATTGATCAAATCCATGATATGGTGATGGATGACAGAAGAGTTAAGGTGCGTGAGATTACTAGTGCTGTGGGCATCTCGACTGAACGGGTACATAATATTTTGCATAAACATTTGGACATGAGAAAGCTATCCGCAAGATGGGTGCCGCGATTGCTCACGCTTGACCAAAAACGGAATCGTGTGAAGTGTTGCAAGGATGGTTTGCAGCTGTTCCAGAAGAATCCGGAGGACTTTTAGCGTCGTTTCGTCACTGTGGATGAAACATGGATACATTACTATACTCCTGAGACCAAACAACAATCTAAACAATGGGTTACCAAGGGGGAATATGCACCAAAAAAGGCGAAGACCGTTCCTTCGGCCGGAAAGGTTATGGCGACTGTCTTTTGGGATAATTCTCAAGGGATTAATCCTCATGCGACTATCTGTCGCAAAATTAAAAGATAGGATTCCAACTCGTTTCACAAAACTATTACATGGTGAATATTATTCATCGTTATTCGGAAGAGATCAACAAACTAGAACATCGTTGGAAAATAATAAAAAAAAGGTTTACCCCAAACACATAAGTAGTTTTTATTTTTGCACGGACTTTTCAAACCAGCCTCGTAGGTGGCACCTTTTCTGGACACTTCTGATAGAGTTAATTAGTTCAAAAGGAGTGAGAGCTGCATAACTTTGTATAACTGCGACTTCTAACTCTTGCCTGGTGTTTGTCGGCAATTTAAAAATTAGGTCTTTCAATCTTCCCAAGAGATAGAAGTCCATGGGTGTTAAATCCGGTGACCTTGCCGGCTAACGGTTCGGACCTTGGCTAGCTATCCAGTTATTGTCGAAATTGGCCGATAAAAAATTACTGATAACTGCAGCGTTATGAGGGGTGCCCCGTCGTGTTGAAAAAATATATTTCTAACGTACAATAACGGCAGTTCATCAACAAGAGGTTCTATTTGCTGCCTTAAAATTTTTAAATATCTCTGAGAGGTGGGTGTTCCTTCGTAAATAAATGGACCTATAACCCTACCTCTAAAAATTCCTGCTCACACATTAAATCCAAATCTGCCTTGATTTCTTTGCTCCACAACTAAATGAGGATTTTCTTGTGCCCACGTATAAGAACTGTAACGGTTAAAAATACCTGCATTGCTGACATAAGCTTCGTCTGTCCAAATGCAATTAAATGAAAAATTCGGAACATGGTTACAATTCTCTAGAAACCATTGACAAAAATCCATACGCCGTTGAAAATCTCCATCTCTAAGGTGACGGGCTTTTCTTGTCCTATATGGCCTAAATTTGTGCTTCTTCAAAGTACGACCTACGTTAATTCTTGGTAGTCCAGTGGATTTTTTTAACTGTCGGGTTGAAGTGTTGGAAATATTTCCGATAGTTCCTAAAACTACTATTTCTTCTAACTCCTTATCCCTGTTTGATGCATAATTTTTGGATCGTTTCTTTTCAAACTGGCCACTATTAACTAGGTTATGTCGCAATCGAGCGAATATATCCTTGAAGGGTTGACGCCTCTCTGGATACCGTTCGTGGTACAAATTACTTGCCCCTTCCGAATTTTCTCCGATTTGTATAAAACACTATCATAGTCCATTTTTCGTAATTTTCAAACTTCATTGCGATTTATTTGACAATTCAGTAACTGATTCTGAAGTAAAATTTGACAACTGTGAGTAAACAATTGAATTAAACCATATGGCCGCTCCGTCCAAAGCCTACTTCACAAAATGTGCATTTAAAACTCGAGTAAAAACTGAAAACCTTAACATTTTGAAGTAGATTTGAGCAAAATATAAAGTGTGCTATATTTTTTAAATGGTAATTTAAAGCTCTATTCGGATAAGGAAAAATATACAGGCTATCCCATTTAAAAAGTATATTTTTGCGTTAATAACTATTAAAATATTAGTTGTAAAAAAATGTAACTTACTGTTGAAATTCACGTGAAAAAGTGGTGTGAGAATGTTTTTTTACAGAAATCAAAAATTTTCAGTAGGAAAAGAATTACAAACATTTTTCCAAAATGCAGATTTTTGAAAAATAGTCTGTATATCTGAAACGGTACTAGATATCGATATGCGGTTTTCACCATTGAGTTTATCATAAAAATTGAGCCTCAGACACCGACATCGATTTTTTTGTCTATCTCCTTTAGATAAAGGGGTTTACCTTTAAAAGTATCCAATTTGGACAACCCTGTACAGCAGACATACCAACAGTTGCTAGTGCAGATGCCTACGGCGGCTACGACTTTAAACGAAGATAGCTTGTTCGACGAAATAAGTTACGTGTCAAATTACGCGAACCAAGATGTCCTAAAGAGACGGGAGAAGATGAAAAGCAGTACAGAACAACGATGGATGGAGGTCTTCCAAAAATTTAAAAAAAAGCGAAATACCATTTGCCTAGCCGATCGTCCAGTACCTACTTTGTTTGCCATGGACAAATGCACCTATAGAACGAGTATTTTCGTTGATGAATGCCTTATGGACATCGGAAAAAACTTCACTAAAAGTGGATACGTTACGTGCGATTCTTGTTGTAAAGTTTAATATGGGCAGTTGTGAAAAATTTTATGACATCCTTAATCAAAACCCAGATTTAGTTAAAAAATTCCACTCAAGTGAGAAATATGATTGTAAGAAATAAATAATGACTTCAGTAAGTTACGTTTGTTTGATTACTAATTTAAGTGCACTCACACACACACACACACACACACAATCAAAGTCTCACAGACACCCTCTCCCGCTTTCTTATCCACAAGAATGTCTCGCGACTTTTAATAAAGTTGGCCGCCTTAGGGTATAAAAATCTCCATCGGGACGGGAATCTAAACGATAAAAAAACACTCTTTTATGTATTATATAGAGCAGGGGTCGGCAACCTTTTAACTAAGGGGTGCCAGTTTTCATCCATACAACATTTTGCGTGCCGACATAGGTACTTACTACAACTAAAATTAACAAAAATTAACTTAAATTAACTTAAAATATTGCTTTTAGAAGGTTTAATTACAAAAAAATTTTAACATTTAACAAATAGTTTTATTATACTAGTCCTAGGACCTAGTGTGAACCCTGTGCTTGAAGTTCTTTAGAGAGTTTTCTTATATCCGGTTCATGTTGGTTATTTTCAGTGTCACATATGCTTCCGAGTTGTCTGTTGTCAGCCTGCTTCGGTACGGGTTTAAAATCACTCTCATATGGGAAAAAAGTTGTTCACAGATATAGGATGATCCGAAAGCTGTAAGTATGGCAAACGCTACTTTCTTAAGACAAATAAATTTTCTGGTAAACTCATCCAACAACTGAGTATCTCCTTTGAATGGTTCTGGCAGTCACCTTCTAATACCCTTCTTAATTCTATAAATTTCGTGTTCCATAACTCAGAGCTTTTAAATTCAATGTATTGAAGATCAAAATAATTAATGTCCATCCATGAGAAAAGAGATATGTCAAAGCAACTGCTGGAAAAATTCATTAAATCTGGTTTGATTAAAAAAGCAAACATAGGACCATGTTTATCAAAATCCTTACCCCTCTCGATAAACTTCTCTTTTAAATTAGTCATATATTAAAGAATTTCGTCTATTAGTGCACCATCGTCGACACTGAATAAATAAGTTTTTAAATTTGGAAAATATTTATATGTGTTTGTAGTAATATCGCTGATAAATAAATCTATTTTTAATTTGAATGATTTCCAGGATTCGTATAAATCCAGAACTGTTTTGCCTGAACCGTGTAACTTTAAGTTGAGTTCACTGAGTTGGTTTGTAATATCAGTAAGAAACATTAACATACAGATCCAGTTCTTATCTTCTAGTTCAGGATAAGCATCCACTTGATTTTTTTTTCCAAAAAGAACGATTTAATTTCGCCCAGACATTGCACAAATCTAGAGAGCACTTTACCACGGCTGAGCCAGCGCACATTATTGTGCATTGGTATATCTGAATATGCACTTTCTAATTCCTGCAGAAACGCCTTAAATTGTCTATGGATCAGTAAAGAACGACCGACAATGTAGTTAACTATTTTAACCACCCTATCCATCACGGATTTCAAACTTCCAGCGGAGATTTTAGCGCACAAACTCTCTTGGTGATGCAATGAAAATTCAAAACTGATCGACCCATGAGTTACAATAAGAAGGGAAACAAATCCTTTATGTCTCCCAATCATAGCAGGAGCGCTATCTGTCGTTACGCAAAAAATTTTATTTAAATCAATTGTTCCGCTTTTCAAAATGTTTAAGAAATTCTGAAAATATATCCTTCCTCTTGTAGTTCCCTGCAATGGGAGCAGACAAATCAGCTCTTCATACACACCGCCATCATCGAAGTATGGCGCAACGATTGCCAGACGGACAATGTCCTTAATATCGACACTTTCATCCAATGCTACACTAAATACAAAACTCCGTTTGATAGCGTCTCTCTGCTGTTTTTTGGACATTTTGTGTCATTTCGGTAATTCGTCTCTCGATGGTCCGCACTGATGCCGGTCTATCCCTAATCCTGGTCAATATTGTATTCTTATTGGGCAAGTCGTCGAATAAAATCTCGCCAGTACTCAAAAACGTTTGCTTCATAAATTCTCCGTCAGTGAACGGCCTACCTTTTTGTGCAAACGATTGTTCAATTTTGAAACTGCATTCAGTTACCTGATTTTTTCTTTGGAAAACTGCTAAAGAATGTTGACTGTTTCTCGTATTGTTTACTTGCTCTTTGTATTGCCTCCCTTTTATCAGCGTTATCTTTAAATGACGATTCATGTTTCATCTGGAAATGTTGTTGAACCTAGATGTCCGGAAAACTACGCTTTCCCGACATAGGACACAAATGGCCCGATCGTTTTGCTGTACAAAACCGTAATCTGTTGTCCATGAAGTTTGAAATGATCGAACGTCTAATTTTAATTTTTAAAACTTTTCGACGACTATTGACTGGAACGGATGTTACTTCTATACTAAATGATCCAAACGTGTAGCCGCTTGCTATATATAGAAAAAATAATGTTTCCAGAAAATTCCAATAATTACGTTTATTAAATTTCTTAGAACAAAAATTATTATCTACGACGCGCCCATTGCAATCAAAGGGCCGCCTAGAAGTTAAATCTAACAAAAACTAAAGTTCGGTAATATAAAAGAGTTGCGGCGCGTGTCGGAACGATTGAAGTCAAGTCAAACAAAAACCGCCTTATAGCGGCTCTTATGATCTGCATTGAGGACGTTTGTTTGTGTTTTTACCTAGGCTTATATTTTGAGGCTTGCCATCTTTAATACTTGCCGAAATTAAAGCCAAACCAATGCATTCAGTAAAATTATAAATTACAAAATATATATTTTGTAGTTTTTGGTAATAACACCTAGTGACCTATATAATATATCGTTTTGTTTGTCTTCGATTATTTACTTAATTTCGAAACATGTCACAGATTACAGAATTAATGTGTAAACTTTGAATAGGTACGCGTGCCATTCAAAATTGTTTGGCGTGCCAGAGATGGCACGCGTGCCATAGATTGCCGACCCCTGATATAGAGTTTTGATCAATCGGCACACTTCTAGCATTCTTTCCATTCGTAATTTCCATCTCATAATAATTAATAAAATATATATAAAATTTATCCACTCTCTTTTTTTTCAGCCACTCCCTTTAAAGCTGATATTGTTTAACAACTATAGGTTGCATTTCCCATCAACTATTTGTTTACCAAATCTGAAATCGATATCTTATTTCGTTCGAGTGTTATTGTTCCAACAGACCCTAAAAACCCTAAAAAGAAATGTAAAAATCTTGGAATGAGATTTTATCACGATCGCGATAATTTTCTTTGGCAAAGGAAGTAAAAAGTTCAAAATATTTTGACTTCTCGTTGGCGCAGGGAGGCTGGAGAAGGCGGAGGGTACACTCGAGATAAATTCTAACTGACTACAATTGCACCACCGGAACACGATATATTTAGGGAGAACACCAACAGATTTTATTTGTAAGTTAGAATAGAAGGGAACAATAGATCACCAACCAACAACTATTTACAGTCATATTACTGGAAGAAGATACATTTACCACAGACGCCGATTGACTGGAAGTGGAGGGTCCACTTGAAAACGTTTCACTAACTAACTTGAATATAGAATGTAAAAGACTGCTGACGGACAATATTTTATTTATGTCTCGTGGAATTCTTCAGATAACGCTCGGTACTTATGTGGGCATCCAGCCCCAAAGACATATTATGTTTTTTTTTTAATTAACCTGCCTTATCTTAGTTGAAAAAAATTACTACTTTCTGCATCGAAATAAGTGCAGAAAGTTGGCAATTTTAGCACACTCGTAGAAAAAATAGGTCTACACTTATAAGGTACGGTACTTACTTTAAAAGTTTAACGTGGAATTTAAAACATTCAATCAACTCTATGCCGATCCACTTTTGATAGCTCTCAAGGTCATTTAAGTATAAATCATCAATTGTTCCATAATATCTGATTTTCCCAATCCTTCTTATAAGCAAAATATGTTGCATTTTATACACTAGCGATATATGTAAAATGTGAATTGCAAACATTGTCATCACATACAATGATGGGTAGATAGTAGCATAATTAGTAAATATAAGAAAGCTACTTAACCAGCTAGGAAGGTTAGCAATATTTATAAATGCTATTGAGGGAAACATTGTTGTTTTATAATTCATTCCACCCCATGGGAGTACAGTCAAAGTTCCAAATACAAATCCTACTGCATAAAACCCAAGTAATACTATAAAACGTTTAGATAGCTTTCGAATCTGTTGATAGCCTTTTTTGTCAACTTTCTTAAGAGGCCACATATAATATCGAATGGTCATCATTAAATTGCTATACTTATCTCTTAGTGTAATACAGGGAATGAAGCAACAAAAAGCCTAAAAAATTTTACTTAAAAAAATACACTGCTAAGATAGATTAGTTTAAAGAGACTCTAACTGTTTCCACTTGGAAATGCCCGACTTCTTTCTCAACTCGATTGTCTAAAAAAACTATTCCAGACATTCTAACAATTTTCTTTTTGTTTAAATTATCTTCTTTTAAGCTTTGATTTAACTCCGGTCCCATGAAAAATTTTCCATTCTCAAGCTCATGGTAATCCAGGAAACATGACTTTAAAAGGGATATGAAAATCTGTGTTTTCTTGCACATATAACGTTCTGTTTCTCAGCTATCGTAGTAGATATAGTTACAATTTTTTAAAGTAATTTAGGACATGTCCCTGAATAATTTGAGCGGCACAGAGTTTTCCGTAAGTCAAAAACCCAAAAAAAAACTTTAGTTTTTTTGCAGCTGCAATTAGACAGAGCAAAATTTTAAAAATTCGCTACGTTCAGATTGTTTCCTAATAATTGAGAAATAGCTAAAAAAAAGAAGCTGAAAATTGGAGCAGTAGAATTGTAGAAAAAGAACATTATGTGCAAAAAAACATCAGTTTTTTCATCCTTTTTACAGTCATGTTCCCTAGGTTACCACGAGCTCGATAACTGAAATTTTTTATAGGACTGGCGTTAAATCAAAGCCTAGAACTCAATAATTCAAGCAAAAATAAAATTGTTAGAATGTATGGAATAGTTTTTAGACAATCGAAAGAAGTCGAAAATTTCCTGACGGGGGGCCAAGCGAAAATGGTTAGGTGATTTACCTAATATTTGCCTTGTAAATACGTAGTTATAAGGAGGGTATTGAATTATAATTGAAAATAATAGATAATAACATCCAAGCGATGCATGTCACAATTTTTAATGATGGGTACTTTACGGTGGGATATCTATCCCAAAAAAACGTTGAGCAGAGGAATGATTTCAAAGATATTTAGACATGAAACTGAATTTCCCTCTGTATACTATATTAATTTTAATTTAATTGAAAATAAGGAAAAAATAACACGATTTAAAAAATTCTTGGAATTCAAGAACCCAGAAAAGGAGGAATAATACGATATATATGAAGCAAACCCTCTAACATTCCCCTCCACTCCTTTATCTCCTCATATTTATATTTGAGCATAGGTACTGTTTTTACAAATAATGAAAAGTAACAAAATTTTCAGATTCCTCGACTCTCAGAACCCTGAAAAAAAAAACATATCACACGATATATATGAAGTATACTTCTAACTCCTTATGACCTTTTTTTATATATATATTTGAAATAATACAATTTTCAGATTTCTTGACTAGAAAAACTCTGACAAAGACGAATAATAAAATACTTATTAAGCATCTTCTCTAACCTTGTATGTTTGACTATAAGTTATTCTAAATAATAAAAACCATAATTGCGACTGCAAGATAAATAATGACAGATAAAACAGATTTTTGTTTAAAACAGGTTTCTGTTTAAAATAAATTTTTGTAACATACAAGGTTTAAACTCGAACATAAATTCATGCCTCGACACCTGCAATCATATAGGCCTCATGTACTTGCTCTCTTGTTATCGGAAGAACACTCTGGAGCCCCGAAACTTTGATGTTGAACGATTCAACAAACTGCAAGGTTTATCTGCTGTCTGCTGTCTATCAACCCCTAAGTGATACTAATTTTAGAACATTCTTCGTTTTTCTTGCAGACACCATCGAGTATTTATAGATTAATTATCCAAGTGCGAAAATTGCCTTCCTAAGCGGCTTTAATGTCCGCAACATCAAATGGCTTAAGTATTCAAATGTGACCCATGAACAAGATAGTCTCTGCTTCATTCTCAATCAGTTGTAACTTTCCTTAGCGTATCGATTAACCAACACGGATTCCTGATCAAAAAGGAGGGTTCGCCAGTCTTCTTGACCTGTTTTTAACCACCAATCCAGAGGTTTACACCCTAAATCCACCGTTAAGTTCCTTCGACCACAAACTGCTTTTGACATCGAGGCGCCTAAACCGCAAAAGATTTAGCACTACAAATCTGCTAAATGCGAAGAACTCATGGAATCTTTTCGAATTTTTTCCTTGGTTAGACGTTTGTTTTAGATCCGACCACCCATCTGAATGCTCTAAGGAAATTTTTGATGTCATTTTGGCTGGTATGGAAGCTTACATTTTTTTTTTTCGAAGAACTGCAAGCATTGATTAGACCGAAAATGCAAAGAAGCTGTTGCTTCTAAACATCTTGTCTACCAAAAATGGCGGGAAATGGCATAAATCGTAACTTCTTTGTTCGTGTCCGGGACAGATGCAAAGAAATTTTCGACGAAACTAAGAAGGCACATAACACAGGCCAACGATGAAAAAACTTTTTTAATAATTTTACCTGATTCCTATGTTTATTTTTTTGAATGTTTATTGTGCTGAGTCCGAAAATAATAATAAAAAAGTCGTATCACCTACCAATTTTTCACATTTACTTTTTAATATTAAAATGTTAAAAAGTTTTTTTTTTATTTTTTATCATTCGAATGTTATTAGGTTGACACATATAAATCAGAATTTTGTAAGGTGGTGGTAGTAAAATCAAATGTTATTAGGTTGGCAGTTCCGATAAATGTCACAGCTGTCTGTTTTCTTCCAGTTAATATAACCTCGTATTGCAGTGTTTAACCCATGTGCTTTAATTCACACTCAAAGTATGGCTAATCGTGGTTGTAAAAACTCTCCCAACACTTTCTGTTATATATGTGGTGAGTTTGACAGACAGACAGACAACCGAAGTGATCTTATAAGTGTTCCGTACGGAACAAAAAACATGAAAGAAACATTACTGACTTTGTAAAAAAAATATACTTTGCATATTTTGGTCTAGAAATCGGTAATCAAGAAAAATGTTGGGCTCCTTACAAAGTATGTTATTTTTGTGTCGAGGATCTTAGGAAATGGCATAAGGAAGAAAAGAAAGCTTTTAGATTTGCAGTACCCATGATATGAAGAGAGCAAGAAAATCATTCAAATGATTGTTATTTTGGCAGCGTTGATGTTTCTGGATATAACTCCAAAAATAAGAAAGTAATTGTCTATCCTAACTTTATTTCAGCTAATCGGCCGATAGGACATGGACCGGGACTTACTGTCCCTGAGCCACCTCAGTCTATTGATGACGTTTTTACAGTCCAGTTCCGAATTTAATGAAAGTCGACCAGATGATGATGAGTTTCAATGTTCTCTAGAAAATTTAAAACCACAGTTGTTTACACAAGCTGAGTTAAATGATTTAGTGAGAGATTTGGTTTTGACTAAGGAAAAAGCAGAACTGCTTCATTCTAGGCTGAAAGAAAAACATTTATTGGAATCTGGAACATCTATTTACTATTACAGAACAAGAGTTTGTATCAAATTTTATGTATTAAATTTTCCCTATTTTGAAACTTAATCGATATCATATTGTGAGAGAACTGTGGGTGATACAAAAAAACTGATACGAGATACGGTTTCAGCACCCAAAAATACATAACACTTAGATGTATTGGTTTAAAAAGTTTTTTTTTGTTGGCCTGTGTAACCAAAGAGTTGAAAACAAACTTCTTTCCTGTTCCAACAATTCTAGATCCTTTTCGTCAATCACTAAGGCCATTAATCAAAATTTCACTAAATCTACTATACCACCAGTCACATGGCCGGATATTACCATTTCAACTACTACTACTACTCCCATAGTTCAGTCAAGAATGTGCGATATGTTTGGTATGGCGGATTATTGGTTAAACTACGTCCTTAAGGTATGTCTAAGAAATTTTGTGTATGGAGCTCGAGTTTTTTCATAGAGCATTCTTTACAATTGATGGATTTCTTTCTAATACCTTCATTATCAACGCCTCTAGTTTCATCCCTCAATTTGCTAGGCGTTAATTTGGGAATAAATATGTCTTGGCATGAACATGTTGCATGCATAGCAAGCAAAGCTTTTCAAAAACTAGGAATATTATTTCGAGCTAGAAAGCTTTACACTCCACAACTGTTAATTCTATACAAAGCTCAAATACGACAAACGATGGAATACTGCCTCCATGTTTGGTGTTCTGCTATCAAACATACACTACATTTGTTCAAGTCTATTCAGAAAAGAGCTGTTCGCCTGATTGGAGACCCAGAACTCACCACCAATCTTGGAACATTGAAGAGCGGTTGGCTACTTGAGTTTATTTTACAAGAATTTTCATGGATGCAGCTCGCTATGCTAGGAATACATGTCGCGCGAATATTTCACACCCTAATGAGGTTCAGCTTGCAAATCTTTTCAAGTAGTGTTTTATATGGAAAACCTTTAGAACGATTTGCCCAGGATTGTATTTCACAACGAGTACAATTTACGGCGATTCAACACCAACGCATTTTCCATACATGCGTCGCTCCTTTAGCGCTTTAGGGATTTCCCTGCAGTACATGTGCTATGCTTATAAAAAGAAGAAACCTGAAAATAACAGATAACCTGATATATATGAACTCTAAGCCCCTCTTTCACTCCTGTAATCTTTTATAATTATGCCTGGAATTTGTAAATTATTCCCACAAAAAATCCAGATTATAATAATGAAAATACACTAATTTTTTTTCAGCCCCTACCACACAAAACCTATAGTTTCTATTCCTACCTCAAATATATATACGCACCAAATATATATCACTAAGTTCGAGAGTGTGCTAACAACACACCGACAGATAGACACACTGATAGATAGAAAGATCGACGGAAATAGAGAACTATATTTTTCATGATCTATGGATTTGGGAGGGTTATTTTTTCACTAATAATATACCTCTTTTTAGCAAGGGAAGTAAAAAAGGAAAGTTTAGCAGTTGTGGTATATAGTTCTACTTACTACTTGAAATAATTCGGTAAAAGTTTGTTTTTATACTTACGGCACTATATTTTAAAATGGAACATCGCATATAATTTTACTCCAGCATTACCAATTATTGAGCGTCAAAATTTAATAAAAAACTACCAGTAATTTGCAAGAATTGCACAGGCCGACAAAATTTGGCCAAACCTTTTACCCAGAAATCAGAATATACTTTTCTGAAGGTTTTTGACGCACTGAATTCGAATCCGAGGTCAGAATTTCTCTGATGGCTTTTGAGATATTCTAACCTAAAAGTGCGAAAATCATAGTTTTTCGACATATTTGAGGTTATGTTACATCGAAAGTTTATAATTTTTATCAAACCATTAATGGGGTCCGACATAACTACTCTTCCTCTTCAAAACGCATTTATATTTGTCCGGATATCTTTTTTCATCTTTGAGAAATCGTATGTTAAAATTAAATATTTCGACTTATTTCTCAATTTTTGGAAAATGAAAGGCATCGAATAAATACAATTCTTCGATGCATTAACTTTCGTAACGATTGTTAATTTATGGTGAAAGATGTTTTAAATTAGACTTATTTTGACAATAAGAAAAGTTAATGCGTCGAAGAATTGTATTTATTCGATGTCTTTCATTTTCCAAAAATTGAGTAATAAGTCTAACTACTTAAATTCAACATACGATTTTTCAAAGATAAAAAAAGACATCAAGACAAATCCAAATGCGTCTTGAAGAGGAAGAGTAATTCTTTCGGACCCTATTAATGGTTTCATAAAAAAAATTACCTTTTGATGCAACATAACCTCAAATATGTCGAAAAACCCTGATTTTCGCACTTTTAGGTTATATATATATATATATATATATATATATATATATATATATATATATATATATATATATATATATATATATATATATATATATATATATTGAAAACTGGAGCCATCAAAGAAATTCTGATCTCGGATTCGAATTCAGCGCGTTAAAAACCTTCGGAAAAGTATATTCTGGTTTCTGGGTAAAAAGTTTGTCGCCCTGTGTTATTTTATATTTCGGTTTATTGCAATAATACATAGTAAGTGTACGGAATAAACAATTATCTCTAGAGATATCTATCTCGGCTTACTTTCAATTCATTTTTCTACAAAATGTTTTTCCGTATACTCTTTGTATTTACTTTTCTTTACTTAATCTAAGTCAACTGTCCATGAAAGAATATTTGTTTTGATTTTGCTAGATTCTTTATATATCCCAGTGTTATGGGAAGAAATTAAATAAGACCTAAAATATTATTTTATTCGCCCAGATCTATTTGATTCTCTTCAAGGCAATCCCCTTTACTTGCACCACACTCATTCCAATATTTTTTCCAATCTTTAAAACACTTGTTGTATTTGATTAACAACTCCACGGAGTGGAAACTTCAGGTTGGGGAACACGAAAAAAAATTAACTGGGCCATATCTAGCGAACACGGTACTTGTGGAACAGTTATCATTGCATTTTGTGTGGAACAGTGCGTAAACGATGCATAACGCTTACCAATCAGCGACAGAAAAGCGCCTAAACCGCACAAAGTTTGGAACCACAAATCTGACAAATGGGAAGAACTTCTAGAATATTTTCCCACTCTTCTTTGGTTAGACGATTGTTTCAGATTCGACAACCTATCTGACCGGGCTAAGTAGGAATTTGCGGTCATTTTGGCTGTCATGGAAGCTTAGATTCTTTTTCAAAGAAATCTATTTCCAGTGGCAAATCTTGGCTCGATCGAAAATGCAAGAAAGCTGTTGTTTATTAACATTGTAACATTCATTTTTTCCTAGATTTTAAGATCATGTTCTGTTACGGTTTTCTCATTATAATTTACTTCTTTTTTCATTTTTATATCGAACAGTGTTTACTAACTTTTAAGCAATGTAGTTCACTCGGATTTCGGAGCCGTTTATATTACAGTGTGCATTGCTGGTTTTCGGCCGAATGTATTAAATTCGTTTTTAACGAGTCGATTGGCTGGACATTTGTTTCCGGGAAGTAGCCATCTTGAAGACGTAATTTTTACGGAATATTTAAGGGTCCGGATGACACGGATTAAGGCTTTTTCCATCCAGCCGCAGTAGAGGCTTCTTCCAACCAATAGCCGCAGTAGGACGTTTTAACATCAAGCCGCAGTAGGCTTTTTTCCATCATAGAGCCAAGTCGAGTACAGTGCTTTTTTCAACGTGAAGCCGTAGTGGGCTTTTTTTTAACATAAAGTAGCCGTCGTAGGCTCTTCTCATCATGTAACCGTACTGATAGATTAGTGATGGAGTGTGTGAAAACGGTCTCAGTGCTCAATTTAAGGCCTAGAAGCTCGTAGGAAAACCGTAAGTCACCAGAATATACACCAGTAGACCTATTTTCCTGCAGATAAGTGTATTTAACATCGTTTTGAACTGATAACTCGTGAAGTGAACCTCACGAACCTTCAACATCGTGTGTAGTAAAGTGTTAATCCTGATTTAAGGACTTTAGTTAGCAATACCACCTATTAGGCTAAGGTTTTTTGTATTAACATAACTGCAAAAGTTAGAACTTTTAAATTAATCATTAATAAATCCTTTTTTCTTGTTTAAGACTTGTGTATCACTATACCACCTATCCTACTTTTTAGGACAAAAGGGTTGTACCATATCAAAATTTTCCTTAACAACTACATAACCCTTCAGTGTTTTTTCATTTTTTTAGCCTAAGTTAGATCCTTTTTATTTTAAAATTAATGGTGCCCAAAATTTGTACAACCAAAAATTTTAAACAACAATAGAGACTATTTTCAAAAAGACGTACAAAAATTATCTCTGACCCATATTACTCTACCAAGAAAAACTGAGCTAGTGTATGTTGAATTTCTTTAGTTCTTTTAATATTAGTATCCACTCAATCCATTCTCAGCCCCTTATAATGGCTGCAAAATTGGGCCTCAATGTGCGGGCGAAGTGACAAGCCACAAAATTGCGTCCAAACGTGAGGCAATCCCTTTTCACACGTTACAACATCTTGCCTACCGACAATGCCGTCAAAAACCCTAATGTCATAAATCGTAATATCCTCGTCCGTATGCAGAATAGATGCCTGTCTCAATAATTCCAAGGCTTTTTGGTCGATCGCTAAGGATATTAACATACAACACCCGTTAAGAAAGCAAAATTTTTTAGCTCAACTCCTTGTTTCACACTCTAGCGTTGGTGAAGCATTCACACTCTGTTGTCAATTTTCAGGGGAACACACCACTCATTATTCTAAATGTGCAGTCAAAGATACTCAATATTGTCTTCAGACGGCGTGTTATAAATTGTATTTTCATAAAGCTAGACATCAAAAAACTTCTCGCGTTGATACCAAACTATCCTACAGAAAGGGAATAGTTCCACCCTACTGGAAAAGAGTTAAGAGTTTAGCCGATTTCCAAAAAAGGTGATAAAAACCTTGCCAAACAATTGCTTTTAATATCGAATCTTATGGAAAAAGCTATGAATCAGAAAGTTTTCAAATACCTGGAAGGATTTAATATTATTAGCAACCATTAATATGACTTTCGTAATCAAAGATCAAATAATTGAGTATTATGTAGAATCACGAGTGGTTATATTTGATATATTTAAGGTATTCGCCGCTGCTTGGCATGACGGATTGTTGGCTAAGTTGCTCTCTTATGGTATGTCTGCACGGTTTTGTTTATGGCGCTTCTGTTTTCTCAGAGAACGTTCTTTCCGGGTTACTATCTAATACATACATTATCAACGCCGGTGTTATCCAAGATTCCATATTGTCTCTTAGTATCTTTTTCCTTTACATTAACGATCTGTTAGAAAGGGCCAGTAATTCAATCTACAACCCTGCCGACGATTGTAAGTTTGTTTCTTTATTTACCTTTATCGCTCGGACATTAACCACCCGTCCAAATATCTGCTCAACTTAACGAAGACAGAAGAAATTTTATTATGCCTAGTTTGTTTAGCATCGATACTCAACTTGCTGGGCGTTAATTTGAGAGCAAATAAATATATCTTGGCGTGAACATTTTGCATGCAGTGCGTCTCAAAAAGTGGGAATAGTAATCCTTACAAAAAAGCTTTACAATCCATAACTTTTTATCCTCAGCTCCCAAGCGTACTCTGCCTTGGTTCAATTCTGTACAGAAGAGTGCTTTTTGCCTAATTGTAGATCCAGAACTCACCAGCAACCTTAATTTCTTGAAACGTCAAAAAATGGTTGGCTACTTTCATGAAAAGTGCTCGATGGATACTTATAGGGTTCAGCTTGTTACTCCTCATACTGCCATTTTCCTCATACTTTTCTTTTTCAAAAATTCTTTTATAGGGAAAAGCTCAGTCCTCTGAAATGATTTGCTCAAGACTCTGTTTCCCACCGAATACAACTTGAATCGATTTTTCTGCGTAGCGTTGCCCTTATATCGCTTTAGGGATTTCCCTGCCGCGCATGTGTTATACCTATAAAAACGAAAAAAAAAGGATACTCCTTATTAACCGTTTGGCAAAGTGAAAGGAACTTTTTGTGCACAACATCACTTTTTTTTTTCGGTTTTAGTTCACTCTTTGCATACAATATTCACTTCATTGGTGCGCTATTTCCAGGTCATAAGAATAGGTCGACGTCTAATTATCATTCAATATGCTGTGGAATCATCCAAACAAAGCATCTTTTTACCGACTTCAATACGACGATGCTTTTATGCCGGTAGAACGGTTATTAATCAGGACACTCAAATATGCAAAGCGCATATATTGCATATTATATGCATTTTTCTAAATATTTGCATAAATGCTTTAAAAATAGCATACATGTGCACATTTGAAGGAATTTATAATAATCTAGGTCTTTGGCAGGCGTTTTCTTTCATTTTTCGGAATAAGGGTCAATGTTTAGGCCGTCGCCGCCGCGCCGCGCCGGTGGTTTTCCCCAAATAAATTTTATTATTTTCTGGTCAGTAAAAACCAGTCAGTAAACCCCAGACGGCCATCAGAGCATACTTGTATTATTAATTTATTAGATTTCATTTTTGATTGTGCTTTTAAAGTGGTTACGTTGATTTGTGCTTTTTATCTTGTGAGTCATATTTTACTACAGTGAAATGCCCAAAGCCAGTAGTGTGTCAGTGTGGATTAAACCATACAAAGAACTAAGAATAGATATGGGAAAAATCTACTGTTCTGCATGTGTTAAAATTGTAAGTATAATTCTTGAATACCTATTGAATATACAGGGTATTTCATTTTCGTTTAATATTTACACATAACGAAATTTTTGTCAGGATCTTGCCGTTGATGCTATTTTCAATGTTATTTAAGTTATTTTTGTTTCATTTAACGAACAAAATTTCTATTTAACGAAATTACGTAGAAATACATACGTTTACGTATGTATTTCTAGGTAATCTAATAAAAAAGGTACAAAGCAGAATTTTAATTTTTGCCTGCCCTAAGCACCTAGTTTTCTATTTAACGAAATTTCTATTTAACGAATTTTTTCCTTGGGGTTTTAATTAAATTTTCTTTTTTTTATTGCAGATACCATACGATAAAAAATTTGAAATAGAGCAATACGTGAAAAACTGCTTGCCATAGTGCCAAATTGAGTAAGACGAAACTGGAGATAGGCCACAACACACATTAATGCAATGTTTCCAACCAAGGTACAAAAATAAAGAGCTAAATGGACAAGACATCTTTAACCGAGATCTATGCCGTGCAATGATGACATCGAACATTCCGTTATCGAAGCTACGTAATAAAAAATTTACTTCCTTCCTCCAGAAGTATTCCAAATTTAATATCCCAGGTGAAACAACAATACGGAGAAACGACGTTAGCTCCTTGTATTCACAGGTAATTGAGGAAATTAAAGGTAAAATTCGCAACGAACATTTTTACATATGTATTGATGAAACCACCGATTCAAGAGGATGGTATATTGCGCATTTATTGATTGGAGTTCTTAGCGACGATATTTTGCCAAAATCTTATCTGATTGCTTCCAATCAGTTAGAAAAAACAAATGCATTGACAATGGTCAGATTTCTTCAAGAGGAACTATCGAAGTTTTTTCTTCCTACGCCTGTTCCAGGAGATAATTTTTTGCTTATTTTGTCAGATGCAGCACCGTACATGATAAAGGCCGGGCAAATTTGAAAATTTTTTATCCAAACTTAATACATGTAACATGTCTCGCTTATGCTTTAAATAGGTTTTCTGAGGAAATTAGGAATCATTTTCCGCTTGTGAATAGTTTAATTTCTAACATGAAGAAAATCTTTCTTAAAGCGCCTTTAAGGATTCAGTTCTACAAAGAAAAACTACCACACACTCCTCTTCCACCCAGCCTGTTATTACAAGATGGGGCACTTGGCTGGAAGCAACATTTTTTTATTGCGACAACTTCTGTCTTCTGGTCTAATTGCAGAATTATCAGACGAATCTTCCGAATCCCTTACAGAACTTAAACGATTATTCAAAAACAAGGAGATAAAACAACAACTTTCCTTTCTTAAAACAAATTATAGCTTTGTTTCTAAAACTATAACTCAAATGGAAGAATCTAATTTTTTGAAAATGTCGCAGGTAAAATTGGGAGCAAAATTTTTCAAAAATTTCGGAATGTTATGGAAAAAAATAGTGGGTTTCAATTTGTCAGCCAAGTAGCTGATGTTTTAAAGGGGGATTTTACTGATTCCATTGATTTAGATCCTATGCTATTAAATAATTTTAAAAACGCCCCTATTACATCAGTCGATGTGGAAAGGAGTTTCTCAATTTATAAATTTTTTATACAACGATAGACGACAAAACATTTAGTAGTTTATTGTTTTTATAACTAACGGCGACCCTGTCTTTTGCAATATTTGCATATTTCCGCTTACTTAGTTGTATCGCCCTATATGTATCAAATTTAAAATGTATGTTTTATTATGCTGTTTACTACGTATATAAATTTTTATAATATGTACCCACAATATTATTATTATTATATGTTCATCTTTATGTAAAGTAATAAAATACATTATTATTTATTTATTTTTTACTTTGCATAATATTATATTTAGATTTGCTACATTTGTATAGTACTCGTATCATGTAATGTGAAACAATAAATTTACATTTTTCAAGTCTATTTCGATTTTTTTTACTGCATATTTACAACATGTATGTGCATATTTTGAGAAAATTATTTGCATATTTATGCGCATATTTTAAAGTTTGCACTTGCATATTTGGGTTTCCTTAGTTATTAATATTTGACAAACATTTTCGTTATATTTGCTTTATTACGCAACCGTACTTAGTAAATAATGTAAAATTTTCTTGTTGTACTTATACCGATCCGTTAAAAATATTGAGTGTTACGGTTATACATGTTTAGCAAGATCAAAAGTTTTCAAATTGTACAAATCGTTTAAAGAGGGTGGAGAAGCAGTTATTGACGAACTCCGTTCTGAAAGACCATTATTGACCGCCACGATAGAAGAAAATATCAACAAAATCAGGCATCTTGTACTGTTTAATCGCTATTTATTAGAGATCTTCAGTTTAAAAACGACTGATGCTCATATCGTATGTTGTTTCAAAATAAAATTTTTTTAAAAAAAAAATCGTATCGAGATGGTTAAAGGGATGCATTTTTGGATGACTCCACTTTCAAATACAGAATTGTTGCTGATGAGTCCTACATCTATTCATATGATATGAATATCGTGCAAAAGGTAAACCAAAACCGAAAAAAAAAAACACGCGGTACGTCAAAAATCAAGGTTGCGTGAACTGTTTTCTTTGATTACCGTAGTGTATTCCATAAAAGCTTTTTTCAAACTGGCTAAATAGTTTATAAAGATTATTATTTAACCGTTATGCGTCGTTTAAGTAAGTCAACTCGTAAAAAAAGGCAAAACAATACGTGGATTTAGCATCACAACAACGAGTAATGCATAATAATTATTGGAAACTTTTCAAGTAAAAATAAAAAGTTTTTGCCAGATCTGGCACCGTGTGACTTTTTCTCTTCCCAAAGCTGAAATTTCCGCTGAGGAAACACTAAAACTATATAACTTATAAAAGTGAACTGGATTCCTTTAAAGTAATATCGGAAAATAAGTATTTGAAGATGGGATTAATAAAGTTTTTTTTTAATAAAAGTTTGTATTTTATTTACTCTGTCCCTTAATTTTTCAATAGCTTTTACCATTTTTGGCTAATAAATCTCCATATAATCTTTGACACTTACATGAAAATAATTTGCATATACAGCTCCAAAACGCAGCAGTAGTTCAGTGCTAGGATTATTCATAAATACATACAATGAACCAACTAGTTGAGTAATCACAAAAAAGAAGGTAAAATACATAATACAGAAAAAATAACCATTTCCCATAATCTGGGTCATCATCTCTTCTACGATCCATAAAGGATCCCCTGAAATTTTTTTATTTCTTAGCAATTAGTATAGTATATAATATGATATATAATAATGTATATGATATATAATAATATCAAAATATGAACTCGTTGGCGCCTATCCCCTATGGCTTACTTAAATTTCAGTAGTCTCATATATAAAGGCCCCTTCTTATAAACTTTGCCAACACAATAATACCAGAAAGACTTAACTTTCGTTTAAAATATATTATCAAGAAAAAAAACGTTATTGCCAAATTAAATTACATTACGAATTTGACGTTAAAAGCCACTTCACGTTCATACCCGTAGAAAAACCTTCACAAATTATAAACAACCTTATCGATCATATAAACACTGTTATTAATAACAAAATAGAGTTAAAATATACTCTTAACATATGTACCATAAATAAAAATTACTTCGTTCAATAGAATAATAAGGAAAATGTGGGTTAGGCCACTGTTGCGCTCCAAGAATGGTATAATCAGAAAGACGGTCTTCCAATGGGCTCCCCAATATCTCCCCTTTTATCGGAGATTTTTATGAGTAACTTCGAGTCTTTAATTTCTAATTCAAAAAACAAACTAATTTGCAATGTATTCTGCTGGGATGAGGAATGTACAGTCTGTCAAGCAAGAACGTGATCACTTGTATTCTTTTAAAAATGTGTTTTGGGAACATTTTTTACCATCAATGTATTCTTCGGTGTGCTAACAACGGCACAATTACCTTAGAAAGTTGTCCAATCTCCTCCTGCCTCAATAATCGTCTGGCATCTTCGAGACATGCTGTCGACGAGATTTTCTGCATACCCTGCAAATACTTCGAATCTCACGAGACAACTGAGTCAAAGTCTTCTTAGCTTTCTCTTTACAAGGGACCAAATGTTTTCAATAAGGTTGGCGTCCAACACTTGTGAGGGCCACTTTGGTTTCTTATTGTGGGCCCAAGTAAGCCGCTTCGCGACGTGAATTTCGCCCAGTAAAGATTTCTTCAACGTGCTACGGAATTTGACATCATGAGCACGAAGATGTTGTCGAATGTCTCTTCTTCTTTTTCTTCTTCCACGTACTGTAGGCCTCAGGCCTGTAGTTTCCAACTCATCAGTTTTCTTGAGATGTTGATGTCCATGATTCGAGCCATCTCTTTGGAGGTCTTCCTAGGGGTCGTCGTGTCTATGGTTTACCATCTCGCGCGATTCTTGCTAGTCTCTCCTCAGTCATTCTCTCCACGTGATCCCTCCAAGCTCGTCTATGTTTACGTCCCCATCTGATTATGTCTTCCACTTCGCATTCATGTCTTATGCCTGTGTTTTTTTTTCGTATGTCTTAGTGTGTATCCTGAAATGTTTCTAAGTATTTTCATCTCTGTTGTTCGAAGAATGCTTTTTGTTCTTTTATTGTCTGCTCTTGTTTCCATAGCGTATGTTAGTGTGAGTCTGACACATGTTTTGTATATCCTTACTTTTGCCTTTTTACACATAAAGGTATTGTTCCAGATGATGTCCCGAAGTGCGCCTGACATTCGGCTGGCTTTGTTTGCTTGGTCCTTCACTTCATTTGTTCTATTTTGGCATGAGGTGATTTGTATGCCTAGGTAGTTAAATGACATGACTTGTTCTATTGTTTTGTTTTCCAGAGCAAGTTTGCATTTTATTGGTTCTTTAGATATAACGAGGGTTTTGGTTTTTGTGTTGGATACCAGCATGTCGAGGGCTTTAGCTTTTGTGTAGAATGAGTGCAGAAGCCGCTGTAAGTCGTCTTCGTTCTCTGCCACGATCACAGCGTCGTCTGCGTAACAGACAATGTTGATTTTACCCGTTGTAAGTGAATATCCTTCCTCCATGTCTCTGATATGGGTTATTCTCTCGTCCATTATTAAGTTGAACAGTTGCAGGCTTAAAGAGTCCCCCTGTCGGAATGGTCTCATGGGACACATATAAACCTGATTTTTTAAATTTTGGCGCCCGTTGACACAGTGTCAATTTCGAATCTCGTGAAAACAAAGACACGATTGATTTTTTGACTTTCGGAGTTACTTATAAAATACTATTTTTTTCCTAGAAATAATTTGTAAGCAAGCGTAAGTAAATTATTTTTTTTACTAAAGCAAATATCACACAAAATGTTTCGAGCATTACTATAAATCCGGCATACAAAAGAATTTTTAAAAATCTTACCTATTTCCATACCATATTGAAATGACTTTTCATAAAGGCGGGAGACAAAAGAGAACATTTTGAAAGTTTGCCACCAAGGACGGAGAGAAATGAAAAATGCTGTCGATAAGTTTAAATAAAATTGATTTAAATATGCATATCTAATGGTTTTTATGAGGACTATATAGGATAACTGCAATAAAAGATTGTTAAGTTTTATTGACATTAATGTTAGATTTATATTTATATTTCTTTTGGATTCTTGTAAATTGAAAGGAAGAATTTATATTGAAAACTGAACCAAGCATATTAATTTATTTGTATATACGTGGAAAGCAATTCACTTTTATAAGGAGGGTTCAAGGGGGCGAGAGAGATACACTGATGAGCAAAAAAAAACGACTCAAACTATTTCGCTTCATTTCACAGGATTCCTAGAATTTAGTGGTCATATATTTTTACGGGTTTTAGTATTATTTGATTCTCTTTCTAATGATACCAAATTCCACCAAAACATATCTTATGTTTTATACTGATTAAAATAATTGAAAGGGGAAACAAGGATTGAAAATAGGGGTAAGAGAAAGGAAAAATAAAATAAATTTTAGGTCCAACAATTAAATTTATTGATAAAAATCAAAATCGATATTTTGTATTGCCCCTCCAGCCCTTATTACTTCTTCCAGAAGGTTTTTCATGGAGCGGGTGAGCTTCTTCACCACTGTCTGCGTGATTCTTCCTCATTTTTCCGCCATCTCAACCTTTAAGTCCCTCGGAGATGCGGAGACTGAATTTCTGGCTCGAATCCTTCTTTTGAGCCATCCCACATGTGCTTGATTGGATTGAGATCAGGACTCCGCGCAGGCCAGTGGTATTCCCGCACCGATGCACCGACGCAGCAGCAGCACATAACACCCAAAATATAAAGGAAAGTTAGATGATGCCCTTGAATATATCTTTTATAAGCAACCAGCAATTTTCGTAAGGCTTAGTTAGGTACTTATTCACGGTAAAGTCGTTAGCAGCGGCACGATGATACCAAATTTTTTCTTTGAATTATTTGGCGTTTACGTCAGGCGGTTAGTGCGCGTATTTTTGTGTGTTTTTAATGACATTTCTTCTTGTTAGTGATATTAACTAAGTTTTAAAAATAATGGAATCTTATTGACAACGTTTCAAAAGTGTGTGGTACCTGGATGTACAGATTTATTCAGTAAAAAAACATACTTTTCCCAAGAACAATATGGTGCTTTTCTCGAAGTGGATAAGTCAAGTGCGAAATCCAGTGCTAGACAATAAAATCTATGAACAAATTTATAAACAAGTATGTGATGTACATTTTGCAGAATGTGATAGTGCCAGGTACGAAAAGGGGCTTGAAACAGACTGCATTTCCAACGAAACGTTTACCACCGTTACCACAAGAAGGTAAATAGAAAATAGCTTTTAAAATAATTTCAGTACGTATGATGAGCTTGTTTCATACTTCTAATAACTATTCGTGGCCTCAGTGTAACAATACACAAGGGTACTTAATCAATTCAATAGGCACTATTGACAGTTGAATATCTCGTTTTGTTATGTAGAATGTCGACACAAAGAATACAAAGAACCATAAAAACAAATTAATGTTTTGTCTATAGTAAGGTGCATAGGTATACTAATATATTTTATTTTATTTTATTTTTAGAGTCTGCTGCAAGCTCGATCTGTCCTCAGGTGGTGTTTCAACAAGTGTTTTGGAAAACACTAAAGGTATTCATTTCTATAATAATAAATGTATTGTTATACAATAGGTATCAAAAGCAGAAACTATAAGAAATTTTAAAGAAAATTAAATATTATTTTATGCAAGTCTGCCTAAACATCTGATAATACATTATAATATATGCCATTTTGTGAAAGTCAGTTCCATAATAATCCCTAATTTTTGTTTTTTTAAAATTTAACTAATGTAGTAATTGTTTATTATTTTTTTAAAATAGATTGTATTTCTGATGGTATTTAGATTGAGGCAGCTACTTTATTAGCAAAAAACCTAACAAATCGGCTACAACTCTTGTTAACAAGAAAGGACGATGCATCGCTTGAGGAAAACTCATCAGTTGAAAAAGTTGCTAGATTTTTCAATGTACAGGGTCATTCCTCAAGTTTAGACAGCTTCTAATGACTTTATTATAACACAGAAAAAAAACTTTTCAATAAAATTTTGTAGGTCCTAATGTTTGTATTTTGTTAGGTACGTATATCTTTTATTCCTTTAAAATAAAATTCAGAATAGTCTTAGTGTCCTGAAGATAAATACCTAAATAAACTGTTGAAACGTCGATATTGACTGAAAGTTTATTTTAAATCAAAAATATCGAATTTTAAAAGTTAAATAATGTAAAAACGGTGAAAGCAAATTTAGGCAAGCTATGTATTTTCGAAAAGGAAATTTTCAGCTATATCAGAATATTAAATAATACAAATGGTGTTCCACTGAAAAAAAATAATACAATAGGCGAAAATGCATACAAGCGATACTCATTTCTTTTTAAATTTTTTTTAGTAAATTTTGGCTGTCCTATAAAATTTAGTTGAAAAGTTTTTTCTATTTCTAAAATAAAATCATTAGAAGCTGTCCAAATTTGAAGAATGACTCTGTACAAAATCAGAATAGTGGAAAGGCCCAGGCTAAGAAGGTGGAATGTCAAAATATAGGTATAAATTTTAAGAAAACCAATTTTTTAAACCCGTACGATACTTGCCTGCACACTAAAAATTTTATATGCAATACCTACACGATCGAGTTTTTTATTTACTCTTAGATGGTTTGATTAACTCGAAAAGAACAAAAATTGACCTTCCCCCTTTTTAGCCGGTACCCTTCAGTTATTATCATGTTACCAAACATATAAGTACCTACTTTGACAATATTATTTGAAAACGCCAAAAAGAAGTATAAACATTTATTTATGAAAATATTTTAGTGTTAAATACATCATATTTGTTTAATAATACTCTTAATTATAGCAACTTTTTTATTGGCAGGTAAATTAGTCAGTCCGAGTCCAGGTACTTCAAAAACCCTGACTTCAACGCCAAAAGGATATAAGAGACCTAATCTTCATTTAAATGATTTGGAAGAAACAACTCCAAAAAGAAGTATGAACATTTATTTATGAAAATATTTTAGTGTTAAATACATCATATTTATTTAATAATATTCTAACTACCTATAGTAACTTTTTTTTATTGTTAGGATAGATTAGACAGTCCGAGGCTAGGCACTTCAAAAACTCGACTTCAACGTCAAAAAGAAAATTTTATTTCTTTTTCTCAAAAATATACAGGGTGTTACCTAATGTTATGTTGTACTTATTTTAAGGGGCTATTCTTGGGGTCTTTTTCTCAAAAATATACAGGGTGTTACCTAATGTTATGTTGTACTTATTTTAAGGGGCTATTCTTGGGGTCAATTGTAAGTCGATTTACATGCATATCTTAAAATGCTTGGTTTTTGATGTACAGAGTGCTGAAGTGTTTTTTTTTTTTTTTTTTTTTGCATAGGGGTAGGAGGTCATCATTTTCAACATTTTTTATAAATACTATTGTCGTGTTTTATAATGTTTTTCACTCTACAACATGGTAACTTCACATTCCACTTACGACGTTTCGTGTTCGGGCTAGCAACATCAACTTAATTTTTTTAAATATGAACCTGGATTTTTTATTTTTAGCACTATTTTTTATCTCATTTCTAATGATGTACCACACAAATACCATAGACGACGTTTCTGCCCTGTTAAATGTCATCATCTGGAATTTTTAGTACGGCCCTAGTTTCCTCTTGTGTCATAATTCAAATTAATTAATTAAATTAGATAAATTAAGTTCCAACAGGGGGGCAAATTATATGGAAAAAACGGTGTATATAATGCGTATGTATGTAGTGCCCCTTGAAATAGATAGTTAATTTTATTTATTTATTTTAGGTCACAAAGTCAGGAAAGGAATATTCTCATTAGTTAATGTAACCCGCCGGGCAGATTTAACACCAAAAAGCCAAATTATTTTATAAAAAATCCATAAATTGGGGCATAAAGCGTCAAGTTTAGCAAATCGGCTCAAAAACTATCAGAAGAGATTGCACGAAGCTGAAAAAAAAAAACACGGAAACTGCTCAATTTGATAAAATTTTTGAGCAAGTCAATGGCCCAACTTGCAATTATATTTTGTCTGAAATTAGAAGTCAAAAAAGGGTACCTAAGGCTAGAAGATTTACATTGGATGATAAAGTGCTAGCACTTTCATTGTTTAAAGCCAGTGGCAAGGGATACAGATTTTTGTCCAAAATATTTGCTCTGCTCTCCAGGAAGACCTTAACCGAGTTTAATGAACTCTTATTTAAAAATTTAAAGGTTTCTATTATGAAGATGTCTCTTTCTTGTCAGCTTCAGTATAATACAAAGGAAGACGTTATTGCTCCAGTATATGCTTAGCCTAAGAATGTAACGTTGTCAAATTCGAAAAACGACGCAGTAGGATTGTTTTTGTATTTCTGCGCATATAGGACTGGATGAAAGAGCGCACTGCACCTCAACTATTTTTTATTGTACGCATGGTAGTTTACATGGGAGGGATGTTTCTGTAAGTTGAGCACGACTGCTCCTTGGGAACGTCCTTAACTAAGATTTTTTTTTGAAAATGTAGTTGTACTACGAAATCGCGATAACGCATTTGTAAATCTTTACAAAAAAATATATATGTTTAGTGTCAGGTAACAAAGTAAATAAGTAATTTTATTGTTAAAATGTACTGTTACAAAGTAACTGACCAATCAATCAACTTTAGTTTAAATGAAATATTAAGAGATAAAAAAATATAATTTTTAAATTCCTTGACTGTAAAATCCTGAACACGACGTATAATATGACTTATTCGAGCGAAAAAATAATGGCCAATCGTAGAATAGATTATTCATGATGACTGGTACAATTTGTGTACTGTCGGTCAAGAAAGAACGAGTCGCTTATCACTTGTAGTCGGTAAAAGAAATTCCTTTTTTTTTGACATTATTGTTGGCACCCCTGCAAAAATTACTATGTGGAAAGAGATTCATTTTTAACCTTATTTATGGTTAAATATTACATTATTGCTTCGCGCCTCTAGGCTGTCTTCCTTCAACATCCCGTCCTGGCATTGCGGACCACGCTATGATTCAAGGCATTTTTTCAAGGTGGAAACAACCTATCTATTTTACGTTTAGTGCTGGACCTGTGAAGAGTGTTTCTTTAAAAGCTACAGTTAAGCAAGTAATTGAAAAATGCCAAGAGATTGGCCTTAATGTTATAGCAAGCAACTGTGTGCGACCAAGGCGGGTCAAATCAGGCAGCTATCGACGCTCTTCTTAAAGATACCGATGATCATTTTAAGCGACTAAGAGAGGAAAATAAATTATTTGGATTGATAACCAATGGTCGAGAAATAATTCCATTTTACGACGTGCCTTATTTATTCAAAGGAATAACACAAGTCTGCAAAAAAAAAATTGAGAGCTGTTTTGGTTTTTTTGCGTAATTCTTATGTTTTTGGGTGTACTGAATCCGAAAATGACTTTCATTTTGTCATAGAACGTTACGTTTTCTGACAATGTAGGTATCTATGTTAAAATAAAAGATAAAAGACTAAAAAATTTTTTTTAAATTTATAATTGCGTAACAAAACTTATTTTTTTATCTAAAATACATTCATTAGTAAGCACTAAACACATTTCTTTTTCCCAGTGAGACTTCTTTTGGTACATTTTCGCTTGTAGGAAGCATCTGGAAGGTCTCTCTGAAGCGTCCAACAGTAGTCTGCCATCATTGAGACGCTCCATCTTCCCTGGTACCTTTATTCCATCTCCTTAATATCTTGGTGAAATCGTTCACCTTGCTCTTCACTCAGATCTCCTAAATTTTCTGGAAAGTAGTCGAGGTGGGAATGAAGAAAAGGTACTTTTAAACTCATTAGGCAACCTAAAGCTTGAAATGCTTTTAACATTCTTTTGACGATTTGTTTGTAGTTAGGGTCTTTGTTATTGCCTAAAAATTTCTCTATGACCTCTTTAAAGGCAATCCACCTTTCTCTTTGAGGATCCGTCATGGTTGTGATGAATTGTGGATCAGCCATAAGCCGTCTAATATCTGGTCCAACGAAAACACCTTCCTTCAACTTTGCCTCCGAGAGGCCTGGAAACTTTGATATTAAGTATTTGAAGCAATTTCCATCTCTTGGAAGTGACTTGACAAATTGCTTCATCAATCCCAGCTTTATGTGAAGCGGTGGTAGAAGAACTTTATGAGGAGGCACCAAAGTTTCATGCAGGACGTTCTTTTCGTCAAATTTAAGCTCCCTCGGAGGCCAACACTTTTTGGTCCAGTGATTTGCTCGGTCTCTACCATCCCATAGACACAAAAAGCAAGGGAATTTGGTAAACCCAGATTGTTGTCCGAGCAACATGCCCAAGATTTTTAAATCACCGCACACTTGCCAACCGTGGTCTTTATATTTTAATTTGCAAAGAACCAATTCCAAGTTCTTGTAGGTTTCCTTGAGGTGTACGGAATGACCGACAGGAATGGAAGCATAGAAACCGCCATTGTGAAGCAGAACTGCTTTAAGGCTTCTTTTTGAAGAATTTATGAAAATACGCCACTGTGCTGGGTCGTATGAGATCTTAAATGTATCCATCAAACCTTCAATATTGGTACAATAAACCAACTCGTCCTCTTGGGCAAAGTAGGAAGTGAACTGCTTCTCACGATATCTAAACCAGGAGGAAGACACTCCCGGCAAAAGTAAGTTCCTGCTTTTGAGCCTTGATCCAAGCAACTCAGCAGCGTTTTTGGGAAGATTCAAGTCTCTTACCAAATCATTTAGCTCGCCCTGGGAAAACAATTTCGGACTGCTGTCATCTTCAAATTGAAAAATTGACTTGTCATCGGGTTCAGGTACAGCACCATCTTCGTCAGAACTTGGAATCTCTTCCAAGGTAGCAGGGGCCTTGGGCACTGGTATTTCGGTCCCATAAGGGATGGGACGAATAGCTGATTGCAGATTGGGGTATGAAATGGACTGCTTCCATTTTGAATTATACCCTCTCACATCACACGAACAAAAGTAACAATCATCACTATGGTTCTTTTGCTCGCGCCATACCATAGGAATCGCATATCGGAAAGCTTTTTTCTTGCCCTTAAACCAATTTCGAAGGTCTTCAACACATCGTTTGCAGACTTGATGAGGTGCCCAAACTTTATCCTGATCTCCAAGTTTTAAGCCAAAATACGTGAAGTGTACTTTTTCTACAAAGTCCGTAATATTAAGTTGTTGCTTTAATACCATATATTCGCCACAAATATAACAGAAACTGTCAGACGAATTCACACACTTCCGCACAGATGACATTGCACTATATTGAACCAAAATCTATAAAACAATGACGAGTTAACACGTAATTGTACCGCGCCACTTTCTACACTATCGGAGCGTGCACGTTCTGGTTACAACGTTTATGTTTGTTAATTTAGCTCACACAGGGCGTTCTTTATTTAGAAAGTAATGATATTTATGGCCTGTATACATTTAAAAACAGTAATGAAAATAAAATTGTACCTATTTATTTATGACTTCAAGTTAGCCCAAAAAAACCCTTTTTTATAATAAAATTTTGCGTTTTGCAAAATAACCTGACGTTCTGAAATTTTTTGAGTATTTTTTTAGTTTTCAGAACACCTAAATACATGGAAATCAGTTGAAAACATCCAGACAGCATTTTTGTTGCAGACTTGTGTAATCTTTTAGAAAAAGATTTACATTTTCAATTTAAAGGCGAAAGGATGGTGGGTAAATGGAACATTCACATCCTTTTATCACTTGGATGTGAATGAAGAAGATAGAGTATGTTCAAAACTAACAGATAAAGGAAGTATTAATAAAATGAAGGTTTCTACTTGTACAGTATTTAACTATCAAGTTGGCTCATTAACGAAGACGATTGTTAAATTTGGTAAGTTTGTATCGATATTTTGGTGTGCTTTAATGATTTTTTAAAAATTGAAAGTGTTTATCACCCATTTAAAAAAATTTATACTGTGTACGAGTATATTAAATTCACACATTTAATATGTTTGTGAGATAAGTGTATGCATTAATGGAGTCGTGTGTTTGGGTGCGTATCGTGAAATGAATTTAAATATTTAGGTGATGCAGATAAAACTAAACTGGAACCAGGAGCGATAGACACTGTTGAACTGATTTTGTTTTTTGATAAATTGTTCGACAGTCTAAATACTAACTCCAAGATTGCTCCATCAACGAAGCCACTTAAAGGGGGAATATCAGAAAGTAGTAAGCATGAACGTTTTTGGAGAGACGCTATAGTGATACTTAAAAGCATGAAATTTTACAGCTTAACAAAACGAAGTTTTGTTACAGTTCCATCCTTAAAAAATCTTATTCATACTCTACGCGGTTTCATTTATTTAAAATCTATTCTTCTGACAAAATTCAAATTTAAATTTATTCTTACAAAGTTTTTTAATCAAGATCCTTTGGAAAATTTTTTATTTACATAAGAAGTCATGGCGTAAGACATATATCTCCTGGACCTATTCACTTTATAATATCCTTCATATCGCTGATAATTAACAACTTTATGTCGTACCAGTCACCATTTTCAAACTGGAAACCTTTTATGTAACTTAAAATTTTTTTTATCATGATGTGGCAAGGGAGAAAAATTGAAGGGAGTTAAAAATTTAAATCTTAGTTTACCGAATTTTGTACCCTTACATATTTGCAGGTTTTATAGCAAAGCAAATACATAAAGTAGTAAGTAAAAATGATTGTGATACGTGTAGAAATAATTGAGTTGCTTGCGCAGATAGCCCTGACACCGAGTTCATTGCCGCTAGAGAGTTTAAACCAAACTTACTGATACGACCTAGAGGCTTTTTAAAATTTGTAGTAAGTCAAGCTATGCCACATTTATATTACTTGATTCCACGACTGGCACATAAAGAGAATATATCGGTATTGTTAAAGGACATTCTAAAGAAGGAAATAGATTTGAGACTAATAAATTGTTCAATTCCTTTTGGCTGACAAAATTAAAATTGCTTTTTCGTGACTAGGATTCGCAATTTCCTTTTATGTAAAAGAAATTGTCTTGTCAAGAATATTGATCCTGTTAAAATTAAAGCTTACAAAAAATGGGAAAATAAGCGCAAATTGAAAAAACTATATAAAAAGTGAATACAAAATACCTACCTTTATTTGACAGTTTATTTTCTTTTTAATTTTTAAATTATAGAATGTTCTATTTGATTACATGTTCATGTAGAATAGGTATTAATTTTTTTGTATCATCATCTTTAAAACGCATTATTTTCAAAAATATGTTTAGTTTGCGATGCTTTGCCTGGCTTGTATGTTGAGAATAGAATATGGATATGTAGATATCTTAATTCTTATGGCTTTAAGTATGTTACTTTTTTGTTCGTTTTATATTTATATAAGTAAGTATTAATGTTCGTTTAGCTGTTCATTAACTTTATATTCCCTGGAAATTCTGTGACTTCTTATTTTCAAATTTTTCAGTAAATATATGTATAAGACAATATACAATATTAGAATAAATTACCAGAACAGCTAATTATTTCAAAAATCTACGTATATGGAATATGCGGGGTGGCTCATAAAGTTGTTTTTTTTTTTTAAATGGAATACCCGTATATTATTGCTTATTTCGATTATTCAGAAAATTTTAAATATTTTTATTAACTGTACATTATGTCTAAATTCTTTTGTTTCTTAGATATCGGTGTTTCAAAATTAACTGTTTATGAGACAGTTATGTACCGATAGTATGAAAACTACTAGAGAATTTAACTTAAATTCGTTTGTTTCTTAGTTTATATGAAATTGTGGTCAGCTACTAAGTTGGTTCTTGTGCCTCTCTCTATTAAGGTGGTCAATTGATAGACACAAGTTATTATTAAGTATGTATTTTGTTAGGGTCGATTTAAATTTGATATAACAAATTATGGAAAAAGTAATCTATTTTTCAATAAATGTTCAAAATGACTCTCATTTACTACTTGACGATGGACTGTTGATTAAGCTCCGCTCCTATGGTATGTCTGAAAAGTTCTGTTTGTGGCTCTCGTGTTTCCTCAGAGAGCGTTCTTTACGGGTGGTGGTCAACGGATTTCTTTCTAACACCTTCACTATCAACGCCGGTGTGCCCCAACATTCTATACTGTCTCCTACTTTTTTTCTCATTTACATTAACGATCTGCTGGAAAAGACCGGGAATTCAATCTACAGCTTTGCAGATGATAGTACGCCTTATCTCTTCATTCACTTTGAGCGCTCGGACATCGGCTACTCAGGCGAATGTCGTCATACAGTAGGAGGTCGTTCAATTTAACAAAGACCTGGAAGAAAATCTTAGGGTGACAGTAACCAAGTGGAATTTAACTCTATAAAAACCTAGGCGGCAGTTTTTTCTAAAAAAGTTAACGTTGCTGAACCCGACATAGTAATGTCGTGGCACTCCATTCTCCTAGCATCGTCATTCAATTTGTTGGGCGTTAATTTGGGAGCAAATGTGTCCTGGCATGAACATATTGCAGGCATAGCAAGGAGAGTTTCTCAAAAGTTGGGAATTATTTCAAACCAGAAAGCTTGACATTCCACAACAACTGTTAATTCTTTACAAAGCTCAAATTCGACCAACTATGGAATAATGCTCCCATGTTTGAGGGCTCCGCTCCCAAACACACACTACATTTGTTGGATTCTGTTCAGAGAAGAGCCGTTTGTCTGATTGGAGACCCGGAACTGATCGGAGGCCTTGATTCGCTGGAACATCGAAGAACGGTTGGCCACTTGAGTCTGTTCTACAAGTATTTTCATGGAAAGTGTTTGAAGGATGTAGCCCGCTTAACTCCTCCCAGAGCGGTCCATGTCAGAAATACACGTCGCGCTAATACTTCACATCCGTATGAGGTTCAGCTTGTTACTCCGCGTACAACGCTTTTCAAGCAGTCTTTTATATGGAGAACAATTGGAATAATTTGCCCAAGGCTGTGTTTCCCACCGAGTACAATTTACGATTCAAGAACAACGTGCATCGCTTTTTTCGCACACATGCCGCTCTTGGAGCACTTTAGGGACTTCCCTGTAGCACGTGTGCTAGACCCATAAAAAAAAACATACACTACATTTGTTGGACTCTATTCAGAAGAGAGCTGTTCGCCTGACTGAAGACCCAGAACACACCAACAGCCTTGACTCCTTGGAACATCGAAGAACGGTTGGCGACTTGTATCTTTTCTACAAGTATTTTCATGGAAAGAGTTCGATGGATGCAGCCAGCTTAATTCTTCCAAAGGGTGCATGCTAGAAATACACGTCGCGCTAACACTTCACATCCGTATAAGGTTCAGCTAGTCACTCTTCATATAACCCTTTTCAAACAGTCTTTTATATGGAAAACCTCATTCCTTTGGAATGATTTTCCCAGGACTGTGTTTCCGATCGAGTACAATTTACAGTGATTCAAGATCAACATAAATCGCTTTTTTCGCACACGTGTCGTTCCTGTAGAGCTTTAGGGATTTCTCTGCAGTACTTGTGCTATGCCCATAAAAAAATGACAATAGTGAACGTTTCAATAATAAAGACTCTGAATCATATTCTTAAACGGATTTTTATTGTTGCACTACATTTAGAAATCTTTTTAGCGCCTAAGCCCACTAATTTTGAAAATAATCTGTAAAATTTTAATATTATTTTGTATTATTATAGGGTATTGAAACTAATTTAAATTTGATTCCGATACAATAAAAAATTTCAACACAATATAATTGACCTTTAATTTAATTACTCTACATTTTTATATCCAATAAACAATTTAAAATGACATAGTGAGCAAATTTATATCGCATAGCGGTATCGACCATGTTGGCTTTTTGATTTCTGAGATGTTCTAACATAGCTAAAACGTCCACTACACCTTCAGCTTTTGCCATCCTTAGACAGATATCACAAAGAATAAGAGTTCCCGTTTTACCAACACCATCACTGAAAAAAGAGAAAACTAGTTAAATTCTAATCGAAACGATTCACCTAGAGTTACAGAGAGGTTTTCTTGATCATTTTTACACCAAAATATTATGTAGTTTTCTAGTGAGTTTATACAGTTTCCTTCAGTAATTTATAAAAAGACAGGGTAAGTTCGGCAGCTCAAAAGAAGAAGTAAGATTTTATTAACATGGCCTGAAAATACTTTTTAGATGCATAGTATAGAACTGCAAAAAGTCAAGTTTAGTACCCATTGTAGTACATAAGATAAATATAATAGTAATCGAGGCTGTGGGCATATAAACTGTGCTACATTTTTACATGAAAGTGTAGAAAGATTTATGTATGAGGTCTAAGTAGATTACTGGACAACGAAAATTCTTAAAAATAAAGTATTGGAATCTTTTTTCACATGAAGAAAATATATTTTACTAATTCAGTGGGAGAAAGCAGGGATACAATTCTACAACACATACAAATCTCTCTTCAACGATGTAAATAAAAATATCTTTTTGCTATATAATTGTTTGTGATGTCTAAAACCTGTATCATTGATGTTCTCTCATCGGTAAACTTATAATGGAATATCTTTTTATCTAACCTTACCTGGATTGTACATTGTTTTGGACGGGATATGTTGCTTTAACGTTGTTACTTAATTTTGTCTGCCCAAAGAGCGTTTTAGGAAATTTGGTATAATAACAGGTTTATTCTTCGGTTGCACCACATTTGTAAAGTTTAATATAAAGGCATTCAACTACTGAGGGGAGGGCTCTGTTTTCCTTTACATCATCAGTAACTTAATATTCACTTAAGTTACATAGACAAATTTCGCGAGGTAAAACCGCTAAAGGGAGATTTATAACCTCACGAAGTTAATAAAACTTTGTCTGTATTAAAAAGGGCTTTTAGAAACAATTAATTTTTCTGGTATTGTATGAAAAATGGACGTACAAAATGACAAAATTTATATACATAAATAGAACGTTAAAAAAAAAAATTATATATTTATATATTAATACGTATTGAATTGAGAACGCCTTTTTCTTGAAGTTGATTAAACGCTGATAGTTACACTACTTGAATGGTAGTTGCTGATCTCATCGAAAATGTACGATAAATTAACAACTCGACCAACACGCAGAAACTAAATAGTTTTTGTCAAGTGGCGTCAGCGGCAAAATTCGTAACTAGTACAAATTACCTATAATTTTGGGCACGAAAAAAGAAGGGACAACTATGTCAAAGCTATCCAGACTATAAAGAATAAAATATATTTTCCTTAATTAAATATTTCAATGTTAAAATTACCTGCAATGGACGAGTATGGGAAAATTGCTTGCAGACAACGATTGTATCCTTTTTAAAATAGGAACCACGTTTTTTGAATACATAGGTATCCCCTGATCCGGCCATTCTTTAAAGTATACATGACGAATCTAAAATTGAATTAATAAGATTGATTTTGAGAACAAAAAATGACAAAGGTATATATATATATATATATATATAAAATATATATATATATATACATATACATATATATATATATATATATATATATATATATATATATATATATATATATATATATATATATATATATATACTGCACACGATATTAATCAATTTTTAGAGGTCGTCGTCAAATCTCGACATAACACAACTTGTCGACAATAAAAATATAGTCAAAACTAATGTTAATCAGCGATTTACGTTGTTCTTGAATCGCTGTAAATTGTACTGGGTGGGAAACACAGTCCTAGGTAAAATATTCCAAAGGGATGATGTTCTCTATATAAAAGACTGCTTGAAAAGCGTTGTACGAGGAGTAACAAGCTGAACCTCATACGGATGTAAAGTATTAGCGCGACGTGTATTTCTAACATGCACGGCTCTGGGAGGAATTAAGCGGGCTACATCCTTCGAACACTTTCCATGAAAATACTTGTAGAACAGGTTCAAGTCGCCAACCGTCTCCGATGAATCAGTCACAACACGCTCCTCTCTGAACAGAATTCAACAAAGGCAGTGTATGTTTGAGAGCGAAGCCCCAAACATGGGAGCAGTATTCCAAGTTGGTCGAATTTGAGCTTTGTAAGGAATTAACAGTTGAGTGTAAAGCTTTCTGGTTCAAAATAATATTCCCAACTTTTGAGAAACTTGCTATGCCGGCAACATGTTCATGCCAGGACATATTTGCTCCCAAATTAACGCCCAACAAATTGAGTGACGATGTTAAAGGAATGGAATGCCCCGACATAACTATGTCGGGGTTAGCCACGTTAACTTTTTTAGAAAAAACTGCCGCCTAGGTTTTTGTAGCGTTAAATTCTACTAGGTTACTGTCACCCCAAGATAGAATTTCTTCCAGGTGTTTGTTAAGTTGAATGATTTCTTGCTGTCTGCGGATATTCGTCTGAGTAGCCGATGTCCGGGCGTTCAAAGTGAGTGAAGAGATAAGCGTACTGTCAGCTGCAAAGCTGTAGATTGGATTGCCGGTCTTTTCCAGCTGCTTTTCAAGCTGAACACCATACCGATGTAATGTATTCCTAGCATCGCCCTGGGAGGAATGAAGCGGGCTGCATCCACCGACTACTTTCCATGAAAATACTTGTAGAATAGACTCGATTCGCCAACCGTTTTTCAATATTCTGGTGATTGCTGGTGAGTTCTGGATCTCCAATCAGGCGAACAGCTCTCTTCTGAATAGAATCTAACAAATGCAAAATATGTTCGGGAATAAAGCCAGTCAAATTTGAGCTTTGTATAGTTGTGAAGTGTAAAGCTTTCTAGTTCGAAATAGTATTCCAGCTTTTGAAAAGCTCTCTTTGTTATGCGTGCAACATGTTCATGCCAAGAAATATTTGGTTCCAAGTTAATGCTTATTGCAAATTAAGTGACGATGCTAGAGAAATAAGGTGTCCTGACATAACTATATCGGGTTTAATAACGTTAACTTTCTGGTGTTTGCGGACATGTGCATGATTAGCCGATGTTCGAGCGTTCAAAGAGAATGAAGAAATAAGCGTACTGTCATCTGCAAAGCTGTAGATTAGATTTCTGATCCTTTCTAGCAGATCGCCAATGTAAATGAGAAACAGGGTGGGAGACATTATACAGCCTTGGGGCACACCGGTGTTGACATTGAAGATTTTAGCAAGAAATCCATTGATTACCACTCGTAAAGAACGCTCTCTGAGGAAACACGAGAGCCCTAAACAAAATCTTGCAGATATACCACAAGAGTATAGTTTAGCCAATAATCGATCATGCCAAACACTATCGAATGCTTTGAATTTATCAAGTGCAACCGCTCAGGGGTCTCCAAAATGTTCAATTTCCTTGTTCCAAACATGTGTGATAAGTTAGAAGATCTCCTCTTACACTTTACTTAGGAAATCTAAACTGATGGTGACTCATAATATTGAATTCTTCCACATATGTTAGAAGATGCGGATTGATAGCCTTTTCCATATCTTTCGGTACTATTGAAAGCAGTGCCACTGGTCGATAGTTGTTTGGTAAGGTCTTCTTAGGTTTTTTGGGTAATATAGCGCATTTCCAGCAGGAAGAAAATATTCTCTTTCTGTAGGAAAAGTTGGCAAGTTTTCAGAAAACTGGTTTTAGTTCGCTAGTACATTTTTTGAGTACTCTGGCAGGTATTCCACCGGCGAGAGTGTTGTAAGAAACAAACAAATGTGCACTTTCTCATTCATAATGTAACGATATTGAACTTAATAAACAAAATATATTTATATATATATATATATATATATATATATATATATATATATATATATATATATATATATATATATATATATATATTGAAATTTAAAAGATAATTTTTATATCGGCGAAATTATTACGTAAATGATCGTTTTAAAATAGTTTAAATAATTTCGTTAACTAAAAGTTGTCAATCATTTTTTTCTATATAATAAAATTACTAGATCTAGTGCAATCTTTCAGGACATGGGAACAGTCCTCTATATTGGTTTAGTGTCGGGGCATCTTTATGCATTATGTTTCTGCAAATTCAGCAGCTACAGCTACTTTATATAAAAATTAATAAAGTGATTTACCCAGTACTTCCCTTGCAGTTTATCAATAAACATCGACATTGACTTTATCATAATACCTTATATAGCCAAAAACTAGAAAACATTTCTACTGATGAAAACTATACAAAATTTATACTTTACTCCCTTCCCCTATATTAGTATTGTTTAAATACTACGGGTTCTACTGCTACTACAAACATTGTAAATGTACCAATTTGGAAATCGATGTCTCATTTTGTTCGACAGCTGTTGTACTAATCAAGCGGCAGACTGACAGACAATCCGAGGAAAATGAAAAAAACATGTTTTTTTGTGATCTAGGGGCGAAACAATATGAAGAAAAGCAAGAGAAAAAATGATTTCATTAAGTTACAATCAAACATAGCTAGGCTGTGGTTAATTCTACAACACTTCTCTTAAGTAGAGTATGTGCTCCTCAAGTTCACATGTTCAGCTAGCTAGTTGCTCGAAGAATGGAATAGTTGGATTTTCCAAATTTAACACTTAGGTATTCTCCGCTTAAGAGAAGTGTGGTATACTTAACCACCAGTGTCTTAAAGGGTTACATACACTTGAACGCTGCGAAAAGTATGTATATTTAAAAAAATATTTTAAAGGCTATTAAGTGAATAATACAAAATAATGGGGATTATATATTTTTATTGTACTTTAAATTATAAGAATTTTTTTTTTTAAGTATGTTTTAAATGTTAACATTATTTTTTATTGGGTTAAATAGACCATTGATGAAAACTATTTCGCCACCTTGTCTGCAGGATAACTTTACAAAAAATAAGCTAATCTGCAAAAATAAAAATTAATCTTGTAAAATAATGTAGTAGTTACAAATTGTCAAAGGGTTTTTTCCAAAAATAAAAAATTTACTGTGTTTCAAACCTTAATATGCAATTTTCGACCAAAAAATTGATGTTTCATTACACAGGTATAAAAAAAAAATTCTGTCTTTTAAGTGAAACACATGTTTTCTTAAGAATTTTTTTATACTGAATCCAAAAAAATCATAAAAAAAGACATCCACCGGGAGGTTTTTTCAGAAAACACACTTAAAGTTGCCAGAAATTGAAACAAATACAATTGAATAAATAATGTAAAAATATAATCATTAAAATTATGGAATAAAACTATTATTTCGGACATATTTAAATGTTCTAAATCTACATTTATCATAAAAACTTAAAAATATTAGGTTTTAGTGTTAACGTTAAAAAAAACACGCATACACCACCTTTAACTAAGCTACGTAGCAAAATGCTGTTTAAAATAAATATGTGCAACCGCTAAATTAAAAAATTGTTTTTAATTTTTATTAATATTGAACAAAACTATTATTTTTATGTTTTTTGAAGTTCTTAATCCTGACTTAACATCAAAGAAATAAAGTTTTATGCTCATTTTGAACAAAAAACTCGCTTTTAACACTGCTATGTGGTTGGTAAAATGCTTTTTTTTTTTAGCAAAACTATCATTTCTAGTAGTTTTTTAAGTTTCAAATTCGAATTTGTTATCAAAACGTGAGGAATAGTGTTTACTATTTAAGAACAAAAGGTTGCAAAATGCATTCTAATATATATCCCTTGACAGTTTTAGAAGTCAATTTTGTGGACAGATTGATTGATTGAGTGAACATGGGGGAATGTGAGTGAGGTAGTGAGCGAGCGAGCGAATGAGTGAATGAGGTGTTGAGTGAGTGAGCGAGCGAGTGAGTGAGTGAGCCAGCGAGTGATTGAGTGAGAGAGCGAGTGAGTTTTGTTTAATATTAATAAACATTAAAAACAATTTTTTAATTTAATAGTTGCAAATATTTATTTTAAATAGCATTTTGCTACGTAGCTTTTTTTTTAATGTTACTCAGTATATATCACCACTAAACCAAACACTTTATTTTTGCACTCAACGCGCGTTTCGCTAACCATGTTAGCTTCATCAGGAGCGATGATTGACTCAATCATCGCTCCTGATGAAGCTAACAAGGCTAGCGAGATGCGCGTCGAGGGCAAGAATAATGTGTTTGGTGTAGTGGTGATATATACTGAGTAGTGTTATTGTGCCAAATATTCCACATTCCCAACCATCAACACACACAAAAACATAATTTTAATGATTATATAATTTTACATTATTTATGAAAACGTATTTTTTTTCAATTTCTGGCAACTTTAAGTGTGTTTTCTGAAAAAACCTCCCCGTGGATGTCTGTTTTTATGATTTTTTTGGATTCAGCATAAAAAAATACGTGTCTCACCTCAAAGACAGATTTTTTTTTGTATACCCGTGTAATATATGAAAAATTGTTTATTAGAAAAATCCTCTCAATATTTTGTAGAAAAAGTAATTATTAAAATTTTAAAACAAAAAACAGTTAAAAAATATTAAAAATTGACTGAGTAATATTGCAGACAGTGTCTGAAAACCCAGTTTCAAGAAAAACGTGTTTAAAGTTTCGAGTAAATAAAAAGTGAACTTACGGCTAGTCCCCCATTCCAGCTTCGTATTCGATGCATTCTTCCTCTTTCAATTTGGTGTTTTTTATAGAAGTATATGGTACAGAATAAAAATCAGTAAAAAGAATCGAATTTTTTAAACTGAGATATATGTAACCTCTATTACTAAGCAGATAGTTGCCGTTCAGTTCTGCTCGTAGTTAGTTGCCTTAAATTAATCGCCTAACTTTACTTTTAAATAAATAAGTGTTACCTTTCTAGGCTTAGATTCTTTGTAACAAAGGCTAAACTTTGTATAATCACAAGTGTTGTGAGTTTTTAAGCTCAAAAATGTAATTTTGAAATCGTCAATAATTATTTGTTTATAATCATTGTCAGGCCAGTACTGCTGTGCCAGGTACATCTGAAATAATAAGGTTAATTAAATTAATAATTCTGAGTTGAATTATCCTAAATCTTGTTAGCATAACTATCCATACAATGGGTCAATATTTCAATTCATTTTTGGAATATGCAGCCTTATGTTTTGATCAAATTGAGGATTAAAATGGCTGATCATACCGGATCATAGTTAATAGCCTAGCAATCCCCGTAGGGATGCAGTTAGAAGTTAAAAAGTTAGAATTTGCTCCTCTAAAAGTCTAATATTTCGAAAATGATATGATTTGAAGGAAATGTAATATCTATGTTACGAGGCATGTTTTTTAAGTAAGTACCGTTTTGCGATTCTGCCGCCGCAGCGATACGGTCGGCGTTCCGCGCATGCGCGCTGGTAACCTACATCTCATGTCTACACACTGACGCCATTACAGTCTGATTCTTCATTGTATACGTTGTTTACTGAGTGTTTAAGATGCCTCCGACAATCGTGAGTCCCGCCGATTGTGAAGTACGGGCTGTTATATACGATTTCTTAGTGCTAAAGGCGTAAAACCGATCGATATTCATCGTGAGATCTGTGAAGTTTACGGACAAAACATTATGAGTGATGGAATGGTAAGAAAAATGGGTGAGAGCATTTAAAGATGGCCGCACAAATGTGCATGATGAAGAACGGAGTGGGCGTCCTTCGGTCGTTAATGAAGATTTGGTGCAGAAAGTGGACGAAAAGGTGAGAGAAAACAGACGCTTTACAATTTCATCATTGTGCGACTGCTTTCCTCAATATTCTCGTAGTGTTTTGTATCGCATTTGTGATACAGTGGTTAACAAGTCAGGCGGCAGAATTTTATGAGGAGGGTATTCAAAAACTGGTGCCACGTTATTACAAGTGCCTCAATATTCACGGAAATTATGTAGAAAAGTAGATTAAGGTACAGGCTTTCATGTAAAAATAAAATTATTGCGATATCTTTGCACGTCTTTTTTTAATTCCAAAACGGTACTTACTTAAAAAAACATGCCTCGTATATAAAATATTTTCAAAATCTTAAGCGTGGAAACAGAGTGTTAACTTTAAGAAGTAACGTTGCCGATATTTTTTCGATGGAGGATTAGCTTAAATGAGAAATAAAATTTCATATCAAAATGTCTATAACTAAGTATTCATTGTTTACAAACTAAGACAGTTTTTATTAGGTACCTTGTCGATATCAATAGGGTTCATCATAAAAATGTAGGTAACGTTTTTCTGCCACACTGTTTGCCAAAACTCAAGCAGTGATTTGTTTCGTGGATCTTGCAGTGCGATGTACGCTTTAGGATGCTTGTAGCCCTGAAATAAATACGAACAGAAAGCGATGAAAATAAAATACAAGTTAGGTTGGGAAAAATTGAATTCCTGTTCAAGAGTAAAAAGCTACGTAAAGAAGATATTATTTACCAATTACCGGTCAAGTGCAAGTTGGACTTGCGCAATTGGTGTTCCGTACGTTAATTACTTTTAAAATGAAATTTTTGTTACGGAGGTATAAAATGATCAATGACTTCACAAAATACACCGCAAATGAGTTTTCGACAAAGTTTTTTTTTCGATCCTTACTGAAAACTGATGACCTTGAATTTTATATATATATATATATATATATATATATATATATATATATATATATATATATATATATATAATTATCAGATAAATTATTAAAGGTAATGCACCCGTGATAACTTTTGTTCACTCTACACCCTGTGGATAATATTCCAGAATTTTTTCAAAATTTTTTGATCGGTACTTTTCGAGATAAGGGGGGAGGGGGAACAGCGATTTTTAGGGATTTTTTATAAATAATACAAAGAAAAGTGTGCGCAAGTATTACATTATATATGTTTTTGAACTCCTGTTTTTACAAGCTTTCATTTGATCCCCCACTCGACTAACCCCTTAAGTCAAAATTTAACTTTCAAAATTACACTGCTCTGATGAAGCCATCAATTCCTATATTAGTACAAAATTTAAATTTTTCTATGTCAAGTAGTTTTGGAGAAAATCGGGTGTAACAGACAGACAGACAGACACCGAAGTGATCTTATAAGAATGCCATAAAGGGAAAAACACGTATATCGTATATATAATCTCTTTTTTAGTTGCTGAAGTCGAGGCCCAAAGGGTTGAATTAATAAAATAAGTTGTAAGAAATAGACATCGTTTAAGTAAAAAAAAAGAATAACCAAGCCATCGAATGGGGTGCCAAATGAAAGCTTGTGAAAACACGAGTTCAAAAATATATATAATATAATACCTGCGCACACTTTTCTTTGTATTATTTTTAAATAATTGCCAAAAATCGTTGTCCCCCCTTATCTCGAAAAGTACTGAACAAAAAATTTTGAAAAAACTCTGGAATATTCTCCACAAGGTGTAGATTGAAAGAAAATTATCACGAATGCATTACCTTTAATAAATTGTCTGGTATATAAAAAAAACAAAAATTTCAAGGTCATCAGGTTACAACAAAGGTCTGAAACAAACTTTGTTGAAAATTCATTTAGGGTGTGTTTTGTGAAGTCAATGATTATTTTATACCCCCGTAACAAAAATTTTTATTTTAAAAGCAATCAACATACGGAACACTAATTGCGCGACTGTACTTGGCCGATTTTTATGGTCTAGTATGCACAAAGTTTTTCATAACAATGTTTCCAGAAAACATAGTAGACAGCTCTTGTCTATTTTTTTTTGCAAATCGGCACGTCTCTTTTTACTGGCAGCTATTATGCGCTGTTCTCGTGTTTAGTCTCACTTTACTTACATCAACATAAGTTGCATCAGAATGGTGCCAATATTCTCCATTACCAAATTGGTGTAAAGCAACTATGGCGAAGTTACCTAAACATAATAATAAAACTTAAATTTATTTATCAATAGTTTTGATTTATAAAAATCTACACTGTACCTAAAATTGTCTCGTTTGTTTGATATTAGTGTCTTATTATTTATGAACTTTCTAAACTAGCCCGAATGAATGAACTTGAAAATTTGGTAAGCTTAGCGTAATAAGGGGAAAAGCTGAGAAACATAATATGCCTAATAATTGCCATACTTGCCAAATAAAATATTTAATTTACATTTGCTGGGGTGGATGTAAAAAAATAGTAAATAATTATTTATGTATATTTATTTATAAAACGGTATTTTTAGTATATTCTATTTTATTGGCAATAGCTTAAATTATTTTGGAAAATTCTGCTAGGTGTACTGTAATCGCTAGAATAATTAATTTCACAATTTACGAAAGTGTTTTTAAGCTATCTATCAAATCATGAAAATATTCTATAAAAAATTGTTTGGTTGTCAAATACTGTCGCTGTTCTAAGTGCTTTGACGAAATTTTGTACGACTTAATTGCATTTTGCAGATTTTATGATTTTCATTCTTCCAAAAAATGAGCGAAAGTAATCTGGATCATGGTGCACTGACAGTTCCCCACTACTGGTGGGGAAAGAGGGAAGTTATTTATGAAAGAACCTTCCAGGTGTCCGGCACTTACAGCCCATCTTACTTTCCAGTAGAAGAGAGAATTAAAATTTAGATTTTCTTGCATTTATTATATATTATTATTAAAATTGTCCTTTAGACTCTTAGATGTCCAATATACCTATAAATTTACAATCTACCAATCTATTAACTAAATGCATACGTAAAATTACTTTACTTACGTTCTTCTGGTTTGAAAATCAGACCTTCTGCTTTGTGTTTATTAGCTTCTCTTTCAATTAATACCTGAAAGTACAGTATATTTTAGTTTTGTATTTTAGAGTTTAGGTGTGCAGATAAAATATTGCAGGGTACTTTGAAACAGTCAAATATTTATAGTTACGATTCTTCTGATTTTCTCCCGTAACAATTGAAAAAGTGATGCTGACTTTTTGTCGATCATCCTGCCAACTTCCTCAGAGCTTTTTCCGAAAACTGACTTTTTCAGAATCTAGTACGAGATTAATTTGATTCCGCTTGTATAAGCCTTTTTATATTAGTATACCAGCGTGGGGGACGTATTTTTCAAGCAGAATCTTATATATGACAAATCCGACATGTGATAATTTAGGACATGTAGAGAATCGTGTTATTGTTTTATGTTTTGGTATAATTTATTTAATAGAGTTAAAACACAGTTTACACACTTGGAAACCTATTTTATTGAATGAAATACAATGTGTATTACTAAGTATTGTATGTTCATGAAATATATTTATTTTACATTTTCAACATCTTTAAACTTATAACCAAGAACAAACCTATATCCAAAAATAAATAACCAAGAAGAATATATATATATATATATATATATATATATATATATATATATATATATATATATATATATATATATATATATATATATATATATATATATGTTTTGACGAATGTTCTCACGGGTGTGAAATGTAGTAATGGTTTTTCGGGTATCCCGTGTTAGCTTGAAGTCCCTTGATGGACGGTTTCGCTGACGTTTCGATGGAATCTCATCCATCTTTTTCAAAGCGTTGATCACTGGTCGGTGTCTTGGCGTTGAATGTCGAGACTGGCCCTGAGTGCGCCGGTTTTATGTACTCGGGGGTGTTTCTATTGGTCGGATGGATCTGGCCAATAGAGGCTCGGCTTTGGCTGCGCGTTGTCGGTCCTGTGGTTCTTTGTAATGTTTGTGTTGGTGAAGTAACATATGGTTGAATTATTGTTTCTCTTGGTTGGACTTGGTACTGGGATAGAATATGTTTCCAAGAGTTCGGTAAACGTTGGCTATCATCCCGATTATTTAAGTTGTTGGGCCTCTTTTCTATTTCTATGGCTTCTTTGATTACCCTAGTGGACGAGCACAAAAACGCCGTAAAACAAAAATCCACCACTTCTTCTCTAGCACAACATGCACACAATACCGGCCACAAAATCGATTTTGACAAAACCAGAACCCTACAAAAAAGTAATAACCTATCCACTAGGGTAATCAAAGAAGCCATAGAAATAGAATTAAATGGTAATAAGCTTACCTGTAAATTTTTATTTTCATTTTGTAAGACAGGACAGGATAAAAATATTAACAATTAAATTAGTAATATTGTAATACAGCCATCGTGAATGCTATGTCAGTTAGCAAGGCATAAAATAATAATTTATATTATTTGCGGTCTCAATTTTTATTTTGAGCTAATTATTAATTTATTTAAAAATATTGGAATAATAATGTTAGTATTATCTAGATTTTTAGAATAACTGTACCGGGGAATTTTTTTCAATTTATTTATAAAACCAACCACACCTTATTTATCATATGTTCTCTTTGTTTAGCTAATTTAAATGAAAAAAAAACCGGTCAAGTGCAAATTGGACTTGCTCAATTAGTGTTCCGTACGTTGATTGCTTTTAAAATAAAAATTTTTGTTACGGAAGTATAAAATGATCAGAGACTTCACAAAAACATCCAAAATGAGTTTTCAACAAACTTTTTTTTCCGATCGTTAGTGAAAACTGATAACTAGAGACCGGATTATATGCAACATAAAAATCTTGAAATATGCATGCAAATATGCATGAAAAATGATTAAAATATGCATGAAAACGGTCAAAATATGCAATATTAAATAATAATAAAAGTAGTAATTTTTAGTTTTTTATTTCAAAATCAGCATAAAATTAACAAGTTATCGACGATGTTTAAATTTAATTAACAATTATTTAACATTTTTTAAAATTATCTAACATTTGTATTTTTGTACACGTAAACAATAAGGTATTGTTCTAAATGTTGGGTAGTAAGATTGTGTCTTCGATCACTTAAAATATTTTTATAAGTGGAAAAAGAGCGTTCCACATCCACTGAGGTAACTGGACAGTCTTTCAATTTGGGTGTTATGTTAGCACTTATTGTTTCTGGCAAAAGTTCACCCATCCCATTAATAAAACTATCAATTTGACACAAAGGTTCAAAGCCTGTGTTATTGCACAAAATGTTTTCAAACTTTTCTTTAACTCTACGCGGGAATACATCTGGCAATGTGGAGTTTATTTGACGGATTTTATTCAATTGAATTGATTCGGTCAACGCCAAACCTCGAGTTTCAAGCTTTTTAATACCCGCGGGTATGTGGGAAAAGTGAGTGCTAATCAAAGCTATGTTTTTTTTAATATCAGAATCGTGAAATGCTTCCTTGGATTGACGAACTGCCATAGCCTCTGCACTATCGAAGTCATTTACTACACCTTTGATGGCCTCGAAATGTTCATTGTAAAACAGTACAGCTTCAATTCATGTTCCCCATCGAGTTACCACTGGTTCGGAAGGTAAAGGCACATTTGGCAGTTTTTCTTTATAGGCGTTATTGCGAGCAGGTGCCGTAAGAAACACTTTCTTTGCTGATGAAATCAGTTTATTTACATTTCCAAACGTGGATCGTACTTCTTCAGCGAGTCGATGGACTCCGTGAGCAAAGCACGTCACATGAATTAAATTTGGATAAAATACTTGGAGGACTTTGGCTGCCTTGATCATATAGGAAGCAGCATCTGAGAGAAATATAAACACTCTTTCATCTGCAGAAGATTCAGGAAATATTTTTTTAATACCCTCTTTCACAAATCTGGCGATCGTAGAATGATTTGTCTTGTCAGTTTCTTTGCAGGCCACCAAATAGGAAAAAGAAGGCTCTAATCTTAATGCACCCACTATTAAATTCGCAATATAGCGACCACAACTGTCGGTAGTTTCATCAGCTGAAATCCAAATAATGTCGTCCTTAAGTTCATTACGTATTTCTTCCAGAACATGTTGGTATGTAATTTTTACGCAGTGTTGATTCGTCTGGTATTTATTTTCGCAGAAAATCTTTGAATGTAGGATTTGTAAGTTTGTGGAGAGGAATATTACTTCCAAGCAATGCTTCACATAAATCCATGCTAAAGTGGTTTTTTATTTGCCTATAGAAGTGGAATCACTGCTACTTGCTGCTGTTATAAGTTGTTGTTGTGGGCCTTTTTTTGCAATCTTACGATATGAAGACTTGTCTTGACATGCTGGTCAATTTGAAACTTTTTTGTTCACGAAACATTTTTCTCACAAACTCGACAATATAAAACATTTCCGTCGTATGTAAATGTTCCAGGATAATCAGCTACCCATGAAGAGACACTTTTTTTTGCGGGTGGCATGGTACACGTTAAACTTTAACACAACACGTTAAAAATTGCAAAAAACTACACTGATGCAAGCGCGTCAACAATAATGTTAAAACTGATATCTTGTTTCAAAATAAAAATTTGTCTTCGAGAAAATTGTTTATTTGATCCACGCTCAAATAAATATTCTTAGAAACTAATTACTTATCACTTAATATCCCGACCAAGAAACAAAGGAATAAAATACCGTCGTAATTTTGGGTATTCCTTTGGCACTATAACCTAATCGATGTTTAGACTATTGCGGGTAATGTCCCGGCGATAAGATCGGTTCCTGACGGCGACATTAACAATACCCTGAGCAATTCAATTGCCTAGTAATACCATGAAATATTGTAAATATAGGGAAAATATGCATCATTACTAGATTTTGGATAAAATATGCAATAATCGGTGAGAATGGTCTAAATATGCAAATGCATATGAAAATATGCAAATGCATATAATCCGGTCTCTACTGATAACCTTGAAATTTTTATTTTTTTTTATATACCAGATAAATTATTAAAGTTAATGCATTCGTAATAATTTTCGTTCAATATGCACCCAGTAGAGAATATTCCAGAATTTTTTCAAAATTTTCTGATCAGTACTTTTCGAGATAAGGGAGGAGACAGCGATTTTTCGCACTTTTTTAAAAATAATACAAAGAGAATTGTATGTGTATTACATTTTTGAACTACTCCACTCGATGACCTAGTAATTTTTTTTTCACTTCCGATTTCACCCCCCAAAACTAACCTCTTAAGTCAAAATTTAACTTTAAAAATTACATGACTCTAATAATGCCATTAATTCCTATATTAGTGCCAAAGTTCAAGATTGTATGACAAATAGTTTCGGAGAAAATCAGGTGAGACAGACGGAAAGACAGACGGACAGACGGAAAGACAGACGGACAGACACCGAAGTGATCTTATAAGTGTTCCATACGGAACACAAGAAACAGCTTGGGGTAGATGGTTAGCTTTAGATTTTTAATTATGATATCCGAGTGTTTAAATTACGATAATTTTTGACAGTACCCATATTGAAGAACATACTCGTACAGCAACATTGGACAAAGAGTGACATGGAGAATATGTTGACCAACATATTGCGACAGACTTTAATTTTTAAGCATTTAATCGCATTAGGACATTTCTGTTACCATATATTTGATAAATGCCGACAGAGAAACCTATCAAAACAAACGCAAACACGACACGACATCAGACTCAAAATCAGCCCAAATTTGGAAGCAAGAATGGTAACCTGAACGATAATAGATTAAATCAGCTAAGATCACATTTACAATCGGTAATAAAACATACGTAAAATAAATAACATCATTGCGGTTGATAGTCATCTATGTCAATAATCTCTTATCGAAAAAAGGTATAGTTAACCTTGGTTAACTATACCTTTACCTTGGTTAACTTTACCCAACTTAAGCAGACGAAGCGGAGGCAGCGGCACCAAATATCAATGGACCGACCAACTGGCATCACGAAAACCAATACGGTTTCGTAAAGGGCAGATCGATTGAGGACTTGATAGTTAAAGTAGTAGACAAAATGAAAAGCGAACCCTTCAAATACAACGTGCTTATATTTTTGGACATAAAAGGCGCCTTTAACAACGTGTGGTGGCCGGCTATAATGGACGCACTAAAAGCTAAAAACGTACCAAAACACATTTACGAAATACTGCTTAGTTATTTCGATAACAGAAGAGTTACGTACGAATGTGGCCCAGCGAGAAGAAGCATTCTATTGGAAAGAGGATGTCCACAAGGATCCAAACTCGGCCCAAACTTATGGAACCTGACGGTAGACGAGCTATTGAACAATCTAAACTATAGGCAAAACGACGAATTCGAGGCTTACGCCTACGCTGACGACATCGTCATACTAACGGGCGGAAATAGCCGAACCGAACTAGAAAGGAAAATGAACAATTCACTGGAGATCGCACACACATGGTCCTCAAAGAACAAACTACAATTCTCATTAAATAAATGCAATTACATGGTGTTCGGACGGATAAAACTAACTAGGAACCCGACGGTTAAGTTGGGCGGACAAGGGCTCAAACGCATATACGAAACTAAATACTTAGGAGTCACGATCGACCCCAAACTCAATTTTCATAGTCATATAAAAGCGACTAGTCAAAGAGCAAAAAACATCTTTCAATGGCTGAGAAAGGCAATATCAGGATTATACAGATTTGATAACAGCAAATTAAAGATCATCTTCGAACGAGCAATAATGCCGCAATTTCATTATTGCGCATGTTTATTTGAGCATAACCTAAAAACTTGCCGAGTCAGACAGAGATTCGAAACGGTCAGAGGGATGGTATCAAGAACTATATGCAGAGCGTACACATCTACATCTACACAAGCAGCTGCAGTACTGGCGAACATCCCACCTAGTGAAGAATTAATAAAAGAACGATTGGACTTTAGGAAACACATGCGTGGAGTAACAATAAACCACGAAATAGATATGGACATTGAAATAGAAGACGGAATTGAATTTACGCTTCCGCATACACCTAAACTAAGCAAGAGGGCATTAAAAGAATGGCTAAGAAACATAACGATATTTAAATGGCAAAAGAAATGGGAATCGAGCGACAAAGGCAGAGTCACACACAGCTTCATCCCAGAAATAAAAACAAGGCAAGAACTCCAGTTAACATTCAACACCAAAATGGCACAAATCTTAACCGGCCACGGCCAGTTCGCAACTCACTATGGACGGATCGGAAAAACAATGGATTTATCATGCAGAGATTGCTCCGGAACCATCAACACCAACGTAGACGACAACGACGACCCACTACACAGAATTTATTATTGCTCACTATTCGTAGAGGCAAGACAAAGGCTATGTGAAATTTTGGAAACCGAAGATGTAAACGAAATACCGCCAAGCACTTTACTCGAAAGAATTGACGAAAAGAAGAAAACCAATATCTTGGAAGAATTTGTACCGACAACGATGCGGCGGCTGTAGCAAGCGACGCATTATTATTACCAGGAAGAAAAATTTAAGTTGAGCCAGTGACAAACGGGGACTGCTAGACTATAAGAAGAAGAATAATTTATTTTGTAAACTTTTGTAAAAACTGTAAATAATTAAAGGCACATTGGATATTCGAGGGAGGAGCGAAGCTCTTTCTTTCTTTCTTAACTAATCCATCATCATATTATTATATCTTTTCTTTCATTAACAATCAATTAAGCATCATAAGGGGGTTGTAGGTACCCCTGGGCTATAGCCCAAAAATGAGTGAGGGCACCTCACACGTAACATACAAATCCATCGAATATGGAATGTGCTGGTAAAATGAGAAATCGAATGAGGACTTTGGACCGTAAGCACTTGCTTGAAAATAATTTTTCAACCTTCTTTTACGCGAGAAGGGGCACCGCCGGAGTACCCTTCAGGAACCGGCGGTGGTAGTGGGAGGTGGGACCCCTCCTTCGATTTTTTTTTTTACCCAACTTAACATTGCTTAGCCCCACACCACAGAAAGGCAACTTAACATAACCGAGCATGACCTAGCCCGCACCACAGAAAGGCAACTTAAACTACCTTAACCTAACATATTATTGCTTTTTTTTTGCACACGCGTCGCTCCTGTAGAGCTTTAGGGATTTCCCTGCAGCACTTGTGCTATGCCCATAAAAAAATGACAGTAGTGAACGTTTCAGTAATAAAATCTCTGAATTATGCTCTTAAGCGGATTTTTATTATTATACTATGATTTCGGTTCGCAATTTCTTTGGCGTTTACATCCATTAATCTTGAAAATAATCTTGGTAACACTGTCAGATTTTACTATTAATTTATATTATTAAAAGGTATTGAAACTAATTCAAATCTGATTTGTGATACAATAAAAAAATATCAACACAATATAATTCAAATTTAATTATATTATCCTACATTTTTGTGTCCAATAAATAATTTGAAATGACAAAATGAGCAAATTTATATCGCATAGCGGTATCGACCATGTTGGCTTTTTGATTTCTGAGATGTTCTAACATAGCTAAAACGTCCACCACACCTTCAGCTTTTGCCATCCTTAGACAGATATCACAGAGAATAAGAGTTCCCGTTTTACCAACACCATCCCTGAAAACAGAGAAAACTAGTTAAATTCTAGTCGAAACGATTCACCGAGAGTTAATATTATGTAATTTTCTGGTGCGTTTATACAGCTTCCTTCAGTAATTTATAAAAAGACAGGGGTAAGTTCGGCAGCCCAAAAGAAAAAGTAAAATCTTCTTAACATAGGTGTGAAAATATTTTTTAGATACATAGTATAGAATTACAAAAAGTGGAGTTATACAGGGTGATCATTTTTAGACGTGCCCGGCTCCGATTTATGGAAAATTGTTGAATATGGATATACCAGGTGTACAAATGCGGATTTTTTTTTCTAAAAAAACATGTTAAATTCGGAAGAATGATAGAAAGTGCTTTATTCAAAGTATGCTCCATCGCTTGTTATACATTTTTCCCATCTTTCGGCAATGTGTGAATACCACGCAAGTAAAAATCTTCCCCTTTTGCTGCGAACCATTTATCGAGCCATTTTTTCACATCTTCGTACGAACCAAAGCGCTGCTCAGCAAGTGCGTGACCCATCGATGCAAACAAGTGGTAATCGGAAGGAGCCAAGTCTGGTGAGTAAGCCGCATAGGGTAGAACTTCCCAGCTGAGTGCTTCCAACGTGTCGCGAACTGGTTTTGCCGTATGTGATGGAGCATTGTCATGAAGAAAAATGACCTTGTGTTGCCTTTTTCGGTATTCTGGCCTTTTTTTAAGCAGCGAACGGTTCAAATCGGTCAATTGTTGCTGGCAACGTTTAGTATTAACCGTTTCCCCAGGTTTTAGCAGATCATAATAGACCACGCCCCTCTGGTCCACCAAACACAGAGCATCGTCTTTCTGCCAAAGCGATTCAGTCTTGCGGTCGATGTGGATGGTGCGCTTGGGTCTACCCATGATTTTTTTGCGCTTGGGATTCTCAAAATAAACCCACTTTTCATCCCCTGTAACTATACGATGCAAAAACGACTTCCTTTTGTACCGAGCGAGCAAAATGTCACATGTGTTTTAGCGCTTTTCCATTTGCCTGTCGTTCAACTCATGTGGTACCCATCTACCGGTCTTCTGAATCTTTCCCATCTCCCGTAGCCGATTGAAAACAGCTTGTTGACTAACGCCCAATTGCTCCGCGAGTTGTTTTTGTGTTTGCGAATCATCTTCATCTAACAATGCTTGCAATTCCACATCTTCATATTTTTTTGGCGGTTTTCCACGTTCCTTGTCTGCAGCATCGAAGTCACCACTTTTGAAACGCCGAAACCATCGTTCACACGCATCTTGCGATGGAGCATGTTCACCATAAGCTTCTCAAAGTAATCGGTATGATACAACAGCATTTCGACATATTGAACACAACAACACAACACTATGCACACAGTTTTCCAGTTTATCACTCGTGCGCGTCTGACACTTGTTGATGACAACAAAATGGCACAGTGTCAAATTTTTATAGCACAAACTGCATTGGTGCACCATCTGTTGTCTGAAATCCGCATTTCATACTTGTACACCTGGTATATTTTTTTTAAATGTAGAATGGTATAATGTATATCAAAGAGTATACTGACGTATTCGACATTTAATAGTGAAAACGACGCTGGGCGCCGCGACACCAAACAACTTTTTTTTCCATTGACATACCTTTTGTAAAACGGCATTGGAAAGCCCTAATTTTTTCCTTAAACTGTTGTTTTGTAATTTGTTTTGCAAAAAAGTTATGCAGGAAAAACCCTCTAAAATATTATTTTTTGGTCGCCGCGGTTGCCATGGGTTGTATGCCACGTTTGGCGGTTTTCAAACAATTTATCTAGTAGGCAGTTGTCATGCTTTCATTTGACAGTAATAATAATAATATTAGTTACTATGCTGTTGAGATTTTTTCTTTAATAAAATATCTTTGAACAATAAAAAACAAGAATACATTATTTTTATTAAAATCACAAAAAAACTATATAACTTTTAAAATTACATAACTTATTACATATTTATAAAATTAAACGTTTGAAACTTAAACAATAATAAAAAAAAACATCAAAAGAAATTTTCTATATGTCTTCCTTCTTCTATCATCCATTTTTCCATTCTTTTCATTAACGCTTGGTGAGTAGCTTTGTAAATAATTTCTCTAGATATACTATTGCACGCATCTGATATTTTTGCTTTTAAGTGCTCAGTATCACTCGCCGCAGTTTTGTATACAATATCTTTAAGAATCCCCGACAGAAAAAATCTAACGACGTGAGGTCTGGTGAGTTAGGTGCCCATTGAATAACTGGGCTGCGAACTCCTCTCCATCTTTGTTGAAACCGTTTATTCAAATACTCTCTAACAGGAGCAGTTGTATGAGGTGGTGCTCCGTCGTGTTGATACCACATATGCCTTCTTAAAATAAGGGAAATATTTTCTAATAAAACTGGTAGAGTATTAACCAAGAAATTAAGGTATCTATTTCTAGTTAGTGTTCCCTCAAACAGTATGGTCCAATCAAATCTCTTCCAATTATCCCACACCATACATTAACGCCATAATGGCCTTGATTCTAAATTTGATTAACGGTATATGAATTCTTATCAGTCATGTAATGATAATTTTTTGTGTTAGGTTTGCCGTTGCTGACCAAATGACTTTCATCTGTCAATAATATATGATTCAGAAAATAAAGTTCTTCGTCATATTTAGTCACCATTTCTGCTACAAAACTCAGTCGTCGTTCAGAATCAAATTGTGTTAATAACTGAATATTATGCATTGTATAGTCGTGGTATTTGAAAATCTTTAGCTTTAAGAGATTTCTGAATAGACAAAAATAAGATACATTCAATTGCCTGCTTACTTATCTGATTGAATTCCAACCAGAAGCTATGAACACACTGTTTACTTAGTTTAACTCTATTGAATTGAATAGGTGTGCAAACATTAGTTGTCAGATTAAATTATGACAGCCGCCTAAAAAATAAATTGTTTGAAAACCGCCAAACGTGGCATACGATTCATGACAATCGCGATGACCAAAAAATAATATTTTAGAGGGTTTTCGCTGCACAACTTTTTTGAAAAGCAAATTAGAAAAGAACAGTTTAAGGAAAAATTGTTAAAAAAAATTAAGGTTTTCCAATGCCGTTTTAAAAAAGGTATGTCGATGGAAAAAAAAAGTTGTTTGGCCTCGTATGTCAATATACTTTTTGACAAGTCCATACCATTCTACATTTAATAACCGGTCAAGAGCAAGTTGAACTTGCGCAATTAGTGTTCTGTACGTTGATTGCTTTTAAAATAAAAAATTTTGTAACGGAGGTATAAAATGATCAGTGACTTCACAAAACACACCACAAACAAGTTTTCAACAAAGTTTGTTTCCAAACTTTACTGAAATCTGATGACCATGAAATTATTGTTTTTTTTTTAAATACGAGATAAATTATTAAAGGTAATGCACTCGTGATAATTTTCGTTCAATCTACACCCCGTGGAGAATATTCCAGAATTTTTTCAAAATATTTTGATAGGTACTTTTCGAGATAAGGCGGGGGGGGACAGCAATTTTTCGCGATTTCTTAAAAATAATACAAAGAAAAGTGCGCGCAAGTATTACATTATATATATATATATATATATATATATATATATATATATATATTTTACTCGTGTTTTCACAAGCTTTCATTTGACACCACACTCGATGACCTAGTGAAAAAAATTTTTTTTCACTTCCGTTTTCAGCCCCCAAAATTAACCCCTTAAGTCAAAATTTAACTCTTAAAACTACATGGCTCTGATGAGGCCATCAATTCTTATATTATTACCAAATTTCAACTTTCTATGTCAAATAGTTTCAGAGAAAACCGGGTGTGACAGACAGACAGACAGACAGCGAAGTGATCTTATAAGTGTTCCATACGGAACACTAATAAAAAAAAATAAATATCCAATAATTTTCCATAAAGCGGGGCAGGGCGTCTAAAAATGATCACCCTGTAATTGTGCCACATTTTTACATGAAAATGTGGAAAGATTTATGTATAAGGTCTAAGTAGATTATTGGACGGACAATGGAAATTTTTAAAAATAAAGTATTTGAATCTTTTTAGTGTTCCGTACGGAACACTTATAAGATCTCTTCGGTGTCTGTCTGTCTGTCTGCCCGTCTGTCACACCCGATTTTCTCCGAAACTATTTGACATAGAAAGTTGAAATTTGGTACTAATACAGGAATTCGTGGCCTCATCAGAGCCATGTAGTTTTGAAAGTTAAATTTTGACTTAAGGGGTTAGTTTTGAGGGGTGAAATCGGAAGAGAAAAAAAAAATTTTTTACTAGGTCATCGAGTGCGGTGTCAAATGAAAGCTTGTGAAAACACGAGTAAAAAATATACGTATAATGTAATACTTGCGCACACTGTTCTTTGTGTTATTTTTAAAAAATCGCGAAAAATCGCTGTCCCCCTACCTTATCTCGAAAAATACTTATCAAAAAATTTTGAAAAAATTCTGGAATATTCTCCACGGGGTATAGATTGAACGAAAATTATCACGAGTGCATTACCTTTAATAATTTATCTGGTATATAAAAAAAAACAAAAATTTCTCAAGGTCATCAGTTTTCAGTAAAGATTGGAAACAAACTTTGTTGAAAACTCATTTGGGGTGTGTCTTGTGAAGTCACTGATCATTTTATACCACCGTAACAAAATTTTTTTTATTTTAAAAGCAATTAACGTACGGAACACTAATTGTGCAAGTTCAACTTGCACTTGACCGGTTTTTTTACATGAAGAAAATATACACGTATTTTACTAATTCAGTGGCAGAAAACAGGTATACAATTCCACAACAAATACAAATCTCTCTTCAACGATGTAAATAAAAATACCTTTTTGCTAATAGTTGTTTGATGTAACCATTATATGATGTCTAAAACCTGTAGCATTGATGTTCTCTCATCGCTAAACTTATAACGAAATATGTTTTTATCTAACCTTACCTGGATTGTCCATTGTTATGGACGGGATACGTTACTTTGACGTTGTTATTCAATTCGGTCTTCCCAAAGAGCGTTTTAGGTCATTTAGTATAATAATAGGTTTATTGTTCGCTTGTACCACATTCGTTAAGTTTAATATAAGGGCACTCAACTACTAAGGGGAGGGCTCTATTTTCCTTTACATCATCAGTTACTTAACATTCACTTAAGTTACATAGACAAATTTCGCTAGGTAAAATCACTAAGGAGATATTTATAACCTCACGAAGTTAATAAAACTTTATCTGCATTGAAAAGGGCATTTAGAAACAATTAATTTTTATGGTATTGTATGAAAAAAGGACGTACAGAATGACAAAATTTATATACATAAATAGAACGTTAAAAAAAATATCATACGTATATATTATATACGTATTGAATTGAGAGTTCCTTTTTCTTAAAGTTGATTAAACGCTGGTAGTTACACTATTTAAATAGTAGTTGCTGATGTCATAGAAAATGTACTGTAAATTAACAACTCGATTAACACGCGAAAATTAAATAGTTCTTGTCAAGTGGCGTCAGCGACAGAATTTGTAATTAGTACAAATTACCTATAATTTTGGGCATGAAAAAAGAAAAGACAACTATGTCGGAGCTATCCAGACTATGAAAAATAAGATATTATCTTCTTAATTAAATATCTCAGTGCTAAAATTACCTGCAATGGACGACTATGGGAAAATTGCTTGCAGACAACGATTGTATCCTTTTTAAAATAGGAACCACGTTTTTTTGAATACTTTGGTATACCCTGTTCTGGCCATTCTTTAAAATATATCTGGTGAATCTAAAATTGAATTAATAAAATTGAGTTTGCGAACAAAAAAATGAAAAAAAGTATATATATATATATATATATATATATATATATATATATATATATATATATATATATATATATATACAGTCGACACTCTATATAGTGAAATACCAAGATGTTGACCGAAATTTCACTATACAGAGTTTTTTCTCTATATAAAGAAAAAATCCGTATATATTGCTATGTATGTAAGATATTCTAGATCTTGAAAAAATTGCACTATAAAGAGTTTTTCACTATATAGAGTTTCACTATAAACAGTGTCGACTGTATATATATACTGCACACAATATTAATTAATTTTTACAGGTCGTCGTCAAATCTCGTGATAACGCAACTTGTCGACAAATAAAAATATAATTAAAACTAATGTTAATCAATGACAGCTCGTGAGTTTCAAAATAAGTGGTGCTACTCTTCTAAGGTTCAATCAATCTAGAATAGAAAACATAAGTCTGTAAGAAAAATTTTCTTACAATGGTTAAAGCTGACTATTTATAAATTGTTGCAAGGATATTTCACACGTAACCTTATGTCCTTTTACTTTTTCACTTAGTCCTACAATAAAGTATACCCCCCTGGAATGGCCTTTAATTTTTTTTTATGCGCACAGAACTGCCTAAAGCGTTAGAGGTGCGACGTGAGTGCGGAAAAGTGATTCCCGTTAGACTTGAATCGTTCTAAATTATACTCGGTGGGAAACATTATACTGAGTAAATCATTCCAAAGGGATGAAGCCTGCATGAAAAGGGTTGTACGAGGAGTGACAAGCTGAACACCATACGGACGTAATGTATTCCTAGCATGCATCGCCCCTGGAGGAATGAAGGGGGCTGCACTGACTCGTCAACCGTTTTTCAATATTCTGGTGATTTCTGGGTCTCCAATCAGGCGAACAGTTCTCATCTGAATAGAATCTAACAAATGCAATGTATGTTCGGGAATAAAGCCCCAAATTTTTTGGTCAAATTTGAGCTTTGTACAGTTTAGGATTGTAAAGCTTTCTAGTTCGAAATAGTATTCCCAGCTTTTGAAAAGCTCTCTTTGCTATGCGTGCAACATGTTCATGCCAAGAAATATTTGGTTCCAAGTTAACGCTCAGCAAATTAAGTTGACGATGCTAGAGAAATGGAGTGTCCTGACATAACTATGCTGGGTTTTATTTTATTTTTTTTTTTTTTTATGGGTCTAGCACACGTGCTGCAGGGAAGTCCCTAAAGCGCTCCAGGAGCGGCACGAGTGTGGAAAAAAGCGATTCACGTTATTCTTGAATCGCTGTAAATTGTACTCGGTCGGAAACACAGCTCTGGGCAAATTATTCCAAAGGGATGACGTTCTCCATATAAAAGATTGCTTGAAAAGCGTAGTATGCGGGAGTAACAAGCTGAACCTCATACGGATGCGAAGCACCAGCGCGACGTGTATTTCTAACATGCACCGCTTTGGGAGGAATTAAGCGGGCTACATCCTTCGAACACTTTCCATGAAAATACTTGTAGAACAGACTCAAGTCGCCAACCGTTCTTCGATGTTCCAGCGAATCAAGGCCGCCGGTCAATTCCGGGTCCCCAATCAGACGGACCGCTCTTCTCTGAACAGAATCCAACAAATGCAGTGTATGTTTGGGAGCGGAGCCCCAAACGTGGGAGCAGTATTCCATAGTTGGTCGAATTTGGACTTTGTAAAGAATTAACAGTTGCTGTGGGGTGTAAAGCTTTCTGGTTCTAAATAATATTCCCAACTTTTGAGAAGCTCTCCTTGCTATGCCTGCAACATGTTCATGCCAAGACATATTTGCTCCCAAACTAACGCCCAACAAATTGAGCGACGATGCTAGGGGAATGGAGTGCCCTGACATAACTATGTCGGGTTCAGCAACGTTAACTTTTTTAGAAAAACTGCCGCTTGGGTTTTTGTAGCGTTAAATTCTACTTGGTTACTGTCACCCCAAGATAGAATTTCTTCCAGGTCTTTGTTAAGTTAATAAGTAAGTTAATAACATTAACTTTCTGCTGTCTGCGGACATGTGCATGATTAGCCGATGTTCGGGCGTGCAAAGAAAATGAAGAAATAAGCGTACTGTCACCTGCAAAGCTGTAGATTGGATTGCCGATCCTTTCCAGTAGATCGCTAATGTAAATGAGAAAGAGGGTAGGGGACATTATGGAGCCTCGGGGCACACCGGTGTTGACACTGAAGGTTTTAAAAAGAAATTCATTGATTGCCACTCGTAAAGAACGCTCTCTGAGGAAACACCAGAACCTTAAACAAAATCTTGCAGACATACCACAAGAGTATAGTTTAGCCAATAATCGGTCGTGACAAACACTATCGAATGCTTTGGAGGTATCAAGTGCAACCGCTCAAGGGCCTCCAAAATGTTCAATTTCGTTTTTACAAACATGTGTGATAAGTTAGAAGTCCTCCTCTTGCACTTTACTTAGGAAATCCAAACTGATGGTCGGTAATAATATTGAAACCTTCCAAATATTTTAGCAGATGCTGATTGATAGCCTTTTTCATATCGTTCAGTATTATTGACAGCAGTGCGACTGGTCTATAGTTCTACTCAGTATATATCACCACTGCACCAAACTCTTTATTTTTGCACTCGACGCGCGTTTCGCTAACCATGTTAGCTTCATCAGGAGCGATGATTGGCTAAAGCTAAACTACAAATCTACCCTATTTATACTTAGCCTAACCATTGAATTACTCAGGCGGAACTAATGGCACAGGCAAAGCCATCAGTTCCGGTCAAGTAACCTAACAGACTTTTCTGTTCTATTGTATTTTAAGTGTGCTAAATGTTCTTTAAATCGTGTTTTAATTGACCTTTTAGTTTGCCCAACATACTTTTTGTCACAATCATTACAACTAATTTCATAAATTCCACTTTTCGCACAATTAGGAATCTTGTCTTTGGGATTCCCTAAGATATTCCTCAAATTGTCTGATGACTTATAAACTAAAGTGAGGCCTACCTTATTAAATACCTTATTGAGTCCCTTGCTATATTTCGGATTATATGGTATGGAGACATACTTGGTGTTATTTTCTTCGCGTGTAAAAAAGGTGGAATTCTGAATATTAAACCTAAACTTATGTCTATTTATTAGCTTATTTACTAAGTCATCGTCATAACCATTAACTCTAGTTATATTTCTAATACGATTCCTTTCTTTATTAAAGTTTACTCTATTTAGAGGGAAAGTGACTAAACGATGAACTAAAAAATGTAATGAGGCTAATTTGTGTTGTTTGCAATGAAATGAATCATTAGGAATATATCTATCTGTTACTGTGTCCTTCCTATAGATATCAAATTCTAATCTATTATTATTTTTAATAATTAAAATATCTAGAAAAGGCAATTGTCTTTTGTTCTCAACTTCATAAGTGAATTTAATGGAATCATACCGGCTATTTAATTTAGAAACAAAATTATCAATACTTGCTTTCTGTGTATCAAAAATCGTGAAGATATCATCCACATACCTATAGCATACTCTTGGGAAATATTCGAATTCTTGACCGGCTGGGTATAGGTATGTGGATCATATCTTCGCGATTTTTGATACAAAGAAAGCAAGTATTGATAATTTTGTTTCTAAATTAAATAGCCGGTATGATTCCATTAAATTCACTTATGAAGTTGAGAACAAAAGACAATTACCTTTTCTAGATATTTTAATTATTAAAAATAATAATAGATTAGAATTTGATATCTATAGGAAGGACACAGTAACAGATAGATATATTCCCAATGATTCATTTCATTGCAAACAACACAAATTAGCCTCATTACATTTTTTAGTTCATCTTTTAGTCACTTTCCGTCTAAATAGAGTACACTTTAATAAAGAAAGGAATCGTATTAGAAATATAACTAGAATTAATGGTTATGACGATGACTTAGTAAATAAGATAATAAATAGACATAAGTTTAGGTTTAATATTCAGAATTCCACCTTTTTTACACGCAAAGAAAATAACACTAAGTATGTCTCCATACCATATAATCCAAAATATAGCAAGGGACTCAATAAGGTATTTAATAAGGTAGGCCTCACCTAAGTTTATAAGTCATCAGACAATTTGAGCAATATCTTAGGAAATCCCAAAGACAAGATTCCTAATTGTGAGAAAAGTGGAATTTATGAAATGATTGTGACAAAAAGTAAGTCGGGCAAACTAAAAGGTCAATTAAAACACGATTTAAAGAACATTTAGCACACTTAAAATACAGTAGAACAGAAAAGTCTAGCATTGCCGAACATGCCCTTGAAGCTGATCATACTGTAACATTAGATAATCTAAGATTAATAAAAAATGTATCTGATAGGAGATTGTTGAACGCATACGAAAGTATGGAAATTATAAAATGTAAAAGTAGTTTAAATAAAGACAGAGGGCTTATTCCTTATAGTCCCCTCTACTGGTTATTTGACCGGAACTGATGGCCTTGCCTATGCCACTAGTTCCGCCTGAGTAATTCAAGGGTTAAGCTACGTATAAATAGGGTAGATTTGTAGTTTAGCTTTAGTCAATCATCGCTTCTGATGAAGCTAACATGGTTAGCGAAACGCGCGTCGAGTGCAAAAATAAAGTGTTTGGTGTAGTGGTGATATATACTGAGTAGGGAAAAAAATATATTGAAATTATAAGATAATTTTTATATCGGGGAAATTATTACGTAAACGATCATTTTAGAATAGTTTAAACAATTCCGTTAATTAAAAGTTGTCAATCATATTTTTTTCTATATAATAAAATTACTAGATCTAGTGAAATCTCTCAGGACATGGAAACACTCCTCGATATTGGTTTAGTGTCGGAGCATCTTTATGCATTATTTTTCTTCAAATTCAACAGCTACAGCAACTTTATATAAAAATTAATAAAATAATTTACCCAGTACTTCTCTTCCAGTTTATCAAGAAACAGCGACATTGACTTTATCATTCTAAGTAATAACTTAACACAGGAATTACTCGATATTATAAATTAAGCACGGCAGGCGTTTCTGTGGCAATTGGAAATAATGAAAATATAATATAATTTTCAGATTTCTCGACCCTAACAAACATATAATACTACGTATTTAAAACAACCCATCTAACCCCCCTCTCTCAGCCCTTTAACCCATATATTATGATATTACAAATGACCATGTCTAAATTTTCTTTTCTATCGCAGCCAAAAACTACAACATATTCTCAAAATACTATGAAAACTATACCAAATTTATATATTCTTCTTTCACTCCTTTCTCCCATGGTGGTATTGTTTAAATACTACGGGGTCCATCCTTACTACAAATATTATAAATGTACCAATTTGGAAATCGATGTGTCATTTTGCTCGAAAGCTGTCGTACCAACAAAGTGGCAGACTGACAGACAATCCGATAAAAATAATAAAACATGTTTTTATGATCTAGGGGTGCAACAACATGAAGAAAAGCAAGGGAAAAATGATTTCATTAAGTTACAAGCTACCAAAAATAGCTAGGTTGTGGTTAATTCTACAACATATCTCTTAAGTAGACTATGTGCTCCTTAAGTTCACATATTCAGCTAGCTATTTGCTCAAATTATATGGTTTTAACTAATCGAATAGTTGCATTTTCCAAATTTAACGCTTAGGTATTCTCCACTTAAGAGACGTGTGGTATACTTAACCACCAGTATCTTAAGGGGTTACATACACCTGGGCGCTGCAAAAAGTATATATATTTAGAAAAATATTTTAAAGGATATTAAGTGAATAATACAAAATAATGGCGATTATATATTTTTATTGTACGTTAAATTATAAGAAAATTTTTTTTTTAAGTATGTTATAAATGTTAACATTATTTTGTATCCTAAAAATTAATCTTATAAAATAATGTGGTAGTTAAAAATTGTATATATATATATATATATATATATATATATATATATATATATATATATATATATATATATATATATCAATCGGTTTTATAACGTCTTCCGATGCCTAATTTCCACTCCTCCCGGTTTCTCCATCCCTCCTCCTCCAGATCTCTCTCTAGTACTTCCTTGTTGATTCCTGCTCTCCAGCTTTGGCGTGGTCTTCCTCGCTTTCTTTTTCCATGAGGGTTCCAATTTAAAATCTTTTTAGGTATTCGGTCTTGTGACATTCTCTGTACATGTCCGTACCATACTAACTGTTGGGTTTGATTTCGTCCACTATATCGTGCTTTATTTCTAAAGCTCGTCTTATCGCGTCATTTGGTATGCGGTCTTTTCTGGATTTTCTGGCTGCTCGTCTCCAGAAATCCATTTCTGTAGCTTTTAGTATTTTTTCTGTTCTTTCCTTCAATGGCCACACCTGGGAGCTGTAAGTTATTATACTTTTCACTATTGAGTTGTAAATTCTCTTCTTATTTTCAATGGTTATGTTTTTGTCCCATAGTATACTATTAAGCATTGCAATCGCTTTTCTTCCTTGGATATTCCTCTCAAATATTGCTTCTTCCAGTGTTCCGTCCCTAGATATTCTCGTTCCCAAATACTTATAACTGGCACAGTGTTTGATGGTGTGTCCTGTGGCCAGTTTTAAGTCCTGCTGTTGTCATCCGACGCACATGTACTCGGTCTTTTTAATATTGACTTCTAGGTCCCATTTTTCATATTCCATATCATCGATGTCCTGAGCGACTACTACCTGGTCGTCTGGGAATGACAGCGTGTACAATGTAGTATCGTCATCCCATACTGCTGCATTTCCTTTTCCAGTTCTTCAGTGCACTCTACAAATAGATTTTAAATAGCGTTGGGGATATACAGCAGCCCTGTTTGAGACTCTTTGAGAACTGGAACCCTGTTGTTATACCATATTTGGTTTTCACACTACTTCTTGCGTCTTGGTATAAGGGTTTTACGACTTTAATTATTTCGGTGCTTACATTACTCTGTTGTAGTGTTTCCCACAATCTCATTAGGGGCACGCTGTCGTAGGCCTTTTTTAAATCAACAAACAAGACATGGACTTCCTGATCAAATGCGATTTTCTTTTCTAGGATTTGTGTCAGTGAGAAGAGATGGTCTATTGTGGATCTTCCTGCTCTAAAGCCTGCCTGTTCTTCAGCTTCTACGTCCGCGTATTCCGTTTCTATTCTATTTTTAAGTATTTTTCCGTATATTCTGCTAATAGATCCTGTAACCGTTATTCCCCTATAGTTATCGCAATTATTTTTGTCTCCTTTCTTATGAATTGTTGATATGTATGATATTTTCCATTCCTCAGGTATTTCTGATGTGTTAATGTATCTTTGGAATAAGTTCCTCAAAGCGCTAAATAGCTTTTCAGTATCGTATTTTACTATATCTCCTGGGATGTTTCCTGGTCCTGGAGCTCTACCATTTTTTATCGTTTTACATACTTGTTTAACTTCTGATGTTGTTATTCTTATTGGGGATCCTCGTATAACTATATTTGGGTTTCCATGTTGGGTACTTTTGAACTTTGGTCTATCTTCTATTAACATATTTGTAAAATATTGGTTCCATTTTTCTGGTGTTATTGGTGAGAAGATTTCTCTTTTCCGTTCTGTTCTCATATTTTTAAGAAGTCTCCAGCTTTCTGTGCTTTTTCTTCCTCCTATGTATGTGTTGAGTCTTGAGCATGTCTTTTCCCATTGGTTGTTCTTTTTGTCACTAATCATTTTGCGTATTCTAGCTTGGGATACTTTGTATTTTACTTTGTCGTTTGTGCTCTTTAAACTTAAGTATTTGTGATAGCTTTTCCGTTTTTCTTCAATTTCGTATTTAATTTCTTCATCCCACCAATATGGTTTTTTGCTGTTTTTCCCTTTTCTCTTGGGACCCTAATGCTTCCAGTGCGGCTGCGTATAGGCATTCCTTTATATACTTATATTCTTCTTCTATATTAACAAATCCCGTCCATTGTATCTTTTGGTCCAGTCTACTCTTGTATAGATTTCTGATACTTTCATTTTGTAAGCTGTCTGTATTATATCTTATTTTTGTTTCACTTGTTGTGTGCTGTGTACGTATATCTTCCAGTTTGCTTTCCCGTGTTGTTCGTCTCCACGTATATTTATGAATATCCCTATGCTGGTAGTGTCCGTTTAATATTGTACGGTTGTTTTATTCACATATCTCTATAATTCTTCTTCCGTTGTCGTTAGTAAGCCATATTTTCCTACCACTTTATCGTATTCTTTCCTTCCTATTCTTCCATTTAGATCACCCAAAAGTAATATCTCTCCTGATGTTCCAATTTTGCGTATTTCCTCATTTAGTTGTTCAAAAAATGAATCCTTGTTATTAGCCAGATCGTCGTCGTTGACAGCGTATAATCCCAGTAAGGTTGTGTTATTACCTAGTATTTTGAGATTTATCTTTATGATTCTTTTACTAATCGGTTCCCAGGTGGTTATAAATTTCCAAAAAAATTACGGTGTTTCAAACCTTAGTATGCAATTTTCAACCAAAAAATTTGTTTCATTACACAGGTATACAAAAAACAAATTCTCTGTCTTTTAAGTGAGTTACGTGTTTTCTTAAGAATTTTTGTATGCTGAATCCAAAAGGTTCATAAAAGAAGACATTCACCGTGAGGTTTTCTTCAGAAAACACGCTTAACGTTGTCAGAAATTGAAAAAAAAAACATTTGAATAAATAATGTAAAACTGTATAATCATTAAAATTATGGAATAAAACTATTATTTTGGACATCTTTAAATGTTCTGAATCTACATTTATCATAAAAACTTAAAAATATTAGCTTTTAATGTTAACGTTTAACAAAAAACATGCATACACCATCTTTAACTAAGCTACGTAGCAAAATGCTGTTTAAAATAAATATGTGCAACCGCTAAATTAAAAAATTGAACAACAGTATTATTTCTAGTGTTTTTTGAAGTTCTTAATCCTGACTTGATATCAAGTTTTATGTTCAGTTTCAACAAAAAAACTCGCTTTTAACACTTACAAGGGTGCTATGTGGTTGGTAAAATGCTTTTTTTTTTTTTTCGAACAAAACTGTCATTTCTAGTAGTTTTTTAAGTTTCAAATTCGAATTTGATATCAAAACATGAGGAATAGAGTTTAGTGCTGAAAAAAACTATTCGTTTACTATTTAAGAACAAAATGTTGCAAAATGCATTTTAATGTACCAGGTGTCAGACGCGCACGAGTGATAAATTGGAAAAGTGTGTGCATAGCGTCGTGTTGTTGTGTTCAATATGTCGAAATTTATACCGAACAAAGAGCATCCGCGGACAGCATTAATTTTTTGTTTTCATTTGAAGAAAACTGCTGTTGAATTATACCGATTACTTCGCGAAGCTTATGGTGAACATGCTCCAACGCAAGATACGTGTGAACGATGGTTTCGGCGTTTCAAAAGTGGTGACTTCGTTGTTGCAGACAAGGAACGTGGAAAACCGCCAAAAAAATACGAAGATGTGGAATTGCAAGCATTGTTGGACGAAGATGATTCGCAAACACAAAAACAACTCGCCGAGCAATTGGGCGTTAGTCAATCGGCTACGAGAGATGGGAAAGATTCAGAAGACCGGTAGATGGGTACCACATGAGTTGAACGAGAGGCAAATGGAAAAGCGCAAAAACACGTGTGACATTTTGCTCGCTGGGTACAAAAGAAAGTCGTTTTTATATCCAATAGTTACAGGGGATGAAAAGTGGATTTATTTTAAGAATCCAAAGCGCAAAAAATCATGGGTAGACCCAGGCGCATGCTTTGGCAGAAAGACGTGTTTGGTAGGACTAGAGGGGCGTGGTCTATTATGAGCTGTTAAAACCTGGGAAAACGGTTAATACTAAACGATACCAACAATAATTGACCGATCTGAACCATTCGCGGCTTGAAAAAAGGCCAGAATACCGAAAGAGGCAACACAAAGTCATTTTTCTTCATGACAATGTTCACATACGGCAAAACCAGTTCGCGATACGTTGGAAGCACTCAGCTGGGAAGTTCTACCCCATGCGGCTTACTCACCAGACTTGGCTCCTTCCGATTACCACTTGTTTGTATCGATGGGCCACGCACCTGCTGAGTAGCGCTTTGGTTCGTACGAAGATGGCTCGATGAATGGTTCGCAGCAAAAGGGGAAGATTTCTACTGGCGTGGTATTCACAAATTGCCCGAAAGATGGGAAGAATGTATAACAAGCGATGAAGAAAGCACTTTTTATCATTCTTCCGAATTTAACATGTTTTTTTAGAAAAAAAAACCGCATTTCATACTTGTACACCTGATATATCCCTTGACAGTTTTAGAAGTCAATTTTGTGGATAGATTGATTGAGAGAATATGGGGGAACGTGAGTGGATAAGTGAGGTAGAACGAGCGAGCGGGCGAGTAAGTGAGTGAGTGAGTGAGTGAATGAGATGTTGAGTGAGTGAGCGAGCGAGCGAGTGATTGAGTGAGTAAGCGAGTGAGCGAGTGAGTTTTGTTTAATATTAATAAAAATTAAAAACAATTTTTTAATTTAGCGGTTGCACATATTTATTTTAAACAGCTTAGTTTAGTTAACGGTGATGTATGGGTGTTTTTTGTTAAATATGAACACTAAAACCTAATGTTTTTAAGTTTTTATGACAAACGTAGATTCAGAACATTTAAAGATGTCCGAAATAAGAGTTTTATTCCATAATTTTAAAGATTATACAATTTTACAAAATTTATTAAAATATATTTTTTTCAATTTCTGGCAACTTTAGGTGTGTTTTCTGAAAAAAAACTCACAGTGGATGTCTTTTTTTATGATTTTTTTGTATTCAATATAAAAAAATACTTAAGAAAACACGTGTCTCACTTAATAGACAGAATTTTTTGTATACTTCTGCTATTTATGAAAAATTGTTTATTAGAAAAATTTAAAAATCCTCTCAATATTTTGTAGAAAAAGTAATTATTAAGATTTTAAAACAAAAAAAAGTCAAAAAATATTAAAAATTGACTGAGCAGATATACTTCAGACAGTGCCTGAAAACATAGTTTCAACAAAACGTGTTTAAAGTTGCGAGTAAATAAAAAGTGAACTTACGGCTTGTTCCCCATTCCAGCTTCGTACTCTATCCATTTTTCCTCTTTCAATTTGGTGTTATTTATAGACGTATAGAGAATAAAAATCCGTAAAAAAAATCGAAATTTGGAAAATGAGATGTATGTAACCCCTTAACTAATAAGCAGATAGTTGTCATTCAGTTCTGTCGCGATTAATTTAAGGCAACTACCTTAAATTAATCGCCTAACTTTACCTCTAAATAAATAAGTATTACCTTTCTAGGCTTAGATTCTTTGTAACAAAGGTTAAACTTTGTATAACCATAAGTGTTCTGAGTTTTTAAACTAAAAAATGTAATTTTGAAATCGTCAATAATTATTTGTTTATTCCCATTGTCAGGCCAGTACTGTTTCATGTTTTTCTGAAATAATAAGGTTAATTAAATAAATAATGAGAAAATTATCCTAAATCTTGTTAGCATAACGATCCATACAATGGGTGAACATTTCAATTCATTTTTGAAATATGCAGCATTATGTTTTGATCAAATTGAGGATTAAAATGGCTGATCAAATTGAGGATTAAAATGGCTGATCATTCCGGATCATAGTTAATAGTCTAGCAATCCCCGTAAGGATGCAGCTGTAAGTCAAAAAGTTAGAATTTGCTTCCCTAGAAGTCTAATACTTCCAAAAAGGTATGATTTGAAGGAAACGTGATATATATTAAAATATTTTTAAAATCTTAAGCGCAGAAACAGAGTGTTTAATTTTAAGTAACGTTGCCCATAGTTTTTCGATAGCGGATTAGCTTAAATGAGAAATAAAATTTCATATAAAAATGTGTATAATTAAGTATTCATTGTTCACAAATTAAGACCGTTTTTATTAGGTACCTTGTCGATATCAATAGGGTTCATCATTAAAATGTAGGTAACGTTTTCCTGCCACACTGTTTGCCAAAACTGAAGCAGTGATTGATTTCGTGGATCTTGCATTGCGATGTATGCTTTATGATGCTTGTAGCCCTGAAATAAATACAAACAGAAAGTGATGAAAATAAAATACAAGTTATGTTGAGAAAAACTGAATTCCTGTACAAGAGTAAAAAGCTACGTGAAGAAGATATCGTTTACCAATTACCGGTCAAGTGCAAGTTGGACTTGTGCAGTCAGTGTTCCGTACGTTGATTGCTTTTAAAATAAAAAATTCTGTTACGGTGCGGTGGTATAAAATGATCAGTGACTTTACAAAACACACCTCAAATGAGTTTTCAACAAAGTTTGTTTCCAATCTTTACTGAAATCTGATGACCTTGAAATTTTTGTTTTTTTTATATACCAGATAAATTATTAAAGGTAATGCACCCGTGATAAGTTTCGTTCAATCTACACCCTGTGGAGAATATTCCAGAACTTTTTCCTTTTTCCAAAATTTTTTTTGATCGGTATTTTTCGAGATAAGAGGGGGAACAGCGATTTTTCGCTATTTTCTAAAAATAATGCAAAGAAAAGTGTGCGCAAGTACATGCATATAATTATATATATATTTTTAAACTCGTGTTTTTACAAGCTTTCCTTTGACACCCCACTCGATGATCAAGTAAAAATTCTTTTACCGATTTTACCCCCCAAAACTTAACCTTTGAAGTCAAAATTTAACTTTCAAAACTAGACGGTTCTGATGGGGTCATCAATTTCTATATTAGCACCAAATTTCGATTTTTCTATGTCAAATAGTTTCGGAGACAATCGGGTGTGACAGATAGACGGAGAGACACCGAAGTGATCTTATAAGTGTTCCATACGGAATATTAAAAACCGGTCAAGTGCAAGTTGAACTTGCACAATTAGCGTTGATTGTTTTTAAAATAAAAAATTTTGTTAGGGTGGTATAAAATGATCAGTGACTTCACAAAACACACCCCAAATGAGTTTTCAACAAAGTTTGTCTTTACTGAAAACTGGTGCCCTTGAAATTTTGGTTTTTTTATATACCAGATAAATTATTAAAGGTAATGATAATTTTCGTTCAATCTATACCTCGTGGAGAATATTCCAGGATTTTTTCAAAATTTTTTGATCAGTACTTTTCGAGATAAGGTAAGGGACAGCGATTTTTCACGATTTTTTAAAAATAATACGAAGAAAAGTGTGCGCAAGTATTACATTATATATATATATATATATATATATATATATATATATATATATATATATATATATTTTATTCGTGTTTTCACAAGCTTTCATTCGACACCACACTCGATGATCTAGTAAAAAAAATTTTTTTTTCACTTCCGATTTCACCCCTCAAAACGAATCCCTTAAGTCAAAATTTATGTTACGGTGATATAAAATGATCAGTGACTTCACAAAACACACCCCAAATAAGTTTTCAACAAAGTTTATTTCCAAACTTTACTGAAAATTGATGACCTTGAAATTTCTGTTTTTTTTATATACCAGATAAATTATTACAGGTAATGCACTCGTGATAATTTTCGTTCATTCTACACCCCGTGGAGAATATTCCAGAGTTTTTTTCAAAATCTTTTTGATAAGTACTTTCCGAGATAAGGCGGGTGGACAGCGATTTTTCGCGATTTTTTAAAAATAATACAAAGAGAAGTGCGCGCAAGTATTACATTATATATATTTTACTCGTGTTTTCACAAGCTTTCATTTGACACCACACTCGATCACCTAGTAAAAAATTTTTTTTTTCACTTCCGATTTCACCCCCCAAAACTAACCCCTTAAGTCAAAATTTAACTTTCAAAACTACATGGTTCTGATGAGGCCATCAATTCCTATATTACTACCAGATTTCAACTTTCTATGACAAATAGTTTCGGAGAAAATCGGGTGTGACAGACAGACAGACGGACAGACACCGAAGTGATCTTATAAGTGTTCCGTACGGAACACTAAAAAGAATGCCATAAAGGGAAAAAGAGGTATATCGTATCTATAATTTCTTTTTTAGTTGCTGAAGTCGAGGCTCAGAGTGTTGAATTTTTAAAATAAGTTGTAAAAAATAGACATCGTTTTTAGTTTTTAAATGAAATGAAATGAATTACTTTGTTATTCGTCACTTATTTTTTTTTTGTTATTTATCTACTACTGCAGTTTCGTAGGTTTTCTACATTTTAAAGCGTGATACTGAAAGTATAGAAAACCTACGAAACTACAGTAGCAGATAAATAAAAAAAAATAAGTGACAAATAACAAAGTAATCCATTTCATTTAGAAATCGAAAATGTACTGTCACAAAATAACAATTATACAATCGTTTTTAGTGTTCCGTACACTTCCGTATTTCGGTGTCTGTCCGTCTGTTTCACCCGATTTTCTCCGAAAATATTGGATAAAAAAAGTTGAAATTTAGCAATAATATAGAAATTGATAGCCCCATCAGAGCCGTGTAGTTCTGAAAGTTAAATTTTGATTTAAAGGGTTAGTTTTGGAGAGTCAAATTGGAAGTGGAAAAAAAATTACCAGGTCATCGAATGGGATTCCAAAGTAAGCTTGTGAAAACACGAGTTCAAAAATATATATAATGTAATACCTGCGCACACCTTTTTTTGTATTATTTTTAAAAAATTGCCAAAAATCGTTGCCCCCCCTTATCTCGAAAAGTAATGATTAAAAAATTTTGAAAAAATTCAGGAGTATTCTCTACGGGGTGTAGATTGAAAGAAAATTATCACGAATGCATTACCTTTAATAATTTATCTGTTATATAAAAAAATAAAAATTTCAAGGTCATCAGGTTTCAACAAACGTCGGAAACAAACTTTGAAAACTCATTTGGGGTGTGTTTGTGAAGTGTTTTTTTGAAGTCATTGATCATCATACCTCCGTAAAAAAAAAAAATTATTTTAAAAAGCAATCAACATACGGAACACTAATTGTGCAAGTCCGACTTTCACTTCGCCGGTTTTTATGGTCTAGTATGCACAAAGTTTTTCGTAACAATGTATCCAGAAAAAAGTAGTCAGCACTTGTTTATTTTTTTTTTCAAATCGGCCCGTCTCTTTTTACTCGCAGCTACTATGCCCTGTTCTCGTATTTAGTCTTACTTTACTTACATCAACATAAGTTGCATCAGAATGGTGCCAGTATTCTCCATTACCAAACTGGTGTAAAGCAACTATGGCGAAGTTACCTAAATATAATAATAAAACTTAAATTAATTTATCAGTAGTTTTGATTTATAAAAATCTACACTATACCTAAAATAATCTCGTTTGTTTGATATTGGTGTCTTATTACCAGGTGTACAAGTATGAAATGTGGATTTTTTTCTAAAAAAACATGTTAAATTCGGAAGAATGATAAAAAGTGCTTTATTCAAAGTATGCTCCATCGCTTGTTATACATTTTTCTCATCTTTCGGGCAATTTGTGAATACCACGCCAGTAAAAAAATCTTCCCCTTTTACTGCAAACCATTCATTGAGCCATTTTTTCACATCTTCGTACGAACCAAAGCGCTACTCAGCAAATGCGTGATCCATCGATACAAACAAGTGGTAATCGGAAAGAGCCAAGTCGGGTGTGAGTAAGCCGCATGGGGTAGAACTTCCCAGCTGAGTCCTTCCAACGTGTCGCGAACTGGTTTTGCCGTATGTGATGGAGCATTGTCATGAAGAAAAATGACTTTGTGTTGCCTTTTTCGGTATTCTGGCTTTTTCTCAAGCAGCGAATGGTTCAAATTGGTCAATTGTTGTTGGTAACGTTTAGTATTAACCGTTTCCCCAGGTTTTAACAGCTCATAACAGACCACGCCTCTCTGGTCCCACCATACACAAAGCATCGTCTTTCTGCCAAAGCGATTCGGTCTTGCGGTCGATGTGGATGGTGCGCCTGGGTCTACCCATGATTTTTTGCGCTTGGGATTTTCAAAATAAATCTACTTTTCATCCCCTGTAACTATACGATGCAAAAACGACTTCCTTTTGTACCGAGCAAGCAAAATGTCACACGTATTTTTGCGCTTTTCCATTTGCCTGTCGTTCAACTCATGTGGTACCCATCTACCGGTCTTCTGAATGTTTCCCATCTCTCGTAGCCGATTGACTAACGCCCAATTGCTCGGCGAGTTGTTTTTGTGTTTGCGAATCATCTTCGTCCAACAATGCTTGCAATTCCACATCTTCGTATTTTTTTGGCGGTTTTCCACGTTCCTTGTCTGCAACAACGAAGTCACCACTTTTGAAACGCCGAAACCATCGTTCACACGTATCTTACGATGGAGCATGTTCACCATAAGCTTCTTGAAGTAATCAGCAGCTTTCTTCAAATGAAAAGAAAAAATTAATGCTGTCCGCGAATGCCCTTTGTTCGGTATAAATTTCGACATATTGAACACAACAACACAATACTATGCACACACTTTTCCAATTTATCACTCGTGCGCGTCTGACACTTGTTGATGACACAACAAAATGGCACAGTGTCAAATCTTTATAGCACAAACTGCATGGGTGCACCATCTGTTGTCTGAAATCCGCATGTCATACTTGTACACCTGGTATTAATGAACTTTATATACTAGCACGAATGAATAAACTTGAAAATTTGGTAACTCTAGCGTAATAATGGGAAAAGCTGAGAAAGATAATATGCCTAATAATTACCATACTTGCCAAATAAAATATTTAATTTACATTTGCTGAGGTGGGTGTATAAAAATAGTAAATAATTATTTATGTATTTTTAGTATTCTATTTTATTGACAATAGCTTAAATTATTTTGGAAAATTCTACTAGGTGTACTGTAATTGCTAGAATAATTAATTTTACAATTTACGAAAGAGTTTTTTAAGCTATCTAGTAAATAATGAAAATATTATACAAAAAATTGCTTGGTTATCAAATACTGTCGCTGCTCTAAGTGCTTTGAAGAAATTTTGTACCAATTAATTGCATCTTGCAGATTTTATGATTTTCATTCTTCAAAAAATGAGTGAAAATAATCTGGATCATGGTGCAGTGACAAAGTTTCCCACTAAAGAGGGAATTGGATCAAAAGTTATTTATGAAAGAATGTTCCAGGTGTCCGGCAATTACAGCCCATCTTATTTTAGAGTAGAAGAGAGAATTAAAATTTAGTTTTTGTTGCATTTATTATATATTAATATTAAAATTGTCCTTCTGATTTCCAATATACCTATGAATCTACCAATATATTAACATATGTAAAATTACTTACATTAACTGACTCGGTCGTTACTTGATGAAAATTCATATTCAATGAGAATAAAACACTAAATTTTTAGTAAAATTTTCAATTTTATCTATTTTTGTAGTTGACACGTGCTTCGCTAAAACATTAGCTTTATCAAAAGTATGGGTATGGAATGAGATAAACATTTTTAGATGGCCTTATAAGTAAATATTTATAGGTAGGTTGTAACTAAAGAATAACAACAGAACTTAATAATTATACAAATTATCTATTCATTAAATAAACTCAAAAATTGAGAATTTCCGAGGTCCAGTTGGTAATTTAACAGTGTGTTTGTATTCTTTCCTTTATTGATCTCGAGTGTCTCAAATAAATTCAATTTATGCGATTTGTTCTGAACGTGTAAAACACGGAAATTATTATGAAATACATGATTCCCTTTTATTAAATGTTTGGCATATAAAAAATCAGTTTTACTTTTTAAAAAACTTTTGTTATGCTCTAAAATTCTCTGTCCTATGTAGAGTTTATTACAAGAACCACAATTAAGTTGGTAAACACCAGCTTTATGGTTTTTCAAAGTTTTATCTTTATTGTCCTTGATATGTTTGTTTAAGTTATTATTTCTATTGTATGTGACTGTCACGTTCTGTTTTCTTAGGTATTTAGCGAAGTTTTTCAGTTGTTGGGTCTATATAGGTTAATGTTGCGTAATTTTTATTAATACTTTTTGGTTATATTAGAGTTCAATGATATCTGAAATTTTTATGGATAACATTGAAGATCAAATACATAAAAGAACTTTTTCTAAAAACTTCACGCCTTTTTTGGTGCAGATATCCCCTTGGTAACCCATTGTTTAGATTGTTGTTTGGTCTCAGAAGTATAGTAATGTATCCATGTTTCATCCACAGTGACGAAACGACGCTTAAAGTCCTCCGGATTCTTCTGGAACAGCTGCAAACCATCCTTGCAATACTTCACACGATTCCGTTTTTGGTCAAGCGTGAGCAGTCGCGGCACCCATCTTGTGGATAGCTTTCTCATGTCCAAATGTTTATGCAAAATATTATGTACCCGTTCAGTCGAGATGCCCACAGCACTAGCAATCTCACGCACCTTAACTCTTCTGTCAACCATCACCATATCATGGATTTGATCAATGATTTCTGGAGTCGTAACCTCCACAGGCCGTCCAGAACGTTCAGCGTCACTTGTGCCCATATGGCCAGTCCGAAAATTTTGAAACCACTTATAAACTGTTCTAATCGAAGGTGCAGAGTCACCATAATGTTTATCAAGCTTCTCTTTAGTCTCCTGAGGCGTTTTGCCTTTCATAAAGTAATGTTTAATCACCATACGAAATTCTTTTTCGTCCATTTCTTGAAAATCACTCGACTTCCTTGATTCACACGAATGCCAAACACAAAGAAATAGACCAATATGGCTGAAACTTGGTGTGCGTTCATTCAAGAGATGCTACTAACTAAACATGACCTCGATACGCGCCGGTGGTGCCATCTCTCGGACTTTGCACGGACTTTTCAAACCAGCCTCGTAGACTAGTTAATATACCAATGACAGATGAGAGTTTTAAAAATGTACTTAATCTTATTAAACAAATAGCCAAAAACAACGGATTTAATGTAAAAACTAAAGATACAATTTTAAGCAAAAAAAACAGTTATAGCAAACAATCTAATATGTCCAAAAGCAAAAACTATTAATAACAATTACGCAACATTAACCAATATAAGCCTAACAACTGAAAAAAATCGCTAAATACCTAAGAAAACAGAACATGACAATCACATACAATACAAATAATAACTTAAACAAACATATCAAAAACAATAAAGATAAAACTTTGGAAAACCATCAGTTTGGTGTTTACCAACTTAATTATGGTTCCTGTAATAAATAAATAATAAATAAATAAATGTCGTCTTTATTAAGATGTTAATACATGTGATGTGAGCACATATTACCCACACACATAGTGTAGTAGAACCATCGGTTACTCTTACATCTAACCTCTTCAACACACAACGCGCTTACAAACAAAAATTAAGCAACAATTACATACTAACATAGCAAAATCGAGAAGAGACATCAAAATACAAATAAACTACGTCTGAGAATTCTGCTTATTTAACAGCTCTTCCCTATATAATCGACGAAGTCGACCAATAGTGCACGTTTTCAGTTCTAGGTTCATGGTACTTGTACTGCATATTATGTAAAACTGCGCTTGCAAGGCAGTGCGATGCTGAGGCATAGTCAAGCGATCAGACCGTCTAATATACCTATCATGCACCGAATTTCGGGACACTAGCTTCTTCCTTAAATAAATCGGGACTGAAGTTCCTAAGAGCCTTATTAAGAATATTACGAAGTGCAGTTGCACAGTATTAGTGTGTATTAGTATTTTAACTCATTTATTTTTAAAGATACATGATCATATTTTCTCAAATGGACTCTAAATCTACAGCAGACATTCTGTACATACTGCAATGTCTACATACAAGGGCAATCGTCGACTCACACAATTTTTTTTTCATCTTAAAATTCAGAATAAAACGATTTGCATATAAAACCTTCATTTGCGCATAACTTTTTTGTAGGAGCACCCTAACATATTCCCTGAATCTGAGATGTGTATCAGTGCAAAGTCCAAATTCTTGGCACAATTAGAAAACAGCCTCAGTTTCAAAGCCATGCTCAAGGTCGATCGCCGATTTTCCTTGCAAAACAATAAAACTTGCGTCTTGTCTGGATTTAGCCTCAAATTATCATCCGAGTAAACTGACAAAGCCATGAGATCCTGATTTGAATTTTCTGTGCAGACTCAGGATCCGATGGTTCAAAGAAATGAAGCAACTGTGTGTCATCAGCATACGACTGAACCGATGAATATGCAGCAGTTTGGAATATATCGAAAGTATATATAAGAAACAGAAGAAGCCCCAGTATTGAACCCTGGGGCACTCCCGAGATAATTTTACCAGCAGTTGAACAAACATCATTCATTCGCACCCTCTGCCGTCTACCCGACAAATAGCTATAGAAAATTGTACGGAGTGATCAGCGAAGCCCAGATAGTGAAGTTTAGCACAAAGTAGGTTATGATCCAGCACATCAAAGGCCTTCGAATAATCCAGCGAGACTAATATAACAGCCATATTTTTGTCAGTAGCTCTGATTATGCTATCAGTTAAATTCAATAAAGCCGTTGATGTGCTATGACCCCTCCGAAAGCCAGATTGATGCCAGGGGAGCAACCCATTAGTCAAGAGATATCCTGAAACCTGTGTATGTACTGCCTTTTCCGAGACTTTTGACATAACTGGTAACAAACTAATCTCTGATGGTCAAAGGATTTTTAAACTTTAGCAACAGGGCACACAATAAAACCACATATTCATTTATAGAAGAGAATATGGACAAACAAGGAGAACATTCTGATCAAGAATCACGTCAGAATATGCCATCACATCTCAATTTCAGTCAAAAAAGAAAAAATATACTCCTAATAAAAGTCAAGCTTTTTTGAATCCAAAATGTAATAAACACGATATTCTTACATATCTTTCTAATTTGATAGAAGTGCTTCTCGAGCAAAAATCGAATGTCAAATTTTGATAACGGGGGTTTTTAGTTTCCAGGTATTTTATGGCACGTAAAAATTTTTAAGTGGTTATTGGACCTGATACCTTAAATCCTCTGAAACCTTAGACTCCCACACCCTGACCAATAAAAGAAAGAATAAACATAACAACATTGACCCTTAAGCCCTAGAATTGCGAATGACCAACTTTCCTTTTTTTGGGATCTTGTTCTCGGAAAGGCTTTCTGCCCAAACCCACTAGCGAGACATATTTTGACATAACTGGTTATTTTCTCTCTGATGAGTCAAAGATTTTTAACTTTAGCAACAGGGCACCACAATACACTCTATAATAGGATTTATAACAGGGATAAAGTGTAAAACAAGGAGAACATTATTGAAAAATTTCAATATGAAAGTGACAAGAAAACTATAATAAGAAAATAAAAGTCTTTTTTTTTTCACTAAACCGATTCTTCATATTCATTCACTGATTAGAAGATCTTTTTCGAATCATGTATTTGTTACACGCCTAGATACAACATTCATAAAAATTTAATGGTTTCCATATTTGGATACTTATTGATGTACCTTATAAAGGAAAGACCCCATTTTACTCAAAGTGTTGACAGCAAATATAACACTGACCGTTTTCCATTAATGACGACGGCTGCAGGGCCCGCTTTCCCACCCTGACCAACCGCCGATACTGGGTTTCCGAGTCCCTGCATCGTAATTCTCTTTCTTCTAATGACGGCATCTAAGCCCCCACTGCGTTGCCCACCGACCATTTATGCAGGTTTATCGACCGATGAAGTATGGCGCGAAAACATCTGCCATAATTTGAAATTCCTAGGAGAATTTTAATTTTTGTTGTTTTTTTTATAATTCGTGATCACCGGGCAAAAATCTGATATATACTGTGTTAATAGTTTTCCATTTGTAAAAATTAAATTGGATTCAATAAAAGAAAGAATACAAACACATTGTTAAATTGGACCTTTTTTGCTGAATTTATTTATTGAGTAGATAATTTGTATAATTCCTAATATAAATAAATTTTTGTTTTTTTTATATACCATATATTAAAGGTAATGCACTCGTGATAATTTTCGTTCAATCTACACCCCGTGGAGAATATTCCAGAATTTTTTCGAAATTTTTTGATAGGTACTTTTCGAGATAAGGCCCGGGACAGCGATTTTTCACGAATTTTTAAAAATAATACAAAGAAAAGTGCGCGCAAGTATAATATTATATATATATATATATATATATATATATATATATATATATATATATATATATATATATATATATATATATATATATTTTACTCGTGTTTTCACAAGCTTTTATTTGACACCACACTCGATGACCTAGTAAAATTTTTTTTTTTTTACTTACGACTTCACCCCCCAAAACTAACCCCTTAAGTCAAAATTTAATTCTCAAAACTACATGGCTCTGATGAGGCCATCAATTCCTATATTATTACCAAATTTCACCTTTCTATGTCAAATAGTTTCGGAGAAAATCGGGTGTGACAGACAGACAGACGCCGAAGTGATCTTATAAGTGTTCCGTACGGAACACTAAAAAAACAATAAAAGTGGAAATTTTACTAAAAATTTAGTGTTTTATTCTTATTAACTTACGTTCGTCAGGTTGGTTTTGTAATTTAGTTTCTCGTTCAATTATTACCTGAAAGTACAGGTTATTGTAATTTTAGTTTTTATATTTTGGCGTATAGGTGCAGATATAATATTGCAAGGTACTTTAAAAGAGTCAAATATTTATAGTTAATATTCTTCCGAATTTCTTCTGTGATAATTGAAAAAGTGATGCTGACTTTTTGTCGATTATCCTGTCAGCTTTCTCAGAGCTTGTTCCGAAAACTGACTTCTTGAGAATCTAGCACGAAATTAACTTGATTCCGAAGTCTTTTTATATTAGTATACCGGCGTGGGAGACGTGTCTTTATGGATGGTCATTTCCTAAATTGGTAGGGGATAAAGATCAAACCTATTTAGATGTTTAGATATTTCAATGAAATTTGTTGCAAGGATCTTTGATCGGCCAAAGAGAAGAAAATGAAGTCTCGTTTCATGCTGGTGTTCTGCACGTGCTGAACTGGAAATGTTACTAAGACGTACCGCCCTTTGAAGTTTTTAAGTTCTAGTATATATGTTTCGCCGCTATAGAGTTTACCATAGCTACATGAGATACTGTAGACCTCGAATTTTCAAGCAGAAGCTTATCTATGACAAATCCGACATGTGATAATTTAGGACATGTGGAGAATCGTGTTATTATTTTATGTTTTGGTAGAATTTATTTAAAACACAGTTTACACACTTGGAAACCTATTTTATCGAATGAAATACATTGTTTATTACTAAGTATTGGGTGTTCATGAAATATATTTATTCTTATTTTACATTTTCAATATCTTTAAATTTATAGCTAATCTCAATATAATAAAATTTGGTAAAGCCCAGGGAGTATTATAACAGAAAAATAACCAAGAACATACCTATACCCAAAAATAAATAACCAAGAAAATATATGTAATATATATATATATATATATATATATATATATATATATATATATATATATATATATGTATATATATATATATATATATATATATATATATATATATATATATATATATATTTTTATATATTTTACGTGTTCTTGGAATTAGATCATTAAAAACTGTTCTTGGTTCTGTTATATATTTATTAACGTTTCGACCTTCGGAAGAGGTTTTCTTCAAAATTTGCTTTAAAAGATTAGATTAGAAGAATTAAATATAGCTAGTATTAATCCGTTTGTTGTATATTTCGGGGTTAAATATTTGTGTCTTTTCGTAGTTTTTAATTTAATAAAATTAACTGTATACATTAATAAGGGCCTTACCTTAGAAAGTAGTTCATTTTTGTGGGGTGTTGAGTTTAAAACACTATTAATATCACATTTTTTCTTTCTACAAACAAACCACTTAACTTGAGGGATTTTATATGACTGGTAGGTAGATACGGTTTAGATTATTTACATCTGTTTTTTCGTTTATTGCAGTGGGTGTCAACCGAATATGAACGGATTCGAGGATTTCTATTTTTTTTGTATTTATTTCGGTGTTGATAATTTTGATGTTTTTGAAATCAAAGGTATTGCTTTTATTTATTTCATGATTCATAAGGGCTCTACTATTTTTTTTGTCGTATTTATGGCCTTTGATTCTATTTTCTAGATATTGGCTTGTTTGCCCGACGTATATTACTTCGCAGTTATTACATTTGATTTCGTAGACTATGTTACTTTTTTTATTATTTGGGATTTTGGTTTTAAGCCTGGAAAAATTGGATGAGAGCAGATTATATGATTTATGACATAACCGGATTTTGTAGTTTTCAAAAAGTTTTTTGAGTGGTTGGGATAAATAAAAAAAAATAATAAAAAAAGTAACCTAGTCTACGAAATCAAATGTAATAACCGCGGGCAAACAAGCCAATATCTAGAAAATAGAATCAAAGGCCAGAAATACGACAAAAAAATAGTACAGCCCTTACGAAACATGAAATAAATAAAACCTTTGATTTCAAAAACATCAAAATTATCAACACCGAAATAAATACAAAAAAAAGAGAAATCCTCGAATCCGTTTACATTCGGTTGACACCCACTGCAATAAACGAAAAAACAGATGTAAATAACCTAAAACCGTATCTACCTACCAGTCATATAAAGTCCCTCAAGTTAAGTGGTTTGTTTGTAGAAAGAAAAAAATGTGATATTAATAGTGTTTTAAACTCAACTCCCCACAAAATGAACCTCTTTCTAAGGTAAGGCCCTCATTAATGTATACAGTTAATTTTATTAAATTAAAAACTACGAAAAGACACAAATATTTAACCCCGAAAAATATAACAAACGGATTAATACTAGCTATATTTAATTCTTCTAATGTGATCTTTTAGAGCAAATTTTGAAGAAGACCTCTTCCGAAGGTCGAAACGTTAATAAATATATAACAGAACCAAAAACAGTTTTTAATGATCTAATTCCAAGAACATGTAAAATATAAAAAATATATATATACCAAGATCAAAGAACCTTACACTCAACAAAATATATATATATATATATATATATATATATATATATATATATATATATATATATATATATACATATATATATATATATATATATATATATATATATATATATATGTATATATATATATATATATATATATACATATACATACATGTAAAATATAAAAAATATATATATACCAAGATCAAAGAACCTTACACTCAACAAAATATATATATATATATATATATATATATATATATATATATATATATATATATATATATATATATATATATATATATATATATATATATATATATATATATATATATATATATATATGTATATATATATATATATACATATATATATATATATATATATATATATATATATATATATATATATATATATATATATATATATATATATATATATATATATATATATATATATATATATATATATATATATATATATATATATCAGCTGTCAGCATTTTCTGTATGAAAAAACCTCCGTTCCAAGCCTGGTTGAAAAAAATTAGGATATGCCGAACGATGCAATATGAGAAGGAGAATATTAATTATTGATAATTGTTTTCAGGCAGACTGGCTTGTTTACATTATGTAGATTTAACTATACTTAAGTTACTGTTATTGATATGTCCCAAAACCATTAATTTTAGTTATTACGACAGATATGACCATAGCTTATAAAAAGTGTTTGGTACGCACTATGAATTATAGTTTAGAGAGAGCCGAAGTAGTCGGCTGTCTGAATGCAATTGTTAATAAAAGTTATTGTTGTTGTCGAATTGCGAAAAAGTGTTTAAATTAATTTTTTTTTTAAATAAAAGCTAACATCACAATTGGGATTTGAACTTCGTGCGCAGTGTATTAGAAGTGTTTTGTAAAAAAATAATAATGATAATAATAATTGCCGAAGACGGTGAAATCGTTAGTAAGAACGAAGACTTTTTAATAATCTAGTGTGTGAAGTAGAAGAATCGCCAAAAGTCAGTGTCAGAACGTGAGTTATTACTTTTACTCAGTGAATTTGATGTCCGCCGCATGTAAAGAAAGACAATAACGGACTGGAATTAGACTATCATCATGTAACATGTCAAAAGTACTTGTATGGTATATATTTCACAGTGTAAATAGACTGTAACTCAGTGCTACCGACTGCTTTAAAGAAAAACTTGCACCTTTGTGTTGCGCGTTGGTGTATTAGGTTATAAGTTTTGTATCGAATACCACCCTGGTAATAAAATGCCACTTGTGGACTATTTAAACTGGAATCCCGTGGATGAAATGATTGATTTATAAGTATGCTTTAAAGACGATAAACATAAACAAAATTCTTGCAATATAATGATGTGTTTTTTCGTGAATAATTAATTACGAGTAATATAAACAATATGGTTGTAATTAAAACAAAGCCACCGAAATGTTTGTGCCCGAGTTTTCTTACGGTGAAATTGTATTATAACGAATCCTCATATATAGGGTGTGACAAATACATTAAAAAAAATACATTAAGATTTATTTTGGCTGAAAATGTGTAGATATATAAAAAAAATACATCAAGAATTGCAGAGCATGCATCTTAGGAAAATCGCATCGGAGGAAAAGTGGAGTCAAAATGCAGAGGACCTTATACTGTCTAGCAGATCCTGCCAAGCGAGAGAGTCTGACTACATGAGACAGGACAGCAAATCATAGTAGCTGCACACGATCAGATGAGGTCATGTTTTCAAACTAATTAGACAAAGGGGTGAGTTAGAATGGCGATTCCACTACTTTTACCTTAAATAAAAATTTATTGCATGTTTGTTTGACTAAGGTTGTCAGTACCATTAATTTAAAAAAGGATTGGTGACGATCTAACCAATGCCTATCGAGATAGTGCCAACTCCACTATGCATGCTAGTCATAACAAAGATACAGTTCGTGAATTTGTTTAGGTGAACATTAAACCGAGAGATACAAACTACATGAGAAGGGACAGCGAATCACAGTGGATGCACACTAGGGTGACCGCAAAAAATCGATGTCGGAATTTTGTTCGTCTGGACCCCACAAAACGATTCTCCTTTCTAGATAGTCAGATAGCCAAAATTTGAGCTCGATTAAATGACGTTAACTCGTGCCGCTTGTCGCTCAAAGTTTGAAAAAATCCAAATTTTTGGCCAAAAAGCTGACATATGGAGCCATAACTCCAGAACGGTAAATAATAGAAACACGCTTAATATCTCAAAAGAAAGCTAATGTTGTTCTTCAAAATTTATATTCTATACATAATTGTTGTTATTTTAAGTCAAACCAAGTTACAACAGCCTTTAGCCCCAAAAACGTGACCTGGTACCCGTAGGAGCCAGTTTGGGAGTATTCTAAGAATTTTACGGGTTTTTACATAATGTGTCTCGGAATTAACATTTTTTTTTTGTTAAAAAGTATTTTGGAACTCAATTTTCAAACATAAAGAGCCTTTTGTTCAAATTTAATCCTTTATTATATGGGGATTACCTGACTAGTTTACCAAAGAAAGACCCGTTTGACAGGTAAAAAGGAGGGTGAATCTAATTTCTATTTTAGGGATGGTGATTTTACTTCAGAATACATCCGACCTTTTATTTATTCAGTTTAGTTTCTAAAGTGCCTTTGAGCTGGTTAGATCGAACAATTATCTAGTGAAGATATTTTAACGTTTTTTTTTTTTTTTTTTAATTTTCCAAGTGTGTGTGTTATTGTTTTTATAACTATTATAGTATTATTTTAAAAGACATTTGAAAACATTTGATTGAAATTAAAGTTTGCAATATATTTTGTTTCATTTTCCAAGTTAACTGTTATTTACCTATTGGCCTCTGAAATGGCATCCACATCAGGTGTATAAAGCCGGACCAAGGATAAAATATTTCTTGTGGGCTATCCCATTCACCAGATCACCGGTTGTAAACTACCCTCAAATCGTCAAGTTTGGTGTGCTTTATTTTATAATTTACGTACTGTGAAATTAACTGTAAGAGAATCAGCAAAACGAGAAGTGTTCATTTTTTGGGAGAAAGCTCGAATCCCGACTAAACATGAGCAAGATGCAATTACTAAACTGGAAAAACTTCACGCCGAGTGGAGAACTCTTCAAAAAGACCGGAAGAAAACATCGAAAACGGCCAAGAACAAATTTAAACAGTTTGTTGAAAAGTCGGATGATCTCTTTGATATTGCTCAACAAGATGCCTTGGCTCTGATGAAATCGGAAGAAGATAAGGCGTTTCTCGTGAAACAGAGGCAGAAGGGCCGCCCAGGTTCCATGACTGAAGTGGATCTCAAGTTGTCTCGAGCTGAAGAAATCAAGGTGCAAAAGGAACTTGCAAAAATGAACCGACAAATCCAAGAAGCAACTTTTGATATTGGTGAGTTTTTTTTTATTATTAGTATTCTAAACAATAGATAAACAAATAAGTAAATAGTTTCATTATAATTGAAAGAAAATTGTACATGAGAGCATGATTTGGCATCTTTATGATTGAGTTTATATTTTTTAAATAATACCTTCTGATAATTAGAAGTAGGTAATTTAGTACCTATGTATTATTACTATTCTGCTAAAACGACAAGTTTTTATAGTCTTTTTTTTTATCTTTCTTTTGTTGCTTCTTAGAGACGGATGATGAAGACAAGTTCGAAGAAGGAGAAGAAGACACTGAAGAGGACAGCATCTACCAGGAACTTGAGAGCTTGGAGGAAATGGACATCCCTGAAGAAGCTGCAGAAGATCCAGGACCATCTGAGAGCAAGAGGATGAAAGTTTCATTTGCAAGGGGCGTTAAAGAGATTTTAAACATGCAATTGTCCATTTTATTAGATCGATGTAAGGTATCCGACAGAAATGCCACGAGAATTTTAATAGCTACTCTAGAAGCACTAAACCTTGACCCTCTTGAGTACAAAGTCTCGAAAACTTTATTACATGATAGAAGGCAAATGTTCAGTGAACAATATAATAAAAAAATTTTTGATAAAGTAAACATTCCTGAAAAAGAGCCCGTGGTTGTCCATTGGGACGTCGTCAATTTAAGATGTCTAAAAAAGAAGAAAGTTCTGTCTGTGTCTGTTTTGTATGTATTATATACCTAATTTTTATATTTTAAAATAAAAAATGTCATTAGACTTATCAGTATTACTTATTTTTTTATTATATTTCTACTTTAAACTCAAAAATATACCAAAAAAAAGCAAAATTTATCACTTAATAACAAAATATACGAAGTATGCTCCTAGTGGTACCAGGTCACGTTTTTGGGGCTAAAGGCTGTTGTAACTCGGTTTGACTTAAAATAACAACAATTATGTATAGAAAATCAATTTTGAAGAACAACATTAGCTTTCTTTTAAGATATTAAGCGTGTTTCTATTATTTACCGTTCTGGAGTTATGGCTCCATATGTCAGTTTTTTGGCCAAAAATTTGGATTTTTTCAAACTTTGAGCGACGAGCGGCACGGGTTAACGTCGTTTAATCGAGCTCAAATATCTGGAAAGGGAATCGTTTTGTGGGGTCCAGACGAACAAGATTCCGACATTTTTTTTCCCCCTCTATGAGATCCGGTCACTCTAATGCACACGACCAGTTGAGGTCATGGTTTCCAAAATAATTATACAAAAAGGTGAAAATCAAAACGCTACATAAGAAAGGATAGTGAATCACGGTAGCTGTACATGCCCAGTTAGGTCATTGTCTTCAAGATAATTATGCAAAAGGGTGAGTTAGAGTAGCGATCTCACTACTTTTACCTAAAATAAACATTTACTGTGTATTTGTCTGAATAAAGTTCAGTTAATAACATAAATTTGATGAGAGGATTAGTGACGATCTCACTAATGCCTATTGAGATAGTGACAATCCCACTATAAGGCTAAAAGAGAAGAGGATTGGTGACAATCTCATCAATGCAGATTGAGATAGTGGCAATCCCACTATAAGGTTAAAAGAGGAGAGGATTGGTGGCGCTCTCACCAATGAGGATTGAGATAGTGGCAATCCCACTATAAGGTTAAGAGAGGATTAGTGACGATCTCACTAATGCCTATTGAGATAGTAGCGATCCCACTATAGAGTTGAGAGAGGATTGGTGACGCTCCCAATGCCTGTTGAGATAATAGCATACCCACTATAAGTTTAAAAATACTAAAGCCTTCCCATTAGGGTAGTGGTAATCCCATTACAAGGGTAAAAAAAACTGATTGAAATCCTATTAGATCTGCGAAAGATAGTCAATGATGTTAAGAGAGGATTAGTGACGATCTCGCTAATGCCTATTGAGATAGTGGCAATCCCACTATAGAGTTGAGAGAGGATTGGTGACGATCTTGTCAATGCCTATTGAGATAGTGGCGATCCCACTATAAGGATAAAAATACTAATAGTTTTTCTATCAGGATAGTGGCAATCCCACTACAAGATTAAAATACATCCCACTATAAGAAACATAAAAAAAAATACTAATGGCAATCTTATTAGGTCTGAAAAATATAGAGGCATTTCCATTATGAGGTTAAAAATACTAATGGCAATCCCATTAGAACTGAAAAAAATATATTAGTGGCAATCCCACTAAGTATAGCAAAGATACTGTTCGTTAATTTCTTTTAGGTGAAAATAAAATGAAGGCGACGCGAGGACGCTTCCTCCTCAGGACGGCCGTATTAGCTGTCAGCATTTTCTGTATGCACAAACCCCGTTCCGGGCCTGGTTGAGAAAAATTAGGCTAGGCCAAACGATGCAATATGAGAAAGAGAATATTAATTATTGATAATTGTTTTCAGGCAGACTAGTTCGTTTACATTACGTAGATTTAACTATACTTAAGTTATTCTTATTGATATGTCCCAAAACCATTAATTTTAGTTATTACGACAGATATGACCATAGTCTTTGGTACGCACAATGAATTATAGTTTAGAGAGAGCCGAAGTAGTCGGCCAGGTTTGTTAGATGTCTGAACGCAATTGTTAATGCATATATATATATATATATATATATATATATATATATATATATATATATATATATATATATATATATATATATATACACTCCTGGACAAAATTTACGCAACAATATATTAAATCATACAAATCTCTATAATGAATTAATTTTAATAATTTTTTATGAACATTGGTCACACTAAAAGTTAGAAAAAACTTATTCGGATACTTTAAAAGTGAATTAGCTACCAAATTTCTCTATAAGATTCGAATTACAATTATTCTTACGACCTAATAACAAAATCGTTGAAATTATGTAATAATGAAAAAAATAAACCGGGACACTAGTAGCAAAATTAATGGTGTAACTAGGACATTAGTAGCGTGTGTTGCCTCCTCACTTCGGATGACAGCGTTTATATGCTTAGGCATGCTTCTAATTAAATTTTGGATAAAATCTTGAGGAATTTGCTCCCATTCTGTGATAACTGCATTTTCAAGTTCCCTCAGGTTTCTAGGTGCAGGTATATGACGTTTCGCATTTTTCTTAAGGTGATCCCATACATGTTCTATCGGACTCAGATCCGGGCTTTTTGGTGGCCATTGCATAATCGGTATATCAACTTGATTAAGATAATCGAGTACCTCCCTAGCCACATGAGGTCGAGCGTTGTCTTGCATAAACAGGAAATTGGGCCCCACAAAATGACCGAAAGGCATCACATATTCTATTACAATATTCTCAAGATAGTAGTCAGCATTCATGGATCTCGTACGGACAGGAACTTACTCTGTGCGAGCATCAAAGCAGATGCCACCCCAGAACATAACAGAGCTACTGCCGAATGGAATCCTTGCAGAGATATTGCAAGGAGCAAACCTCGCTCCTGGTTTTCGCCATACTCGCTCACGACCATCTGGATGTTTTAGACTAACCCTAGTTTCATCTGTGAAGAAAACTTGTTTCCAATCATCCACAGACCAGTTTTCGTGATTTCGAGCAAAACGTAACCTGGCAACTCTGTTCTCTCTAGTAAGCAAGGGCGCAGTGGCTGGTCTCCTACTGTTTAATCCAGCTTCATTTAACCGTCTTCTAACTGTTTTAGAAGAAATTGTGACATTGCGAACAGCTTTGAGTTCGTTTCTTATTATAGAACTAGTGACAGTCCTGTTTCTTAAAGCATATTGTCTTATAAAACGTTCATCTAGGTCGCTAGTGCATCGTTTTCGCCCTTCCCCTAGCCTTCTAGAATAAGTTCCTACTTTATTCAAGCGTCTTACCATACGACTTATTGTGGAACGATGTTTGCCTAACAAATTGGCAACATAACTCTGCCAATATCCCTCGTCCAATAAAACTGAGGCTCGCACTACCTCGTGTTCAGTTAAATTCCTTGTTCGATTCATTTTTCTAATTCTTCGGGGTCAAAAATAAAACAGTCTACCACAAAAACGTATTACTTTGAAAAAGGGAACAATTTATAAGCTTACTTTTAAAGAAAATCTATAGCATTATTACAGAAAATTGTTTATCTTCTAAAAAATTCTTTAAAACTGTAAATCTAAACGAATTGTTTAGATTTCTGTCATGAACAACGAAACAAAATATGCATAGTCTACTATTCAAATACTCGATAAACTTTACAACTGACATAAGAAAAAGATAAATTAATGTTCAGATTGTTGCGTTAATTTTGTCCAGGAGTTTATATATGTATGTATGTATATATATATATATATATATATATATATATATATATATATATATATATATATATATATATATATATATATATGTATATATTTATCTCAATCCCTTGGTGCATAACTAATTATTACTTACTTGATATTGGTTCAATAGTTCATTTGTCGCACAACCATTTTCAACATATTGTTGGAAATCTTTCAATTGAATTCGTTTAGAATTTGTAGTTTTAAATGTCGGGTCACCCTAAAAATACAACTAATATACCAGATATCCTTAAGCTCTGAATTTTTGCGAGTAATCAATTTTTTAAAAAATATTTCGATTCTATCATTCTTTTAGGCACGTCACACACCCTAGCTCTACTATAGGTAACTCAACTTCATTTTTAGTGTTCCGTACGGAACACTTATAACATCACTTCGGTGTCTGTCTGTCTCTGTCTGTCTGTCTGTCTGTCTGTCTGTCTGTCTGTCTGTCACACCCGATTTTCTCCGAAACTATTTACATAGAAAGGTGAAATTTGGTAATAATATAGGAATTGATGGCATCAGAGCCATGTGGTTTTGAGAATTAAATTTTAACTTAAGGGGTTAGTTTTTGGGGGGTGAAGTCGGAAGTGAAAAAAAAATTTTTTTTACTAGATCATCGAGTGTGGTGTCAAATGAAAGCTTGTGAAAACACGAGTAAAAAATGTATATATAATATTATACTTGCGCGCACTTTTCTTTGTATTATTTTTAAAAATTCGCGAAAAATCGCTGTCCCGGGCCTTATCTCGAAAAGTACTTATCAAAAAATTTCGAAAAAATTCTGGAATATTCTCCACGGGGTGTAGATTGAACGAAAATTATCACGAGTGTATTACCTTTAATAATTTATATGGTACATAAAAAAAACAAAAATTTCAAGGTCATCAGATTTCAGTAAAGATTGGAAACAAACTTTGTTGAAAACTCATTTGGGGTGTGTTTTGTGAAGTCACTGATCATTTTATACCACCGTAACATAAATTTTGACTATCGGAAGTGAAAAAATTTTTTTTTACTAGGTCATCAAGTGTGGTGTCAAATGAAAGCTTATGAAAACACTATATATATATATATATATATATATATATATATATGTATATATATATATATATATATATATAATGTAATACTTGCGCACACTTTTCTTCGTATTACTTTTAAAAAATCGCTGTCCCCTACCTTATCTCGAAAAGTACTGATATTTTGGAATATTCTCCACGGGGTATAGATTGAACGAAAATTACTTTAATAATTTATATGGTACATAAAAAAAACAAAAATTTCAAGGTCATCAGATTTCAGTAAAGATTGGAAACAAACTTTGTTGAAAACTCATTTGGGGTGTGTGTTTTGTGAAGTCACTGATCATTTTATACCACCGTAACATAAATTTTGACTTAAGGGGTTCATTGTGAGGGGTGAAATCGGAAGTGAAAAAATTTTTTTTTACTAGGTCATCGAGTGTGGTGTCAAATGAAACACGAGTAAAATATATATATATATATATATATATATATATATATATATATATATATATATATATATGTATCTATATATATATATATATATATATATATATATATATATATATATATATATATGTATATATATATATATATATATATATATATATATATATATATATATATATATATATATATATATATATATATATAATGTAATACTTGCGCACACTTTTCTTCGTATTACTTTTAAAAAATCGCCGTCCCCTACCTTATCTCGAAAAGTACTGATCAAAAAATTTGAAAAAATGCTGGAATATATTCTCCACGGGATATAGATTGAACGAAAATTATCACGAGTGCATTACCTTTAATAATTTATATGGTACATAAAAAAAACAAAAATTTCAAGGTCATCAGATTTCAGTAAAGATTGGAAACAAACTTTGTTGAAAACTCATTTGGGGTGTGTTTTGTGAAGTCACTGATCATTTTATACCACCATTTTTGACTTACTTTGTTAGGACACAGTGACCAAAAGTATATATATATATATATATATATATATATATATATATATATATATATATATGTGTGGAAATGAAAAAATGGGTACACGGGGGATTGAACGAAAATTTTGTTTAGTATATAAAAAAAAAAAAATTCAAAGCAAATTCACGCTGATCATTTTATACCACACTAACAAAAATTTTTTTTTTTATTACTGATTAAAGAAATGTATAACACAAACTGATTTTTCAACTCATTTACGTCGGTCTGTCGGTTTGGTGGTACAATAACTCTGAAATGAAATGAGATATCAATTTCAAACTTAGTACGTAGATAATACGTAACGAGGGGATAAATTCTGTAGTTTTTGAAAGATATAGCTTAAAGCCAAAGGGTTGAAAGGGGTGGTGGTCTATAAATTTTATATTGTTTTAATTGTAATAAGGTAATTTTTTGTGGAACACGCACACACACGCAGACTCGCACACACGCACACACACACCCACACGCATACCACAGCATCTTCTAAAATATCTTGAAGGATTCAACATTATTAGCGATCACCAATATGGCTTTCGTAAACATAGATCAACAGTAGATCTTCTGACTTATGTAACACATGTTTGGAACAACGCAACTGAACACTTTGAAGAATCTCGAACGGTTGCTCTTGACATATCCAAGGCATTCGACTGTGTTTGGCACGATGGACTGTTAGCTAAGCTACGCTCTTATGGTATGTCTGAAAAGTTCTGTTTATGGCTCTCATGTTTCCTCAGAGAGCGTTTTTTACGAGTGGTGGTGGACGGATTTCTTTCTAACAACTTCATTATCAACGCCGGTGTGCCCCAGGGCTCCATACTGTCTCCGACTCTCTTTCTCATTTACATCAACGATCTGCTGGAAAAGACCAGGAAACCAATCTACAGCTTTGCAGATGACAGTACGCTTATCTCTTCATTCCCTTTGAACGCTCGGACATCAGCTACTCAGGCGAATATCCGCAAACAGCAGGAGGTGGTTCAACTTAACAAAGACCTAGAAGAAATTTTATCTCGGGGAGACAGTAATCAAGTGGAATTTAACGCTACAAAAACCCAGGCGGCAGTTTCTTCTAAAAAAGTTAACGTTGCTGAACCCGACATTGTTATGGCGGGGCACTCCGTTTCTCTAACATCGTCACTCAATTTGTTGGGCGTTAATTTGGGAGCAAATATGTCTTGGCATGAGCATGTTGCAGGCATAGCAAGGAGAGCTTCTCAAAAGTGGGGAATATTATTTCGAACCAGAAAGCTTTACACTCCACGACAACTGTTAATTCTCAAATTCCACCAATTAGGGAATACCGCTACCATGTTTGGAGCTCGCTCCCAAACATTGCATTTATTGGATTCTGTTCAGAGAAGAGCTGTTCGTTTGATTGGAGACCTGGAACTGACCGGCGGCCTTGATTCGCTGGAACATCGAAGAACGGTCGGCGACATGAGTCTGTTCTACAAGTATTTTCAAGGAAAGTGTTCGAAAGATATAGCTCGTTTAATTCCTCCCAGAACGGTGCATGTTAGAAATACACGTCGCGCTAATACTTCACATCCGTATGAGGTTCAGCTTGTTACTCCGCGTACAACGCTTTTCAAGCAGTCTTTTATGTGGAGAACATCATCCCTTTGGAATAATTTGCCCAGGGTTGTGTTTCCCACCGAGTACAATTTACAGAGATTCAAGATCAAAGTGGATCGCTTTTTCCGCACACATGCCGCTCCTGGAGCGCTTTAGGGACTTCCCTTCAGCACGTGTGCTAGACCCATAACATATATATATATATATATATATATATATATATATATATATATATATATATATATATATATATATATATATATATATATTACTTAAACGTACGTACCATGCTAGGTGTGGAATTTATTATTCTACTTACTGGACAAATTATATCTGGTATACGCGATGTTCCATGGTGGGCAAAAGTCGTATTCAAAGAAGCAGGCAAGGTAATTTGGCAGTCTTTGTTATCACTTCTATAAGAAATAAAACATTCTGGGTTGGCATCTGAAATTTAATGATAAGAATGAATAAATTATAAAAAAAATTATTAAAGTATTTTATTGAAACGTCCTTTACTCTGTGACTGATCGTACATGATCATTAGCAATGTAAACTCTATTTACTTTGTTGAACTAGTTAAATCAAATTAAATATTTTCTTTCCGCAGTTTCGCAGGCGTTGCTACACTTTCAAATGCAATGAACTGAAACTAGGAAACTGCAAATATAAAGCCGGCAAATTTTACAATAGGTCATATAGCCTGAAATAAATCAGGTCTAATTAGTCCTTAAGGATATTTACAGTGTTATTGTTTATTTTTATTAGCTTCTAGCCAATTTAAACTTTGGGATTTTTGCATAGTGCGTCAAATTTGCATATTATTAATATCTAGGTCTCTCTGTTTCAAGGAATTCTTTATACGAGGCATGTTTTTTAAGTAAGTACCGTTTTGGAATTAAAAAAAGACGTGCAAAGATATCGCTATAATTTTCTTTTTACATGAAAGCCTGTACCTTAATCTACTTTTCTACATAATTTCCGTGAATATTGAGGCACTTGTCATAACGTGGCACCAGTTTTTGAATACCCTCCTCATAAAATTCTGCCGCCTGACTTGTTAACCACTGTATCACAAATGTGATAAAAAACACTACGAGAATATTGAGGAAAGCAGTCGCACAATGATGAAATTGTAAAGCGTCTGTTTTCTCTCACCTTTTCGTCCACTTTCTGCACCAAATCTTCATTAACGACCGAAGGACGCCCACTCCGTTCTTCATCATGCACATTTGTGCGGCCATCTTTAAATGCTCTCACCCATTTCCTTACCATTCCATCACTCATAATGTTTTGTCCGTAAACTTCACAGATCTCACGATGAATATCGATCGGTTTTACGCCTTTAGCACTAAGAAATCGTATAACAGCCCGTACTTCACAATCGGCAGGACTCACGATTGTCGGAGGCATCTTAAAACACTCAGTAAACAACGTATACAATGAAGAATCAGACTGTAATGGCGTCAGTGCGTAGACATGAGATGTAGGTTACCAGCGCGCATGCGCGGAACGCCGACCGTATCGCTGCGGCGGCGGAATCGCAAAACGGTACTTACTTAAAAAACATGCCTCGTATCTTTTGAGAAGTACATAGGTAGGTTAGAACTGACGTTTAAAATAATAAGCTATTCCGGCTTTAAAATATCAGTGTGGAAGAAAGATATTTACTTTGATATACATTTTTATGTAACATCTGTCGTCCGCTTAATGCGACCATTGTTTGATAGGTTTAGTGGACAGTAACTCCATTATGATAGTACTTTTCTATACACCTGATTATTTATTACTTATGTCGCATAGCTACAAGGTAGTCGCAAAACCAGACCACAATAAATTTATACTGACAGTTTAAGTGGTTGCAGTCAGTCAAATGAACGAAACCAACGAGTAACGTACACATGTAGTGGTGTAGGTTATTTTTGGTATAAAACATGGCTTGTATGTTCGGCTCAAGTACTCTAACATAATTACTACGGTGCTGGTGCTAATCTATAATATATATAAAATGCAACGTCTCTCTGTCTGCTTGTCTGTCTGTCTGTCTGTCCGTTAGTGCGCTTATCACTGGAGATCCACTTATCCGATTTACGTACTTTTTTTTTTAAAACATACATATGTTCTCTGGTCAGGTTATAGGCTATATTTTATTACGATAGGTAGCATAAAGCATGAGCAGTGACGATAATAGTGAATCAAGTCGGAAAAAAGTTTGCCACTCTCGCGTTTCCTTGCAATACACAGCCTAAACCATTAAATATGGAACAATATTATGTAGCAGAGAATATCTATAATATATATAAAATGCAATGTCTCTCTGTCTCTCTGTTAGTGCGGTTATCACGTGAGAATCACTTATTCGATTGACGTGTCTTTGTTTAAATTTATACATATATTCTTTCGCCAGGTTATGTAATAATAATCTATATCTATAATATATATAAAATGCAACGTCTCTTTGTCTGTCTATATGTCCGTTAGTGTGCTTATCCCTCGAGAACCACTTATCCGATTTACGTGATTTTTTAAATTCATACATATGTTCTCTGACCAGGTTATAGATATATATTTTATTACATCTATAATATATATAAAATGCAACGTATCTCTGTCTGTCTATCTATCTATCTGTCTGTCTGCCTGTCCGTTAGTGCACTTATCACTAGAGAACCACTTATCCAATTTACGTACTTTTTTTTAAAACATGCATATGTTCTCCGGCCAGGTTATAGGTTATATTTTATTACGATAGGTAGCATAAGGAATGAGCAATGACGATAATAATGAATGAAGTCGGAAAAAAGTTTGCTGCTAGCGCGTTCTCTTGCAATACACAGCCGAAGCCATTAAATATGGAACAATATTATGTAGCAGAGAATATCTATAATCTATAATATATATAAAATGCAATGTCTCTCTGTCTGTCTGTTCATTAGTGCGTTTATCACGCGAGAACCACTTATCCGATTTACGTGCTTTTTTTTTTAAAACATACATATGTTCTCTGGCCAAGTTATAGACTATATTTTATTACGTTAGGTAACATGAGGAATAAGCAGTGACGATAATAGTGAATCAAATCGGAAAAAAGTTTACCGTTAGCGCGTTCTCTCTCAGTACACTGCCTAGACCTCTAAATATGGAACAATATCATGTAGCAAAGCGTATCTATAATATATATAAAATGCAACCTCTCTGTCTGTCTGTCTGCCTGTCTCTCTGCCTGCCCGTTTGTCTGTCCGTTAGCGCGCTTATCATTTGAGAACCACTTATCCGATTTACGTGTTTTTATAAATTTATACATATGTTCTATATGATTCGATGTAAGCCTAAATAATGGGAGATAAGGTGAGATAATAGGAGATAAGGAGAAATAATGGGAGATAAGTCGAAATAAGCCTCGATAATGGAAGATAAGGTGAGATAATGGGAGATAAGTATAAATAATGGGAGATAAGGAGAAATATTGCGAGATAAGTCGAGCTAAGCCTAGATAATGGGAGATAAGGTGAGATAATGGGAGATAAGGAGAAATAATGGGAGATAAGGAGAAATAATGAGAGATGAGCAGAGATAAGCCTAGATAATGGAAGTTATGTAGAGATAAGGGGAGATAAGGAGAAATAATGGGAGGTAAGGAGAAATAATGGGAGATATTTTATTACGTTGGGTAACATAAGGAATAAGCAGTGACGATAGTAGTGTATCAAGTTCACGCGAGCGGAGCCGCGGGCCCAGCTAGTATCAAATAAACAAAAAAAAAAAACAAAAATAAATGATGTTTAAGCTTGTACTCACAATCATTTTCAGATGTTGCAGATGATGCCCCCGTCACATTATGCTTCCTTCTTACTCTGTAATATAATGTAGGAAAATTTATTATATATAAACAACTACGTTGGGATCACCATTACAACAAATATCTTATTTTTTTTGTATTCTAGCATTTAAATCTAAGTGTAAAAACTTTTTATGCTAAAATTGTGAATTACTCGAGTGGAAGCTACCCATCACATGCTGAGCTATTACTTCCTGTCTAGTAATCCGTACAAAAACTATGAAGAATCGGTCTTTGGTCCTTATTTAGACTATTTTTACATTTTATAATTCCAATACTTTTTATGCCTCTAATAATATCCTATAACATATATTTTTTACTAACCTTAAATCATCTAACGTTACTGTGTGATTATGTTCAAGAATATGTTCGGCAGTACTTGCTTTTTTGATCTACCGTTTCTTAAAGGAGTTAAGTGTAAGTCTTGTTTGAATTATAATCATTACAATTTATCTCATAAATTTCACTTCTGTAACGTTCGTGGTTTTTATCCTTCAGTTATATTTTAAGTTGTCTGATGACTTATAGAATAACGTGAGACCTATATTATTAAATATCTTATTAAGTCGTCTGGTATATTTTGGATTACCTGGTAATGAAATATTTTTTTCTGTTCACGAGCAAAATAGATGGAATTACAAATATTTAATCACAACTTACGTGTATTATTAACTGGGTTATTAAGTTTCCTTTTATTTCTGAATCTGACTTCATTCAATGAAAAAGTGACCAAATGATGAACCAAAGGGTGCAACGTGGCAAGTTTATGTTATTTACAATGAAATGAAACTGTTGGAATATTTTTCTGATAGATTTCTCATCAGACAAGTTAAAAAATATCTTCGGAAATCCGAAGGCTAAAAGTTACGAACGTGATAAAAGTGACATTTATGAAATAAGTTGTAACGATTGTGATAGGAAGTATGTTGGGTAAACAAGAGGGTCAATGCAAACAAGATTTAAAGAACATTTAACTCATTTTGGGTACTGTGGATCAGAAAAAAAAGTATTGTCGAACATACTCTATAACACAGCCCCACAAAAAAAAAATATTTTAGAATTCGAACAGAAAACCAACCATCAACATAACAAATCAAATAAGCATCATTTCCGAATACACAGCCCCACAAAAAAAAAAGTGGGGTATACTTTTGATGCGATATATCATATCCGTAGTATTTTTGCCCGCTGATCACGAATCTGACGTCAGAATATCGCTATCACATCTCAATTTTTTTCTAACCTCAAAAAATAGGTAAAAATTAGTAAAAATTAAGAAAAATATACTCCTAAAAAATTGATTCTAGCTTTTTTCATGAATCCAAAGATGTATTAATATGTATTCGGACACGCTAAGCTAATATTCATCGGTTGTATTAAGCCATACAGTTCTGTTTTCTTTCTAACCTCAATAAATCAGACAGATATAGTGCTTGTCGAATGCAAAAACGAATTCAAATTAAAATTCAACCGATTCTTACCAAATTTGGTACACGGGGGTTTTTTGGGTTGCTGATCATGAACCTGAGGTCGGATTTGCAAAATTCAAAATGGCGGATCCAAGATGGCGGATAAAATTTTTGAAAACCAACCGATTCCTACTAAATTTGGTATACAGTTGGGGAATCCTCAAACCTGATACTCTTAAACCCTAAACCCTGAAACCTTAGACTCCCACACCCTGTAACCTCAAAAAATAGACCTCAATAACCCTGTAACTTTAAAAATGAGACCCAATAAACTCAAAACCAGGAGTTTTAAATCATATACTCTCAAATAGTAGACCCTTAAGCCCTAGAATTGCGAAGGTTAGACCCGCACCTAACTTTCCTTTTTTTGGCTGTATCTTGTTCTTTTTTCTGCGAATGACCTATTCAAAGGCTTTCTGCCCAAACGCTTTTGAGGACTTGTTTCTCTTTTTAGCGACCAGCAATAGTCCGCTAGCATATGGTCATCCCATCGTCCTTGATACCGATTTTCTATGATTTTCAGATCTTGGTGAAAACGTTCCCCTTGCTCCTCACTGTAGTCACCAAGATTATCTGGGAAATCATCGATGTGGGAGTCCAGGAAATGTAATTTTAGATTCATTAAGCAACCTAATGTTTGAAAATTTTTTACCATTTTCTCGACTATTTCTTTGTACTTAGGACTTTTATTATTTCCCAAAAAGTTTGTTGCGACTTCTTTAAAACTAAGCCAAGCAGCTTTTTCATCTTTATTCATTTTAGTAACAAATAATGAATCTTGAAACCATTTTCTTATTTGTGGCCCGTCAAATACGCCTGCCTTAATTTTAGCTTCAGAAAATTTCGGAAATTTTTTATGCAAATATTTGAAACATGGGCCGTTTGTATCTAAGGCTCTCGTGAATTGCTTCATAAGTCTAAGCTTAATGTGAAGCGGGGGAATAAGAACTTTTCCTGGATCTACCAATGGTGGAAACAATACATTATTTTCACCAGGAGTGAACGATTCTCTTGTTGGCCAAATTTTTTTCTTATAATGACGTTCCCTGTCTCTGCTATTCCACAGACATTTATAACAGGGATAAAGTGTAAACCCTGACTGTTGGCCAAGCAATATTGTTACAATTTTCAGATCTCCACAAATTTTCCAGTTATGATCAGCATATTTTATTTTTATCAAAAGCTGCTTCATTTTTTCATATTGCTCTTCCATAACTGTGGAATGAGCAATCGGAATGGGAGCGTAAACGTTGGTATTATGCAGCAAAACTGCCTTAATGCTCCGTTTAGAAGAATCAATGAACAGTCTCCATTCTTCAGGATCGTATGAGTTATTTTGAAATTCATCCATTAGACCTTTTACATCGGTACAATATGAAAGTGACAATTCCTCGTCCATTGTGAAACATTTTCGAAATTCTTCATCTCTGTTTCTATAATAAGAAATCGTAGCTTCTGGCTTAAGTAAATGTCTTTTTTTTAAAAAGGAAGCAAGATGCTCTGAACCATCTTTGGATAAGCCTAAATCTCTGACTAGATCACTAAGTTCTGACTGTGATACGAGTATTGGTTCTGGTTTACGGTTGTATGGTAGAAATTCTTTATCTGTGTCACTAGTATATGATAGGTTTGTCACTAGAACATTCATTAGTAACAGTGTTTGAATCTTTTTCGACAGTCTCAATGTTTTCGGCATGAACTGATAAGGTGAAATCATTTGTTTCCATAACATCAGCATCAAGTGGTTCAGGAGGCGGAATTAGTTTAGTTGGTCTTGTTACTGTCGAAACATCGTTATAAGTAATAGTGCTTTTATTTTTTCGGTTATGCCTAGATACAACATTCATACAAAAGTAGCAATCATTTTCACTGTATGGTCTATTCCATATTGCTGGTCTGGAATATTTAATCGCCTTCTTATTGATGTACAACATTATTTTGCAAGAACTGCAAATGATGTGGGGAACCCAATCTGTATCCTGGTGCTGTATTTCAATGTTAAAACAATCCTTATATAAGGTTTTAATCTTATCCGTTATCGGTGACCCCATTTTACTCAATACGTGTTGACAGCAAATATAACAAAATGAATCACTGTTTTTATCGCACTTATGAAAAGTCTTTGTACCGTGAGACCGTTTTCTTGTAGCATTATACTCTACATGAGCCAAGTCACCCACACATGAAGAGCTACGGTCGCTGGATGACGACGGCTGCGGGCCCGCTTTCCCACCCTGACCAACCGCCGATACTGGGTTTCCGAGTCCCTGCATCGTAATTCTCTTTCTTCTACCTGCCATGACGGCATCTAAGCCGTTATCCAGGGACTCTGCCGGCTAGTGGAGTAACACCGTTGCCCACCGTCACCACGTGGAGGTGCCCTGGATGCAGGTAGAAGAATAAAAATCGACCGATGAATTTTCTCGGAGTTCAAAATGGCGCGCGAAAACATCTGCCATCTTGAATTTTGCAAATCCAACCTCAGATTCGTGATCAGCGACCCAAAAAATCCCCGTGTACCAAATGTGGTAAGGATCGGTTGAATTTTAATTTGAATTCGTTTTTGCATTCGAGAAGCACTATATCTGTCTGATTTATTGAGGTTAGAAAGAAAACAGAACTGTATGGCTCAATCCAACCGATGAATATTAGCTTAGCGTGTCCGAATACATATTAATACATCTTTGGATTCATGAAAAAGCTTGAATCAATTTTTTAGGAGTATATTTTTCTTAATTTTTACTAATTTTTACCTATTTTTTGAGGTTAGAAAAAAATTGAGATGTGATGGCGATATTCTGACGTCAGATTCGTGATCGGCGGGCAAAAATACTACGGATCTGATATGTCGCATCAAAAGTATACCCCGCTTTTTTTTTGTGGGGCTGTGTAATCATAGAATAACATTAGATAATTTAAGTTTAGTAAACATGTATGTGTTAGGAAATGATTGGAAGCACACGAAAGTATTGAAATTATGAATTGTTAAAATAGTCTCAGGGTCTCGCAGTCTTTTCTATGGGTTACTCGATCGGAACTAATTCCCGCGCCTGGGATAGGTCCGTTGCACTCGAGTAATTCACAAGTTTATTATAAATAGTCTAGTTTTTACCCTTAGATTTAGTCAGTTACTCCTGATGATGCTAATATCGTTAAAAAAAAGTATTTGGTGTAGTGGTGATAACTATTGAGTAATATATAAACAATCTAAATATTTACGATTGCGAAATGAACTACCAGAGATGATGATATATGTAAATATTTGAAAAAAATCATTTTAAGTGCGTTTTCTCTGAGAGCATTCACTTAGAAGCAATGGTTCTAAATGGAACGATGACTGTCAGCGATAACGCTGCGCTACTTAAATGAACGTCAGAGTGGCCAGTGTGTGAGAATGTGCACCTCTCTGTCGCGCCCCTAAGCAGCGCCGCGCCGTCGGCGAGAGCAGTTCGTTCCATTTTGCTGCCCGAAAGCTTTCAGACCGGCAACAAAGTGGTCTGTGTGAAAGAGACGACGACTTTCCAGCGACGAAGCAGTTTGGTTTCTCATGCCAAGTGATAAAGTCGATTGACCGTTACCACGTCTAGACAACCTTTTGTTGCACGAGCAAGAAGGAAGTTTTGGCAGTGAAAGTTTAGAAATTCGTTAAGAAAAGAAATTCAGCTTTGCGCTTTTCAGCGCGAAGCCTTTCCTAGAGCACTTTTTAGGGCTCTAGGCTACCAAAATTGCCAAACTCTCCGCTTTGCTTCCTCCTACGCTCTCTTTTTCACAAAGTAGTGCTAAAATCGGAAGTTTTCAGTGTCTGTGATAAATATTTACAAATGGATACATCTCAAAAACCAGGTGAGACTTCTCTATTTGAAGATATTGAAATTGATTTCACAACATTCAACAAAACACCTACACTAGACACAATCACACAAAAAACAAATACACCAAAACGTAAAAAACTCATAGATATTCCCACAATTCTGGAAAAACAAGAACACACACGCTCACAAAAATTAATTAAACAGCATGAAAAAACAATCGAAGCTCTTCAAGCAACGATAAAAAAATCTAAACAAACAAATCGCAGAACAAAATATTCAATTGGGTGATTTCAGGCAGATGCTGTCTGAGATAACCAAACGAATGGCTGAGTTAAAAGACATAACACAAAAAAATTCACAAACACAAAACACCACACCAAAACAAAACAAGACACAATCCCAATCACAAAACATCAGACCAACACAGTCAAAAACACCACTCCTACCAACACCAACAAACACGACGGATTTTCCAACTTTGGCGCAGCCAAAAATACAAAATCCCTTACATTCAGAACACACAGAACTAAAAATCACACCACTAAACATCCCAAAAACAACAAACAAACAAACTAAAAAACATTTCGAAACATTAAACCAACAAATAAACAAAACAAACCAAGACAAAGACGACGACGCCATGGACACAGGCGAAAACGCCAGACAAAACATTACAAAGACAGTACCAATAACAATTAGAGACGCCGACAAATGGCCCCAAATTACAAAAGACTTAAAACAACTAGAGTGCCAGCTTGCTTTCAAACCCAAGCAGGTAGTCCTGGGTATACAACTAACACCAAAGACGATAGACGACCACAGAAAAATAACAACATACCTAACTGATAACAAAATTCAGTACCATACTTTCCTCCTACCGGAGGAAAAAATGTTGAACCTATTTATCCGCGGTATAAATATGCAAATTAACATAAATACAATAAAACAAGACTTAATCGATCAGGGCTTCACCCCTACCGAAATATACTGTCTAAAATTGGACAGAGCACGAAAACCCTGCCCAATTGTTAAAGTACTCCTGCCAAAATCGCAGGAAAATATTTTCAACATGGAAGAAATACTGGATTTGCCAGTGACCATTGAAACGCAATAACCGACAAACCCTAACTTCATAAAACAATGTAAAAAATGTCAAAAATACGGACATACAGAAATAAGGTGCTTCGCGGCACCAGTATGCTACAGATGCGCTGGTGCGCACTACTATAAAAATTGAGAAGCAGTAAAAACCACTGCCCCAATTTGCTGCAACTGTCAGGGCCCTCACCCTGCCAACCACAGCAAATGCCCCAAAAAATCCAAAAAATATAAACGCACAGAGAACATTTACCTCAAAACCACTGGTGCCAGGAACATCTTATGCCAACGCGACTGCACCAACACCAAACCCCCCACCCAACCACACCTCCGCCCAAAACAAAAACAAAAACACCGACACCACCAACAAAACAACAACAATTATTAGAACTTCTAACAATGACGGACGAAAAAATCGACCAAAAACTCGCAAACATCACAAACAAAATACAGACAAACCCTATCCTAAAAGCCCTCCTTAACAATGCCTAGACACCATGGACAAATTAAACCACGAACGCTGACTCACTGACTAACAAAAAAGACGAACTAGCGGATTACTTGTTCGAGGAGGGTATCGACGAAGCTCTGCTACAAGAGACCTTCCTCAGGCCTGGAATACGCTACAACGTCAAGAACTATACAATCTACAGAAACGGCAGACTAGATGGACGCGGGGGCGGCACAGCCTTCCTCGTTAAAAAAAGACTACAACACCACGAATTGACGGTCCCAATCCATGACAGTCTGGAGAGCACCGCAATCCAGATTGACATGGAGGACGGACCGCTAATTATAAAGACAATTTACAAACGCGTACAAATTTACAGACAACGACTTAGACAACTTATTCTTTGACAAAGACTGTCCTCAGATAGTGGCTGGCGATTTCAACGCAAAGCATACTGCCTGGGGAAACAACATACGAGTACGAAGCACCAACACAGACGGACGCAAACTCCACAGACATATCACACAGAACCTAATCAACATACACTACCCAGACGAACCAACTCTCTACCAATTCGAACATCCTACAAGAATAGACTTTGCAATATCGCAAAATTGCCACTACAATATCAGAACTATTGCTATGGACAATCTCAGCTCTGATCACTTTCCTGTTTCTTTCTACGTGTGAGAACACACATACAAAAAACACACCAACACCATAACAAAAACAAATTGGAACACTTTCAAAACACAGGTTAAGAAGAAGAGCAAGAAATACTCTTGACCCAAATATACGCAGACAAGCAAACAGACTTACAAACACAGTAAAAACACAAATACTTGAATATAAAAACGAGAAATGGGGGGATTTCCTGACCACCCTGAACCCTGAGGACAATTCTCTCTGGAGAATGTCCAGATTCTTTAGGGGGGAGGGAAAGACCTCCATTCCTCCACTACACGGCCGTAATGGAATGGCTTACTCCAATGAAGAGAAAGCGGAAGCTTTCGCAGACTCGTTGGAGGAGCAATTCAGATTACACAACGACCCAGACGAAGACATAGACCGTAAAGAACAAATTGAAACAGACGCCAGACGCGTTCTCAGACACATCCTAGAAAATCCGCCTCCCCCCATCCCCCGCACTACTCCAGTTGAGATAAAAAATCAAATCAAAATGTCCAACAATAAAAAAGCTCCAGGCTTTGACCAAATAAAAAACAAAACCCTTAAAGAACTCCCAGACAACATAATAAACTCACTCACGGACATCATAAATGCCCGTTTCCATCTGAATACTTTCCCAAAGCCCTGGAAAACAGCAGTCGTTACCTTCATTCCCAAAAAAGACCATAATCTCACTTTTCCCCAAAACTGGAGACCAATTAGCCTTTTATCTTCCGTGGCCAAGATAGCGGAGAAAATCTTTCTATCTCGGCTACAAGACATCCTTCAGGAACAAAACATCATCCCTGACGAGCAGTTCGGGTTCAGAGCTAGCCACTCTACCGAACACCACCTTGTCAGACTGGTCGACTGCATTTCGGTAGGTCTACAGCGAAGAAGCTCTACGGGGCTGATCGCTTTAGACGTGCAGGTTTGGCATCTTGGGCTTATCTACAAAATGCACCTCACTTTCCAAATAAATCTTAATTTCATAAAATTCATCGGTTTTTTATCTTAGAAACCAAAAATTTTTCGCAAAAGCCTATCAGTCCTTTTCCCAAATAAGAAACATCGAAGCAGGTGTGCCCCAAGGCTCTCCCCTAGCACCAATTCTATATAATATTTTCACAGCTGATATCCCAAAAATCCCCCACACATCCCTTTCAATATATGCAGACGACACTGCAATATACGCCACTGACGGAAACCTAAGACGACTAAAAATACATCTACAACGACAAACAGACGAAATACAAAACTGGATGACGCTTTGGAAAATCAAAGCTAATCCAGAAAAAACCCAAGCAATACAGACAAACGCAGAAAACCAGATCCAGTTACGCTACACGATCGCCAAATAGTTTGGGGGGACACCCTAAAATATTTGGGGATCACTTTCGACAAAAAACTGTGCTGGAAACAACATATCACAGACAAAATACACAAAACAAACAGACTCTACAGTAAACTATACCCTTTACTAAACAAAAAAAGCAAACTAAATCTAAAAAACAAAACGCTATTTTACAAACAAACAATCAGACCAGCAATGTTGTATGGCAGCAACGCCTGGTACCATACAGCAATGACAAACAAAAAACGACTACAGACATGCCAGAAATACTTAGACGCATAACAAACGCCTCTTGGTACATAAGGGGAACAGACATACACAAGAACTTAAAAATCGAACGTATAGACGAATTTATAGACAAACGACATCGTACTTTTTACGCCAAACTCCCAGACATGCCTAATCCCATCTTCTAGAACAACTTCCCTAAAATCCCAATCCCGACTTTAACACACACAAGACGCTCCAGTAATAATAAAACTGCAATAAACTCTCAAACAATCAAACACATGCCTTCAAATAAAAAAGTCTAAACTGGTCTCAAAATTTCTATCTACTAAAATTCTTTTAATTTTCTTCGGAAAACTTCCAAAAAACCATAAAACGGAGTAAGTCTAACTATTAACTATACGTAAGGGCTTAAAGTGGCATCATCCCGTCGCTGGCAGTTGTCCCGTTTAAAATCATTACAGAACAACGGCTTTAACGTCGTGGCATACGGTTCACACACACATGCTCTGCTGTAGTTATTTGTATCTGTAATCATATGGAATTTGTCTTGGCAAAGCTGAAAATTTTACAGTTTTTATAGATAGATAGGGAGATTTAAAATTCTTTAATTGTCGAATTCGATCCTCCATTAATATTTGAAAAATATTACCTTCACATCAGCTAATAGTATTTGGTATACTATTAGTATACCTTTTTTGAGATATTTATGTCACATTTTTGGTACTTAATTTTTATTTAAAGAAACGTGAATTTCTGCATCAACAGTAACCACGAATTAGAAGAGAATATGATCACTATTTGTATAAAAATGTTTTGAACTATCTGCAGTTTAATTTACCTTATCATCTTTGATTGTGTTAGCAGATACTTGTTGGAAATTCATAATAAAATTATATAAAAACAACACTATGTTTTAATTTCCAAATATATATAAAGTAACTTGACAATTGTTTCACCATACAATGACTTCTTCAGAAGTAAATAAGAAAGAAAAATATTTGGTAGTAATTTCTTATTTCCTTCTGAAGAAGCCATTGTATGGTGAAACAATCGTCAAGCTACTTCAAATATATTGGAAATTAAAACATAGTGTTGTTTTTATATAATTTTATTACGAATTTCCAACAAGTATCGGCTAACACAATTAAAGATGTTATTGAAGCTTCATAGAGCTTTTTAGCCTTATGGTATTTTAAACTGCTACTGAAAACTAGAATTTGCACACAGAATATTTGGTTTTTAAAACAGTGTACACAGTTCATACAGGTGCCTTAAAACAAATAATCAGTCTAAAGCCGCTAAAATTGCACAATAAACTGGACTTAAGAGATGGGTACTTGAAGATATGAAAATACAATACAGTAAAAGGGATAACTACAACATATATCTCAAAGTAATACATACTGAAATTGCTCATAGATCAACAAATATTGAATTTGATATCTTCGATAGGAAAATCAGAGAACAAGTAAATTCTATAATTACCAAAAAATTCAATATACAAAACAAAAAACTTCAAACTCTCAGAACAACCAACAAACAGAAAATTCCGACAATAGAGTCAGAAACCAAACACTTCACTGACCATATATTTCACAAGAGATTTGTTAATCTTAGTACCTCAACATTCACAGAAGAGGAATCAGGACTACTTGAAAAAGGCTTACAGTACAATTTAAAACCTAAGGATATCCAAAAATCAAGAGAAATCCTCGGAGTTGAACGTGAATTAGCTTTATCTAATGAAGACCCACATTTTAAATACATGATAGCCAACAAGATTAAAGAAGAATTATTTGAACAACCACAACCAAGACAAGCTAGAGAACAGAACACAGCAGTATCGATCAAAATCAAAGCCAAAGAAAACAACATATTATTCACTAGAGCTGATAAGGGTAAGTCTGTAGTAGCTATTTCTAGAGAACAAGATATATTTAAAACTCTTCCTTTTCTTAACACAGACAAATTTCAAGTATTAAATAATGACCCAACAAAAGTCTACCAAAAACTAATAAAATCTACTTTAAAAGATCTCACAATTTTCAATGATTTTGAAAAAGTACTTTAACAATAATGAACCCACAGGCTCCAAAATTATATTGCCTAATTAAATTACATGAAAAAAGGATTTCCCTATTAGACCAGCTGGATCGTTTGTTATGGCACCATCAATCAAATTATCACAAAAACTCATCCCTTTACCACGACAACATTGCAAATTTAAACCGAAATATAGTATATCCAACACCCATGAACTAATTGATAAAATTAAAAATATTAACTTACCGGAAAATTCTAGAATTATCTTATTTGATGTACAAAACTTATTTCCACCATATGAAGTCATAGAATTAGTAGATAAGCTCTTAATCAAGAATAAAGTAAACGAAATTATTAAACGGGATATTTTAGATTTACTTACGACGTGCTTGGATCAAAACTATTTTGAATTCAACGATAACTTTTATACATCTAAAGAAGGTCTAATAATGGGTAATCCTTTAAGCCCTTTACTAGCGGAAATTTTCATGGATCATTTAGAACTAAAAATTCATCAAAACGCGGTAAGCAAAAATACTGTTTGCTGGTATAGATATGTTGACGATATCATTTTCTGTTTCACGGGAAACAGATAGACAACTAACAATCCTCCTTAACTTCCTAAATAATTTACATCCTAATATTAAATTCACCTTAGAATTAGAAACCAATAACTCTAAATAAACTTCTTAGACATATCTATATCAAAAGTGAACAATAAACACGATTTCTCGATTTTTCATAAACATTCACATACTGACAGTAATACACAATAGTTCATCCCACCCTTATACTCACAAAATGGCAGCTTTTTAACTCTTTCATACATAGATCGTTACATATCCCTATGACTAAAACTAATTTTAACAAAGAATTCAACATAATCAAACAAATAGCAATTAATAATGGATATGACCCCAACATTATAGATAATATCTTGAATAAAAAATCCTTTAAACAAGTAATCTCTCTAATTAATCCCATAATTTTGATGATACGTTAAAAATCCTACATGTAGAAAATAAATCTAAAAAATTAAATTTGCTTGAATGTCTTGAAATTAACAAACGGAAAAACTCCAATCAATTATTAAACGAACAGGTAGACTTAAACCATTCGCCCTTACTTAATCTTTATTAGTTCTCTGAAATAGTACCACAGATTTGGATTCTTAAAATAATTCTGTCTGTAAATAATATAATAAAATGATTAGCATAATCTTAGGTAATTAAGGATAGTTTTAAGTACTATATAACCAGGATTACTACCAAATATTTTTCTTTCTTATTTACTTCTGAAGAAGCCATTGTATGGTGAAACAATCGTCAAGCTACTTTAAATATATTGGAAATGAAAACATAGTGTTGTTTTTTATATAATTTTAATTTACCTTAGACAAACAAGTGCAGTTATAGAAGTTATTAGTAGGACGGACATTAAAGCTAATACAGATATTATTACTATCGTTGTTGTTGTGGAAATCGGACTTAGTGGGAATGATTCATCTAAAAATAAATTTAAAATTGTTACAAAATGTACTCTATAAAACTTAACTACCTGATAGAATTATCGACGATTATAAAGCTCGTAAGCTGAAAAGTTTTTGGTCTGGCTACTTAAGACACACTTTTTTTTTTAAAATTCGCCTTTATTCATCGACATAGTCTCCTTCAAAAGCGATATAAACAGTCCAACACTTTTCTAACATTTCTATACCTTTCTTGTAGAAAGATTTATCTTTGCCTTCAAAAAAGGCCTAAGTTTCGGCGATAATTTCTTCATTGGAGCCAAATCTCTTTTCCGCGAGTATTTTTTTGAGTTCTGCGAATACATAATAGTCGCTGGGGGCCGAATTTGGAGCATATGTTGGATGAGGAAGCAATTCGAACTTCAATTCATGCAATTTTGCCATCGTAACCATTGACTTGTGACACGGTGTACTGTCTCGATGAAACAGCACTTTTTTCTTGTTCATTTGGGGCCGTTTCTTTGTGATTTTTGCCTTCGAACGCACCAATAATTTTATATAATATTCGTTATTGATAGTTTTTTTCCCTTCTCAGCATAGTCAACCAGAATTATTCCATACGCATCCCAAAATACCCAAATCCTTCCCAGCCGACTGTTGTGTCTTTGTCGCTTCAGGAGGCTTTCACCGACTATTGTTCCCTCAGCTGACTGCCGATTTAATTCCGGTGTGTAGTGGTGGATTCATATTTCATCCATTGTCACCTAATCCACGAAAAAATCATTTTTCTTTTACTTGAACAGGTCCAAACCGAGCTTAGAATCATCAATACGTTGTTGTTTTTGGCCCACTGTAAGCAAACGCGGTACCCATTTCGAACAGAGCTTTCTCATGCTCAAATGTTCATGCAAGATATGACCAACACGTTCTTTTGATATCCTTAGGGTGTCAGCTATCTTATGCAATTTCACTTTACGGTCATCCAAAACAATTTTGTAGATTTTTTGATGTTTTCCAGTGTAACCATCTCATTTGGGCATACAGAGCGGTTAGCATCATTTATGTCTGTACAACCGCGTTTAAATTCAGCATACCAGTAAATGATGAGTGATTTTCCAGGGGCAGAGTCCCCGTAACATTTATAAGCCATTGCTTCGCTTGAACGATATTTTTCCCATTAAAAAACCGTGTTTAATCAACATATGAAATTCGATTTTTTCGATTGTTTTGAAAATATCAAAAGTAGCGTCATTAAAACCACTGTAATGTCATGAAATTTTGACATATCGTTTGAAGGATGGTACTTCCTAAAAATCATGTGGGTTTTTTGAAAATGGCGATATTTATGTGTCAGACCAAAAACTTTTCAGCCTATGTGTTATATTCCCATCATATTTTAGTAATTTAAAAAGACGTTGAAATTGAGCAAGGACTGGAAGCTTCCACGGCCTTGGTCAGATGAGAAATCGTGGTTCTTGGGATTCTTCTTCCTCTTGAAGTGCCATATCCGGTATGGACGTAGGCAATCATCTCGCTTTTGCCTGTGGTTGATGCCTTTTTGAGTATTTCCACAGACAAAGGAGAGCTACAGTTTAATGCCGGTTCCGAACGGTTAAAGTGAGGCTTTACTAGGCATGATACTACGGGTGGTTTGCCATTGCTTTCCCGAGAAAGATTGGGATTAGACCCTATCAATTCGGAACAACTTTTTTTTTTTTTTTTTATGGGTCTACACGTGCTACAGGGAAGTCCCTAAAGCGCTACAAGAGCGACACGTGTGCGAAGAAAGCGATTCGCGTTGTTCTTAAATCGCTGTAAATTGTACTCGTTGGGAAACACAGTCCTGGGCAAATTATTCCAAAGGGATGATGTTCTCCATATAAATGAGTGTTTGAAAAGCGTTGTATGAGGAGTACCAAACTGAACCTCATACGAATGTGAAGTATTAGCGTGACGTGTACTTCTAACATGCACCGCTCGGGGAGGAATTAAACGGGCCACATCCTTCGAACACTTTCCATGAAAATACTTGTAGAATAGGCTCAAGTCGCCAACCGGTCTTCGATGTTCCAACGAATCAAGGCCACCTGTCAGTTCCGGGTCTCCAATCAGACGAACAGCTCTTCTCTGAATAGAATCCAACAAATGCAGTGTATGTTTGGGAGCGGAGCCCCAAACATGGGAGCAATATTCCATAGTTGGTCAAATTTGAGCTTTGTAAAGAATTAACAGTTGTTGTGAAGTGTAAAGCTTTCTGGTTCGAAATAATATTCCCAATTTCTGAGAAGCTCTCCTTGCTATGCCTGCAACATATTCATGCCAGGACATATTTGCTCCCCAATTTACGCCCAACAAATTGAGTGACGATGTTAGAGGAATGGAGTGCCCCGACATAACTATGTCGGGTTCAGCAACGTTAACTTTTTTAGAAAAAACTGCCGCCTGGGTTTTTGTAGCGTTAAATTCCACTGGCATTGCATTTACTAGGTAGTCTGGTTGATGGATAAGATGGTAGCCATGGCAAAGGAATATGTTTTCTCCCTTTCGAAGTTACTTCTAGTTTACTTATTTGGTTTGGAACTGAACTAACAAAATCAAATAAACTATGAAAGAAATTTCAGAGATAAATTGTACCGAGTTAGGCCTCTTATAGAGGTAATAATTTCATCCTATCCGGTTTTATTCCTTTTACCATATAGTTTGGTAAATCACGTAGTATTTTTATACAGGATGATGCGGAAAAAAAAAACGACAAACAACTGAGAATAAGCAAAATCAAAAACTGTTACACAGGGGATACATATCAGCCCAGGGAGTTGATGTAGCAGTGGCAACAAATTAATCAAAATCTCTGGTGACGAATGTGTATAAACAGGTCGCGCTGTTCAGAAATTTTCAGTTTATCAGTAACTACTGACTAATAAATTGGAACATTGGAAAACCAATTGTGATTACTAAGTCAAAAGTACAATGATTAACGGATGTACTTCCAGATCTACAAGGACTATTTACGCATTAGATATATATATATATATATATATATATATATATATATATATATATATATATATATATATATATATATATATATATATATATATGAGGCTATGAGCGCAATAGTGGCCTAACCCCCAAGCATCCCTATTGGAGATAAATGCAACTTCTTTTTTTGTAATATTTTTTGCAAATTTTTCTCAGTAATAAGTCCTGATAATCAACAATTTTGTTTTTCTGTCATAAATAATTGCTATTGTTGTAATTTTGGACTACTTAAACATTAAATTTTCAATAGAATAATAAGGAAAATGTGAAAATGTGGGTTAGGCCACTATTGCGCTCATAGCCTCATATATATACATACATACAGATTGCTTGGAACACGACAAAACAGTGACTGGGACATAATAGTTTTCATTATTAACTAAACTGCGCTAACAAACTGTGGAAAACGCCCAGGAAAAGTGTCTAAAAGGATTCTGTTTGTTGTAAGACAATGCGCCTGCTCAAAAGTCGCCGTAAGTTTAGTAAAAGATAAACGAATTAGGCTTTGGACTTATTGATAATCCCCTATATTCCCCTGATTTAGCTTTCTTGGACTGCTACCTATTTCTAAAACTAAAACGACATTTAAGACACAAATTTAATTCAAGTAAGAAGTAATTAATGATGTCGAGTACTGGTTTACAAAGGTCTACAGTAATCTTATAATCGTTGTCCTAAGTGTATATAGTTGAAATGGGGATTATATTGAATAAACAATTTTTGTTTGTGAGATTTGCTTGCTCTCTTTATACTAGACTATAGACTTTTGAATGCGCCCTCGTATAATCTTTAGTAGTAATATCTACTAAATACTTTATTCTTAAGTTTTAAAGTTAACAGATAATTTTTAGTGTTCCGGAACACTTATGAGATCACTTCGGTGTCCGTCTGCCACACCTGAATTTCTCCGAAACTATGACATAAAAAGTTAAAATTTGGCACAAATATAGGAATTGATGTCCCAATCAGAGCCGTGTAGTTTTGAAAGTTAAATTTTGACTTAAGGGTTAGTTTTACAGGGCTTAATTGGAAGTGAAAAACAAATTATCAGATCATCGAGGGGGGTGTCAAATGAAAACTTGTGAAAACACAAGTTCAAAAATACTTATGATGTAATACTTGCGCATACTTTTCTTTTTATTATTTTTAAAAGAATGGCCAAAGACACCTGTTTACCGATCCTATCTCGAAAAGCATTGATCAAGAAATTTTGAAAAAATTCTGCAATAGTCTCCATAAAGTGTAGGTTGAGCGAAAATTATCACGAGTGCATTAGGTTTGATAACTTATTTGGTATAGAAAAATAGTTGCTCGTCAAAATGGTGAAGGTTTCTTTCGTCGAAAGTTGTGAATTGAACCGGGAGTGATAGCTACTACTTTAAGTATTAGGTACCTAGTAAAAATAATTTTATTTCATTGGTTTATAATTGAACAACTATTTAGGTAGTAAATATTTGTTTTAAACTTTTACCACTAGATTCTAGAATTGAGTTAGATTGATCTGAATCTTAAGATACATGTGCGTCAGTAACTTTGTTGTCTTATTCTGGTTAGTCTAATTAACCAGCTGAGTCAGCATCTGACTAGACATGTTTGTAATCTCGGCTCTCAATTCTTTTATTAAAAACTCATTTCGGGTGTGTTTTGTAAAGTCATTGATCATTTTATACTTCCGTAACAAAAATTTTTATTTCAAATGCATTCAAGGTATGGAATACTAATCGCGCAAGTCCGACTTGCACTTGACCGGTTTTTTTCTGTATAATATCACTTTATTAATAAAATCTTAAAATGCCTCTGTAATTACAATCAGGTTTGAACTATTTCATAGCTAGGTAATTTTTCATTTTTAGTGTTCGGTACCAAAATTGAAAAACGGAACACTTATGGCATGTACTCGCTCTATGTGATACCAAAGTCAGTTCATCGACCAGCACGGTCAACTATCTTTATCCTGGGTACGACTTCTATTCCCGATTTAGGCGTAACTTTGGAATCTGTCTTTTTGTCAGAAGCGACCTCTCTTGTCAACGAGAAGAAGCTCTGGAGCCCCCAAACTTTGATGTTATGTGGTTAAAAATAACGACTCAACAAACCACAAGGTTCATCTGTATCCTGTATCGACCACCAAGTGATACCAATTTTCGAACACTTTTCGCTTCTCTTGCAGACACCATCGATCATTTACAAAGTAACTATCCAAGTGCCGAGATTGCCGTCCTGGGCGACTTTAATGTCCACAATATCAACTGGCTTAAATATTCAAATACTACCGACGAACAAGGTCGTGAAGCGGAATCATTCTCAATCAGTTATGGCTTAACTCAGCTTATTGACGAACCAACACGGATCCCTGATCGAGACGGGGAGTTCGCCAGTCTTCTTGATCTGTTTTTAACCACCAATCCGGAGATTTACACGGTCACCGTAAATCCGCCGTTAGGTTCTTCCGACCATAAACTGCTTTCTACATCGAGTATCCTGCCAATCAGTGACAGAGAGGCGCCTAGGTCGCGCAAGATTTGGCACTACAAATCTGCTAAATGGGAAGATCTCATGGAATACTTTCGAACTTTCCCTTGGATGGACATTTGTTTTCGATCCGATAACCCATCTGACTGCGCCAGGGAGGTCTCCGATGTTATTTTGGCTGGTATGGAAGCCTACATCCCTTTTTCGAAGAAATGCTCCTCCAACGGCAAGCCTTGGTTCGACCGAAAATGCAAAGAAGCTGTTGCTTCTAAATATATTGCCTACCGACAATGGCGTGCAAATCCTAACACCGTAAATCGTAACATCTTTGTTCATGCCCGGAACAGATGCAAGGGAATTATCGACGAAACCAAGGAGGCACACAATCAACGAATTAGAAACAAACTTCTCGCTTGTTCCAACAATTCCAGGTCCTTTTGGGCAGTCGCTAAGGCAGTTAGTCAAAATTTTACCAAATCCACATATCACCACTCACACGGCCAGATAATTCCATTGCAACCACACCTGTTGAGAGAGCGAACTTGTTGGCTGAACTCTTTGCTTCACATTCTACTGTCGATTTCCAAGGAAAGACACCACCTACTATTCCCATATTGCAGTCGGAGATGCCCGATGTTGTCTTCGGACAGCGCATCATAAAGCGTATTTTGATGAAGCTAGACACCAAGAAGGCTTCTGGCGCTGATGGAATACCTGCCATAGTTCTCAAAAACTGTGCAAGGGAACTAACACCAGTTTTCTGTAGACTTTTTAACCTATCCTACAGAAAGGGAATATTTCCGTCCTGCTGGAAATGTGCCACGGTTCAGCCGATACCTAAAAAAGGTAAGAAGACCTTGCCAAATAACTACCGACCAGTTGCACTGCTTTCAATAATATCGAAAGTCATGGAAAAGGTTATAAATGAGCATCTTCTAAAATATCTTGAACGATTCAATATTATTAGCTATCACCAATATGGTTTTCGTAAACATAGATCAACAGGCGATCTTCTCACTTATGTAACACATGTTTGGAACAACGCAATTGAACACTTTGGAGAATCTCGAGCGGTTGCTCTTGACATATCCAAGGCATTCGACCGTGTTTGGCACGATGGACTGTTGGCTAAGTTACGCTTTTATGGTATGTCTGAAAGGTTCTGTTTGTGGCTCTCATGTTTCCTCAGAGAGCGTTCTTTACGAGTAGCGGTCGACGGATTTCTTTCTAACACCCTCACTATCAACGCCGGTGTGCCTCAGGGCTCCATACTGTCTCCTACTCTCTTTCTCATTTACATTAACGATCTGCTGGAAAAGACCGGGAATCCAATCTATAGCTTTGCAGATGACAGTACGCTTGTCTCTTCATTCACCTTGAACGCTCGGACATCGGCTGCTCAGGCGAATATCCGCAGACAGCAGGAGGTCGTTCAGCTTAACAAAGACCTGGAAGAAATTCTTGTTGGGGTGACAGTAACCAAGTGGAATTTAACGCTACAAAAACCCAAGCGGCAGTATTTTCTAAAAAAGTTAACGTTGCTGAACCCGACATAGTTATGTCGGGGCACTCTATTCCCCTAGCATCGTCGCTCAATTTGTTGGGCGTTAGTTTGGGAGCAAATATGTCTTGGCATGAACATGTTGCAGGCATAGCAAGGAGAGCTTCTCAAAAGTTGGGAATATTATTTAGAACCAGAAAGCTTTACACCCCACAACAACTGTTAATTCTTTACAAAGCCCAAATTCGACCAACTATGGAATACTGCTCCCACGTTTGGGGCTCCGCTCCCAAACATACACTGCATTTGTTGGATTCTGTTCAGAGAAGAGCGGTCCGTCTGATTGGGGACCCGGAATTGACCGGCGGCCTTGATTCGCTGGAACATCGAAGAACGGTTGGCGACTTGAGTCTGTTCTACAAGTATTTTCATGGAAAGTGTTCGAAGGAAGTAGCCCGCTTAATTCCTCCCAAAGCGGTGCATGTTAGAAATACACGTCGCGCTGGTGCTTCGCATCCGTATGAGGTTCAGCTTGTTACTCCGCGTACAACGCTTTTCAAGCAATCTTTTATATGGAGAACGTCATCCCTTTGGAATAATTTGCCCAGCGCTGTGTTTCCCACCGAGTACAATTTACAGCGATTCAAGAACAACGTGAATCGCTTTTTCCACACTCGTGCCGCTCCTGGAGCGCTTTAGGGACTTCCCTGCAGCACGTGTGCTAGACCCAAAAAAAAAAAAAAAAAAAAAATCCCGCCTATTTTTTGAGTTAAGTTGAAATTTATCACAAATCGAGCAATTGATGGCTCAATTACATCCGTGTAGTTTTTAAAAGTTAAATTTTGACTCAAAGAGTTAGTTTTAGGGAATGCAATCGGGAGTGAAAAAAAAATCAGGTTATCGAGTGTGGTGTCAGATGAAAGCTTGCCAAAACACGATTTTAAAAATATGTGTGATGTAATACTCGCGCAAACTTTTCTTTATATTATTTTTAAATAATCGCTTTCACCCTACCCTGCCTCTAAGAGTACTAATCAAAAAATGTCGGTAAAATTCTGGAATATTCTCCATAAAGTGTAGATTCAATGAAAATTATCACGAGTGCATTACCTTTGATAACACAGGCCAAAAAAAAAAAAAAATTGTAAAAACTGGGTGCTGAAACCCTATCTGGTATCAGTTTTTTTTGTATCACCCACAGTTCTCTCACAATATGACATCGATTAAATTTCAAAATAGGGAAAACTGGATACATAAAAAATAAAAACTTAAACCGTACTTTTGTTTGATTAGGCTACAATTATTCTATAATGGTAAATAGATGTTCCAGATTCCAATAAATGTTTTTCTTTCAGCCTAGAACCAAGCAATTCTGCTTTTTCCTTAGTTAAACCCAAATCTCTCACTAAATCATTTAACTCAGCTTATGTAAACAACTGTGGTTTTAAATTTTTTAGAGAACATTGAAACTCATCATCATCCGGTCGACTTTAATTAAATTCTGGACTGAACTGTAAAACGTCATCAATAGACTGAGGTGGCTCAGAGACAGGAAATCCCGGTCCATGTCCTACCGGCCGATTAGCTGAAGTAAGGATAGACAATTACTTTCTTATTTTTGGAGTTACATCCAGAAACATCAACGCTGCAAAAATAACAATCATTTGAATGATTTTCTTGCTCTCTCCATACCATGGGTACTGAAAATCTAAAAGCTGTCTTTTCTTTCTTATACCATTTCCTAAGATCCTCGACACAAACATAACATACTTTGTGAGGAACTCAACATTTTTCTTGATTACCGATTTCTACACCAAAATATGCAAAGTATACTTTTTTTACAAAATTAGTAATGTTTTTTTGATAACTATAAACTCATCACATATATAACAAAAAGTGTTGGGAAAGTTTTTACAAACACGATTAGCCATATTTTGAGTGTGAATTAGAGCACATGGGTTAAATACTGCAATGCGAGGTTATATTAACTGGAAGAAAGCAAACAGCTGTGGCATTTTTCGGAACTGCCAACCTAATAACATTTGATTTTACTGCCAACCTCATAAAATTCGGATTTTATTGTCAACCTAATAACATTCGAATATTAAAATGTGAAAAATTGGTGGGTGATACGACTTTTTTATTATTATTTTCGGACTCCAAAAAACATGGGAATCAGGTGAAATTATTAAAAAAGTTTTTTCATCGTTGGCATGTGTAATTTTTTCGGTATATAAAAAAACAATCACGGTATGGAAAATTACTATGATTACATCATGGTTCTATGGCTGTTATATCCCCGCCAACATAAACGGGAACTGATATTTGCTCCCATTATAGCATTCGAAATGTAAATGCTACATCGTCGATTCTGAGTACAACAGAATTAAGTTACTTAATTCATGTCACTTTTAGTGAATATTGATCTACTTTCTTCACCAGACAGAGTCGGATATAAATAGTTAGATTATGCCTCTCGGGTTTCATTCAGTTCTCTCATCTCAAAGAAAACAATTCTTGAAGATACCTACTGCGAAACGTCGAAAAGGCACCCTAGTTTGACCCGAATTAATGGTAAGAAGTATGTTGTGTCATCCGACTAAAGCAGTGCAAGCTTCCAATTGATCTCTAACTATTTATTAAGTAAAAGGATACAAGTTGCAATGCCTCGCAATGGCACCTTTGCCGAATACAATTCGAAATTTTGGAAGTTTATTCTTCGGCAATTATTCTTAATTTATGTAATAATACCAGTTATACAAGTCTTGAATAAACTTTATCAATTAATTTGATTGCTTGGTGCTAAAATTTTATATATACCAAATATGGTTAGCAGTAAAATACTATTAACACGAATCAAAATATTAGTTTTGTCGCGCTGTTCGTAATTTCCGAGTGAAATAAAATGTCACTGTGTTTTAAAAATAAAGCTACCTGTTGAAACAACTGTATAGTTTAATCTAACATAACCTCCAAACTTATAAACCCAAATAAAGGCAAGCGTATATTTCGTGTTGGGTTTTACAAGATAACTATTGGTCCAGGAATTTTTTTCAATCTTCAGTTTTTTGGGATAATCGTTTTCCAAATCATTATATGTCTTTATAGCTTTCCAATGATGTTGTTGAATGGTATCAAGGCGCATTGTCCAGTCATTATTTCTGTGCTGTGATAGAAGATCATCTCTATAGGACTGTAAATATTTTTCGCATCCGTCACATTTCTTAAAATAACATAACTATTAGAGATAATTATTACTAAAGAATTATATATATATATATATATATATATATATATATATATATATATATATATATATATATATATAAAGGGTCTTCCATTTGGGACTTGACAACTTTGAAATTTCACTGTGAACGCACCCTTAAGCCAATCACCGAACTGTCAACGTTAAAACATTCAGTAAAGTCAACATTTTCATCATGGTGAAGTACACGAACGAACAACGTTTACAAATAATTAAAATTTACTACCAAACTTTGGAGTCGGTGACTGCAACTTTAAGAGCGTTAACGCCAATTTTTGGTCGTAATTCTAGTCCCAGTAGACAAGCAATTCATAGTCTAGTGAAAAAATTTGAGGTAACATAGTCGCTGCTGGATGTTCCCGTGCCAGTGAGACAACGGGTTGGTCGAAGTGGCCCGAATATTGCTGCCGTTCAAACGTCCATCTCAAACGAACCAAAACAGTCGATTTCACGGCATTCTCAAGAATTGGGCATCGCTCAGACCACCCTATGGCTAATTTTGCGAAAGGATCTTGGCCTGCACCCTTATAAGTTAAAGTTAACTCAAGAACTAAAGCCACTCGATCATATGAAGCGACGTACGTTCTCGAATTGGGCTCTAGAAATGTTGGAAGAAGATGACCAATTTCATCGCAAAATCATCTTTAGTGATGAAGCGCATTTTTGGATAAACGGCTTCGTCAACAAACAGAATATGCGTTATTGGTCAGGTAAAAAACCCTCATGTGCTTGAAGAAACATCGCTTTCATCCACAAAAAATTACTGTTTGGTGCGGTTTTCATGCCGGTGGTGTCATTGGGCCGTTCTTTTTCCTTGATGAAAATAACCGTCACGTTACAGTAAATGGAGATCGCTACAGAGGCATGTTGCAACGTTATTTCTTTGATCAATTGCATGGGCTAGACATTAATGATATGTGGTTTCAACAAGACGGCGCCACAAGCCACACAGCGGATGTAACAATCGACTTACTGCAATCTAAATTCGGTGAACGTGTTATATCGAGAAATGGTCCAGTCGAATGGCCATCTAGATCATGCGATTTAACACCTCTAGACTTCTTTTTATGGGGGTACGTTAAATCATTGGTCTATGCTAACAAGCCTGCGTCGTTAGAGGAGCTCAGAGCCAATATCGAAAGAGAGATAGCGGCCGTTTCCGTTGAAATGTGTGGCCGAGTCATCGAAAATTGGGTTCAACGAATCGACCACTGCAAACGTGTCCGTGGTGGACATATGAATGAAGTCGAATTCCATACATAAATGTTTTGATTGTACTTCAAGCCGATAGTAAAATTTTCGAAATGTCTCAAATGGGTTGCGTTTTATTTCAAAAAAAAGTTGTCAAGTCCTTAATGGAAGACCCGATATATATATATATATATATATATATATATATATATATATATATATATATATATATATATATATATATATATATATATATATATATATATATATATATATATATATATATATGTATATATGTATATATGTATATATGTATATAGTATGACCACAGTAAACCAAATACAGTAGCGAAACTCGTATAAGAAAATAAGGTCTCGGTTTTCAGGAGGTCACGTGACAGTCCGTCATATTCAAAAGAGGACCATCGGGAGATTTTAAATAGAAATAATGTGTAAAGTTTTATCATTCAAACCATAGATATTATACAAATATTTGAAAATTTTTGATATAATAAAATGTTAAGTTAATATAGCATGCGTAATATAAAAAAAAACCGGACAAGTGCAAGTTGAACTTGTACGTTAATTGCTTTTAAAATAAAAAATTTTATTACGGTGGTATAAAAGGATCAGTGAGTTCACAAAACACACCCCAAATGAGTTTTTAACAAAGTTTATTTCCAATCTTTACTGAAAACTGATGACCTTGAAATTTTTGTTTTTTTTATATACCAGATAGATTATTAAAGGTAATGCACTCGTGATAATTTTCGTTAAATCTATACCCCGTGGAGAATATTCCAGAATTTTTTCAAATTTTTTTGATCAGTATTTTTCGAGATAAGGTAGGGAGACAGCGATTTTTCGCGATTTTTTAAAAATAATACAAAGAAAAGTGTGAGCAAGAATTACATTATATATATATATATATATATATATATATATATATATATATATATTTTACTCGTGTTTTTACAAGCTTTCATTTGACACCACACTCGATGACCTAGTAAAAAAATTGTTTTTTCACTTCCCATTTCACCCCTCAAAACTAACCCCTTAAGTCAAAATTTAACTTTCAAAACTACACGGCTCTGATGAGGCCATCAATTCCTATATTAGTACCAAATTTCAACTTTCTATGTCAAATAGTTTCGGAGAAAATCGGGTGTGACAGACAGACACCGAAGTGATCTTATAAGTGTTATAAATAAAAGTTTTAGCATTTTCTCCAGGGAATTAAATAGGTATATCAGATTTTGGGCCCACCGCTTTGTTGAGACTCTATAAGGCCCAAAAGTGAAGATTGAAACTGGAACCCAAATTTTTAAATACATATTTGAACTCAGCAAGGAATTTTATATCCGAATACAAATTGAATGTTTCTAGGCCTAATTGGGCTTCATTTTAACTATAATAAAATCCTACTCATAAGAATCCTTACTTGTGTTATTAGCCTTTGACACATGGACTATTCGTTTCTGACAGGTAGAATTATATTCAAGCAAAGCCCGATGAATTTGAAAAAAAACTTTTTTAATTCTCTTTATATACAAACTCTCTCTTCCTTCTGTCTTTAAATTCATATAAACTACAGTCACATTAAGAAACGATCGACAATACATTTCGAGATCAAATATAAGCATTGAGCCGCCATGTTGAAAGAGGGACCCGTCGACGCATGCGCCATCAAACTCTCGTCACCAACTTAAGAGCTTACTTTCGCCACTGTATCGGGTTTACTATGGTATGGCTGAATTCATTGTAACAAGGGCAATTGCAGAATAATAATAGTAAATTGCGCTCCACTATAACTAAAGAGAAAAATAACCATGAAGCTTTCCAGCATGTATTCCAATGGCTTTATTTTAAAAAATTTTGACTTCAATTTTGATACTACTCAGTATATATCACCACTACACCAAACACTTTATTTTTGCACTCGACACGCGTTTCGCTTACCATGTTAGCTTCATCAGGAGCGATGATTGACTAAAGCTAAACTACAAATCTACCCTATTTATACTTAGCCTAACCCTTGAATTACTCAAGCGGAACTAATGACATAGGCAAGGCCATCAGTTCCGGTCAAGTAACCAGTAGAGGGGACTATAAAGAATTGGCCCTCTGTCTTTATTTAAACTACTTTTACCTTTTATGATTTCCATACTTTCGTATGCGTTCAACAATCTCCTATCAGATACATTTTTTATTAATCTTAGATTATCTAATGTTACAGTATGATCAGCTTCAAGGGCATGTTCGGCAATGCTAGACTTTCTGTTCTATTGTATTTTAAGTGTGCTAAATGTTCTTTAAATCGTGTTTTAATTGACCTTTTAGTTTGCCCAATATACTTTTTGTCACAATCATTACAACTAATTTCATAAATTCCACTTTTCTCACAATTAGGAATCTTATTTTTGGGATTTCCTAAGATATTCCTCAGATTGTCTGATAACTTATAGATTAAGATGAGGCCTACCTTATTAAATACCTTATTGAGTCCCTTGCTATATTTCGGATTATATGGTATGGAGACATACTTGGTGTTATTTTCTTCGCGTGTAAAAAGGTGGAATTTCTGAATATTAAACCTAAACTTATGTCTATTTATTAGCTTATTTACTAAGTCATCGTCATAACCTTTAACTCTAGTTATATTTCTAATACGATTCCTTTCTTTATTAAAGTTTACTCTATTCAGAGGGAAAGTGACCAAACGATGAACTAAAAAATGTAATGAGGCTAATTTATGTTGTTTGCAATGAAATGAATCATTAGGAATATATCTATCTATTACTGTGTCCTTCCTATAGATATCAAATTCTAACCTATTATTATTAAAAAAAAAATAAAAATAATATATATATATATATATATATATATATATATATATATATATATATATATATATATATATATATATAACGAGAGAAAAAGAACAAAAATAACATTATGAGACGAGCCCTTAGAGCAAGTGACAAATTTTAACTATCTTGGATGCGACATCACTTATGAACATGAAAACGACTGTAGAAATAAGATCTATAAATTGCAGTCCATATGCCGAACTATTTCAAAAACATTTAAAAATAAAGTAAGGCTAGATGCACAAATACGATTACGTTTATATAACATGTTAGCAGCCCCGGTTGCATTGTATTGGAGCGAAACATGGGTAAGAACAAAAAAGGAAAGACCAGGCATTACGAACAGCAGAAATGAAGTTTCTCAGAAGAATTAAAGGGATCACTAGAGAGGACAGAATTCGAAATGAAACAATAAGCAATGAATTACAAGTAGAACCTATGGAAGAAATAACAGAAAAATACGAACAAAAATGGATAGAACACGTAAATAGACCCGAAGAAATTAGGATCCCAAGCGTCATAAAAGGGGAAGACGCAACATTGGCAGACCAAAAAGCGTTGCGTTGGTGAGACGGAACAGGTCAACGACCTAAACCGTCAAAGGATGTGACGACGACGAATTAATGAATAGAATTTTACCTTATTTAAGTTAAAAAATAAAAGCTTCTGTGGCTGCAGGAACAAACTACTTTGGAAGTTCAATATTTTAACTAACGAAACAATATATACAAAAGCCGAAATATAACGGATGCAAGTAATTTTCCATTCTATTAAAGGTCGAACCATGAATCAGTTATCTTTCCATTACTAAGGTTTTTAAATTTTATTATAGTTTTATAAGCGACAGGCACAGTGTAAAAATCATTTTTATCACTAATTGCTAAACCCGATAAAAGATGAAACGTTATGAAAATTCCGGAAAAAGGAAAATAACAATCCCATCAAAAACATAAAATGTAAAAAAAAAGTCTCGTAACGCAGTCCTTTCACCAAAAAAAGTTGTGAGATCTTATGTAAAACCAAGTTAGTTATTTTAGTTAGTATTTATGGAAGTACCTGTTCAACAACTTTGTCATAAATTGTTATCTAATTAGTTAGTTACCTACCAACATTTATAGTGACCGTGTCAATATTAGACATCTTTACTTCTGTAATAAATATAATAACTTGGCAATCGCACGGCAACATAATCACATAAGAATAATCTACTATTTCGATTGCTAAGTAAGTCTAAACAGTGCACTTAAGAATAAAGTATTTTAAATAGAGTATGCTCTACAATTTTCCCCGACGTGGCGCAAGCATTTGATAAAGTTTGGCACGAAGGGTTGAACTACAAACTGAAAACCATATTACCGAAACAATACACAACAATTCTCAAGTCATACATAACAGATAGATTCTTCAGAATAAGACAGGATGATGCTTATTTGGAACTTAAGGAAATTAAAGCTGGAGTTCCTCAGGGAAGTGTATTGGGATCGGTCCTTTACCTATTGTACACTTGTGACTTTTTAGTATTAGAAAATAATATTGTTGCAACTTTTGCAGATGATATTGCAATTATGGCCGTCGGCAACACGAACGAAGAATCCACAGCAGCGCTACAAGTGGCGATTGACCTAGTTAGCAGTTGGACAAAAAGATGGAAGGATAAAATTAAATGAAACTAAATCCATTCATATAAATTTTACAAGCAGAAGAATCGAATATATTCCGGTATACATTAATCATCAATCAATACCGCGTGCAAACACAGCCAAGTATCTTGGTATGACCTTGGATACAAAGCTTCGCTGGAACGCACACGTTAAAAAGAAAAGGGAAGAGCTAGGACTTAAATACAGAAACATATATTGGCTGATCGGAAAGGGATCCACTCTAACAATATATAATAAACTACCACTCTGTAAGCAAGTTCTAAAACCAGTCTGGACTTATGGTGCTCAGCTTTGGGGGTGCATTAAACAACGTAATGCAGGTATCATTCATCGTTTTCAAAACAAAGTACTGAGGGACATCGTAGACGCTCGCTGGTATATAAGAAACAATGACCTCCACAGGGACCTGGGAATGGAAATTGTGAAGAACAAGTAGTAGTGTAGTAAGTTAAAATTAAGAGCAGTTCAAAGTGCTTGTGAAAAGTATATACAAAAATATAGTGTACCACTCATGATTATAGAAACTAAGAAACACCAGTGGGTGAACTCTTAGATTAAGTAATTGTATAGTAGTTTAGGTTAGACGTAAATTACCGATTAGCCATAATGGGCTAAATTGAAATCATCAGAAACATCTGATCGATGTTTTTTTTTAAAAAAAAAAAAATTGACGGAACCCTATATTGTATAACTTTTTATACAAACTCAAAATCATTTTTTATAGCGTACCTCGTAACCTATTTTTAATAATAAAATAAAAATGTCTGATTGGAATTTTGCTTCAACGATATGCCTTTTTTACCTGATATTTCAAAGGCCAATAAATAAGCGCCACCTACCGTTATTAATACGTATAAAAACCGTTTAATACTTTTTTTATAAGGAGTCATCTCGTCAAAAGTTATGGTTATATGTCCATCCTTCGCCACAATATTTTTGATGATTTCATTGGGAATGGGTGGTGGACTTTGTCCTGCTATAATTGTTCTGTTAGATTCTCCAGCCAAACTGAATGCACTGATTCCTACAGTAACGAGATCAGGGAGAGGTAAATAACTTTTAATCTAAAAACAAAAAATAATGTAATTTTTGATTTGTTAGTACTTCCCTTGCTAAAAAACACTGTGTGGATTTGTAGGTGTCGAAGGAAGTGAGGTATCGATTGCAAATTTGGTACACATGCAGTTTGGGGCGATATTTGTTAAGGGAAAGGGAGTGAAAGAAGTTTCAAATATATATATATATATATATATATATATATATATATATATATATATATATATATATATATATATTTTCAATTTCTTGGGCTTTATGGTCCTTTTGTTTTAAGGATAGAGAAATTACATCATGTTCTAGTTAGAATTTATTGAAAACGTTTCGCCCTATTTTCAGGCTTCTTCAGTTCATCTAAAAATTGAAATTTTCTGTTTTGGATATTCAATAGGACGCGCGAATTTTTTTAATTATGAATATATAAAATTCTTAAACTTATAATACAATGTAGAAGGTGAAAATAATAAAAATACACACAAAATATATATAAAAACTTACATGTGTGGGTTGAAACGAAGACACACTTAACATTCTTTAAAAGGTGTTACTAAGACGGTCACATTTTTTAAAATAACTTTAGATTTGTATAGGGAACGAAATCATCCTTTGGTTTGTTTATGTGTTTTTTATTTATTATCTGCTATTGAGTTACTATGAAAAGAGTCGGAAATAAATATGACTCAGACCCCTAACGTCGCTTTTCCATGTCAAAACTGCAACGGCTGTTATATCGGCATGACTAAACAACATCTAGAAACTAGACTGAATGGCCATAAGTATGATAAGAATAACCCAACAGCTCTATCAAAACACGTTAAACAAACCAAACACTCGTTTGATTTTAAAAATACAAAAATCTTAAAAAAAGAGTCAAATTATTTTAAAAGATCAATGATCAATGATCTGTATTAATAAAGAGAAAAACAATATAAACGACAAAAGCGACGTTAGGGGTCTGAGTCATATTTATTTCGACTCTTCTCATAGTAACTCAATAGCAGATAATAAATAAAAAACACATAAACAAACCAAAGGATGACTTTCGTTCCCTATACAAATCTAAAGTTATTTTAAAAAATGTGACCGTCTTAGTAACACCTTTTAAAGAATGTTAAGTGTGTCTTCGTTTCAACCCACACATGTAAGTTTTTATATATATTTTGTGTGTATTTTTATTATTTTCACCTTCTACATTGTATTATAAGTTTAAGAATTTTATATATTCATAATTAAAAAAATTTGTGCGTCCTATTGAATATCCAAAACAGAAAATTTCAATTTTTAGATGAACTGAAGAAGCCTGAAAATCGGGCGAAACGTTTTCAATAAATTCTAACTAGAACATGATGTAATTTCTCTATCCTTAAAACAAAAGAACCATAAAGCCCAAGAAATTGAAAAAAATATATATTCAATATTCCAAGGTTCAAGAAAGAATTCAATCCAACTTATATCGGCGCACACGGCCTCTGCACCGAACGCCATGTGCGCCATATTGACGCACACGTATAAGAAGTTTTATCCGCTTTGTGTGTCTAAAGCGTGCACAGTTCTCGTATGTTTGTATGAAGTGTTAGATAGCCCTGGCGTAGGAGGACTTGCACCAGAAATAGCCTACAGAAATAAAGTAAATTTTTTGTTTGGTTTAATTTTTTATTTAGAAATATATTTTATATGCAAAAGTCAACGTTATTAGGTATACCTGTGTAAATGTAATGAAGTTTTCACCCCTATATATCATACAAAAACAAATATTTATGATATTTTATGTAATTTATAAAAGCATTCTTTGCACATATGCGGTTTCTCGGGACATCCGACACATACGTAGCGTACTGTCTTGGCCATCTTCATAGCATACTTTTTTCCTTGCGCCTCAGAAAATCTTGTGTGGCAACTCTTGCAACGGCTTCTAATCACTCTAGAGTTTTTCTCTGAAACTTCTAGCTTGTGAGCGGTCAATGGCTGTCTTGCAATATTTTCTAGATCAACCGGTTGACCATAATGAAGCAGCTGAGAGCATAATTTTTCCCTGAACTTAATTATGGATATATTTTTTTACATTTACTTTGTTATAAAGGAAAAGGGAATTTACGACAGTTGTTCCCAGTAAGGCCTCCACTGCTACCTTTTGGTACCATTTCAAGGTTTTTCTAACAGCCGAAGAATAAGAAGCTCTTTGATCAGAGACATTTATGAACGTCTTGCCTGCGTTGTAATCAATAACAGCGATAGGTTTTTGGCGCTGGCCTATATCAGCTGTCTCTATACTATGTTTTGTACTAAGCATAAGGACATCACGTTTGTCCTTCCACTTGAAAACAGTAATGCCATCGCCACTTTCCATGCCAATGATTTCGCCACGGTTTATGGAAGATTTGGTGACCTGCTTGGGATTACATTTACGATTACTTCGTAAAGTCCCGACGAGATGAGTTGAATGCGCTGCTAGCTTTCTAGCCAATCCCACACTGGTATACCAGTTATCAGTAAATAAGGTCCTGCCAGAATCAAGTAGATTATCCATTAGCTCTAAAACTACTTTATCTGCAACTGAAACTCCATCGTTTTCAGATTCTTTGCCACAATAAATTTTCATATTATACGTGTAACCTCCATTTGCACATACCTTGAATAGTTTTATGCCAAACTTGTGCCTTTTGCCCTTGATGTATTGGCGAAATTTCAGCCGTCCTCTAAACGGCACCATAGTTTCATCGATGCACACATTTTCTGATGGAATGAAACATTCTTGATACTTGGTTACCAAAGAGCTAATTACAACTTGAACTTTGTGTAAATGATCGCCGGGCAGACATGCTTCATTGTCAGCGAAATGCCACATACGAAGTAAAATTTCGAATCTGTTTCTTGACATAAATTTACACGCAGGGCTGTTATACAACTCAGAGCGACTCCAGTAATGAGATTGCGAAGGTTTTTATCTAGACCCATCCACAAGATTATGCCCAAAAATACATGCATTTCGATAGCATTTGTATCTACCCAATCATTCAGTCGAGAGTGTTGTGTTATTGACTCATCTGAGATTTTTCCAATTATAACTTGTTCCGCATAACGATTTATGCACCATAAGGTCAATTAGTTCATCATCGACAAATATCTTGAAAGTTTCAAGTTCTGTTTTACCACTAAGGGTGTCCATAACTTCAGGAAGAATCCCGTGGTTTGTATCAAAAACATAATTGTTTAGCTTCCGGCCAGAAGGGTTTCTCCAAGTTATATTATCCCCATCTAGAAAGAGTGCCTTATTTTTATTTTTTGGATTAATTGGGCAAGTGGAATGTCATCGTCACTTGAAGAAGATTGTTCAGAATCTGTAGGTATGTCTTGGGTTTTGACACCTAAAAATGTTTGTTTACACGTATACTTATAGTAAAACTGAAAATATTGCAAATTTCAAAGTACCTTTTCTTATAGTTTTAGACGCATGAGTAGCTGCTCTGCGTGTCTCAGTCAAATTCAAAAAGTTGATATTTTCACCTAACACGAACGAATAATAAAGATACGAATTATATAATTTTTTCGTTTGTTACCTTTCCTTGCATTTTTTGATGTAGATGGACGATTGTCTTCTTCCGAACTCGTCGTGCTTGGTGTATAGTTTTTGTCGGCATCTGAGTCGTCAAATTCGTCAATAGATTCGCAACTCATAGAGTCAACTTCATCACTACTCATATTCAGTTGATCTGCCCACTCTTACAATTGTTTTTTGCTGTTTTTCTTCTCTTTTCCAAGACATTGTATGCACTAATCAGTTTGCAAAAAGTTTAGAAACACAAACCACAACTAACAATAACATCCTAACTTATAATAATACCGGCACATCTAAATAACCTCAAAACGCACAGAAAACTATAATAATTGACGCCAAATGAAGATAAACACGCAAAGACTCGTCAATCCACTAAATAGTGGTGAGGAAACACCCGAACGATGCAGAAAGCGGTGCAAGGTCACGCACATTTGTGTGAGTCAAAATGAAGCACACGGCTCAAACGGATTTTTAGTTGCTCTTGCGCCGCGTGAGTCATTTTGTCACACAAAAAAAAAAAAAAAAAAATATGCAGTATCACCAAAAATTGACTAAAAAATTAAATTTTCCACTGTAGGTTACCACTAGACACCAATTTGATACAATTATAGCAAAAAAAAATTTTTGGCGCAGAGGCAGTTACATCTGAAATGCCATGGCAGTTAAAGTGTTAAAACAATTAAATAATCAAAACGACTTATGATCATAAGTAGCAATTCCTTAAAAAAATAAATCACTATTGGGAAATTAACATTTGAAAAATTGTGAAAAACTTGATTTTTAATGAAAAAAAACTATCACAATGCGATCACTATTGGGAAATTAACATTGGAAAAATTGTGAAAAACTTGATTTTTAATGAAAAAACTATCACAATGCGATTACATGTTGAACACTAGATTCGAAGGTCTTGAATTTAGTGTATATAGTGTTAGTGTATGTGACATTAGTGGCCTATGTATCGAAGAACGGTTGAAAGTTTAAATTACGCGCGGGATTTTTTGACCATAAAATGTTACCTTTGACATTTCAATAGTGATTTAGTGCCAGTGGTTTCGAATCTACCGATTTTTCAGTATTTCTACCGATATAGGTTCTGTCCTACCGAAATAACGAAATTTAACGATTGTTCCTCGATTTCGGAGAATACAAAGAAATTCTCCAGATTTTTTTTATCGATTTTACATTTCCAAGTTGGCCACCCTTTTCGTTTATGTTTTTACGGGGAATCCCTCGATTGTATAATAAGGAGTTATTGCAGAATGTTTTCGATATATTTTTGGGAACACCCTTGTGTTCTACAACTCGTAACTCGACGTTTTTAGGGGATCCCCAGAGCCAATTCGCTTGGCTATATAAACAAGAATTCGGATTTTATTGTTTAGAAGAGGAAGTTTCTCCGAGTTACTAATAGCGTTTACTAGTAGTATCTATCAAAAATATTATTATAATACCAAGTCAAAATGTCGTCAGACGAAGAACCGAGTACAAGAGCGATTGCAAAAAGAAAAAAATACCTACAATTTTGTAGAAAAGAATAGGAAGAAGAATTTTCAGGATGGCTGTAAGAAAGTCGTAAAAGCGCAAACAATGTCTATTGTAAAAGTTGTAATAGGGATATTAATATTACACCATACGCTCTTAGGAAACACAATTCTTCACAAGCATACTCGATATTATCAAAGAATATAAAATCACAAACAAAGATATCATCATTTACTGTGACAAAAACTCAAAAACCTGATATACAAGTACCAGTACATTGTTACATTATTTTGTATTCTACCAGTGTATAGTAGATTCGTCTTTTTTAATTCCTTTTTATATTTTTGGGTGAAGTAAGATTAGCCTCATTTGTTGCCGAACATAATCTACCATTCACCATTATGGAGAACTTACCAAAAGTGATACCGTCCGTTTGTCCCGATTCAAAAATTGCAGAAAAACTAAAATCTAAGATGACGAAAACTCACGTTAAAATTGATCATATTATAGGTAAAGAAAGTTTTGATAATTTATGTAAAGATCTGCGGCAAAGCTTTTATTTATTATTGATGAGTCCACTGATCTTAGCACAACCAAACACTTGTGCTTAGTCGTGCGATATGTGAAAGAGCATCGCATCTATGATTGTTTTTTAGCTCTTATTCAAGCTGCTAGTGCAGTATCCTTACTTGAATATACTGTAACTTTTTTTTACAAGCGCTGATATTCCATATAAAAATAATCTAATAGGTTTTGCATCTGATGGAGCAAACGTAATGATGGAGCGTAATAACTCTGTTGTGACATTGACGCAAGACGAAATTCCCAATATTTTTATACTTAAGTGCATATGCCATTCGTTTTATCTTTGTGCGTCATTTGCTCGTACCAAACATTTATAATTACTCTTCTTTTAGTCCAAAAAGAGTTACAGAGTTTAAAGACTTTCAAATTTTTTGTTACTTGAAAGTACATAAAATACTTCATCACTCTCAGACACGCTGGTTATCAGTAAAGAAGTAAAAAGATTATTGGAACAATTTTCTGCTCTAAAATTATTTTTTAAAGACCAAGCATATAACAATGATCATCTTTTAGCTGCAGAAAGTATATTACAGAAGCTTCAAGATCCCACTACATTGCTATTTTCGGAATTTTTAGATTTTGTGTTACCATTATTTAACGATTTAAACAAAGAAATGCAGGCAGAACACCCGAAAATTCATATTTTATATGAAAAAATAAGTCAAACAATAAGAACTTTTTTGATTGCTTTTTAAAAAGAGAATATTTAACAAATCTAAATCTTGATTTTAAAAATTTTAGACATTTTATGGATATCGATGCTGTATACTACTCGTATGGCGCTGCGACGTGTAATACACTACTTAGTAATTCAGATTTAAGCCCAGATCAAGTAAATTTGTTTAAACGCAGATCCCTAGATTTGTATATCGAAGTTTGCAAGCAAATAACCGCGCGGTTTCCATTGAAAAATAAACCAATAAAAGGTTTAGACATAATTGAACCAACGAATGTTAAAAGTGGCAAAACTGCTTCGATAATTCCTTTTAGTAGACTCTTTCCCAATATTCTTCAGAACAATGATTTCCAACAAATTGATACAAAGTGGCGTATTTTAAGAAATTGTGAACAAATCAAAACATTATCTGATGACATAGAACTATTTTGGGATAATGTTAGTTTACTAAAGTATGGCGATGACACTCAAATGTTTCCTTTGTTGTCTACTTTCATGTTTACTATTTTATTACTGCCCCACTCATCCGCTAATGTTGAGTGCATATTCTCGCATATTACTCTTATGAAAACAAAACAGCAAAATAAGCTGTTTACTGAGTCAGTCACTGATCTATTACATACAAAAGGACTATTTAATGACGCTAATTGTTATGACTTCGAAATTAGTTCAAAGATGACTGCGGCTATGGACAAAGAATATTGGTATGATACTAAAAATCGTAAAAAATAGATTTCAGTTTGTGTATCTATTTGATGTTAGATATCTTTAGTAATAAACGAACTACTTAGTCTGTTATGTTTTTGTGATTTCGATTTCATTATGTTTTACTAAAATTCACTACGATTTATTCACTCATATATAAAATATTGTAAAAAAATTACTCTTATTAGTTTTAATTGTATACTTAGTATATTCTGTAAGTTCCTATTATTTTAAAAAGATAAATAAGTTTAAAATAACCAAATTTGACTGAATATTGTATTTTTTTTTTTTTCATATCCCGATTTTGGGGACAAATGTACCGATATAAGAGAGCAACTCTACCGATTTCGCATTTTGACGTTCGAGACCACTGTTTAGTGCACATGGAAGTTACCGATTAGAAAGTTGAGGGCCTAACGTTAATTATGCATTCACCATTTTATTGTCTTATCAATGCCAGACTATTATTATTAGTAATTTTTTAGTTTATATTACTAACTATGCTTGCTTTTTTTTTTTTTAAATTGCTTGGGCAGATTTATTTTGTCAACAGTCTGTTTATATTGGAGGCCACGTTGTACTTACTTATTTGGAATAATAACAATAAGCCGATTAATCCTGCGGATAGCTGTAAAACAAAATGGGGATAAATAAAATATGCGTTACCTAAGAACGATATAAGACTAAAAAAAATTCTATTCATTTATGATTAATTCGATAAAACTGAAATATCTCATCACAATAAATGACACAACAAAAACAAAACTCCACTGGACAGCTATAAGTTTTAGATTCTATGGTCGCGGGGCTACCAATCACCAGTGCCCCAGTCTGATTTACTAGATTTTTTTGCGATACTCTGGTCGTTTTTGATTGAAAGGCTTATTAGTTAGCAGCGACTTTTGCACAAGAGTACCATACACTCTTTCCATTCATTTGGAAATAATAATAATACTGACTAAACTAATATTACAATAAAAAAAAGCCACCAAGAAATTTGATACTTACTATAACCCATATTTGTCTATACCCCTCTGTCTCCAGATGATCTAGCCACGTGACCCGATCATCACCACTTTATCCTTGCCTGCAGAGTTACGTCATTGACTTTTGTTCGTCTCCTTATTTGCTCGTTATGAATTCTATCCCTAAGGGACATATCATTCATGCTTCTCTCCATAGTTCTCTGTGAAGTTGCGAGTTTTCTAACCAATGTTTTAGTGAGGCATATAGATTCCCGTCTATATGTGCTGACACTGTAGGTAGGTGTTGTTGAGTTTACGTTTATGGGTATTGTAGTACTTTTTAAGATATGCTCTAGTTTCCCAAAAGTTGCTCACGCTGGTAATTCCTGCATGCTGGTTCTGCTTCCTGATCTTAATAGTGTGGCTTAAGGGCCTAAGGAGATACACGCGTCGACGTGTTCTACGGAGTTATTTCCTATCGGTATGTTGGTCTCTTCAGGGCTTATTAATTTAATTTTTTTAACCTAGACCTATCCTAGCAGAGACTACATTCATCAGGTTGAACATTTCTTGTAGCTCATTGGTGTTTTTAGCTACCACGACTATATCATCTGCGAACTTAAGGTGACTCAGTCTGGTGTCGTAGATCTAGATGCCCTTGTCATCCCAATTTAACTTCTTAAAGCTGTTTTCAAGGGCCGTCGTAAATAGTTTAGGTAAGATAGTATATCCTTGTCACACTCCTCTTTTTAATGGTATGTTGTTAGTTCAGGTTAGGTTGTGTTGTTTTGTCAATTTTAACATATATAAATACTTCTTTATGTTCTTTATTATTTTTAACTGATCAGTGGATGTATTGGTTTCTTATATTTTGTACATTTCTATATTATATTGCGTATTGTGTGAGGTGATCAATCCCTTTTTGAAGCCCGCCTGTTCCACGGGTTAATAGAAATCTAATTCTGGTCTTTAGATGAATGTTTTTAATTGTCATAAAACACACAAAACTAACCAAAACCACAATGAAATCCAAAGCAATCCAAATGTAACACTTGTGTAACACAAATCAACGCAACCAATTCTTGGGTCAATTTACAAATGCGCGGTGTCAAAAATCATTAACGCCGGGTCTGGTGACTATTGCCAAACAAATCTAGGGAGAAACTAGATTCTTGCGTTACTGCACAAAATCTGCTGTACTACATAACATAGTATACCCGGGTCACTTTTGATTGGGCCGCTCGTTAGCTGTGGCATCATATACATAAGCACAATTAATTCTTGTTACATATATATTTGTATAAGGGATGAAAGGGGCAGGGGAATCGGGCAGATGGATTGTTTTGTATATATAGTGTTGTGTGTACTTTTTAAGGTTTTGGAGTTAAGGAATCTGAAAATTTCATTATTTTTTCAATATTTTAAATTTTAACAGAAATAGCTTATATTAAGGTATCCTTTACTGTAAGCCGGTCAAATTGAATTATATGTTTGGAAGGGAAATACTTTACCAACTTTTAAAATTAAGTAATAGTTGTTTAATGTTTATTAAATCTTACCGTAATATTATATATTAAGTGATATTCTTCTTCTGAACTTAATTCACAATCATGACTAACATTATTTACGTATACTCTGAAACCTTTAAGAATGCCACCAGTGGCATTAGGATGATACCAAGTAACAAATAAATCATTCTCTTCGGTCCAACTCATGGTTGAACCATAGGGAGGTTGTGATACTAGAAATAAATAATAATTTAGTAAAATGAGTTTTTTTTAAAGTAATTTTTAGTAATTTTCAAATCCGTTTTTTATTTCACGTTAAGTTTTACGTACGTGTGTATCTGAAAGAGAAAATTTGATTTTAAAGAGCCTAACTTCTCCATTAAAATGGATATAGAAGATATATACATATACATATATATATATATATATATATATATATATATATATATATATATATATATATATATATATATATATATATATATACAGTCCCTGGCCAAATTATTAGACGCACTGCAAGATTTCATGTAAAATATTAATTACCGAGTGATATTGTACCGTTTTATTATTTTAAATTGATTTGTTTTTTATTTTTATATTATCCAATCAATTACCTATTTATTTGACATAAATAAAACAGCATTAATTTAGAAAAGTATAAGTTTATTAAGTTTTAAAGAAAAGTGAAATTAATGTTAGTAAAAGTAAATATTTAGTTGAGCCACCTTTAGCCGCTATCAAAGCTTTAATTCTGCGCGGCATGCTATCAATGCAAGATTGTACTGTCTCCTGCATTTGAGGATGATGATTCCACACATGAATAATCTTTTCTAGGAGCTGGGTTTTGTTGGTAATCACATCTTTAGCCACTTCTCTTTTTCGTCAGCTCCCACACATTTTCAATGGGGTTCATATCAGGGCTATTACCCGGCCAATCCAACAGAGGGATATTTTTTTCTGCCAAAAAAGCTTTAACAGACCGAGCAGTGTGGCAGGGAGCTCCATCTTGCATGAAAGTGAATGGTTCCCCATTTGGAAACCATTCTCTGAGCTGCGGAATCAACCGATTTTGTAATACTTCTTTGTACTGATCTTGCCTCATTATTCCTTTGACGACGTACATACGTCCAGTGCCCTTGCCGCTGATGACTGACCAAATCATCACTTTGGTGGGATGTTTAACCGTCGGGACGACACAATCAGGATGAAACTTTTCTCCATGACGACGACGCACATACTGAGCTTTATTCTGCAAAATTTCGAATGTGCTTTCGTCACTGAAGCAGACCTGTCAAAAATAGGAAAAATATATAAACTTCCATGTTTATTTGCTTTATTTAACTGAAAATGATAATAATGTATCAATTATTGATTAAATTGCTGTATCTTACCGATCTCCAGAAGTCCACATCTTTGTCTTGCCATTGTTTGGCCCACTTCAGGCGCTTTGCTTTCATTGCAGCTGTTAACTTGGGCTTCCTGGCGGGGGGACAGGCCTTAAAATCTAATTCTTTCAATTTTCTTCGAACAGTGCGCTCAGAAGCATTTACGCTAGCATCCTGGAGTTGTGATTTTATTACCTTTGTGGTAGCAAATCTGTTTTCTACACAAATTTTCTTCAAACATCTCTCTGACCGTGGAGTGAAAATTGGTTTTCTACTGCATCTTTTCTTTCTTTTCGGGCTTAATTCCTTCCCTGACTCAATTTTCTTTTTTATGCGTCGTACACTAGCTTCAGAAACCTCCAATCTTCGTGATATTTCTCGGTTTGTAAATGTTTTCGCAATCACAAGGGCCTTCACTTCAGCTTTTTTACGTGGTGAAAGATCGCCTTTTCTACCCATAATGAAAATAGTCCAATTACTTTTTTAAAACACTGCATACAAAATAAACTAATAACTGAGTAGTATAAAACTGTTAACCAAACAATCACAGTCCATAAAGCCACAGAAACACGTCCGTACCTGACTCGATTCCGATCGCGACTGATGCAGGTTTGTACTTGTTTACGTTCATGTATCACTTTGTCAATACAGTGTTGCCATATGTTAAAAATAAATACAAATATGTAGTCTACAACAATTCTTTTAAATAAAAATCAATAATATTGTAGTTTAAATATACAATTATTGCATAAAAACTCTTAAGAAACATAAAATTATTAAAAAAAATACAGTGCGTCTAATAATTTGGCCAGGGACTGTATATATATATATATATATATATATATATATATATATATATATATATATATATATATATATATATATATATATATACACTCCTGAACAAAATTAACGCAACAATATATTAACTCATATAATGAATTAATTTTAATAATTTTTTATGAACATTGGTTACACTAAAAGTTAGAAAAAACTTATTCGGATACTTTAAAAGTGAATTAGCTATCAAATTTCTCTATAAGATTCGAATTAAAATTATTCTTAAGACCTAATAACAAAATCGTTGAAATTATGTAATAATGAAAAAAATAAACTGGGACACTAGTAGCCAAATTAATGGTGTAACTGGGACACTAGTAGCGTGTGTTGCCTCCTCTACTTTGGATGACAGCGTTTATGCGCCTAGGCATGGTTCTAATTAAATTTTGGATAAAATCTTGAGGAATTTGCTCTCATTCTGTGATAACTGCATTTTCAAGTTCCCTCAGGTTTCTAGGTGCGGGTATATGACATTTCACTTTTTTTTAAGGTGATCCCATACATGTTCTATCGGATTCAGATCCGGGCTTTTTGGTGGCCATTGCATAATCGGTATATCAACTTGATTAAGATAATCGAGTACCTCCCTAGCCACGTGAGGTCAAGCGTTGTCTTGCATAAACAGGAAATTGGGCCCCACAAAATGACCGAAAGGCATCACATGTTCTATTACAATATTCTCAAGATAGTAGTCAGCATTCATGGATGTCGTACGGACAGGAACTAACTCTGTACGAGCATCAAAGCAGATGCCACCCCAGAACATAACAGAGCCACCGCCGAATGGAAATTCTTGCAGAGATATTGCAAGGAACAAACCTCTTTCCTGGGCTTCGCAATATTCGCTCACGACCATCTGGATGTTTTAGACTAACCCTAGTTTCATCTGTGAAGAAAACTTTGTTTCCAATCATCCACAGACCAGTTTTCATGATTTCGAGCAAAACGTAACCTGGCAACTCTGTTCTCTCTGGTAAGCAAGGGCTGGTCTCCTACTGTTTAATCCAGCTTCATTTAACCGTCTTCTAACTGTTTTAGAAGAAATTGTGACATTGCGAACAGCTTCGAGTTCGTTTCTTATTAGAGAACTAGTGACAGTCCTGTTTCTTAAAGCATATTGTCTGCATTCATCTGGGTCGCCCTTGCCCTAGCCTTCTAGCATAAGTTCCTACTTCATTCAAGCGTCTTACCATACGACTTACTGTGGAACGATGTTTGCCTAACAAACTGGCAACATAACTCTGACAATATCCTCGTCCAATAAAACTGAGGCTCGAACTACCTCGTGTTCAGTTAAATTTCTTGTTCGATTCATTTATCTAATTCTTCGGGGTCAAAAATAAAACAGTCTACCACAAAAACTTATTACTTTGAAAAAGGGAACAATTTATAAGCTTACTTTTAAAGAAAATCTATCGCATTATTACAGAAAATTGTTTATCTTCTAAAAAATTCTTTAAAACTGTAAATCTAAACGAATTGTTTTGATAAAGATAAATTAATTTTCAGATTGTTGCGTTGAATTTTGTCCAGGAGTTTATATATATATATATATATATATATATATATATATATATATATATATATATATATATATATATATATGTATGTATATATATATATATATATATATATATATATATATATATATATATATATATATATATATATATATATATATATATATATATACATAAACTGGTTGTACTTGAATTTGATTATCCTTTACCTTGAAAAAGTCAAATTCAGTGCTTATTTTAGAACTGCGTGTTGCTAAAGAGAGTAATTTTTTTTTGAAGAACTTCATGGTTACTTTAAGAAGTTTGCACAGATCAAACGATAGCGCTGTGAGTGCCCAAATATTTTGTTTAAAGACGATACAAAATAATTTTTAATTTATAAAAGCCTACAAACGTTGCGAATCCTAGTTGTGAGTCGTTACCGTTGTAGGCTTTAAAATTTTGCGGGAGGGGGCAGGTATGCTTTTAAATTTTAAGCTTTCTTAATTTGTTTTATCTTACTGTGATCTTACGCCAGTATTGCAATAAGTATTTTGAGTTTTGTTCTGTTATTTGTCGATTCTAGCTCGGTTGATGAGCCGGGATATGGGCAAACGGGTCACGAGATAGTTTGACAGATTAAAGAACAGTAGTCACTGCTGAAATATAAACTTTGTTTATTTTTAGTAGTTGATATGCGGTATTGCTCAAACTGAAGAATGAACCGGCAAACCGTAATAATTTATATCCAGTATCATTGTTATGCAACCTATTTAAGATTCTGGAGAGAATGGTGCGGAACAGAATAGCTACCGACCTTGATCAAAAAAAATTGTACCAGAACAGGCAGGCTTCAGACTTGGAAGCTCATGGTCAGCATATAAAGGGCGAGTTTAAGCGCAACCAAATAACAGAAGCCACTTTCGTAGATCTGTCGGCCGTGTATGACACGGTCAACCGAAGGGAACTAACTCACATAGTCTACCAAACCTCAAAAGATTTTGAGTTAATATGTATTATAAGAACATTTTTAGAAGACAGTAAAATCTTTGTAATACTCAATGGAAAAAACAGCCGGTGGCGAAACCAAAAAAAACGCACTCCTGCAGGTTAGCGTACTTGCTCTAAATCTGTACAAGTCATACATAAATGACCAGCTAATTCCCACATTAACACCTAACTTTATGTGGGCTAACGATAGAGCAGTAGCAGCACAAAGAGAATCCTTTGAGGTCGTTTAGAGAAAACTTACCGTGGCCCTGGAAGATTTGGGAGTGTACTATGAGAAAAACCAAACCCCTAATAAAACTCAACGGATTACCCTAGACTGTACGCTTTCACTTGCTGCCAGTTTTGCGAACCTCTGCCATCGCTCTCTGTTGTTTTGTTGGAAAATATGCAGCACTGGTGCACACACAAGTTTTAAATGAAACGGTCCGCATTGTCACAGGCTGTTTACGTCTCACCGCCCTGGAATATATACCCTTTCTCCAGTATCGCTCCAAATGAAATAAGGCGACAAGTCGCTTTAGAGAAGTAGCAGAAAAAACAAATGACAGGCACAGGGCATCTTCTATATCGAGACTGAAATCCAGGAAATGCTTTTTAAGAAGGGAGCCAATACCAAAAAATGCTATACCTTCCGCACGATGTATAGATCTGTGGAAGAACAAAATACAAAATAACTCACTTTGAACTTATAAAAGAACTGGACATAATTTTTCCTATGTAGCCTGGAGGACACTAAAATTTCAAAAGATGAAACTTTCAAGTGGACGATGACCTGTGTGTGTGCGGGGAAACCTAGACCGACCAACACTTTGCAAATAAAGCCATAACCGCGGCTAAGCATTCACTGGATATGTAAAGTATCGACGATGTTCGGACACGGAAAGTAAGTTTGTAAGTATTTAGTTGATATAGAACTCCCTCTATTAGTATAGAATTAATTTCCGTTAAGTAAGAGCTAATTCTATAAATTATTTACTAAAGAGCTTTATCCTTTTGAATATATAAAGAGTGTATGAAGTACTTACTGCGCTTATCATCTGTCGTGGTAATGATTCTTGTCACGCAATTCGAGAAAGTATCATTGCCTTTATTTCTTGACTCAACCTAAAATATTGAGATATGAATGTACAAAGTACCCAAACTTTGATACTATAATTTTAAAAGGTGACAATGTATTTTCCTTTCCGATTATGTGGTCGAAAGCAGTCTATAAAAGAACCACGTATATAGATGGAATTTTGGGAATAAAATTTCTTTTAAAAGTAAAATCTTTCTCCGAAATCTGAGTTTTCTAGATAGGCTGTATGAGCTAGATATTTTTAAAAAACCGGCCAAGTGCAAGACGGACTTACGCAATTAGTTTTCCGTGCTGTGATTACTTTTAAAATAAAAATTTTTTGTCACGGATGTATAATAAAATGATCAGTGACTTCACGAAATATATCCGAAATAACTTTTCAAAAATTAGTATCTAGGATTCGAACACAAAGTTGACTGTAATAAATAAAAAACTTTCTATAACGTGAAATTCTATATCATTAGGAAAATTCCAAAACACATCGTCTATCAAGGTTCTGTCTCTAGTAGAATTAACACAGAGGCTCCCAACAGCTAATTATATTATGGCTTTATTTATCAATTATGTAATAAATAATCTAAATTGTAACTGATTTTTAGAATAAAGGAAATAATACCTTAACTGTATATACATGTTCTTCTTTCACCGATGTAAAAGTGTAACAGTGATAGTCAGGCCACAATTTACACGGCTTAGGATCGAATTCGACTGGTTCATAATATTGAAAATCGTTACATTCATTCCAATATTTTTGATAACAATAAACGATTTTGTATTTACTAAGTAGTCCGGTTGGTGGATAAGGTGGTAGCCATCGCAACGAAATATGTTTTATCCCTTTCGAAGTTACTTCTAGTTGACTAATTTCATTTGGGACTAAAATAACAAAATCAAACAAAAATTTAAGAGATACAGTGAGACAAATTGTACCAAGCCTGATTTCAGCCGATACGGTTTTATCACTTTGGCCACATTGCTTGATAAATCACATAATATTTTTATACAGCACCCTACGAAAGAAATCGGTAAACGACCGTCAGCTACTGAATAAGCAAAATCAACAGCTGATTTTTTTCGTATAAGTCTGAAATTACATCCGCTGATCAGTGATGTACTCAGCAAGCAAAATCAACAGCTGATTTTTTTCGTATAAGTCTGAAATTACATCCGCTGATCAGTGATGTACACAGTTTGTAGTCGCCAAACTTTAATTTATCGATGCTTACTGGTCAATAGTTAATTATAAACATACTTTGCGAGATATTGAGATTATAATGGTGAATGGTTGCCGATAGCTCCGCCTCCTCTGAGCTAACATGTATGGTCTCGGCGATATTCAAGACTGTTAGCTGTTGATGCATTGGTGTTTAATTTTATTACCCATTTCCCTGCGGTTGAAAAGTTGGGAGTATCATCTCTTTTGTTTAATAGCCAGTTTTCTCAATTTCGATGGCTTCTTGGGTGATTCTTGGATTGCAGTGTTGAATAGTGGCTAATTATTTGCAGCTGTAGGAATTGGTTTTACATCCTGTCGCTAAATAAAATTCAACTACAAACAAATAACCATTGCAGATTAAGAATCATTCGAAAAGTCATTGAAATAGAGAAAACTGGCACCTTAAACAAAAGAGATGAGACCCTCAACTTCCCAGCCGTATGGAATTATCATAAAAAAGATCAACGTCTCAGCGGCTAGCAGTCTACTGAACAACGCCGAGATCATATATGTAGTAAACATCGATATTGCTAATGAGACTTTGGCAAAATGATTGTGATTATCAATTCAAACCCACACTGATCAACGGATACACTCCCGGACCTATCAGTTCGTTTAGTAAAAGATAAACAAATTAGGCTTTGAACTAATTGATCATCATCCATATTCCAATTCCTTGGATTAGTATCAATTCTAAAAACTGAAAAAACACTTAAAAGGACACAAATTTTATTTAAGTGAAGAAATAGTAAACTTTGTTGTAGACTGGCCTGCAGTCCAAGATAAAAAATTTTGTGAAAGGATTACAGTTACTACTACTGCACAAATTTTTTGAAAGGATTACAGTTACTGACTTAGCCGTTACTTGATGGAGATCCATAATAAATAGGAATAAAAATGTAAACAAATGTTTAAGATCACCACTTATGTTTATCATTGCTGACAATTGTTTCGACACACTGTGTCTTCTTCTGGAGCACGATGTAAATTAACTAACAAAGTATGTTACAGAATATATAGTTTACCTAATTACCAATATTTACCTTAATACCTAGAACAAGTTCAATAAAGGAGACCCTCCCCCATCCAACTGATGAGTAATTGAGTAATAGACCTGAGAATTTTTTCTGATTAATTTCTACCTGTTCTAAACAATTCAGTAATTTTCCTTTCTTTCCGTTATGCAAAATTTTGAAATATTCATTGAATGTATGATTTTCCTCTGTTAAATGTTTAGCGCAATGAGATTTGTTATTTTTCATTCTAAAGCTTTGTTTATGTTCGTTTATTCTTTTATAAAAAGGTCTGCCTGTTTGTCCTATATACGTTTTATTGCAAGTTCCACCCCCGATTTATTTTCTTTTTTTGTTTTGCTTTTATTATTTTTAATATGTCGAGATAATGTTATTTGTACGGAAAGCGATATTTACATGATTTTTATGGAAAAAATTTTGAATTTTATTAGTTAATTTTCCGGTATAAGTGAGTGCATGAAATTTTTCTTTGTTTAGTTGTTTGTTCGGGTACACCAGTCCTATTGTTTTTTAAATTGATTTTTCATTAAAATATTATCTACGAAATCGCTCCTCTACCCATTGTTTATACTAATTTGTTTTATAATATTTAATTCTTTCTGAACATTTTCTTCCGTTAATGGTGTATTTATTAGTCTATGGATGAAACTATTATAAGCCGAGATTTTATGTCTGAACGGGTGGTTAGAATTAGCGTGTATAGTTATATCTGAGTATGTTGGTTTATGGAAGATTTCAAAATCGTGTTATTCATTTTGTTTGATATTTTTAAATCTAGGAAATTAATCGATTTATTTGTTTCTATTTCTGTTGTAAAAGTAATATTATTATGAAGTTGGTTAATATAATCTAGAAATAGTTTTAATTGTTGATCTGTGCCTGCAATTCGTCCGGTAGTTTCATACATAACAGCGCCAGCTTTTTTTTTATCAAATAAATTGATAGAGGTTTTGACAAAATATTGTAAATTTACACCTAAATATAGTATTAAAAATAGTAATGAATTGATAGCAAAAATTAATCCGTTAATTATATCTAGTAACTCCAGATTTATATCGTTTGATGTACAAAATCTTTTTCCTAGTATACCACCATCAGACGCTATAATTTTGGTTCAAAGATTTCTCAATAAAAATAATGTTAACCCAATAATTAAATAAGAAATATTAGATATTTTAACATCGTGCTTAGACCAGAATTATTTCGAATTTAACGATAAGATTTATATAAGTAAGAAAGGTTTAATAATGGGAAACCCTCTTAGTCAAATTTTATCTGAAATTTTCATGGACCATTTAGAAGAACAAATCAGTAATTCTCATATTTTTAAAAATTTCTTTTATTGGTACCGGTATGTAGAGGATATATTGACTTGCTTTACAGGCACAGATCGACAATTAAAACTATTTCTAGATTATATTAACCAACTTCATAATAATATTACTTTTACAACAGAAATAGAAACAAATAAATCGATTAATTTCCTAGATTTAAAAATATCAAACAAAATGAAATCTTCCATAAACCAACATACTCAGATATAACTATACCCGCTAATTCTAACCACCCGTTCACATATAAAATCTCGGCTTATAATAGTTTCATCCATAGACTAATAAATACACCATTAACGGAAGAAAATGTTCAGAAAGAATTAAATATTATAAAACAAATTAGTATAAACAATGGGTACAGGAGCGATTTCGTAGATAATATTTTAATGAAAAAACAATTTAAAAAAGCAATAGGCCTGGAGTACCCGAACAAACATCTAAACAAAGAAAAATTTCATACACTCACTTATACCGGAAAATTAACTAATAAAATTCAAAATTTTTTCCATAAAAATCATGTAAATATCGCTTTCCGTACAAATAACATTATCTCGACATATTAAAAATAATAAAAGCAAAACAAAAAAAAGAAAATAAATCGGGGGTGGCACTTGCAATAAAACGTATATAGGACAAACAGGCAGACCTTTTTATAACAGAATAAACGAACATAAACAAAGCTTTAGAATGAAAAATAACAAATCTCATTGCGCTAAACATTTAACAGAGGAAAATCATACATTCAATGAAGATTTCAAAATTTTGCATAACGGAAAGAAAGGAAAATTACTGAATTGTTTAGAACAGGTAGAAATTAATCAGAAAAAATTCTCAGGTCTATTACTCAACGATCAGTTGGATGGGGGAGGGTCTCCTTTATTGAACTTGTTCTAGGTATTAAGGTAAATATTGTTAATGAATTTAGTACTTGTAATTAGGTAAACTATATATTCTGTGACATACTTTGTTAGTTAATTTACATCGTGCTCCAGAAGAAGACACAGTGTGTCGAAACAATTGTCAGCAATAATAAACATAAGTGGTGATCTTAAACATTTGTTTAAATTTTTATTCCTAGTTACAGTTACTTGCACGAAGTGTAGAGAGTTGAAAGAAGATACGTTGAATGGAATGAAAATTTTTGTTTTTCAGACTTGCTTTTTCTTTATATGCTAGACTAGAAACTTATTAATACGCCCTAGATACCTGATTCTAGAGTTTCGAAGCTGACAGGTAGTTTTTTCTGTATGTTTTCACTCTTTCGATAAAATCTTAATATGCCACTGTAATTACAATAAGGTTTGAATCCTTTCATCACTAAGTTATTGCCCGTTAATTCCTCGGTTTTTTAAAAAAATTGTCCGATTACACCATGGCTCCATCCCTCTTATATCTCCGTCAACATAAAAGGGCCCTGATATTTGTTCACATTGTAGCATTCGAAATCTAAAGGCTACATCCTCGATTCTAGGAATAATGGCATCAAGTTCTGGAATTTCCTCTGTTGCCATAGATTCTAAAATAAAAAATAATGATATTAATAAGTATTACATCTGACGCAGCATAAATTTGATTGTTCTGTTTAGTTATCAGCATTTTAGCTAAATAATTTAACAGTCATTTAATTGAATATGTGGTAGATGTAAAAAGTAATTCAATAAAATTTTGGCCTTAACAAAAAGTTTATTAGCGTTCCATATAGAGCACTTAAGGGCTCACTTCGGTGTCTTTCTGTCACACCCGATTTTCTCCAAAACTGCTTGACATAGAAAGTTAAAATTTGTAACAAATATGGGAATTAATGGTTCAATCAGAGTCGTGTACTTTTGAAAGTTAAATTTTGCCTTAAGGGGTTAGTTTTGGGGAGTGAAATTGGAAGTGAAAAAAAAATTTCAATGGCATCGAGTGTGGTGTCAAGTGAAAGCTCGTGAAAACATAACTATAAAAATGTATATGATGTAATACACGCGTAAACTTTTCTTTATTTTATTTGAAAAAAATGCCAAAAATCGCTGCTTCTCCATCCTATCTCTAAGAGTACCAATCAAAAAAAGTCTGGAATATTCTCCGTAAGGTGTAAATTAAACGAAAATTATCACGAGTGTGTTATCTTTGATAACACAGGCCAATGATGAACAATTTTTTTTTACTAATTTTACCTGATTCCTATGTTTTTTTGGTGTGCCGAGTCCGAAAATAAATATTAAGAAAGTCGTATCACCCACCAATTTTTCACATTTTAATATTAAAAAAGTGAAAAGTTTATTTTTTATCATTCGAATGTTATTAGGTTGGCAATAAAATCAGAATTTTATAAGGCTGGCAGTAAAATCAAATGCTATTAGGTTGGCAGTTCCGATAAATGTCACAGCTGTTGTCTTCCAGTTAATATAACCTCGCATTGCAGTGTTTAACCCATGTGCTTTAATTGACACTCAAAGTATCGTGGTTGTAAAAACTCTCCCAACACTTTTTGTTATATATGTGGTGAGTTTGTAGTTAAAAAACATCAAAGAAACATTACTGACTTTGTAAAAAAAGAATTCTTTGCATATTTTGGTGTAGAAATCGGTAATCAAGAAAAATGTTGGGCTCCTCACAAAGTATGTTATGTTTGTGTCGAGGATCTTAAGAAATGGTATAAGAAAGAAAAGAAAGCTTTCAGATTTGTAGCACCCATGGTATGCACAGAGCAAGAAAATCATTCAAATGATTGTTATTTTTTCAGCGTTGATGTTTCTGGATACAACTCCAAAAATAAGAAAGTAATTGTCTATTCTAACTTTACTTCAGCTAATCGGCCGGTAGGACATGGACCGGGACTTCCTGTCCCTTTTTTTTATGGGTCTAGCACACGTGCTGCAGGGAAGTCCCTAAAGCGCTCCAGAAGCGGCACGTGTATGGAAAAAGCGATTCACGTTGTTCTTGAATCGCTGTAAATTGTATTCGGTGGTAAACACAGCGCAGGGCAAATTATTCCAAAGAGATGATGTTCTCCATATAAAAGACTGCTTGAAAAGCGTTGTACGCGGAGTAACAAGCTGAACCTCATACGGATGTGAAGCACCAGCGCGACGTGTATTTCTAACATGCACCGTTTTGGGAGGAATTAAGCGGGCTATATCCTTCGAACACTTTCCATGAAAATACTCCTGCTGATATACTCCTGAATACTCCTACTGAGCCACCTCAGTGTATTGATGACGTTTTACAGTCCAGTCCAGCCCCGAATTTAATGAAAGTCGACAGGATGATGTTGAGTTTCAATGTTCTATAGAAAATTTAAAACCACAGTTGTTTACACAAGCTGAGTTAAATGATTTAGTGAGAGATTTGGGTTTGACTAAGGAAAAAGCAGAATTGCTTGGTCCTAGGCTAAAAGAAAAACATTTATTGGAATCTGGCACATCTATTTACCATTATAGAACAAGAGATCAACAGTTTTCTCAGTTTTTCAAGCAGGAAGAGGATTTGGTTTACTGCCATGATATTGGTAGCCTAACGAACGAATTTGGCAATGAGTGCAAGAATGAAGATTGGAGGCTTTTTATAGACTCATCAAAAACTAGTTTAAAAGGTGTTCTGTTACACAATGGAAATACTTATGCTTCACTGCCTGTTGCTCATTCAGTCCATATGAAGGAAACTTACGAAAATCTTAACATGATTGTACAGAAAATTAACTATCCCGCACACGATTGTATGCGATGTGGAGATTTAAAAGTTGTCTCCATGATCCTTGGCCAACAAAAGGGATTTACAAAGTTTCCATGTTTTATATGTGAGTGGGACAGCAGAGCAAGGGATCAACATTGGTCCAAAAAACAACGGTCCGTAAGAAAAACTTTAACACCTGGCGAGAAGAATATTTTGCATAAAACTTTAGTAGACCCAAAAAGATTCTTCTACCACCACTACACATCAACTTAGGCTTAATGAAACAATTTGTGAAAGCCTTGCCTAAAGATGGTAAATGTTTTAAATATTTGTATAAAAGATTTCCTCATTTATCAGAAGCCAAACTGAAAGAAGGAGTTTTCGTTGGGATGATTACAAAGGAAAAGGAGGCGTGGATATCATTTAAAGAAGTTATGACTAAGTTTTTGGGCAATGTGAAAGACCCTAACTATGAACTTATCGTAGCTAGTATGATAGACAAGTTCAAAAATCTGGGTTGTCTGATGAGCCTTAAAGTCCACTTCTTGCACGACCATCTTGACTTTTTTCCTAAAAACTTAGGTGATGTGAGTGAAGAGTAGAAGGAACGGTTCCATCAGGACCTAAAGGAGATGGAGAAACGTTACCAGGGACGGTGGAATATCAACATGATGGGTGACTGTTGGTCACTTCATAGAGAACAACAAAATGCATCACATCGGAGAAAAAGCTATACAAGAAACTTTAGAGAGAAAAAGGAAAGGAAATACAAAAAATAAACACCTAAAATATTCGCGTTGAAGTGAAATATGTTATCGTGAGTAAAAATTGTAGCCTAATCAAATAAAAGTACGGTTTAAGTTTTTATTTTTTATATATCAAATTTTCCCTGTTTTGAAATTTAATCGTGTCATATTGTGAGAGAACTGCGAGTGATATAAAAAAAACTGATACCAGATACGGTTTCAGCACCCAAAAACATCCAAACACTTGGATGTAATGGTTTAAAAAGTTTTTACAAATATTTTTTTTGTTGGCCTGTGTAATTTATCTGGTATAGAAACAGAGAATACTAATTGCGCCAATCCGACTTGCACTTGGCCGGTTTTTAGTGTTCCGTACGGAACACTTATAAGATCACTTCGGTGTCTGTCCGTCTGTCTGTCCGTCTGTCCGTCTGTCACACTCGATTTTCTCCGAAACTACTTGTCATAGAAAGTTGAAATCTGGTAGCAATATAGGAATTGATGGCCTCATCAGAGCCATGTAGTTTTGAAAATTAAATTTTGACTTAAGGGGTTAGTTTTGGGGGGTGAAATCGGAAATGAAAAAAAAATTTTTTTACTAGGTAATCGAGTGTGGTGTCAAATGAAAGCTTGTGAAAACACGAGTAAAAAAATATATATATATATATATATGTAACACTTTTCTTTGTATTATTTTTAAAAAATCGCGAAAAAAATCACTGTCCACCCGCCTTATCTCGGAAACTACTTATCAAAAAATGTTGAAAAAATTCTGGAATATTCTTCACGGGGTGTAGATTGAACGAAAATTATCACGAGTGCATTTGTAATAATTTATCTGTTATATAAAAAAAACAGAAATTTCAAGGTCATCAATTTTCAGTAAAGATTGGAATAAACTTTGTTGAAAACTTATTTGGGGTGTGTTTTGTGAAGTCACTGATCATTTTATATCACCGTAACATAAATTTTGACTTAAGGGATTCGTTTTGAGGGGTGAAATCGGAAGAGAAAAAAAAATTTTTTTACTAGGTCATCGAGTGTGGTGTCAAAATGAAAGCTTGTGAAAACACGAGTAAAAAATATATATATAATGTAATACTTGCGCACACTTTTCTTCGTATTACTTTTAAAAAAATCGTGAAAAATCGCTGTCCCCTACCTTATCTCGAAAAGTATTGATCAAAAAATTTTGAAAAAATCCTGGAATATTCTCCACGGGGTATAGATTGAACGAAAATTATCATTACCTTTAATAATCTATCTGGTATATAAAAAACAAAATTTCAAGGTCACCAGTTTTTCAGTAAAGATTGGAAACAAACTTTGTTGAAAACTCATTTGGGGTGTGTTTTGTGAAGTCACTGATCATTATATACCACCCTAACAAAACTTTTTATTTCAAAAACAATCAACGTACGGAACACTAATTGTGCAAGTTCAACTTGCACTTGACCGGTTATTTTCTTTTAAAATGCAATGTCTTAAATGCTACTGGTCGAACGTTCTTATAAACGTAAAAGTTTTTAAGTACAAAAAGTATCTGATAATAACGTTTTGACAGGTATACAAAAAAATGCCACCCGTAATTGGGCATTTACTAGAGGGTACCATAGTGTAGTGAAGTAATAAATAAAAAAAAAACTTTATAACTTGACGGTTGCCACTCTCGGGAAGGTCATGACAAACTATCCGTAGTTTCATGTCTATTAAAGCCTTCTCACTTTGGTCTTTCAGAACAGGCATTAAACTGTTTTTTTTTTGGCACGGCATCCGCGTCACAAGATCAGTGGGTGTGCTTCAGATGCGTTTTACATTGAGCTTAAACGAGTGAAGGCTGTACCCGGTGAGAAACAGTTTATTTGAAAAGGATGAGGTTCTCCATATAAAAGAATTCTTAAGAAGAATGATATGGGAAGTGACAAGCTGAACCTCCTAGGGATCTGGTATAGTATTTATACTCAATTCTTCGATATTCCGAAGAATCATGATTTTTATTGAGTTCTAGGTCCCTTTTCAAGCGAATAGCTCTCTTCGCGAAACAATCTAACATATGCAGAGCATGTTGGAGAGCAACTCCCCAAACATGGAAACAGTACTTCACCGATCGTCAAGTTGTATCTTTATATAAGGTTAAACAGTTGTGGAATATAGAGCTTTTTAATACAAAATAATATTCCGAGCTCTTGAGAAGTTTTTCTTGCCATGCATGCAACGTAAATACGCCAAGTTGGTTGCTGGTCAGTTCCGGGTCTCCAATTAAGCGACCAGCTCTCTTCTGAATAGAATCCAACAAATGCAGTGTATGTTTGGGAGCAGAGACCCAAACATGGGAGCAGTATTCTATCTTTCGAATTTGAGCTTTGTTGCTGTTGATAATGAAGGTGTGGGAAATAAATCCATGCACTTCCACTTGCAAAAAAGAAAACTGAAGAGCTATAAGCAAAATCTTAGATACTTTAAACGCAACTTCTATAGACTGCCCAGAATATTCAGTTGCATTGTATCAAAAATTTGTGACAAACAAATTGCAATTGCTATTTGGCTCAGTGTATCGAAAAAACTTTTAAGTAGTTGTGCTTGACAGATATATAGTTTTTGTGGTACAGTATTTATGACGTCCCAGACTCAACTTTTATATCAAAATAGTACGGTTCATTACCGCCGAAGAAAAATGTCATTTAAAAATTGGTTCTTAGATTTTTCTGTTATACATAATAAACTTTTATATTACACCTTCTCTAAAAGAGTTTCTAATAATACTGATATTCAAAAGCTTACCGTAGCATGTGGTCGTAATATTTTGGAAAGGTATTGAATTGGAAATAAGATGAAAGTTTTTGAGGTCCTCATGTGAATTAAAACCGAATACTCTTATGGAGTACGTCGACTTAAATTTAAGATTTTGAAGATGTACTTTCGTTGAAATATTAAATTCTTGCGGTTTCTGTGTAACGTTTTTCCAATCCGCCTCACTAATCTGGAAAATAAATTAATTTATCAATTTTGTTGTTTGACAAAATTTGGTTTACATTTTTATGTAAAGTCGGTCAAGTAAGAACGTGTCGGGCATTGTTCATTAAAAAATGTATTTATTCAAAAGTTTTCTACTCTATTCAACAGTAAAGGATTCCTATTGAAATGCTAGTGATTCAGTAGTTCGTCGTCTCCATCAGCGTCGATGATCGCCTAGCATCTTTGGAGTATACTTTCGACGAGATTTTCGGCGTATTCTTGGACAAGGATTTTCAAATTGCCCAAATTAGCCGTGACCGCTGCTGTCTGATGTATGATCACACAATTGGGCTTGCATCAGACGACTGGGATGGCCAATCTAGTGTGGCAATCCTGGATCCATCCATCGATGTTTGGGGTCGTTATCCTCTTGAAGAATCCATTTCTCATTTTTATCGATAAATCGCCGTTGGGCAGTCAGTACTAATGCCTTCTTGTAAATCTGGAGCATTTTTTTAGTGTTCGAATTGTACATAAAGATGAAGAATCTCTGAAAGACATGCACAAACATAGATCTTCACAGGATGTTTCACGGTACGCTAAATCAATCGGTTAGTGGAAATTGATCAACGAAAAAAGTTACATTGCTCCAGTCTCGATCTATGTGTTCCTCTGCCCAAGCGAGTGGTTTCATTCTGTGTTTTCGGTCAGCAACGTCTCTTGATTGTACTCTGTCCCTTCAAATCGTTAGCTCGGAGACGAGTGCAAATCCTTTCATACGATATATCAAAATCTTCTTGCTTTAGTTTTTGTGCTCCTTGGCGCAAAGTTAATTGAGGATTGCGGAAAAAACATGTTAATAATCATTTTTTTGTCCTTGTCCGAAAAGTTTCCTCTCGAACCACGTTCTGGTAGATCACTAACATTTTTTAACTGACAGTGTCACGTTCTTCCTTGACAGACTGTAACATATTCTATAATTAAAAATTGATGTACCATACGGCAAAGTATGTATTCAAACATTAAAATTATTTTAACAAATAGTTTATAAACACAACACTTAAGGGTTATATATCTTACAATAAAAATGAAAGCACAAAATTAGAAAATGCCTTGGGTGGTATCTAAATATGAAAACAGGAGAAAAAATTATGACTGTTGAGAAAGGAAATGTTTCTTTATGTATTCCTTTAAAGATGTACTCAGGATTTTTTGAAGATTACAATAAAATCATTTTGAATTCACAACAAGAACTTATTTTAATAAGAAGTAATGATAATACTAATGCTCTAATATCAACTACAGAGGATGAAAAACCCAAAATTACAATAACAAAGCTATGTTGGCGTATGTCTCATCTTACCGTAGCCATCCCGCAAGAACTGGCACTTACGAAACTTATCGATAAAAATAATGACATACTTATTACTTTCCGAAGTTGGGAATTGGTTGAATATCCAGAACTACTGAAAACTACAAGACACGACTGGCCTGTAAAAACTTTAACTAAGGTTGAAACACCGCGTCATGTTTTAGTTGCCTTCCAAAACCAATAGGCGAGGAAACATGAAATCTGATATGAGTTTATATTAACTGTTTTACATCAAAGATATTTACTGCAGATTGACCTAATAACTTTAAGGATTGAATTAAAAACAAAGAAAAAATTTCAGCTAAAACAACGGCATATTGTCTCATAATACATGATAAAATATTTAGCTATAATCCTTTAACAAAAATAGTTAAACAAACTTTAAATTTAACCCCCACACCACTCAAATAATTCAGATATTTATTTCATGTATATTTTGATATAATTCAGTTTTGATTATGTCTTTGACACATCACGTTAATTCCGAAGATCTTGTTAAAATTTTACATCAACAAAGATTACAATCTTTCTTTAAGGATTTAGGAATATTCAAAAAAAAAATTGTATTTAGAATATTTTCTAATTTAAAAATTAATCAAAATTCTTAAAATTATGGTTGGAAGACTAATACTGGATATACAAGGATTCAAAGATGAGAAAAATAAATTTATTACTAAAGAATTAGCAGCGTATGATGGAAATAAGATAAGCCACTACATATTTAAACAACCATTTACATTAAATTTGCTTTCTCCAGAACTACATACAAGCTGTTTGGTTAATGAAATTTCATCACTGCATTAATTATTGTTTCGCTAATATTATTAAGCAACTTACTAAGGATGTCCAATTTGTTTATGTTAAAGGTAACGAAAAAGCAGAATACACAAAGAAATATTTATCCAATCCAGTAATTGAAATAGATGACGAACCCTCTATTCGAACTTTAACACCAAAATGTTTTTATCACTCAAAATCACCAGCGATCTGCGCTTTCTCAAATGTGTTTTTTTTGTATGACAATTTTTTTTATGAATGAATAACACCACTTAAATATAAAACAAATATTGTTTTATTTACATTACAGTATACATTGTTACATTTTATTTTTCTAAACATGTTTCAATAGCTGCAAGTGTTTTATTTAATTTTTAACATAGAAAATAATTTGCTTATATCATTCGTTTTTAAAAAAAGTCTCTAGGTGCTTCAATCACACTTTCCATCTTCCTAATATATTCGCTTAAATTAATGTTGAATTCTTGAACTACCGGTTCTCTTCTAGCAACAATCATCAATAAATAATATGTTGAGTAATCAAATTTTAAATTCTCTAAACATATTCCATTAACTATTTTTTCCAATTCAGATGCTTTCTCCATTTCCATCTTTTCGACTGTTTCAAGCAAATGATTTGATTTAGTTATTTTTTCCGTAGTAATTTTGGTATAACTAAACATGTTTATTGAATTAAGGGATTTTATAATCCTAATTTCCTTTTCATTTAAACACATTTCAATTAACATAATATTTTCACATAATTCTAATAATCTAAATTCTAGCAATAATTTTTGTTTTTGTTTTCAGGAAGTTAAGACATACTTGAGCTGCATTTTGACAAAGCTTAATATGATCTGTAAGTTCAAAATATCATTTCCAATCTTGTGCTTCATGATCACCTCCTACATCTGGATAGTAACGAGAACAAGCCTTTGACATAATAAACTCTTCATATATTTCCTGCCCTAATTCCCCCATCTTGAAAAATTAATTCAATTTCACAAAGTTCTTCTTCAGCTTCTATAATATGATTTAGCGTTGTAGGATCTTGTACATAATCTTTTAAACTTACAATTTCTTTATGAAAACCACCTTTGTCCAATTCCTTCACAAATTCGTAAATATTTAGAGTTTTGAAATATTTTGCACACGCGTCTATATCTTGTGAATAATAATCAATCATATCATTATATAAACGGATTTGTTCTAGACGACTATGCACAGCACAAAAAATCTGTTCATCAACCAAATCACAAAATGTATTATACAATTTTTCAACTTGTTGATTTAAATCAGTAACGGATTTCTCTGTATTTGAATGTGTTATTGAAGAAAAGTGTATATAATTTTAAGTTCTAGTTCTTTTTGTAGCTCGAAATTCTGTTCTCCCACTTCCATCATATTTTACCTCTTGGGAGGCAAAATTTTTGTCTCTTGGCAGGTGGAATTACAGAGACGATTTGCAAATTTTATTTTTATAATCATATAATGTGTGGGAATGCACATGGGAGGCGGAGGAGGAGGCAAAATTTTGCCTCCTCCTCCGCCTCCCCCTTGCATTCCCACAAATACATTACTACAGACCGGATTATACGCATTTGCATATTTTCATAGGCATTTGCATATTTAGACCATTCTCACCGATTATTGCATATTTTACCCAAAATCTAGTAATGATGCATATTTTCCCTATATTTACAATATTTCTCGGTATTACTAGGCAATTGAATTGCTCAGGATATTGTTAATGTCGCCGTCTGGAACCGATCTTATCGCCGGAACATTACCTGCAATAGTCTAAACATCGATTAGGTTATAGTGCAAAGGGAATACCCAAAATTACGACGGTATTTTATTCCTTTGTTTCTTGGTCGGGATATTAAGTGATAAGTAGTTAGTTTCTAAGAATATTTGTTTGAGCGTGGATCAAATAAACAATTTTTTCGAAGACGAATATTTGCTGAATCTTCTGCAGATGAAAGAGTGTTTATATTTCTCTCAGATGCTGCTCCCTATGTGATCAAGACAGCCAAAGTCCTCCAAGTATTTTATCCAAATTTAATCCATGTGACGTGCTTTGCTCACGGAGTCCATCGACTCGCTGAAGAAGTACGATCCACGTTTGGAAATGTAAATCAACTGATTTCATCAGCAAAGAAAGTGTTTCTTAAGGCACCTGCTCGCAATAACGCTTATAAAGAAAAACTGCCAAATGTGCCTTTACCTCTCGAACCAGTGGTAACCTGATGGGGAACATGGATTGAAGCTGTACTATTTTACAATGAACATTCGAGGCCATCAAAGGTGTAGTAATTGACTTCGATAGTGCAGAGGCTATGGCAGTTCGTCAATCCAAGGAAGCATTTAACGATTCTGATATTAAAAAAAATGCAAGGTTAGTGAAAGTGTTAAAGGAGTCTACTCCTTCATTTTCAACTGTTTATAGATGGACTCTAGTGTTTAAATGTGGTCGTACAAGCGTCAATGGTGATCCACGTTCTGGTCATCCAAAAACTGCAAGTGAAGAAACTCCTATGCAAGTAGAAGATATGCTAATGGAAGATCGTCGATTAACGTGGATGATTTAGCTGAGGCTATAGGCATCTCATATAGATCAGTACATGAGATCTTAACTAACGTTTTGGCTATGAAAACAAAGATGCACTATAGAAACTTTCTAAACAACACACAAAGAAAAAAACTGATTTTTACTAGTATGATCCTGAAGTGCGACAACCAACCGCACAGTGGACTGATCCCTGCAAATAGCTTTGATTAGCACTCACTTTTCCCACATACCTGCGGGTATTGAAAAGCTAAAACTCGAGGTTTGGCGTTGACCGAATCAATTCAGTTAATGAATAAAATCCATCAAATAAACTCCACATTGCCAGATGTATTCCCGCGTAGAGTTAAAGAAAAGTTTGAAAACATTTTGTGCAATAACCCAGGCTTTGAACCTTTGTGTCAAATTGATAGTTTTATTAATGGGACGGGTGAACTTTTGCCAGAAATAATAAGTAATAACATAGTACCCAAATTCAAATACTGCTCAGTTACCTCAGTGGATGTGGAGCGGTCTTTTTCTACTTATAAAAATATTTTAAGTAATCGAAGACACAATCTTACTATCCAACATTTGGAATAATACCTTATTGTTTCCGTGTACAAGAATACAAATGTTAAATAATTTTAAAAAAATGTTAAATAATTGTTAATTAAATTTAAACATCGTCGATAACTTGTTAATTTTATGCTGATTTTGAAATAAAAAACTAAAAATTACTACTTTTATTATTATTCAATATTGCATATTTTGACCCTTTTCATGCATATTTTAAGCATTTTTCATGCATATTTGCATGCATATATCAAGATTTTTATGTTGCATATAATCCGGTCTCTATACATTACTATCAGTCAGTGTGAATCAGCACTAAAAAGTTAGTATACTCTATTTTGTAATTATTGGCAGCACGACATCTTCATTATAAATGCCAAAGGGATTTTGCATAAGGGCAGGTCTACCTATTCTACTATTATAAAAATTCAAAGATCTTCAGTGTGATTTTAGGCAGCTTTTTCAAAATTTGTAGGTGTACCTACCCAGTATGTTACTGAGGACAATGAAAATAGCCAGTGTGTAAGAATGGATGAATGGGATCTTTGCTAGTACGGTGTCCGCCAATGTCGGGGATGCATTAACCAGCTTTCAGCTCGTTATTTTTAAGAAAAGAGAAGCAATCAAAAGGACTTATGTGATATAATATTAACAGGTCAAAGGTACAGATACATACCTGTATATACATAACAAATTCACGAATGTGTTTGGACATGTATTTTAAATCAGAGAAATTTAAATTAACTTAAAAATCGTCGTCATTAAAATCAAATGAGTCGTTAGAATGTCCATCAGCTGAAACGATAAGGAGTTCTATAACTTGTTCAAAAAAGTTATCAATCCCACATTTTTTGTTCTTTAGCCATTTCGTCAATGATATGTTTGTTAAATTGCTCTTTTTTTCATTGACAGTATTTAGAAGTTTCCTCTTTAGTTGACCGTTCATAAAAGAAACCTGTTTTTGGGATAATCAACCTATAATATTGCTTTTTTTCCCAGAAGTTGTTGGCAATTGTTCCACCACCAACCGAGAATGATAACTGGCATTGTCTAAAGCAATAACAGAGTTTTCCGAAATTAATTGAATCATTTGAGTAAAATATTATTCACACATATCGGCCGTCATTTCTTCAAAATATTCTTTAGTAGACTTGGATTCAAACTGAAGCAGACCTCCTTCCATAAATTTATGATCAGTTCCAATATAGTCCAGGAAAATTAAACATTCAACATGGAAAAAAGGCTGAAAATATAGAAGCAGCTTAGTTTCAGTGATATAAATGTTGTGTGAAAGTTCCCCATCGATCTGAGTGTCGCGCGGTTAATTACATGGGGTCAAAAGTCACGAAATACAGTTTTTCGCAAATATCTCGAGAACGGTGGTCTTTTCGACAATAAAGGTTTAGTAATAAATTGTAACCGAGTTAATTATCTACAAAAAAGGACCCGAGATACTTTTCCGTAAGAGTGATTTTCCGTGAGATAAAGCGCTCTAAAGGATAGCGAGTATTGCGCTACTTATTGTATGTACTCTCTTCGCGATATTCGCGAAAAACCGTATTTCGCGACCTTTGACCCCGCGTAATTTATCACGCCACACTCAGATCGATGGGGAACTTTCACACAACATTTATAAGAGTGAAACTAAGCTGCCTTTAAATTTTCAACCTGTATCTAATTTTTTCCAACTTTGGAGAAATTTATGTCTAATTTTCCTGAACTAAATATGGATTTTTTATGGGTATAGTACACGTGGGACACGGAAATCCCTAAAGCGATTCACGTTGGTCTTGAATAGGTGCAAATTGTACTCGGTGGGAAACACAGTCCTGAGTAAATCATTCCAAAGGGATAATGTTCTCCATATATACTTGAATAGGATTGTACGAGGAGCGACAAGCTAAACTTCATACAGATATGAAGTATTAGCGCGACATGTAATCCTAGGATGCACCGCCTGGAAGGAATCAGGCAGGCTATGTCCGTCGAACACTCTCCATGAAAAAAGACGCACAGTAATAGTTAGTCTGCGGCTTCTACCGGGTCGAGATTTTAAGCATGTTCATAATCCCTCTAAGAATGCTTGACAAGAACCTGTAACGTTCTTAACTTGCCACCTTTTTTTTGTGTCCTTCATTGAGCCAGGTTTCATCCAGGTAAAATATAATTTTGCCGTCTCTGCGATCCCGCAAATACTATCTACTCGGTACGTAAGTATTAGCTGCCGATTTTGCTTTTTCCCTATGTTAAGCGGATTCTCGCCTTGTCAACTTTCAGAACTTTATCAAGAGTTGGTATTTTTTTCTGAAATAAAGCGCGCGAACGTATCATCTTACTATATTTTTTGAGCAGTTATCAATATCGAAAGCTTTTCTTCCTGGAATATATTTCGGCTTGTTAACAGTTCTATTTTTCCTTTCCCTAAAAAGTCTGAAAATTGTGGAATCACTAACTTCCGTTATATTAGCACATTTTGAAATTAACTTCGCACAGCAATCAGGAGATTTTGGTGAACAAGTGCAACATGCATATTAAGACAATTGTCAAGAAAACCTTTTTTTTATGGAGCTAGCACACTGCTGCAGGAAAATCCCTAAACCGCTACAAGAGCGACACGCGAGGGGAAAAAGCGATTCACGTAAGTCTTGAATCGCTGTAAATTGTACTCGTAGCGAAACACAGTCTTGAGTAAATCATTCCAAAGGAATGATGTTCTCCATAAAAAAAATTGCTTGAAAAGTGTTGTACGAGGGGTAACAAGCTGAACCTCATACGGATCTGATGTATTAATAGCATGCACCGCTCTGAGAAGAATTTAGCATCGAACACTTTCCACTCCACAAAATACTTATAGAATAGTCACTAACCGTTCTTCCATGTTCCAAAGTAACAAGGTTTATGGTGAGTTCTGTGTCTCTAATGAGGCGAAGAGCTTTCTTCTGAATAGAATCCAACAAATGCAGTGTATGTTTGGAAGCAGAGCCCCAGATATGGAAGCAGTATTCCATCGTTGGTGGAATTTGAGCTTTGTACAGAATTAACAGGTAAGATGGAGTGTAAAACTTTCCAGTTCGAAAGTATTTCCAACTTTTAAGAAGCTCTCTTTGCTATGCATGCGACGTGTTCAAGCCAAGACATATTTGTTCCCAAGTTAACGCCCAACAACTGGAGTGACGATGCTAAATGAATGGAGTGTCCCGACATATTTATGTCAGGTTCAGCAACGTTAACTTTTTTTAGAAAAAACTATTACAGGGTTTTTTTGTAGCGTTAAATTCTACTTGATTACTGTTACTCCAAGATAGAATCTCTTCCAGGTCTTTGGTAAGTTGAATGACTTCTTGCTATCTGCGGATATTTGCATGAGTAGTCGATGTTCGAGCGTTTAAAGTAAATGACGAAAAAAGCATTCTGTCATTTGCAAAGTTGTAGATTGGATTTCTGGTCTTTTCTGGCATCGTTACTGTAAATGAGAAAGAAAGTAGGAAACAGTACGGAGTCTTGGGGCACACCGGCGTTGATAGTGAAGATATTAGAAAGAAATCCGTCGACTGTGACTCGTAAAGAAAACGCTCTGAGGAAACTTATAGCCATAAAAAAAACTTTCAGACATACAATAAGAGCGTAACTTAGCCAGCAATCCGTCATACCAAACCGCTTGAGATTCTCAAAAATGTTCAATTGCGTTATTCCAAACATGTGTTACATGAGTTAAAAGATTTCCTGTTGATCTTTGCTTACGAAAGTCACAGTGATTATCGCTAATAATGTTAAATACTTCTAGATATTTTAAAAGTTGCTGATTGCCTTTTCTATAACTTTCGGTATTATTGACTGGTCGATAGTTTTTTGGCAAGGTCTGTCTTTTTTGGGTATGGATTCAATTGAGGCGTATTTCCAACAGGTAGGAAATATTCCTTTTCTGTAGGCATTGTTGGACTAAATGAAGACATTTTGGATGCATATAGCACCGAAAGTTGCTGGCAAATGAGAAAAAATAATATACGGTCTATATTTCTACATATCTGATTAATTACACAGGGGAACAGCTGTTTTGGTGTCGAGGTTTTTTGAGCTGATTCTATATCAATTTGATGTCCTGAATTCAAATAACGTATTCATTTGTACCTAGGAGCTCAAATTTTTAAGATATAAAATTTTAGAGAAATATAAGGTATATTATTGTAACTCAAATCCGTAAGTGTAGTATACAAAAGTAGATACGAAATTTTTATTTTAGTTATACAAAATACAATATTATGTCGTACTTACAAACAAAAAAAAACATTGAACACTTGGAAAGCTGCTTTTCCGCGACATTCTTGAATGTTTTTTTTTAAACAGTCCCTTTTTAAACTCCAGCAGTAATCTGCCATCATGTGCATGTCCCATCTTCCTTGGTAGCGGTCCTCCATAACTTTAATATCTTGGTGAAATCTTTCACCTTGTTCCTCACTCATGTCTCCTAAATTTTCTGGAAAACGGTCTAAGTGGCTGTGTAAATAGTGTATTTTTAATACTCATATTGCACCCTAAGGATTTGAAACTATTAAGCATCTTGTTAACCATTTCAACATAGTTTTGAGCTTTATGTTTGCCTAGAAAATTTTCTACAACTGCAACAAATGATGTCCAAGCTTCTCGTTCAACTTGATTCATTGAATTTATGAAGGCAGGATCCTTAATTAATTGTCTTATTTGTGGGCCGTCAAATATCCCTGCTTTGAGTTTTTCTGTGCTCAACTGATGCATTTTTTTTACCCCTATATATGCAAAACAAGACCCATTCTTATCAAGAGCCTTTACAAATTGCTTCATTAAGCCCAACTTTATATGTAACGGAGGAAGTATGATTTTTTCTCTTTCAACCAAAGCGTCGTTAATGACATTCTTTTCCCCAACGTCCATGTTTTCTCTCTGAGGCCAATCTTTTCTAACCCAGTGGTGTGTTTTGTCCCTACTATCCCAGAGGCACAAGAAACACGGATATTTCGTGTAACCACTTTGCTGCCCAAGAAGAAAGTTTACCATTTTTAAGTCTACACAAATCATCCATTGATGTTCGTAATACTTTATCTTCTGCAAGACCAAAGCTATGGTATTATATTCTTCTTTCAGTTTCGTTGAGTGAGCTAGTGGTATTGAACCATATTTATTCCCATTATGTAGAAGGACACATTTTAAAATTCGCTTTGAACTGTCAATAAATAGGCGCCAATCATCTGGAATATATTCAGAAAGTCCCATTTCTTTCATGAGTCCCCTAATTTCGTGACAAAATACAAGATTGTCTTCTTGAGAAAAGAATGGTAGCAGATCTTTTTCTCTTGTACGGTAAAAGGTAATTTTGGTTCCTTGTTCCAGTAAATTTTTGTCGTTCAACCTAGAAGCCAGTACTTCAGAAGCTTTTTTCGATAAATTGAGATCCCTGGTGAGATCATTTAATTCATTTTGATTGAAGCGTTGAGGAACTGATGACGTCCCCTCATAGTCACTGTTAGTTTCATTAGCATCAGAAGAGCGATCAGAGGGAAAATATTCGTCATCAGAGATATGTGGTAGCTGATGAAATGTTGGAATCGGTATTTCATCTGAGTGCGGGATAGGGCGTATTGCCGAGGGATAAGTCCACTTACTGCGGTTATTTCGATTGATTCCATTAGTATTTACTAAACAGAAATAACAATCATTGAAGTGGTTTTTTGGTTCTCTCCAAACCATTGGTACGCCGAATTTTAGACATTTTCTTTTCCCGGTAGTCCATGCCGTAAATGCTCTGTACAAGTTTTACATACGAAATGCGGAGCCCACGTTTTGTCCTGATCACCAAGCTTAACTCCAAAGTATCCAAGATACGCTCGCTTTACAAAGTCAGTAATAGTTTGTCTGTTTTGTTGAAACATGTATTCTCCGCATATATAGCAAAACACATCAGGTTGATTTACACAACTTCTTCTTGAACTGGAACCTGAACTCATTTTAATTCTGTTCAATAACACAAAAACACTCTTTTCTTAATATAAAATAACACGCCGAATTTGATCTACTCTCATTAGTAAGAACGCACAAACTGACGAGACTTACCCGAGTTAGGTGATTAAAAGGGTCAGTTCAGGTACCTGATAGGCAATGGTTCCACTATTTATAGATTTACCTGGAATTTACTCAATTACAGACTGACAATAAAACCATTGTACCTACATTAATGAATATATAATAATTTTAGAACTCTCATAAATGAATATACTGAATAAAAACCACGTTGGTAGATAAGTTGATGTATCTAAAAAAGTAGAGCTGATAGAGAAAAACGGATTGCATGTATAGATTTAGCGTCCCAAATATAGTTAAAATCAGCTCTAAAATCCCAAGCACCAAAACAAAAATATTTTTTTGTTGCCCTGTGTTATAATTGGTACCCTTATCTCGATTTAGTAAACTGACCTGGAAAAACTCAGTACTGTTAATTGCCTTTTTTTAAAAACATACACTATTATCTCGATGTCTGAATAATTGTATTGGGTCTTGCTTTATGAGAATATGTTCCGTTATTAATACGCCTAGGAATTATGGTACCTTACAGGTAGACCTCCGTTTTCTTAGCTGTCAGTCATTTAAGAAACAAATTTTAAATATTATTAAAAATTTATATATTGTTTACGCCAATGCCAAACGGTATGTCGAAGCGTGAATAAGTTCTTTTAGACTGTCAAAAATACATTATTTTTGTGATGTACTTGTTTACGTTTTCCTCTTCGATTGACTTTGAACACCTTATTGTTTTATCAATACAGTTATAAAACAAACTCAGCCAATCAAAAATGCAATAAACCTTTTCGACGTCAGCAATTTTCTTCCCTAAACACGGCGCTTTCTGCAGTGCTTACACGCATGATGTAGGAGACCTCTGCGAAATAAAAAAAAAGGACAGGGATATAAGACGTAAAGAAGAATATCCGATAAATCCGTCGCCCGTCTGCCGGGAAAATAACCTGCATAAATATCAGACGTCTAAACAGCAATAATAAGTTTTTACAAAAGTCGTTATCGATATGTCGGGTAACGATAGGTGAATTGAAGAATTATAGAAAAATCGACAGTTAATGATAGTTATCTATATATCGATAGTTATCGACATATTGATTGGCATCACTTATTTTCACTCTTCAGTAATCAATTTTAGAAGATGTTAAAGTAAATCCTAAGATATAAGATCTTGCCTTTTTGCTTTTTCAATGGGGCAATAAACGACCCTATTACGGTTTTGTGCATAGTTGCCAGGTATTACGATAAACGTATTTTTATTTTACCTGCTTTGTATACCGCCCTCACTTGCACCTGCAGTCATATTGGATCTATTTTTACCTATATATTGGTTTGGAGCCCTTTAAGTATTTGATAATATAAGCCTAATGATCACAGGTCCCCATTATGATTCGAAAAACACTTTTTATTATTTTATTATTATATTTAGGAAAACCATCACTCAGGAACAGGAAAAAACGGAAAGATTTTCTATTGCATCATGTAGACGATTGTGAAAAAGACGTCATCAGGAGAAAAATATATTCGTTGTATGAAGAGCAGTTGGTGCCGATACTAGACAAAATAAAATTAAGACTGGTGCAGGACAGGAACAATATACATTGTTGTCGCTCAACCCTTCACAGAATTCTCTTAAGAATGGGACTCACGTTCCGAAAAATCAACAAAAGGCAAATAGTGAGTGGAGTCGTAAAGAGTACGAATCTTACGACATACTTATTTAAAAGAAATTAAAAAGTATCGATCAGAGAATTGGCCAATAATTTACCTTGACGAAACATGGTTCGATACCCATGACACTGTGCAAAAAGGGTGGGTTGACAGCAGTACAAAATGTCAGTCTAACGCACCTTCAAATAAAGGTAAACGAATAACCATTTTGCATGCTGGATCTGAAAAGGGCTGAGTTTCAAATTGTCTACTATTATCTGCAAAAAACAATAAAAATTCTAGTTTGGACTATCACGAAGACACGACCGTAGAACTTTTTGAAAATTGGTTTCAAAATTCCCTTTTTCCAAATGTTTCCGAACAGAGTGTTATAGTTATGGACAATGCAAGTTACCATAGTCGCCTACTAAATAAGGTTCCTAATGCAGCCAACACCAAATCGAAAATACAGGAATATATGTTAGAAAATGACATTTATTTTGACTTTAGTTATAAAAAGTGATCTTTTGGAAGTTTTGAAAAACTATAAATTGAAAAAGAAACATGTTTGTGATAGTATGGCTGAGAAAAGGGGATACACTGTTTTGCGGCTTCCTCCGTATTATTGTGTGTTTAATCCAACTGAACATATTTAGCATCAAGTTAAATCAAAAATAAGGGCACAAAATCGTTTTCCTACTTTAAGCGTGTCAGTGGTTGAATTAGTAAAAAAAAGGTTATAAATGATGTACCTTGTGAAAGCTGGAAGAATTCCATTCAGCTCGTTGTTAAAGTTGAAGATTCATATATTTATGTAAATAATATAAAACCACTGATAATTATCGCAGCTGATGACAGTGATAGTGAAACCGAATTAGGCTTAAGTTAAAATATTTTTATTATCATAATAATTATTTATACAATATGTCCCCTCTTGTAAACCCCATTCATTCAAACTGTATATTTGTATTTCTTATCCATTTGTTATTACATGCATCTATAAATAAACATTTCCAAAAACAATTATAATTTTATTTATTTGCATTAATGAATAAAATTCTTAAGTCCCTCTCTGTAACCTATCATAAACAATTGGTCAGAATCCTTATATTGCCCACTTAAAACGGGAAAAATCAGGATCTTATATTTTGGGACAAGCTATAATATTTACTTTTAAAAGAAAGGGTGTTTTTTGAATGTCTTCTCTGTCCTGGTAATCAATTTTTGCATAAAAAGTTTCGATATATATTTATCCATATATCGATAGTTATCGGTACATCGATAATTATCAATAGTTATCGATATATTGATAGACACTTATTTTCACCACCGAGTGCTGATAAAAGTTTTTTCGAAGGAAAGGTTGTTCGGATCGATATATTATATATGAACATAGAACCAGGATAGAACACCTTGGGACAGTATATACTACATTGCATCACTTACCTCTTTGTATTGAAAATTATAAAACAGCGGTGGTTTTGCGGGATGATACTTTCCATTGAACGATTTCACGCTCAAATAACAACTCGTAGGTCTTATTTCAACAACTGGCAAATTATCAAAAATAAATATTTCAAGTTCTAAAAAAGGTTATATAAGAAATAATTATATGTAACGAAAATATTTGAATGAAACTATCAACGTAAATCAATTATTTATCTACAACCTAAAACAACGTATGAAAAAAAAAAATAATAATAAAAATCATCTAATTCGTGGCATGTATAAGGCAATTTAATTAGTTATTAATCTTGCCTCCGAGTCGATTAGTAAACCCCAGTTACTTAACTCTGATCCATTTTTCATTTTTCTTTCAACCTTTTAAAGTGGCAGAATAGGAAAAGAAAATTAATCCAAATACACAGAATGCAGATTGAAAGGCACGTGATATATAAGAAAACCGAACATTTGTTTCACTTCTGGGCACAGAATCTTGATGACAATAGCCTACAATTTCAACACTAGAATATATGACCAATCTCTTGGTTCTTTTATTCCATTGTCGTCAAGAATCAGACCTTTCTACAGCCTATATAATCTATCAGTAAGAAAGTACTAAAGATGAGTTCAATTACTTTAAACACTCCTTAACAGTGTATAGTAAATAAACCATTTCTGGTTTTGTCATGCGGAGGCTATCCAACAATGTTTTTTTACTGAAGACTGGGATCCATTAAAAAATGTAAGTTTGAAGAGCATCATGCCACCTATTCCTTCATTACTGATGCATAACAATTATTATTTAAGGGGATACATTACCTTGGCGCTCGGGAAAAAAGATATAAAAATAAACAATTTTTTTGACGCAGCTATTAAATATATAAAATATTTTTTCTTTTACACATATACACAGTAGTTGTATGAATAATTTAAAACAATAACCAATAAAAAAAAATGACGGAGATATGAGCCACCAAGTATGGTAAGACTCTCTTTTGAAAATTCTTGCTGATGGTGTTCTTATTTTCTCTGTCAAGCATCGTCTGAAAAATAAAAAATGATTTTTTTCCTATTTAGAATGGTAATAGTAATTCTCCTATGCTGTAAGATGCAGCATAGGAGAAAATTTGTTAAAATTTTTTTGTAGAAATGACAGCTGTTTGAAAAAGTAAAATTATAACTTATGAAGGTGGCACCCAATCAAAAAAATCCAATGCTACATCTTAGATAATATCATAAAGAATATGTGTTGTAAATTTTAACAAAACCGGTTAAGTAGATCTTAAATTCAAATTCAGTTTATTTGCCATTATCTACAAATTCACTAAGTGACAGAAATTACATTTGCTCCAAATACGACAAAAAGGATGGCACAGCGACTATAAATAGCCGATACCACAAGCCCTTCACTATTTGGGCATGTGTAGTGCCACCCTGTAACGAACGCATACATCTATAATATATATAAAATGCAACGTCTCTCTGTCTGTCTGTCTGTCTGTCTGTCCGTTAGTACGATTATCACTGGAGGACCACTTATTCGATTTACCTACTTTTTTTTTAAAAACATACATATGTTCTCTGGCCAGGTTATAGGCTATATTTTATTTCGATAGGAAGCATAAGGAATGAGTAGTGACGTAAAATAGTGAATGAAGTAGGAAAAAAAAGTTTGCCGCTAGCGCGTTCCCTTGCAATACACAGCCTAAACCATTAAATATGGAACAATATTATGTAGCGGAGAATATCTATAATCTATAATATATAAAATACAATGTCTCTCTGTATGTCTGTCTGTCCATTAGTGCGTTTATCACGCGAAAACCACTTATCCGATTTATGTTTTTTTTTTAAATTCATATATATATTCTTTAGTCAGGTTATATACCAATAATAATAATCTATATCTATAATATATATAAAATGTAACGTCTGTCTGTCTGTCTGTCTATCCGTTAGTGCGCTTATCCCTCGAGATCCACTTATCCGATTTACGTGATATTTTAAATTCATACATATGTTCTCTGACCAGGTTATAGATATCTATTTTATTACATCTATAATATATATAAAATGCAACGTATCTCTGTCTGTTTGTCCGTTTGTGCGCTTATCACTGGAGAACCACTTATCCGATTTACGTGTTTTTTTTTTAAATATGCTAAACCATTAAATATGGAACAATATCATGAATTAAAGAATATCTGTAATATATATAAAATGCAACGTCTCTCTGTCTGTCTGTTAGTGCGCTTATCCCTCGAGATCCACTTATCCGATTTACGTGATTTTTTAAATTCATACATATGTTCTCTGACCAGGTTATAGATATTTATTTTAATACATCTATAATATATATAAAATGCAACGTCTCTCTGTCTGTCTGTCTGTCCGTTAGTGCGTTTATCACTGGAGAACCACATATCCGACTTACGTGCTTTTTTCTTAAACATACATATCTTCTCTGGCCAGGTTATAGGATATATTTTATTACGTTAGGTGACATAAGGAATAAGCAGTGACGATAATCATATAGCAAAGAATATAATATATATAAAATCCAACGTTTCTCTCTCTCTGTGTGTCTGTCCGTTAGTGCACTTATCATTCGAGAACCGCAATTTACGTGTTTTTTTTTTTTTTAATTCATACATTTGTTCTCTGGCCAGGTTATCTATAACTATATAAAATGCAACGTCTCTCTGTCTGTCTATCTGTCCGTTAGTGCGCTTATCACTTGAGAACCACCATCCGATTTACGTGTTTTTATAAATTTATACATATGTTCTATATAATTCGATATACGCCTAGATAATGGGAGATAAGGTGAGATAATGGGAGATAAGGAGAAATAATGGAAATAAGTCGAGATAAGCCTCGATAATGGGAGATAAGGTGAGATAATGGGAGATAAATATAAATAATGGGAGATAAGGAGAAATAATGGGAGATAAACAGAGATAAGTCTAGATAATGGGAGTTATGGTGAGATAATGGGAGATAAGGAGAAATAATGGGAGATAAGGAGAAATATTGAGATATAAGTCGAGATAAGCCTAGATAATGGGAGATAAGTTGAGATAATGGGAGATAAGGAGAAATAATGGGAGGTAAGGAGAAATAATGGGAGATGAGCAGAGATAAGCCTAGATAATGGAAATTATGTAGAGTTAATGGGAGATAAGGAGAAATATTGAGAGATAAGGGGAAATAATGGGAGATTTTTTATTACGTTGAGTAACATAAGGAATAAGCAGTGACAATAGTGGTGAATCAAGTTCGCGCGAGCGGAGCCGCGGGCCCGGCTCGTTAAAAATAAATAAAAAACTAATTGTAAAAATTCTAAGAATAAAGAATTCTAAAAATAGCAGAGCCCAAAGAGGGATCGGCGAGCACGCAGCGAAACTGGCGGCGCCGGCGGAGACGCGGGGAGATGCATATGGATAAACTCAGTAAATTTTACAAAATATGACATGGTAGGCAAGTGTACCACTTCTAAAAGGATTTCGAATTATATACAAAGAAGTAGGTAAATATTACGTTAAATTAGAATTCTTTTGCTGGTTAATAAGTTGGTGTGTTACATAGGAAGAAAACTTGCCTGGTGATAATTGTTTAACCTCTTGTGACAAAGAATTCCACAAATGCACAGCAACAAAAATGAAGGACTTTTGAAAGGCAGCCTTCCTGTGTTGAGGAACTCTAAAAGAATTAATGTTCCTCGTATCGTGCGGATGCAGAAAAACCCTAAATTGTTCTCTGAGGTATTGGGGTTATCCAAATTTAAAAATTCGATAGACAAAATTATACAAGTGACACCTTCTACGATTTTCCATATTTAAAATGTGGCTGTTATTTAAATAGGGTGTGATTCGATTTCTGAATGGAATGTTAAAAGAAAAGCGCATACAACAGTTTTGTATTTTTTGGATTAATTTAACGTACTGGGCTGACAAAGAGTCGCCATATACAACATCAGCATAATCAAATAAAGATAAGATCAAGCTGTTGCACAAATAATATTTAGTTTTTGATGGCAGAAGATTCCTTAGATTATACAGTTTTTTAAACGAATATAAGCAGCTTTTAATTTAATATTAATATGTGATTGGAATGACAGAGATTTGTCAAAAATTACTCCTAATACTTTGGCCTCATGAACTAAAGGCAAAAAGGTATTGTTAATAGAAGGTCTAAAGGTATCAAAAAGTGTACCCTCTATATTTTTATTACCGTTAAATAGCATAAAACAAGACTTCTGTGCATTAAGCTTGAGGCTATGATTATTACAAAAATTATATATGTTATTTAGGTCCCTATTAAAATATACTAAAGAAGTACGTATCTTATTTGAAGGAAATGGCATATATATTTGAGAGTCATCGGCATATTGTTGCATTTTTGAATATTCTTTCGCCTTATCAATGTCTGCCACATAAAGAGAAAACAATAGTGGATCCAAGATGGGGCACTCCTTTAGTAAGTGGTATGTAATTAGATTTAATGGATTTAAAATCTTTTCTAATTTCTACACAGTGTGATCGATTTTTAGAAAATGTTCCATAAAAAATAACTGACTGGCCTGAGAAGCCAAAATAGTAAAGCTTTGCCAAGAGCAGATCATGATTTAGGGTGTCAAACGCCTTACTAAAATCCAAAAGAGCTAAGCAGTTGGTTTCATTCTTATCTTCATTGAAACGAATAACGTTCAGTAAATTAACCAAGCTGGTAGTAGTACTAAAATAAGGTCGAAATCCCAACTGACAATTGGGTATTATTTGTTTACTATTTACATATAAAACATTTGCTGATATACATGTCGCTCCAGAATTTTTGATAAAGTTGGGAGTATACTAATTGGTCGTAGGTCCTTTGGCTCCATGGGGTTTGTCACTTTAGCATATGGTTTAATAATAGCCTTTTTCCAGATATTGGGAAAGTACCCTTCCAATATACAACAACTGATTATATTTATTAGCGGACGCGTGCAGTATTGAAGACAGAGTCTAAGATCTTTAATTGAAATACCATCCTCTCCTATGGCATTAGTAGAGATTTTATTTATGATGGCTAACAACTCTTCCTCGGTAATTAGATTAAAACTAAATTTCATTTCATTTGTTACCTTTGGATGAGTATTAGATTTTAAAATTAAATTTCAATTCATTTGTTACCTTTGGATGAGTATTAGATTTACAATAAATCATTTTATTTGCTGATACGTTATTCAATCCTCCAGTACACGAAGAAAAATAATTATTTAATAAGACAGGATCGCACAAATCATCCGGAATATGACTAAGTTGGGAATGTGGAATCTTTGGCACAATGATACTACTCAGTATATATCACCACTACACCAAACACTTTATTTTTGCACTCGACGCGCGTTTCGCTAACCATGTTAGCTTCATCAGGAGCGATGATTGACATCGCTCCTGATGAAGCTAACATGGTTAGCGAAACGCGCGTCGAGTGCAAAAATAAAGTGTTTGGTGTAGTGGTGATATATACTGAGTAGTATCCGGAATATGACTTAACTTGTTACGTATCAAGTTTAACTGAGCTGCTTCTTTCCAGAAGGCTTGACCATTTTTTCGAGAAAAGTGATTAAAGTATGGAATTTTTTCCCTTATAATAGCGTGCTTCGCAAAATTTCTAAGCTCCCGGTAATATTTAGATATTTGGAATGAGCTTTATCTCTTAACCGCATTAAAAGCTTTATATTATCAGTAATTCCTTTCTTTGACCTTTCTATGCCTGTAGGGCACATGACTATTTATTAAGTATAATATGAAAGAGTTAAGCACTTCCAATTTGGTTTCAATATTGTCAATACAAAAAATTGAATCCCAATCCAGCCGAAGTGCATCATAAACGCGGTAATGAATAATTCCCTTGTTGTTTAGTTTGACAGCTGTTTGAAAAAAAAATTATAACTTATGAACGTGGCACCCAATCAAAAAAATTCTACGCTACATCTTAGATAATATTATAAAGAATATGTGTTGTAAATTTTAACAAAATCGGTTAAGTAGATCTTAAGATATCTTCTACACCAGTTTGAAAAAAGTATTTTCGAAAAAAATGCAAAAGAAAAAACAATACGGCGTTAGCGTCTTAAAACCAAATATTATTTTTTTAAATTATCTTCAATCTGCGATTCCTGGACCCTACGCGATGTCCTTCGGCTCCTTTTGAGCAGCTCTTTTCAATTTCCTGGCCTCTTTAGTCTTCTGTTGGGCTCTCATGTAGGCTATAGATATTCGTTGAGAATTCAAGTTCTCGGTAAATCGCAGCGCGCTTGGGCCAATTATAAGGTTTAATAATTGCATCATTTGCAATACACTAGTATATCCATCATTAAATATACTAGCTGCAATATAAATTGCAATTTCAACAATTTTTGTGCCACTGTAATGCACTTTTGGAGCCATAGACCAAATGACAGCGTTTAGATTTTCGTTGTTATTCTAAGTGTATCTTTCTAAACAGCTGACTAAAAGAACATTACCCTTTGTCAAGGCTTTGACCGCTCGTGTTGGTCCGATCGCTACCCGAGTTTCGGGCCGATTCTCTGCCGCGCTCACTTTTAATTGCTATAACTTTGTAAATAATTTGAATTTTGAAATGAGTAAACGCTTAAAATATTCTTAAAACTATAAACAATTTATCTAGACACAAAAAAAATTATTCGATTTTTTGAAAATCTCAAGGTGGTGTAACCCCTTAATGTAAATACGCCTCTAAGAAAAAAATACTTACGTAAATCACATTTGTCCCCCACAAAGCGATCTAAACAAAAATGGTGTTCTCCTTTACATATCCCAGAAACAGCATCACAACCATCTTGACAATTTTTGCATGAGTTGATGCAACCATGTCCGTAGTTAAAGCTAGTACAGTCTAAATAAAAACGTAGTATATTACTTAGTTTTCACTGCTTAAAATGTGTTTTAGTCTTGACTTTTATTTTTATGGGCATAGTATACTCGCTGCAGGAAAATTCCTAAACCCCACAGGTGCAGAAAAAGCGATTCACGTTGGTCTTGAATCGCTGTAAGTTGTACACGGTGGGAAACACAGTTCTGGGCAAATCATTCCAAAGGGACGATGTTCTCCATATAAAAGGCTGCAGGGAGTGTTCGAAGGATTTAGCCCGCTTAATTGTCACCAGATCGGAGCATGCTATTAATACACGCCGTACTACATCACATCCGTATGAGGTTCAGCTTGTTACTACTCATACAACACCTTTCAAACAGTGTTACATATGGACATCCTCCCTTTGAAATGATCTGCCCAGGACTGTGTTTCCCATCGACTACAACTTCAACGATTTCAAGGCCAACGTGAATCGCTTTTTCCGCACAGGCAGCGCTTTAGGGATTCTCCTGCAGCACATGTGTATATATCTATATATCTATATATATATATATATATATATATATATATATATATATATATATATATATAAGTATATATATATATATATATATATATATATATATATATATATATATATATATATATAAGTATATATATATATATATATATATATATATATATATATATATATATATATATATATATACATATATATATATATATATATATATATATATATATATATATATATATATATATATATATATATATCTATATATATATAGTAGAACCCCGATTATCCGAGCCAATCTAAGAATCTGATTATCCGAGATACGCGCGTCTATGCTGCGTATTAACCGAGCTTCTAAAATAAGTATGTACATATTTCCATTTAAAATCGTCGGGGCCTTCGGGGAATCCCCCTGGCCCGTGTGAGGGTTTCCCTATTTATGTTTTTGGACTTTTTCAGCATGTAAATTTGCGTGAATGCAGTGCGTTGTAGCGTTTACTACGAAGAAGTACGAGTATACGCATAATTTATTTGGTTGGAGTTCTGATAGTTAAGTGTAATTAATACGAACTGCTTTGTTTGAATTTTTGTTTGTCGTATTATAATGGAGCAAAACAAGCGTAAAAGAATCGTCGTTCCTATTGAAGAAAAATTAAAAGCCATCAGAAGAATTGAAGCAGGAAAGACAATTAAAGTTGTTGCACGAGATTATCGAGTACGTGAGGTAACAGCTGGAGAATGGAAAACAAACCGCACAAAAATAGAAGAGTGGTGTATAAATCAAGCCTCCTCGTCCTCAGGAAGAAAATCTAAGAAAACCGGCGACTATGAAAAGGTTAACGAAGCTTTATTCATGTGGTTTAACCAACAGAGATCAAAAGGTGGGCCTCTGTCAGGTCCAATTTTACAACAGAAAGCAATAATGATTAGTAGGCAATTCCCAGAGATAGATCAGTTTACCGCCAGTTCTGGATGGCTTGACCGCTGGAAAAAAACGGTATGGTGTACGACAACTGACTGTATGTGGTGAAAAACTTTCTGCTGATGTGTCATCAATTGAGAAGTTTAAGCAGAACTTTAAAAAGCAAATCGAAGATTGTGGATACACATGTGATCAAATTTACAACTGTGACGAAACTGGTCTGAATTATAAAATGCTTCCATCAAAAACATTGGCATCTCGACAGGAAAAATCAGCTCCTGGGCACAAACGAAGTAAGAAAAGATTAACTAAAATGGTATGTTCCAATGCATCTGGCAAAACACAAAATCCCACTGATGGTGATTGGCAAGTCTGCACGTCCAAGAGCTTTAAAAGACATCTTACCCAAAGCCTTACCAGTCTATTACAAAAGTCAGAAGAGCGCATGGATGGATGCGACCTTATTTACTAACTGGTTTGAAGAAGAGTTCGTGCCATCTGTGACTAAATTTTTGAACAGAAACCGTCTTCCTATTAAAGCAATTTTGTTAATGGATAATGCCCCCTCTCACCCTGGAGAAGGACTTCATGTGGGCGAAATTATTGTAAAATTTTTTCCTCCAAATGTAACTAGCATAATGCAACCAATGGATAAAGGCATCCTCGAAAACATTAAAAGAAATTATAGACGTTTATATCTTGAACATCTGTTAGAATAAACAGAAAAGGAGGATATTATCAATGGGATGAGAAAGGTTACACTGAAAAATGTTATTTACTGGGTTAGTTAAGCTTGGGATTCTGTGCCTACTACCACTATTCAAAAATCTTAGTCAAAAGTTATTGATTTTGATGACTATAATGATAGTGAAGATGATACTCCACTAAATGAAAAAAGGCATTTTCCAAATGGATGCCATTAAAAACCTTGGATGCTAATATCAATTATAAATTAATTCAATTTTAATTAACCACCTGTGACTTGCAATTTGTATGACATATTTGACACAATGCTGACAGGAAACAGCCATCTGACAAAAGCCAGGGGTCATTATATCTATAGGGCCACAGCCCATCGAAAAACAACCAGGACAGGACCGGCTTTAGTACGAAATATAAGTATATATCATCAAATGGAAAAGTCAATAAAATGGGAAAAAATACAAGGGGGATAAGTTTAAAGTCCGGTATGGAAATTAGGATAATATGACAAGTTGAAATTTAGAATAAAGAAAAACAGTTTGGAGAAGGATCAAAAGATAAACAAAACAATCCAAACGTTGATAATGAATTAACTACCTGAGACTTGCATTTGTATGACATATTTGACACAACGCTGACAGAAAACAGCCATCTGACAGACACACCACAACCTTTGTTATACATACATATATATATATATATATATATATATATATATATATATATATATATATATATATATATATATATATTCATATTTATTTATATATATATATATATATATATATATATATATATATATATATATATGTATATATGTATATATATATATATATATATATATATATATATATATATATATATATATATATATATATATATATATATATGTATATATATGTATATATATATATATATATATATATATATATATATATATATATATATATATATATATATATATATATCGATCGAAAAACTTTAACGACAACGCCTATTTTAATAGTAAGTTTAAATAACTCCAATATTTGATCAAATTTGTTAAACATTCATTAAACAAATATCAAAATAAAAAACAAAATAACTGGACAAGTACAAGTCGGATTTGCGCAGTTAGTGTTCCGTACGTTGATTGCTTTTAGAATAACAACTTTTGTTATGGAAGTATAAAATGATCAATGACTTCACAAAATACTCCCCAAATGAGTTTTCAACGGAGTTTGATTCCGATCTTTGTTGATTTTTTTTTTTATATACCAGAAAAATTATTAAAGGTAATACATTCGTGATAATTTTCATTCAATCTAGCTTACGGAGAATATTCCAGAACGTTGTCAAAATTTATTGATCAGTACTTTTCGAGATAAGGCGGGGACTGCGATTTTTGGCAAATTTTTAAAAACAATACAAAGAAAAGTGTGCGCAAATATGACATTATAAATATTTTTAAACTCGTCTTTTCACAAGTTTTCATTTGACATCCCACTTGATAATATAGTAATTTTTTCTTTTCACTTTCCAAAACTAACCCTTTAAGTCAAAATTAGACTTTCAAAACTACACGGCTCTAATGGGACGATCAATTCCTATATAATGCCAATTTCAACTTTCCATGTTTAATAGTTTCGGAGAAAATCGGGTATGACAGACAGAGAAACAGTCACACGGACACCGAAATGATCTTATAAATGTTCCGTACGGAACACTAAAAAGGAGCACCAAACATGAATTATTAAGTGGTGTTCTCCAGAAATCTGTATTGGAAAACCGTGTATACCAATTACTTTGTAGATCTCCAGGAGACTGATTTGACAATATATTCTAAAAATATTATTTTCAATTGCAACCCAGAAACAAGATGCGTATGATTCGTATTAATCTCTGTAACAATTTAGCATTGGTTTTAGATCTTGTACGAAGAAACTACGAGGCTGGTTTGAAAAGTCCGTGCAAAAATAAAAACTACTTATGTGTTTGGGGTAAACCTTTTTTATTTTTCGACATAGTCTCCTTTTAGGCTTATACACTTCGTCCAATGATGTTCTAGTTTGTTGATCCCTTCCGAATAATAGGATTTGTCCAAGTCTGCAAAATATCCATTAGTGTCTGCAATCACCTCCTCGTTTGAATAAAATCTTTGTCCCGCCAGCCATTTCTTCAAATTGGGGACACAATAGTAGTCCGAGGGAGCCAAGTCTGGAGAATAGGGGGGATGTGAAACGAGTTGGAATCCTATTTCCATTAATTTTGCGACCACAACTGCTGAGGTGTGTGCTGGTGCGTTGTCGTGATGGAAAAGGACTTTCTTGTGAGCCAATCGCGGGCGTTTTTCTTGCAGTTCGGTTTTCAAACGGTGTATCCATGTTTCATCCACAGTGACGAAACGACGCTTAAAGTCCTCCGGATTCTTCTGGAACAGCTGCAAACCATCCTTGCAACACTTCACACGATTCCGTTTTTGGTCAAGCGTGAGCAATCGCGGCCCCCATCTTGCAGATAGCTTTCTCATGTCCAAATGTTTATGCAAAATATTATGTACCCGTTCAGTCGAGATGCCCACAGCACTAGCAATCTCACGCACCTTAACTCTTCTGTCATCCATCACCAGATCATGGATTTGATCAATGATTTTTGGAGTCGTTACCTCCACAGGCCGTCCAGAACGTTCAGCGTCACTTGTGCTCATATGGCCAGTCCGAAAATTTTGAAACCACTTATAAACTGTTTTAATCGAAGGTGCAGAGTCACCATAATGTTTATCAAGCTTCTCTTTACTCTCCTGAGGCGTTTTGCCTTTCATAAAGTAATGTTTAATCACCACACGAAATTCTTTTTCGTCCATTTCTTGAAAATCACTCGACTTCCTTGATTCACACGAATTCCAAACACAAAGAAATAGACCAATATGGCTGAAACTTGGTGTGCGTTCATTCAAGAGATGCTACTAACTAAACATGACCTCGATACGCGCCGGTGGTGCCATCTCTCGGACTTTGCACGGATTTTTCAAACCAGCCTCGTATACATGTTAAACTGTATTGTGGCTAAATTTGAAACTACGCAATATGGTCAGGAATTGTTCGGTGTTGTGTAATGCGAAATTTGCTAATGTTTAATAAAAACTTAAATACCTTGGCAATTTTCACCCTCACTTCCAATAGAACAATAACATTTATGTTGTATTCTAGTCTTGTTATCAATCAATTGACAATATTTAGTTTTTCTAGGACATGTATCCTTATACACTACGTTACATTCAAGACAATCTTCCCCAAATTGTTGTTCTTTGCACTTCTTCCAATTTTCTAAAAAAGAAAATTGTTATATATTTCAGATATTATTTAATATTAAAGATGTGGCTTTTAATTTGTATTTCGCACTTATTGCATATCTTAGGTTAGGAATACTAAGTTCGAATATATCAAATTGTACAAAAACATGTAATCTTCTTACGCATTACTAAATTTTTTTTTGCTTAAAGAAAAGTGTTCAAGGGATGGTCTTATAAACGTACCTTGCTAAAGGCTAGTAGGTACCTGCAGTATGGTAGGTGATTTATGCTGCTGTGACGATAAAGGATGTCAATTGTTGGTTTCTTTAAGGGGCCTCCACTTATGTCCCTCGCATATCTTTGGCAAGATGTGGCGAGCAAACGTTTCAGATGTTGCTGATATGACCGTCTCTTGATTGTCATTTTTACCACCTGTTTTAGTATACTAATCGCTGATTCTGGACTCCTGTATGGTTTTGTAAATCTAAATTTGGCTAATTTTTAAGACTTTAGAGCAAATTGACTGTCTGAGAGAATATTTGTTTCTCGGTTTCGGTAATCCCGTCTAATATTTTCGTAAACACATGCTCGTCCCTAGTGGAATGGAAAAACCCCACTTGAGCTTTTCTGCATATATTCTAGCGCCTACTTCTCTTTAGGTTTTTAATCCGTGTGTGTAATAGATTAGACCCGTTGCCTGCGGTCGAGTCTCCACCTCCATCCATAGATTTGGATCGCATCCAATTCTATATATTTTTTCAAAATTTTACAACGTTGTCATCATATATATAGATGGCAAATCCAAGAGTTTGTCGTCGATTAGATCCATAACTTTTGTGTGCCCCAATTGTACTGGTTGTTATTTCCATTCCCCATTTGTTCATCATTCGATAGGCGCTATTGAGAGCTTCACTTTTTAGGCACATATCTAGAGGCCTTAGTACTAGACTTATTTCTATAGCTATAGCTATGGTGAGAGTGTTATATCCCCAGTGGAACATAAGCAAGTCAACCTCTGCAGCCGTTTTAGCTCCGTGGTTATCATTCGCTGCTCTACTTTCGTCCACCATTCTGCACCTTCGTTTGTAACCATTGGCTTAATGACCGTGATGTATAGCCAAAGCACCATCTTTGATTTAAGGTCCCAGGTTTTCCCAAACAAGCTTCTGTATCTCATGTTTGTTCCATCTTAATGTTACGTCTAGTGTCAAGCCCAGATGCTTGTATTTATTTACAGTTCTCATTCGTTGTCCGAAGATACTTAAATTGTAATTCTGATAACTATTCTATAATAAATATTAGTAGTTTGTTTAACATGTTTCTGATTTGATTTACATTACATTTGTCCATTCTTCTACTTCTTTTTAAGGTACCGTGCAGATTCCTGCGTAGATATCTGTACCAAACTTTTCTCATCAGATAAGTCTGTTTACAGCGGCATTTTGAAGTGCCTAAAAATCGTGTATTTCTGTCCACTGATAGATATTGCGTAACCATGATAGTCCTTTTCGTCCTGTTCCTTTTTGATTTTGCATTTTATGCTGTAGAATCAGGCGTAAGAAATCCTTCTCCTTTTAATGTTTTCAGGTAATTCACGATCTTGTAGATTGGCTCTCTTGATTCTTAGCATCCACATTTCAAATGCCTCTACTTTGTTAACAGACGCGACTCCGAAGGTCCATTTTGCAACATCATGCAATAGAATAGACCAAACATAGCACTTAGTCATCCGGGATCTGAGTTGTAGGCTGAGGTTTTTGTTACCAAGAAATTTCTTCAAATTGATGAAAGTCGATCTTGCCTGCTCAACTTGGGTTTTAATCTCCAGATCCTACTTATCATTGATAAGGCTTCCGAGGTATCTAAACTGACCTGCTCTATATTCTTGTCATTTATACGAATGAGGACGTCCTGGGTTGAGTTTCTACTAATAATAATGAATTTTGTTTATATTAATGTTCAATCTAATATTTTCTTCTGCCTTGTGTATAACCTTCAATAGTGTCTGAAAACCGTCTGCACTATATGCTAGAATGCCAGTGTCGTCCGCGTATCTGATGTTTATCAGAGCAGCATTAACCTTAATATCCAGATCTCTCTCCGACACTGCTTTGACGAAGGCTCTTGCGACATACAATTTAAATAGCATATACGACAAAACCAAACCCTGCTTAACTCCCTTCTTTATTTCAAAATCTCTTGTTGTGCTACCATCTTAAACTCTTACTTCAGCTGTCTGATTCCAGTATAAACCCGCTATGATTCTGATATCTTTAGAATCTAGTCCTAGTGCTTAATAATAATAATAATTGAAGGGGGGTCCTACCATTCACTCCACCTCTGGTCCTTTATGAGTACCCCGAAGGTACCTCATATATAAGTTAATCAAAAGAAAATTTCGCCTTTCTCCCGTTTCCATATTCACTGGAGATTTTATGAGGGATGATCTTCCTATTTTTTGGTCTATACCCGGGGATACCTTCAACTCCCCTTAACTCAGTGCTTGTAGGTATTTTATGAGGAGGTCATGCTTAACGTTGTCGAATGCCTTCTTGTAGTCTATGAAGGACACGAATACATCCTGTCTCTGGCCAGACAATTCTAAACCAGCATTTGAAGACTGAAGATTCAAGCTGACTATTTCCACTAACTTCCTCGCATTTTTTGTACAGCCTCGTATGAAGGATGCGTAAAAAAATGGCTTATGTGACCAATTAAGCGATAATCCTTACACTATGTTGGGAATGTGGAACTTAGTATATAATACCACTACACTAAACATTTTATTTTTGCACTCGACGCGCATGAAGCATGTTAGCTTCATCAAGAGTGATGATTAACTGTCAGTCATCACTCCTGATGAAGCTAATATGGTTAGTTAAAGAAACGCGCGTAGAACGCAAAAATAAAGTGTTTTGCGTGGTGGTGATTTACACTACCGTCAGAAAGTATTTGGCCACCTAGAAATTTCAATGTAACTGCCAAAATTTAATACCTAATTAAACTCTTTTATTATATTAAGTAAATTTAATTGTTCTTAAAAAGTGTCCATAAAATTGTTTAGATAAGCCTTTTTTGGTGAAATGACAAATTAAAAACCAATTAGAACAAATTTCCAAGTTTTGCATGATAATCGTTTTGAGGAGATTTCTGAGAATTCCAGTTGAAGTAAGAACTCATTTCAAGTTTCTAGGGATTATGGAAATTCCTATTGACATTTTATGATAAAAACTATGCTATAAATACCCTTTTGGAGATTAACCATTCGCAAACAGTACTTTGTCATTGATACAGGCTCAATTGTTTTTGTGAAAATGCAAAAAACGAAAGAAGTTTCCGTTGAAAATCGGGCTCTGATAATCGCGAGACATCAAAATGGTCACTCGAGTTGACAAATCGCGAGTGATATGGGGATGCCCAGGAGAACGGTAGACTACATATTAAAAAAAATATCTGCGGGGCATGGAATTCCCAACCAAAAACGTTCTGGAAGGCCTTGAAAAATGACTTCCGTTGAAGACAGAGCTATAACAATGTCCAGCAGACGTAATCGCCGCCTAACCACACCAGAAATCACGGCTCAAGTAAACCTGGAGCAGCCCATCCCCATCAGCGTGACAACTGTGAAGAACAGGTTAGCAGAAGGTGGTCTACACGGGATAGTTGCAGTGAGGAAACCACTTCTTAAGCAAGTGAATAAACATAAACGATTAGAATGGGCCCGAGAACATGAAAATTGGACATCAGAACAATGGAATTCCGTCCTTTGGAGCGATGAATCTAAATTCGAAATTTTCGATACAAATCAGTTGGAGAGAAGATGTTGGAAGCCTGTCAGTTGCCTACAGTAAAACGTGGTGGAGGTTCAGTAATGGTTTGGGGTTGTTTTGGCAACGGTAAAGTTGGAAAAATCTTTAGGATAGAAGGAATCATGCGAAAAGAACAGTATCAAGAAATTTTGCTAACTCAACTCGTTCCTTCTGAAAGAGATATTTTTCAGGGAAAATTTATTTTTCAGCATGACAACGACCCTAAACATTCTGCTTAACAAATTAGAGAACTTTTGGACCAATGGAAATCCGACGACGTCCTGGAAGTGATGACTTGGCCTCCACAATCACCCGACATGAACTCTATTGAATTGCTGTGGGACCATTTTTACAGGTGTGTTCGAAAACTCAATCCAACATCAGAAAATCACTTGTGGGAACTTTTACAAGCAGAATGGGTTAAAATAACCGAAGAAACTCTGAAAAAACCACTGGCCAGAATGCCGAAACTCTGTAAAGCAGTAATTAAAAACAAAGGAGGTCACATAGATGAGAAAAATCCTGGAAAACCATGAATATTTTTCTGATTTTCTAGACTCTGAATAATGTGAAAATAAATAATAATTCATTTAAATTTAAAAAAAATATATATTATCTGGGTTTTTGTTGTCTCGGGACTGAAATAACTAAGTGGGCAAATACTTTCTGACGGTAGTGTATACTGAGTAGAGTCCTTATACTGTTTAGAATAAAAAAAATGTGTATTGAGCCCTTCAGTTTTTATTACAATAACTCACCAAGAGTAGACATTCTCTCCGTGGTCAAATTTAGCACAGCACCATTTCGAATAAATTGACATTTTTGCTTCCATATTTCTGGATATGCAGGTGTTAAAACTCTTATTTCTAAAAAAAATATCCAAAACTAAAGGAAAATTTCTCAAAATAAATCTACATGGTTTATAATAGTGTACACAAAAAATACACTGGTCTGTAATTTTTGTAATTTAAAAAATATTTGGTTTACCTTTAGTGTTACTAGCTCTAAGGTTTGAAAATGCCCAAAAAACGTTCTGGTCATCAGTACATTTTGAAATGATTCTCAAAAACACATCGTCTCGACGTTCTGTCATGTTGACACATATTTTTACCTCCGTCCATTGTTCATCCTAAAATATTAATAATTGATCTGGAGAATTGCATGATTTTGCTGATGCGATAAAACCTTACGTTTTTAATAATTTTGATCTTATCGCAACACGTCATTGAAAAATTCGCTTTTTGACAAAACCCTACTTAAATATTACCGAAAAAATACTCAACTACGTTGGGATTTTGGAACCTCCGCCACAGTGACACTACACCAAAAACTTTATTTTTTCACCCGATGCCATTCGCGTTGGTCTTGAATCGCTGGAACTTGGACTCGGTGGGAAACACATTCCAAAGGGATGTGGTTCTCCATATAAAAGATTGCGTGTACGAGGAGTGACAAGCTGAACTTTATACGGATGTGAAGTATTAGCGAGACCTGTATTCCTACCACCCATCGCTTTGGGAAGAATTAAACGGGTTACATTCATCGAACACATTCCATGAAAATACTTGTAGAATAAACGCAAATGGCCAACCGGTCTTCGCTGTTCCAAGGAATCAATGTTGCTGGTCAGTTTTGGGTCTCCAGTAAGGCGAACATTTCTCTTCTGAATAGAATCCAACAAATATAACAAAGTGTATGTTTGGAAGCAGGGCCACAAATATAGGAGCAGTATTCCATTGGCGCTTTGTACAGAATTAACAGTTGTTGTGGAGTGTAAAAGTTTCTAGTTCGTAATAATATTCCCAGCTTTTGAGAAATTCTCTTTGCTATACTTGCAACATGGAATAGAGTGGCGCGACATAAATATGTCGGGTTCAGCAATGTTAACTTTTTTAGAAAAACGGCTGCCTGGGTTTTTGTAGCGTTAAATTCTACTTGGTTACTGTCACTTCAAAATACAATTTCTTCCAGGTCTTTGTTAAGACTTCCTGCTGTCTGCGAATATTTGCTTGAGAAGCCGATGTTCGACCGTTCAAAGTGAATGAGAAAATAAGCGTGACATAATCTTGAAAGCTGTAGATTGATAGAACTCCTGTTTAAGAGTGTAAGCAAATAAACAGAAAAGTTTAAAGATTTCTGTTCTTTTCGATCTAGGAAATTTCCGAAAACGTGAAAGATCTCAGAATGCATATCTTCCTCCAACACTAACCTTTACCTCATTGACCATATGTTGAATCAATTAAAAAAAAACAGAAAAAAAATCTCAGATTCATCGACTCTAAAAACTATGAAATAATAAATAATAACGAATAATTGGCGTAGCAATTGAACTTCCTCATACTTCATTAACCTAGGAACTTAGGCGTACAAAGCGAGAAGCAAAGAGGGGGCATCTGTCCCCTCAAAAAAATAATAAATCCTTTAAAACGAACAACCAGTTAGGATATCTCAGGGTTCTGTCAAAAAAATATATCTTAAAACAAACTATGACGATAATACCCGAGGAGAATTTTTAATTTTATTTTTAAATATTGTACCGAATTTATATTAAGACTGAACGAGCCTGCTTAGTGTATCTTTAGTTGATTTTCTGTTTTATCTTGCATCGTAGCAATCGATTCACCAACAATGGCGTTTATGATCTAACGGTTCTATCGACCACTAGATGGTATTGTACTTAAGGTACTCAAGTCATTGTGTCGGACCCTCAAACCTCTTTGGCATGTGAGATTAGACTAGAATATTCTCGAAGTATCGTCAAGATAGATCAACATACCAGAGATTTCTAGATCTTTCTAGCGGATATAAGCGTAGTATAGGTGCATCAGCCAGCCAGTGAAATTTCAAGTACATAATTTGAGTTACAACTCTCAACTTTTAAAGTACAGAGACAATTGTTAAACTGATGGGTGATCGGTATTGTGACAAGTAAACTACATCGCCTGAATTTTATATTTCCTGCTACCTTGACGGTATCAAATAAATATCTGGATTGTTTTTGAAAAGTAAGTTATATTATATTAAGAGATAATTATGTACTCTGTTCCATCATTATTTTAAAATAACAGTTCTTTACCAGCAGCATTATGAACAAATGCTATGTTAAAAGTACAGGGTGTCGCAGGTAGAGTAGTAGTAGTTTCCAGTACTAAGATCGATACGGTTTTTTCGATGAAAAATAAGTTTTTCAGCTTGTGGCGATATTTAGTTCTGCTCTTAGATTTTTTAAATTATGTACCAAAACGTAATATACCCAGCTTTTTTTTTGAATGAAAATCCCAATTAATAATAGTTTCTTGTATATAAACTATTTATAACTACGGATGTTTGAAAATGTTTACCGTTTTTGACCACTTTCAAGCCTCTCATCAGGTTATACACTTTGAAAAATAAGATGTTTAGTATTGGGGAAAAATGTTGCAGATTAAATTTTGGGATGCCCTGTATAAAATTTATAATGGGAGTGAAAACCAATTTTTATTCAAGTGGACGTATTTAACATTACTAATGCTTGTGTATCTACGTTTTATAGCGACTACAACTCTTATAATGAAAAAGGATCGTGACAATAGCAGTGGAAGCGAAGATAACAATGACGAAACTAGATCGCCAAGCTCGACAAAAACTGTGAAACTGTCAAGTTCTTTAGAATGGACGAAACTAACTGTCTCTGAGGTCAAACCTTCTCCATTAATATCTGAACAAGTTTCTGCCCCTGTAGTCAATCCTGATTTAAAAAGAATAATGGCGGAGAAGAAAGAGTTGTTAAAAAGTCCCTGGGCTTCAGCCAAGAATAAAAATTTTTGAACTAATTCTAGTCGTTTGCGAAGAAAATTTGATCAACCCTGCTTAGATCAATACACACCGTGGTTAGAGTACTCCAGATGATTAAATGGTGTTCTCGGTGAGCAATATGTTTTATTTTCTTCTGTCGCTGGAGTGTTTAGGATAATTCTCAATTAAGCTATTCATAAAGTTTAAGATTTTTTTTTTCTTATGGGTCTAGCGCACGTTCTGCAGGGAAGTCCCTAAAGCGCTCCAGGAGCGGTATGTGTGCGGAAAAAGCGATTCACGTTGTTCTTGAATCGCTGTAAATTGTACTCGGTGGGAAACACAGCGCTGGGCAAATTATTCCAAAGGATGATGTTCTCCATATAAAAGACTGCTTGAAAAGCGTTGAACGCGGAGTAACAAGCTGAACCTCATACGGATGTGAAGCACCAGCGCGACGTGTATTTCTAGCATGCACCGCTTTGGGAGGAATTAAGCGGGCTACATCCTTCGAACACTTTCCATGAAAATACTTGTAGAACAGACTCAAGTCGCCAACCGTTCTTTGATGTTCTAGCGAATCAAGGCCGCCGGTCAGTTCCGGGTCTCCAATCAGACGAACAGCTCTTCTCTGAACATAATCCAACAAATGCAGTGTATGTTTGGAAGCGGAGCCCCAAACATGGGAGCAGTATTTCATAGTTGGTCGAATTTGAGCTTTGTAAAGAATTAACAGTTGTTGTGGAGTGTAAAGCTTCCTGGTTCGAAATAATATTCCTAACTTTTGAGAAGCTCTCCTTGCTATGCCTGCAACATGTTCATGCCAGGACATATTGGCTCCCAAACTAACGCCCAACAAATTGAGCGACGATGCTAGGGGAATAGAGTGCCCCGACATAACCATGTCGGGTTCAGCAATGTTAACTTTTTTATAAAAAAACTGCCGCCTGGGTTTTTGTAGCGTTAAATTCCACTTGGTTACTGTCACCCCAAGATAGAATTTCTTCCAGGTTTTTGTTAAGTTGAACGACCTCCTGTTGTCTGCGGATATTCGCCTGAGCAGCCGATGTCCGAGCGTTCAAAGTGAATGAAGAGGCAAGCGTACTGTCGTCTGCAAAGCTGTAGATTGAATTCCCGGCCTTTTCCAGCAGATCGTTAATGTAAATGAGAAAGAGAGTAGGAGACAGTATGGAGCCTTGGGGCATACCGGCGTTGATTGTGAAGGTGTTAGAAAGAAATCCGTCGACCGCCACTCGTAAAGAACGCTCCCTGAGGAAACATAAGAGCCACAAACAGAACTTGTCAGACATACCACAAGAGCGTAGCTTAGCCAACAGTACCATCGTGCCAAACACGGTCGAATACCTTGGATATGTCAAGAGCAATCGCTCGAGATTCTCCAAAGTGTTCAATTGCGTTGTTCCAAACATATGTTACATAAGTCAGAAGATCTCCTGTTGATCTACGTTTACGAAAGCCATATTGGTGATCGCTAATAATATTGAATCGTTCAAGATATTTTAGAAGATGCTGATTGATAACCTTTTCCATGACTTTCGATATTATTGAAAGCAGTGCGACTGGTCGGTAGTTATTTGGCAAGATCTTCTGGCCTTTTTTAGGTATCGGCTGAACCGTGGCACATTTTCGGCACGACGGAAATATTCCCTTTCTGTAGGATAGGTTGAAAAGTCTACAGAAAACTGGTGTTAGTTCCCTTGCAAAGTTTTTGAGAACTATGGCAGGTATTCCGTCAGCGCTAGAAACCTTTTTGGTGTCTAGCTTCATTAAAATACGCTTTATGATACGCTGAAGAATATGCACGAAGTTGTGCGAAATCATGTTGCACCAACTTTTACAAAACTACAACATCTCTTGTGGAGGCTTTTTCGAAGATATGCCCATGAATAGATAAATGTTCAAGTGCAAAGTTTTCGCCAAAACAACCGAAAAAAAAAATAGGCAGGTATTGTTTGATTATTTCCTGCGTAGTATTTTATGGAATGTAAAAGAAGCAGATGAAGGGATTTTCTTCGAGCTGGCGACAAGAAAGTGGAGGATCGCTTAGACAAGTGGAAGCGACATCGCTCGAGAAGTATAGGTATGTAATTTTTGAAGAAAAAACAAAAGTTTTGCCAAAAATTAATTTTATTCTTCAACATAGTTTCCTTCAAGAGCGATACGCTTATTCCAGCCATCTTCCAACATTTGGATAACTTTCAGATAGTAGGATTTGTCAAGTTCTCTAAAGTAAGCCTCAGTTTCCCATTCGATTTCTCCATTTGGACTAAATTTCTTTTTCTGGAACGACATTTTCAAATTCAGAAAGAGATAAAAATCGCTAAAGGCCAGATCTGGCGGATGAGGAAGCAATTCATAGCCCAACGGATCTAATTTAACACTGATTTTACGAAGTTTTAAGCTTGGTAAAACAACACTTTTTTCTTCGCTAAATGCAGCCTTTCTTTCTTGAAACGGTCTAATAAACTAACATAGTAGTCTCCGGTGACCGTTCACCTCTTCTAAAGATCAGTCAGATCTATATTATTCGCATCCCAAAAAAATACTTGCTAAAACCTTGACATATTTCATCCATTGTTACGAATCGACGCAAAAATTCCTTTGTATTACGCCGAAACAGTGCCAAACGGCTTTCTGAATCTTCGACACCTTGCTGTTTTGATCAGTCGTGGGAGTGTGCGGCACCCATGGGGGACGTAGCTTTTACTTTTGCAAATATTCATGCTAAATGTACCTCACGGGTTCCGTTGATACCGTCGTTCAAAACAATATGGTGGACTTTCTTTGTATTTTTTAGACGTCTGTAACGTGGTACATCATCGGTGCTTCTACGACCTCATTTAGGTTCACTAAACCATCGACATATAGTTGCTTTCGATGGAGCAGATCTGCCATAATACTTTTCAAGCCTTTCTTGGATTCTGGCTGTATCTTTTCCCATCAAAAAGCAATGTTTAATCAACACACTAAATTCTTTTTTTTTTTCATTGTTTTGCAAAAATCAAAAGTAGTGTCACTCAAACAGCTGTAACTCGCAAACTAATAGACAAAATATCATGAAAATTTTACACGAATCTTCTGAGAGTTGACACTTACTGAAAATCATATAGTTTCTTTCTTTGTGCTGCTATCTCTTGGAAAGTCTTGGAACTTTTTACACCATGTTCGTATATATGTGCAAAGTTTGAAATTAAGGTCTCATTTCGTTCGCGAGTTGTCATGCTAACAGACCTACAGACCGTCAAACGGATAGACAGAGAGTCCGACGGAAATTAGTAACTATGTTTTTTGTGAACTAGGGACCCTAAAACGTGACTGTCTTTTTCACGAAGACAGTACTTTCCATTAGCACGGAAACTAAAAATGAAGTTAACTAATATGATACAATGAAAATGTTACGGAACTATTATGGTGACCTTGTTTTAACGAAAACGATAACAAATGAGTCGTACTCGTACCTTGTAAATTGTCGTGAATCAATAAACGATGATCCAAGATCTAGAAGACGTCGTCAAAGTCAAAACATTCAAAGAAAGTAAGAAATTAACTATTTATAAGATTTCAACATCATTTGGATCCGTTCAGAGCATTTTATGTGAAGATTTGGGTTTAAAACGTGTTGCGTCTAGGACTGTTCCTACAGAGCTGAATTTGTTAGAGATGATTTCCAACCATGATTCTGATCTGACATTGATTCAAAGCATAATTGCTGGGGACGAGACGTGGGATAAGAGTAGGCCACACAAACAAAACAACAATCAAGTAAATGGCTCTAACGAAGTATCAAAATGAATTCAAGAGCTAGGCAAAACGTGGTCGCAACTTCACTGCATCAGACGGAGACTACTTTGAAAGTGATAACATTCAAATTGATAATTGTATGATAACATCGTATTTTTAGTTTACTGAGGTTGAGGTTGTTTTCTGAAGCTGGTAGTATATTATTTTTCGTAGCGATGCTGTATCATATGTGATCTACTTAATATTAATTTTAAAATAGATCAAGGAAGAACTTTCTTATTTCATTATAATGGTGTTTAAACTTTTCGATGTAAATCAGTAGCACATTTTTAAGTCAGAACGTATCAGCAGAAGTAAATTTAAATACCTTGATTACTCTCTTTTGAAAAAAATCGTTTCATAAAGTTCTTTAAATCATAACGGCTTTAGATCATTTTATAGCATTTTTGATGTAATAAACTATATATGCCTCCAGGATTGGGTAAGCCGATAATTTTTAACTAATTTTTATTTTTAAGATATCTGGATATATCTCATTCAATATGACTTTTAATTTTACCTCAGCCTTTACAGTAGCTTCTTTATAGGGCGCGTATCCATGTCCCCGTGAACAAAAATGTATATCTATTGAACATAATTTGCACATTGCCACGAACAGGGATAAACAATTTCGGCCTTCCATCAGACTGAAAAAATTTCTAGTTTGCAAAATGGCTTCAGCTTCATCCGTATAAAAATAGCTAACTGAAACAGGAAATAGTAAATTTAAAATATCGTTATCACCTAATTTATCACTTTATATTATATGTTTATAATAAAAAAAATAAATATATATATATATATATATATATATATATATATATATATATATATATATATATATATATATATATATATATATATATATAAAATGCATTCATATAATGTAGAGTTTTTCAACAGTTATCACCACTACACAAAACACTTCACTTTCCGGTTCGAAGCGCGTTTCGCTAGCCATTGTTAATATTAGACAAACAATCATCAGGAACGATGATTGTCTAATCTAAGGTAAAAACTAGTCTTTTTATACCAAAATTGTGATTTACTCACTGACGAATTACAGATGGAGACTTGTTTTTTTTATGGGCGTAGCACACATGCTGTAAGGAAATACCAAAAGGACCGATGCGTGTGCGGAAAAAAAAGCGATTCATGTTGGTGTTGAATCGCTGTAAATTGTACTTGATGGGAAACACAGTCCCGGGCTAATCATTCTAAAAGGATGATTTTCCATATAAAAGACTGCCTGAATAGGGCTGTACAAGGAGTGACAAGCTGAACTTCATACGGATATGAACTATTGGCGTGTCGTGTATTCTAGGATGTACGGTTTTGATAGAAATTAAGAGGGCTACACCCACCGAATACTTTTCATGGAAATACTTGTAGAATTGTGTCAAGCCGCGAACTGTTCTTCGATGTTCCAAGGAATCAAGGTTGCTGGTGAGTTCTGGGTTTACAATCATGCGAACAGCTCTCTTCTAAATAGAATCTAAGAAATGCAATGTATGTTGGGGAGCAGTATTCCATTGTTGGTTGAATTTGAGCTTCGTCCAAAATTAACAGTAATTGTGGAGTGTAAAGCTTTCTAGTTCGAAACAATATTTCCAGCTACTAAGAAGCTCTCTTTGCTATACGTGCGACATGTTCATGCCGAGACACAGTTGCTCCCAAGTTACCATATAATAATTATTGTGGGAGATCTTAACATAAATTTTTTGGAATGTGTTAATAACAGCCTATCCACCTATTTGAATAGCATTGGGCTTATACGAATGATAAAAGATAGTAGTTCTACTAGATACAGAACCTTGATAGACAATGCGTTTTGCAGTTTCCCTAATGATATAAAAGTTCACGTTATGGAAAGTTTTTTTAGCCATTACAAATAAGTTTGTGTTCAAATCCTAGATACTGATTTTTAAAAATTAATTTGGAGTGTATTTTGTAAAGTCACTGATCAGCTTTAATCCTCGTAACAAATTTTTTTTATTTTAAAAGCAGTCACGGTACGGAACACTAATTGCGCAAGTCCGACTTACTTGGCCGGTTCTTATTTTATTTCAAGCTAAGGTCAAAGTTCCTGAAAATTTTATATGAAAGTTTAATTTTGTTAGTCAAGGTCAAAACTATTATTTCATTAAAAAACTGATTTCAAACAGCTTAAATTCAAGAAATGTGGAAAACGGGATTATACAATTCAGAACTAAAATTTATCATTAATTTGAAATTAACATTTTCTGTCAGTAAGAACTTAAGAGATTGTTAGATATCTGCTTCAAAGCTCGAACGCTAGTAAGAAATAATAGTACTAGTACCTTTTTAGGGTCCCGCTTATTGATTTTTGTTCATTTTTAGTGTTCCGTAAGGAACACTTATAAGATCACTTCGGTGTCCGCCCGTCTGTCTGTTACACCCGATTTTCTCCGAAACTATTTGATGTAAAAAGTTGAAATTTGGTACTAATAATAGGAATTGATGGCCTGATTAAATTTTGATTTAAGGGGTTAGTTTTGGAGGGTGAAATCGGAAGCAAAAAAAAATACTAAGTTATCGAGTGGGGTGTTAAATGAAAGCTTGTAAAGAAATATATATAATGTAATACTTGCTCACACTTTTCTTTGTATTATTTTTAACAAATCGCGAAAAATCGCTGTCCCCCTGATCAAAAAATTTTGAAAAAATTCTGGAATATTCTCCACAGTAGATTGAAAGAAAATTATCACGAGAGCATTACCTTTAATAATTTATCTGGTATATAAAAAAAACTAAAATTTCAAAGCCATCAGTTTTCAGTAAAGATCGGAAACAAACTTCGTTTGCGAAGTCACTGATCATTTTATACCTCCGTAAGAAACATTTGATTTTAAAAGCAATCAACGTACGGAACACTAATTGTGCAAGTTCAACTTGCACTTGACCGGTTATTATTCCTACCATTTTCTATATTTTTGTTTCATTTTAACAAAGGCCAAATAAAAATGTAAGACATCGGATTATGTATTCTTTATTATATTTTACTAATATTGGAAACATTGTTATTTTCAATTTCAGAATAATGTAAATGTGGGTTTCAAATGGCTTCTAGCTTCACGAAATATCGTGAATGTTCCTGTTTTTGATTTGCAATATGATTCCTTTCTTACTCGATATCCTCCAGTTTTGTGTTTATTTTTAATTTAAGCTGTTTTAAAGAGATTTTTTTAATGAAATAATAGTTTGACATAATGATATTCACTCACAAAATCAGGTTTTAATATACTCCAATATAAAATTTTTAGAGACTTGATTGACTTGACAGAGTAGGAATCAGGGATTTGACTTTAGTTTAAGATATAAAAAAGACTTGAATATTAAAAAACATTTAAAGAGTCTAACTCTTTAAAAATTACAAAAACAAATATACTTACAGTTATGAACTTTCCATAGACCAGTTCCCGTTTTAGTGTGGAAAAAAAGGTTTTGGGGTTTCTTGATGAAATCACTAGTATCTACGGTAAATATTACCGATCCATTTTGAGACGTTAACTTGTATTCATCTCCTGTTTTTACTATTTTAAAATGCTTCCAACGATCTTCACTCAGTATTTCTAGTACACTTTTATGCTTAAAAAATATATAGAAAATTTATTAACACAGATTTTTACTCGCGAATATATGTTGTAAAACATATACTGAATTTGATTTTGTATACGAAATAATAATTTATAATACTATCTGTTTGACTGACTGAAGTTAAAGTTAATAAAAATGTTTAAGATTGACGTTCTTAACAAGAAACAAGGAAAATACTATGAAGTCATATAAATTTTATCGAACTCTTTTAGAGGGATCTCGGTTAAAAACTACGGAATTTTTTAGGTCGTTTAGGTATTTTATATAGTCGCACAACAAGAATACCACGACAGCAAAAGGTTACTTTGAAATTACTTCCCCATATTCATAAAAAAATGTGAATTACAGCTATTTGCAGATGACACAATCCTCTATTATGAAAGTGATAACATAACAGATCTAGTGCAAACAATAAATGAAGACTTAGATAGGTTACACAAATGACTGTGTTGTGATAGTCTTAGTGTCAATGTTAAAAAATCCAAATTTATGATACTAAAAGGCAAAAATAATACTCTAGTCTAGATAACACTCCTCATAATGGCATTGTGATAGACAATGACAGAATTGAACAAGTTAAAGAATGTAAATATTTGGGTGTAGTTATTGATGAAAATCTATCATTTTCTAGTCATGCCACTTATATAACAACAAAAGTATCAAAAAAACAATTATTTTTTATGTAGAATAGTTAAAAATTTAAGTACTTGGGCTAAATTGCTAATCTATAAGTCGATAATAATGCCCCACCTCAATTATTGTTCCACAATTCTCTTTATGTTCAACAAAAGAGATATAGACAATCTCCAGAAAAAGCAAAACTGGGCATTAAGATGTATAATAGGTGTTAACAGGTATTCAAGAATAAAAGAAATGTTGAAAACAACAGACTTATTAAGTGTAAAATAAAATATCTTTTTAAATACAATGATAGTTGTTTTTAAAATTAAAAATAGAATGTACCCTGAACATATTTTAGAAAAATTACAATTTGTCAATGACATTCACGGATATAACACTAGAAATAAATTGGACTTTCATGTTCTCATTGTAAACTCATTATAAGCTAAAATTGCTTATTCCATCGAGGACTTATTGAATTTAACAATCTTCCAATAAATTTGAAAAATGCAAACTTTGTAAACTTTAAAAAATTGTTAAGAAGCTACATAATAGACAACCATAGCATTTAAGTTAGTTTGTAATTCTATATATATATATATATATATATATATATATATATATATATATATATATATATATATATATTGTAATTGTATTTGTTTAGCTTTGCTAATAATAAAGATTATTATTATTATTATATATCATCTAGATAGAAGGGATCAAATGGGGCAACTGAAATCACCAATCCCATCTAGAAGCACCTGTTAGAAAATGTCTAGACAGTAATATCTGTTTTCTGCTACAGTCTATAAACTAATCCACTCAATGTTAGAGTTTTGTTGTATTTATTTTTTTTGGGTTGTGATGTAGTAAGAGCAGTAGGGATGGACGCCATGAGTCGAGCACTAAAAATATCTTTTAGAGACAGAGTGCGAAATGAAGAAGGAAGGGTATAGACGATTCATTACACAATGACAGCGAAATACGCTAATTGATCTGGTATAGCCATATACAAAAAATGAGAGAAGAAAGATTTTCCAAACGAGTTATGGAATGGATTCCTGCAAAACGACTCATGCGGGAGAGTCAAAAAAAACTTGTAAAGAAAACATAACAAAAGCCATGAGTGCCAGAAATCTTAGCGATGACCAATGGAACAACAGACTTGAATGGAAATTATGCATCAGAAAACGTTGTCGGACGTTTTAAAACCTATATATATATATATATATATATATATATATATATATATATATATATATATATATATATATATATATATAAATATATACAGTCAGTCCAAGAAGTCTCCATACACCACCTGCTTTCTATACTATTTTTCTGTTATGTTTCACTAATTAATTGGAACTATGAGAAAACATGTTTAAATTAATATTTGAAATTTAACCAACGAGGATTAGTATTAAAAACAACTATGGAACATTTAATTTAGAAGTTACATCATTGTTAAAACATGTAAACAAAATTAATGTCAAAAAAGTCTCCATACACTTAACAATTACCAAAAATAGTTTGACAGGGTTTAACGGAAAATAACAAATTCGTTTAAACTAATATTTAGTGGAACCGCCGTTGGCCTTAATAATCTCCTGTAACCTTTTTGTCATGTTTGTAACCAGCTTTCTAGTAACTTCTGCTGGCATGTTCTCCCATTCGTTTAATATTCTGTTTTTAATTCTTCTCTATTTGAAACATTATGTTTGCAAACGCACCGTTTAAGTTCCTCCCATAAATGCTCGATGGGGTTAACATCGGGTGATTGGGGAGATGTATGAAGCTGGTGTCACACATTATGGATCATCCATTCTCGCACCAAGTTTGGTGTATGTTTAGGATCGTTGTCCTATTGGAAAATGTATCTTTTTTCGAGTGCTAATTTTTAGATACTTTCTCTTAATTTGTCTCTCAAAATGTTCAGATAAACATGCTGATCCATGGTATCATTAATAAAATGTAAATTCCCAACCCCTCCAGCCGACATGCATCCCCAAAACAGAACACTCTCACCCTCTTATCTCACCGTGGAACAAATGTTTTTAATATCGAATGTGGTATTCTTCTTTCTTCAAACTTTAGTTCTGCCATCAGACCCAAAAAGGTTAATTTTAGTTTCATCACTAAAGATTACTCTTTCCAAAATTCAGGAGGTTTAGTAACGTATTCGCTAGTAAAAGCTAATCACTTTTTGCGATTAGCTTCCGAAATTAACTGCTTCTTCCTGACTGCACTGCTTCTTCCTGACTGCACACCCCTTATAGCCTGCCTTGTGTAAACAATTTGTCACTGTTTATGAGCAAACATTTTTCTCCTTTTAATTTTAGTCCTTTTCTTGGTATATATTTATTTATCTAACAATACTGGCGTCTTCACGTAGAGTCATTTTCTTGGGACGACCGGAGCGTGGTCGACTTTTATAGGAACCCGTTGATTCATACTGGTTTACAATGTACTGAACAGTAGCATGTGACTTTTTAACAATTTTTCCTATATTTCTGTACGATTTTCCATCTTTCCACAAATTAATTATGATCTTTCAAACTTGGAATGATGAAAAAATGGAATTTCCTCGTTCATTTTTAATACTACTTTGAAAACCCTTTGTAAAATTACTAGCAACAAGTGATAGATTATAAAGTATGGCCGAAAATTATAGCAATAGATAGCTTGGTTAAATGCGGCTGATTATAAAGTATTTTTAGTGTTCCATACGGAACACTTATAAGATCACTTCGGTGGCTGTCCGTCTGTCCGTCTGTCATACCCGATTTTCTCCGAAACTATTTGTCATAGAAAGTTGAAATTTGGTAATAATATAGGAATTGATGGCCTCATCAGAGCCATGTAGTTTTGAAAGTTAAGTTTTGACATAAGAGGTTAGTGTTGGGGGGTGAAATCGGAAGTGAAAAAAAAATTTTTTTACTAGGTAATCGAGTGTGGCGTCAAATGAAAGCCTGTGAAAACACGAGTAAAAAATATATATATAATGTAATACTTGCGCGCATTTTTCTTTGTATTATTTTTAAAAAATCGCGAAAAATCGCTGTCCACCCGCCTTATCTCGAAAAGTACTTATCAAAAAATTTTGAGAAAATTCTGGAATATTCTCCACGGGGTGTAGATTGAACGAAAATTTTCACGAGTGCATTACCTTTAATAATTTATCTGGTATATAAAAAACAGAAATTTCAAGGTCATCAATTTTTAGTAAAGACTGGAAACAAACTTTGTTGAAAACTCATTTGGGGTGTATTTTGTGAAGTCACTGATCATTTTATACTTCCGTTACAACATTTTTTATTTTAAAGGCAATCAATGTACGGAACACTAGTTGCGCAAGTTCAACTTGCACTTGATCGGTTATTTATTTCAATACATCTCTTGAGTGTATGGAGACTTTTTTTACATTAATTTTGTTAACATTTTTATAACAGTAATGTAACTTCTAAATAAAATGTTCCGTAGTTGTTTTTAATACTAATTCTCTTTGTAAGTTTCAAATATTAATTTAAACATGTTTTCTTATAGTTCCAATTAATTAGTTAAACATAAAACAATAACATAGAACAACAACATAACAAAAAAAAATAATATAGAAAACAGGTGGTATATGGAGGCTTTTTGGACTGTTTATATAAATAGTCTGGTGTGACTATAGCAAACCTGATATCGATATTTCTAGTCGTCGGATTTTGGGAACTATGACCTTCGGAATTTAAGGGGTGATCCTAAAACGTGATAATTGTTGTTTGTATTTTTATACGACCCCAGGAGCCACCTATTTCAATACATTAAACGATTTGCAAAACACCCTGAATGTAAGGTGTCCTGTGTCTAACCTTTCCCGTGATTGCTAAGCAAATTTAAATTCATTTCAGTTATATTAATATTGGGCAAAAAATTTATGTCGATGTCCGGTAATTCTGAAAACTTTCCACTCTATGCTGATTCCATAGAATCTATGCAGTAGTAAACATGTCAAATTTGTAACTTACTTCCCAGAATACAGTACTGCTACTGCAAAGACCAGTAGGTGCGCGGTCATTATAGCTCTTCTGAATTTCTCCTTTCCGGCATTTTCTAAAAGCTGTCTTTTGGCCACGCCATGCTTGTAGCATGAACCAATAGCAATTAGATTTCGGAACCTGGTTTCCATCACAAAGAAATATGTGGGCCTCTTCTTTCACTTGTAAAGAAAAAGGAATAGTAAAATTGTTTAACCCATCAGGAATTGCTGTAGCTAACAGATATTGTAACAGTTCACCATGCTGTTTTGTATGATGAGTACCAAATGTGAGAAAATCTAAAATATTATTAATAGACAATAATTGTAAAATGGAAATAATAAATCTCTTTTGTTTTAATGAAAATAAAAATTGGGCACTAAATAATAACAGGTGACGTCACCCGTTAAAAATTTACTGTCACCATTCACCCATTTAACCATTGGCTTAACAAGCATCGACTGCTTTCTTACCAAAATTTTCTGTCTTCGGACTTAAGCTTTAGCGTAACTGGGTTTTACTAGCAAGACGGACGTATATTTTCGAGTTATTTGAGTTACCTATAATGGGAAGTGTAAATATAGAGCGATTTGCTTATATATCTGGATGTACCGTTTTATCGGGTATTTTCATTGTCTCGCTTTTTTAAGCGTGTTACTGGTAAATGTCAATCAAACTTGATATGTAAATTATAATTTAAACGTTTAGTTTTACTTATAGCGACTTAAACGCAAAGAATGGTTAGCAAGGCTCTCAAATACTAGCCCCAGACAAGATATTATACAACATTGGCTTTAGAAGGCATTGTAGCGTAATTTGATTATGCTGGACTACAAGAAAGCGGAGAGAGTCGATTTTTCAATTAGTGTTGGGAAATGTACGGTTCTGAGAGTTAAGTAGGCAAACGAGCTCCTTTGACTACGCCAGTGGATTTAAAGCAAATAATCCCTGCTATAGCTGGCCAATTTTATAGCTTCGCAAGGTTTGATGACGTCAGTGACTTGACTGGACTTTAGTTAGCCACAAGGCCTTCCTAATAATTATTGATAAACTATGGAGTATATATATATATATATATATATATATATATATATATATATATATATATATATATATATATATATATATATATATATATATATATATATATATATATATATATATATATATATACATATATATATATATATATATATATATATATATATATATATATATATATATATATATATATATGGGCTCAAAAGTTTTTGGTCTGACACATAGATATCGCCCTTTTCAAAAAATCCGTATGATTTTTAGGAAGTACCAACCTTCAAATGATACGTGTCAAAATGTCATGACATTTCGATGATTAGTTTATAAGTTGCAGTGGTTTTAGTGACGCTACTTTTGATATCTTCAAAACAATGGAACAAATCGAATTTCGTGTGCTGATTAAACACTGTTTTTTGATGGGAAAAAATACCGTTCAAGCAAAGCAATGGCTTAATAAGTGTTACGGGTACTCTGCCCCTAGAAAGTTACTCATCATTTACTGGTATGCGGAATTTAAAGGCGGTCGTACAGACACAAATGATGCTGAACGCTCTGGACGCCCAAATGAGGTGGTTACACCGGAAAACATCAAAAAAATCCACAAAATTATTTGGATGACCGTAAAGTGAAATTGCGTGAGATAGTTAACATCTTACAGGTATCAATAGAACGTGTTGGTCATATTTTGCTTGAACATTTGGGCATGAGAAAGCTTTGTTCGAAATGGGTGCCGCGTTTGCTCACAGTGGACCAAAAACAACAACGTGTTGATGATTCTGAGTTCTGTTTGAATCTGTTTAAGTGCAATAAAAAGGAGTTTTTCATGCGATATGTGACAATGGATGAAGCATAGATCCACCACTACACACCGAAATCAAATCGGCTGAGTGGACAGCAACAGGTGAAAACCGTCCGAAGCGATCAAAGACACAACAGTCGTCTGGGAAGGTTTTGGCCTCTGTATTTTGAGACGCGCATGGTATAATTTTCATCGACTATGCTGAGAAGGGAAAAACCATCAATAGCTAATATTATATAAAGTTATTGGAGCGTTTGAAGGCAGAAATCGTAAAGAAAAGGCCCCAAATGAAAAAAGTGCTCTTTCATCAAGACAATGCACCGTGTCACAAGTCAATGGTTACGATGGCAAAATTGCATGAATTGAAGTTCGAATTGCTTCCTCATCCACCGTATTCTTCAGATTTGGCCCCTAGAGAAAATTATCTATTTGCAGATTTCAAAAAAATCTTTGATTGTGTTAGCCGATACTTGTTGGAAATTCATAATAAAATTATATAAAAACAACACTATGTTTTAATTTCCAATATATTTAAAGTCACTTGACAATTGTTTCACCATACTATGTCTTCTTCAGAAGTAAATAAGAAAGAAAAATATTTGGTGGTAACCTTGGTTATATAGTGCTTAAAAATATCCTTAATTACCTAAGATTATGCTAACCATTTTATTATATTATTTACAGACAGAATTATTTTAAGAATGCAAATCTGTGGTACTATTTCCGAGAACTAATAAATATTAAGTAAGGATGAATGGTTTAAGTCTACCTGTTCGTTTAATAATTTATTGGAGTTTTTCCGTTTGTTAATCTCAAGACATTCAAGCAAATTTAATTTTTTAGATTTATTTTCTACATGTAGGATGTTTAACGTATCATCAAAATTATGGTATTCGTTTATTATTATATGGGTTGCGTGGGACAAACTGGTAGATCATTTGAAACTCGCATAGTTATTTAAAAAATAAGAACAATTCACATTACGCAACCCATATAATAAACGAATCCCATAATTTTGATGATATGTTAAACATCCTACATGTAGAAAATAAATCTAAAAAATTAAATTTGCTTGAATGTCTTGAAATTAACAAACGGAAAAACTCCACTCAATTATTAAACGAACAGGTAGACTTAAACCATTCACCCTTACTTAATCTTTATTAGTACTCGGAAATAGTACCACAGATTTGCATTCTTAAAATAATTCTGTCTGTAAATAATATAATAAAATGGTTAGCATAATCTTAGGTAATTAAGGATATTTTTAAGCACTATATAACCAAGGTTACCACCAAATATTTTTCGTTCTTATTTACTTCTGAAGAACACATAGTATGGTGAAACAATTGTCAAGTTACTTTAAATATATTGGAAATTAAAACATAGTGTTGTTTTTATATAATCTCAAAAAAAAAATGCTAGCGGGAAAGAGATTTGGCTCCAGTGATGAAGTTATTGTTGAAACTAAGGCCTATTTTGAAGGCAAAGACAAATCCTTCTACAAGAAAGGTATAGAAATGTTAGAAAAGTGTTGGACTGATTGTATCGCTCTTGAAGGAGACTATGCTGATGAATAAAGTTAAATTTTACAAAAAACATGTGTTTTAAGTAGCTACCAAAAACTTTTCAGCCTACGTGTTATATATATATAAATCTTTTATTTTAATCTTGGATGTAGGTTTGTTTAATAACACATTTGAATTTACGGCTACAACAATAACTTAGGTAACAAAATATATAAACATATTCACTTAAAATTTTGTTTGTTGCTATTAAGCGTATATGTCGATATATTTGGTGACCTAAATTATTATTGTAGCCATAAATTGAAACTGTGGTTGCATTTTTTAATTTTATTTCCAGAAATGAAAATTACACCAAAGGAATTTTTGAAAATTAGCGAAACGTAAAATAAAATAACCGGTCAAGTGCAAGTTGAACTTGCGCAATTAGTGTTCCGTACGTTGATTGCTTTTAAAATAAAAAATTTTGTAACGGAAGTATAAAATGATCAGTGACTTCACAAAACACACCCCAAATGACTTTTCAACAAAGTTTGTTTCCAATCTTTACTGAAAATTGATGATCTTGAAATTTTTGTTTTTTTTTTTATATACCAGAGAAATTATTAAAGGTAATGCACTCGTGATAATTTTCATTCAATCTACACCCCTTGGAGAATATTCCAGAATTTTTTCAAAATTTTTTGATAAGTACTTTTCGAAATAAGGCGGGTAGACAGCGATTTTTCGCGATTTTTTTTGAAAATAATATCAAGAAAAGTGCGCGCAAGTATTACATTATATATATATATATATATATATATATATATATATATATATATATATATATATATATATATTACTCGTGTTTTCACAAGCTTTCATTTGACACCACACTCGATTACCTAGTAAAAAGATTTTTTTTTCACTTCCTATTTCACCTCTCAAAACTAACCCCTTAAGTCAAAATTTAACTTTCAAAAACTACACGGCTCTAATGAGGCCATCAGTTCCTACATTAGTACCAAATTTTAACTTTCTATGTCAAATAGTTTCGGAGGTAAAATCAATAAGCGGGACCCTAAAAAGGTACTAGTACTATTATTGCTTACTTACGTTCGAGCTTTGAAGCAGATATCTAACAATCTCTTAAGTTCTTACTGACAGAAAATGATAAATTTTAGTTCTCATCGAAGCCATGCAGCTTTGATGAGGCCATCAATTCCTATATTATTACCAAATTTCAACTTTCTATGACAAATAGTTTCGGAGAAAATCGGGTGTGACAGGCGGACAGACGGACAAACAGGCACCGAAGTCATCTTATAAGTGTTCCGTACGGAACACTAAAAAGAAAATTAATAAAAAATCAAATCTGTTCTTAAACGAACCTATACCCAAGATTAAAATAAAAGATTTGTATATATATTTATATATATATATATATATATATATATATATATATATATATATATATATATATATATATATATATATATATATATATATATATATATATATATATATATATATATATATGTATATATATATATATATATATATATATATATATATATATATATATATATATATATATATATATATATATATATATATATATATATATTTATATATATATATATATATATATATATATATATATATATATATATATATATATATATATATATATATATATATATATATATATATATATATATATATATATATATATATATATATATATATATATATATATATATATATATATATATATATATATATATATATATATATATATGTATATATATATATATATATATATATATATATATATATATATATATATATAAATAAATAGGGTGTTATGAAAATCTTTTAATATATTTAAACAAAACTCTTGTGCCAAGTGGAACTGCAGAAAAATTGTGACAAATAGCATTTGACTATAACTAACGAGAACGTGGCTCTGAAGATTTGTGTTATTTTAGCATGTATGCCAATGGGTGTTCCTAATATATAAATCAAAAACAATTTTGATAATAACCTAGATTGTTGCAATATTGCCATGCTTAAAATTGTTTGTTATTTTATTTTAATACAAAGTAACAAAAATTTACCTTTTTCTATTCAAACAACAGAAACTGATACTGAAGAAATAATTTATTTCTGAAGATCCGTGTTTTAAACGCACTTACATACTATACTAACCAAAATGACCACCAACAATTTTCTATCTAAAGCGCCAATGTTTGACACCCAGTAATAATCACATTTCCTTTGAAATATATTCGCTTCGATATCGAAGGGCCGTTTCAATAAATGAAACGTGCTTGTTTTCTTCTACATGTCTTTCGGTAACCACATGCTGCGGGACAGTATGCGCGGTGATCTAAATATTTGAAGTAATTATTAGTTGGTGATTCCCAACTGGAGCGCATGTAAAGACAGACACAATTCTGCGCTCTACATTTGTTTGGGTACTACAGCGTGCATTTTGTTAACAGTTTGATAAAAACATTCATTTAATGAGTTCTCATATTGTGTTTCGATTTTAATATTGGCAGATTATTTGATATTGATATTGAATGTTATGAAAAGCAACGTTTTTAAACTAAGAAGTGCCGTATTTAGTGTTCGTTAGTGAGACGTAGTTTATTCTAATAGTATAGTACTCCATAGTTTAACTTCGTAAAATCTTCTGTTGTTAAAAGAGCAAAAATTGGGTTTGGCTCTCAATTTATCTTTTTTATGATAAATAAATAAAAAAATATTTTGTCACAATAGTCTTATTTAGCAACAGTTTTTGTTGTTTTTTACTTAGAAATTCGATTATTTTATCTTTCAAACAAATTATCAAGTTCATAAATGAAGGTAAACTTTTGGCAATAAAGTTTATAGGGCGTCTCACAAGAACTGGTAAATGAAGCTTTAACAAAATTTTAAAAATATCCGAAATGAGAAAAAAAAGAAATGAATATTTCGTTACTTAACTCAAGGAATCACTACTTAAATATAATAAACGATCTTCATAACACCATATATATATATATATATATATATATATATATATATATATATATATATATATGTATATATATATATATATATATATATATATATATATATATATATATATATATATATATTAGAGTGACCGGACCTCATAGAGGGAGAAAAAAAATGTCGGAATCTTGTTCGTCTGGACCCCACAAAACGATTCTCCTTTCCAGATATTGAGATAACCGAAATTTGAACTCGATTAAACGACGTTAACCCGTGCCGCTCGTCGCTCAAAGTTTGAAAAAATCCAAATTTTTGGCAAAAAAAGCTGACATATGGAGCCATAACTCCAGAACGGTAAATAATAGAAACACGCTTAATATCTCAAAAGAAAGCTAATGTTGTTCTTCAAAATTTATATTCTATACATAATTGTTGTTATTTTAAGTCAATCCGAGTTACAACAGCCTTTAGCCCCAAAAACGTGACCTGGTACCACTAGGAGCATACTTCGTATATTTTGTTATTAAGTGATAAATTTTGCTTTTTTTGGTATATTTTTGAGTTTAAAGTAGAAATATAATAAAAAAAACAAGTAATACTGATAAGTCTAATGACATTTTTTATTTTAAAATATAAAAATTAGGTATATAATACATACAAAACAGACACAGAAAAGATACAGACGTAGTACCTACATGAGTTGATAATTTTACATAGTTATCTAATCTATTCTAGAGCTTTTGTTAAAGTAGTTTTTGAAACGTCAGGATATAATGCTCTGCATTTACTTACAACTTGCAGGACATAGTGTTTTGGTCTTCATCTTTTGTCAGAAGGTCGTTAAAGTCGGTTATTAATTTAACACCACGCTCAGCCATATCATTAACTACTTTTAATGTTTTGACAATTTTCAATCCTTCTTGGAAGTCATTATTTTGAGGCCAGGTGTTTGAATGTTGTCTTAGGAAATCTGTTTTTATATTAAATTGGTCAAAGAATGTAAACGTTTCTTTGGTAAGTAAATTTACCAATCCTCCATCAACTACCTCTTTTAAGTTTTCTTTCCTAACTTTTGGATTTACAACCCTAGCGTGCTGTGATGGTTCATCTGTGCTACTGAGCAATTTATTAGCCATCAACAACTTTTCATCGTCTGTAATGGTGGGATCAAAAAACGATAATCCCACCAACTTTGCATTCAAATACCACAAATGGTTCGAAAATTTGGTCAGGGCTATTTCTGCAATGTCGTTGTCACATTCTTTATAGTCTAACAGACTATGCAAAATACCTAAATCTTGCTTTGGTGCAAGATGAGCCTTTGGAGCATTGAACCAAGCTTTACAATAAATTTTAACTAGGAAAACAGAAATGGCACGCACAGAACTTTCTTCTTCTTTAGACATCTTAAACTGACGACGAAAAATGAACATTTTTAAGCAGTAAATAGCCTTTGCCATCCACCTAGCTTGATGAATGGCTCCTGGAGTTCTAAAACCCACAACATTGCCGTCTAGTGATCCAACAAATACGAAAACCAACTGCAATAGCTCCTTGTAGTCATCTCTGGGGTGGCTCTCAGTTAATTTGGTCTCGAATTCAGCAGTAACATTTGCAATTACTTCTGGAGTTAGCTGCTTTTGTATTACATTGTCACTGATACCTGTGTCGTATTTTTCTTTATCTATCTTGGGCCACGCAGTGAGGAATCTCTTGAAAATGTCTGGATGAGGTCCAGTGGTTGATCCCATTTTTGTGTCGAATACGCCTCTTAACAGAATTTTCAAGATATGGTGATGGCAAGCTAGGTATAACAATTCTCTTCCTAACATTTGCTCCAATATGACGCATACTCCTTTGAGTCTTCCCATGTTGGATGCTGTAGTGTCGAAGCACATCGCCTTGACGGTGTTGAGAAGACTCCATTCATGTAGGCATTCATATACGGCTACGACTTGCTCCTCTCCAGAACTGTTTGCTGTTATAGGAACTCCCAGCAGCTGTTCCTTTTCGCCATATGAAATAGCTATAGCTATTCGCTCACATTGTTCATTTTTTAAAACACCCGGTAAAAGTTTACCGTCCCAATGGACAACCAAGGGCTCTTTTTCAGGAATGTTTACTTTATCAAAATTTTTTTTATTATATTGTTCTCTGAACATTTGCCTTCTATCATGTAATAAAGTTTTCGAGACTTTGTACTCAAGAGGGTCAAGGTTTAGTGCTTCTAGAGTAGCTATTAAAATTCTCGTGGCATTTCCGTCGGATACCTTACATCGATCTAATAAAATGGACAATTTCATGTTTAAAATCTCTTTAACGCCCCTTGCAAATGAAACTTTCATCCTCTTGCTCTCAGATGGTCCTGGATCTTCTGCAGCTTCTTCAGGGATGTCCATTTCCTCCAAGCTCTCAAGTTCCTGGTAGATGTTGTCCTCTTCAGTGTCTTAAAATATCTTCACTAGATAATTGTTCGATCTAACCAGCTCAAAGGCACTTTAGAAACTAAATTGAATAAATAAAAGGTCGGTTGTACGCTGAAGTAAAATCACCATCCCTAAAATAGAAATTAGATTCACCCTCTTTTTTACCTGTCAAACGGGTCTTTCTTTGGTAAACTAGTCAGGTAATCCCCATAAAATAAAAGATTAAATTTGAACAAAAGGCTCTTTATGTTTGAAAATTGAGTTCCAAAATACTTTTTAACAAAAAAATGTTAATTCCGAGACACATTATGTAAAAACGCGTAAAATTCTTAGAATACTCCCAAACTGGCTCCTACTGGTACCAGGTCACGTTTTTGGGGCTAAAGGCTGTTGTAACTCGGTTTGACTTAAAATAACAACAATTATGTATAGAATATAAATTTTGAAGAACAACACTAGCTTTCTTTTGAGATATTAAGCGTGTTTCTATTATTTACCGTTCTGGAGTTATGGCTCCATATGTCAGCTTTTTGGCCAAAAATTTGGATTTTTTCAAACTTTGAGCGACGAGCGGCACGGGTTAACGTCGTTTAATCGAGCTCAAATTTCGGCTATCTCAATATCTGGAAAGGGGAATCGTTTTGGGGGGGACGAACAAAATTCCGACATTGATTTTTTTGCGGTCACCCTAATATATATATATATATATTATATATTATATATATTTATATATATATATATATATATTATATATATACAGTAATACCCCGCTTAGCGCGACCCCGTTACGCGCGGTTTCACTATAACGCGAATTTCAAATTTCGCGCTCATGTAGTCATTAACTTCTCTATGGTCGCGGGGGGATCCCGCTTTCTCTGAATATTCTCTTTGAAGAATTGGGAATTCCCTGTCCTTCGACTTTGTTCTATGGGGATTTCCTCGTTCGTTTCGTGTGTTCATTTGTTCCGTAATGTTAGTTCGGTCGGCTGGCAGTTTTGTTTTAATATTTATTGGAGATACATACATACATAATTTAACCCTACGTTAAAAATGCCGCCTGTAAAGAAAAAAGAGCGTAAAAGCGTCACTTTGGAATTGAAGATGAAAGTGTTAAGAAGAATGGAAAATGGAGGCAAAGCAACAATTGTTGGGGAGAGATTTTGGACTCTCAGAATCGACTGTGAGAAACGATTTATAAAAATCGGGGAAAAAATTAAAATCTCCAGCGAAGGGGGTTCAACACCTATAAGTGCAACAAAACTTTCTCGTTCGAGATCATCTATCTTAGAAAGAATGGAGAAATTACTGTCAGTCTGGATCGAAGATTTGAATAAGAAGAACACACCACTAAGTCAAGATCTCATATGCACAAAAGCAAAATCTTTGTATGAGATGCTGAAAACAAAAGAAGGAGAAGGGAGTGCCACTCCGACTTTTGCTGCCAGCAGAGGCTGGTTCCATCGGTTCAAGCAGCGTTCTAATCTTCACAATATCCACATAACAGGCGAGGCGGCCAGCGCGGACATTCAAGCTGCAGCTGAGTTTCCAGACAAGTTTCAAGACTTCGTTAGACGAGAGAAAATTCCTGCTTGTCTCATCTTCAATGTTGATGAGACCGCACTTTACTGGAAAAAAATGCCATCTCGAACATTCATTTCTAAGGAAGAACGTCAAGCCAGTGGTTTCAAAGCTGCGCAAAGATCGACTAACCACTTCTGCTGGGTGGTAATGTCACTGGTGATTTCAAACTGAAACCTTTACTAGTGTACCATTCAGAAACACCCCGTGCAATGCGAGGCACAGACAAGACAAGTCTACCAGTTGTGTGGCGATCAAACAGAAAGGCGTGAGGTTACACGGGAAAATTTTTCAAGAATGGTATTCTAATAGTTTTTTGCCCATCAGTCAAATCATACTGTGACAGAAATGGGCTTGAACCTAAAGTTATATTACTCTTAGACAATGCCCCAGGGGACATCCAACTCACTTGATACGCCCAGAGACTTAAAAGTGTACGTAAAGTTCCTTCCACCAAACACTACGTCAATATTACAACCTATGGACCAGGGAGCAATAGCAAACTTCAAAGCTTATTACCATCGCCGCACTTTTAGCCAACTAATTCATGAAACTGACGGGGAAGGAAGACAGTCTATGCGAGAGTGGTGGAAGTCATACAACATTATGAAGTCTATTCACAACATAGAAGAGGCTTGGAAGGAAGTTAAAATGAGTTGTATGAATGGGGTGTGGCGTAATCTTTGGCCAGATGTAGTGGAAGCACCTAGAAGAATTGTCAGATGCAGAGACAAGTGCTTGAAGACACTGCTGCAATGATTGAGGGGTCTGAACTTGAAGATGTCACGGTAGAAGATCTCGTAGAACTTGTAGCAACGCACGACGATCCTATTTAGCAATGAAGATCTGATCGAGTTACAGAATAATCCTATCTACGATGAGGAAGAACAAGTAGAAGAGAAAGTTTTATCTTCAGGGGAAATACAAAATGCACTTTCAAAAAATTTATTCAGGTTTGACATATTGCAGAGTATAGACAATAATGATGACCGTGTCTTGACCGTGTGTCAAACAATTAAAAACAGTGTTGGGTGTTATGAACGTATTTTACAAGAACGTAAACAAAACGTTACCCAAAAGACAATAGATGTATTTTTCCGTAAAAAAATAAGAGTATGTTATTGCATAAAGTGTTCTTAGAATTAAAGTGATTGATTAAAATGATTTGTATTTTTTTTGTATTAAATTTTGACTATGTTTAATCATAAACCTCGATATACGCGAATTTCAGTTAACAGCGATTTTTTTTTTTCGGAACGTATCCCTCGCGTAAAGCGGGGTATTACTGTATATATATATATATATATATATATATATATATATATATATATATATATTATATATGAAGTGAGAAAAAAGTAAAGATATTTCTTTACTTGAGTTAAGGAATCAGTGGTTAAATATAATAAACGATCATATATATATATATATATATATATATATATATATATATATATATATATATATATATATATATATACGTATATATATATATATATATATATATATATATATATATATATATATATATATATATATATATATATATATATAAACTCCTAGACAAAATTAACGCAACAAATTAATTTATCTTTTTCTTATGTCAGTTTTAAAGTTTATCGAGTATTTGAATAGTAGGCTATGCATATTTTGTTTCGTTGTTCATGACAGAAATCAAAACAATTCGTTTAGATTTACAGTTTTAAAGAATTTTTTAGAAGAAAAACAATTTTCTGTAATAATGCGATAGATTTTCTTTAAAAGTAAGCTTATAAATTGTTCCCTTTTTCAAAGTAATAGATTTTTGTGGTAGACTGTTTTATTTTTGACCCCGAAAGAATTAGAAAAATGAATCGAACAAGGAATTTAACTGAACACGAGGTAGTGAGAGCCTCAGTTTTACTGGACGAGGGATATTGTCAGAGTTATGTTGCCAATTTGTTAGGCAAACATCGTTCCACAATAAGTCGTATGGTAAGACGCTTGAATGAAGTAGGAACTTATTCTAGAAGGCTAGGGCAAGGGCGAAAAACGATGCACTAGCGACCTAGATGAACGTTTTATAAGACAATATGCTTTAAGAAACAGGGACTGTCACTAGTTCTATAATAAGAAACGAACTCGAAGCTGTTCGCAATGTCACAATTTCTTCTAAAAACAGTTAGAAGACGGTTAAATGAAGCTGGATTAAACAGTAGGAGACCAGCCACTGCGCCCTTGCTTACTAGAGAGAATAGAGTTGCCAGGTTACGTTTTGCTCGAAATCACGAAAACTGGTCTGTGGATGATTGGAAACAAGTTTTCTTCACAGATGAAACTAGGGTTCGTCTAAAACAACCAGATGGTCGTGAGCGAGTATGGCGAAGACCAGGAGAGAGGTTTGCTTCTTGCAATATCTCTGCAAGGATTCCATTCGGCGGTGGCTCTGTTATGTTCTGGGGTGGCATCTGCTTTGATGCTCGTACAGAGTTAGTTCCTGTCCGTACGAGATCCATGAATGCTGACTACTATCTTGAGAATATTGTAATAGAACATGTGATGCCTTTCGGTCATTTTGTGGGGCCCAATTTCCTGTTTATGCAAGACAACGCTCGACCTCACGTGGCTAGGGTGGTACTCGATTATCTTAATCAAGTTAATATACCGAATATGCAATGGCCACCAAAAAAGCCCGGATCTGAATCCGATAGAACATGTATGGGATCACCTAAGAAGAAAAATGTGAAACGTCATATACCTGCACTAGAAACCTGAGGAACTTGAAAATGCAGTTATCACAGAATGGGAGCAAATTCCTCAAGGTTTTATCCAAAATTTAATTAGAAGCATGCCTAGGCGCATAAACGCTGTCATCCGAAGTAGTTTATTTTTTTCATTATTACATAATTTCAACGATTTTGTTATTAGGTCTTAAGAATAATTTTAATTCGAATCTTATAGAGAAATTTGGTAGCTAATTCACTTTTAAAGTATCCGAATAAGTTTTTTTCTCATTTTTAGTGTAACCAGTGTTCATAAAAAATTATTAAAATTAATTCATTATAGAGATTTGTATGATTTACTATATTATTGCGTTAATTTTGTATAGGAGTGTATATTCATATTCATATATATATATATATATATATATATATATATATATATATATATATATATACATATATATATATATATATATATATATATATATATATATATATATATATATATATATATATATATATATATATATATATATATGGTTACATGACCCACAATTCATGTTTTAATTTGCCATTTATAGCAAATTATTGATACTATTAGTAACTTCACTAATTATTAAATAGTTTACTATTTTAATTAAAAAAAAAACAATTTTTTAAAATATAAACTTTTACTTTCACATAAATAATGTGTTGAAAAAATAAATATATATATTTTTCTTCTTGAACCTTAACTGATAAATAAACTTGGTCATACCTAATTTTGTAAGTATAATTAGGAAAATCGTATTGACTATTTAATCCTAACATTAAGTTAAAACAAATGTAAACTGCCCATTAAAAGTTAATTATGTTATCAATAAAGCAATATGGACAGCAGAACATAAAAAGAAAACATTCTAGAGAATAAGATCATAACGAAAATATTAAATTAACGTTTCTCGAAGTTACTCGATACAGTTTTGTAATTGAATAATAAATAAGTACTAAAAAAGTAGATACAGTATTTCTTTAATTAACAAGAGATCTATCACAACGAAGAACACAACAATACTGATGAACGTTGAAGACATTGTAATACGTTATGCAATGTAAACCAAATATTGCAACAACATAGAAACTTACCTAGTTTAAATAATCAAACAAAAGTATTTAATGGTGAAAAAATTACAAAATACATACGTACAAAAAAATTGTTAGGTATGGAAAAAAAAAACACTCGATTTGTAAACCTTTCTTATGATGTGAAGTTAAATTTATTATATTTTTCTTCTTTATCATAAAGTAGGAAATTAAAAAATATATTTTCCGTGATATAAAAACCTTATGATCTAAAGAAAAGAAAAATTTCGGAGGGTAATTTTTTT